>CM076570.1:735092724-736292724 GCA_034641835.2 Pinus albicaulis | reverse complement strand
TCTTCTTGAAAAACAGCTTTGAGTCCAGGGATTGAAGGACAATCCTTGATTTCATGATTTTCTGAGCAAATCATACATGTTTCTACAACTTTTGCATCCAAGGGACATTCCCTTAAAGTATGTTTCTTTCTACATTTCGGACAAAAGATGGCTAAAGCATCTGTTTCTGCTTTCTGCTTGTTTTGGATTTTAAGGGTGTCTAGTTGTTCACTAAGACCCCCTAAGATATCAGCTTTAAACTCATCAAGCATATTACCAATCTCTGCCCTACTTACTGATCCAGTTGCAGATTTGTTAGCCCTAATAAGAGAAGAATCCCTAGGCCCTTTTCCAATTTTAGATCTTCCCCTTGAGAATTGGATACATAGTTCCGTTATATCATGAAATGGGAGTTGAGAAATGTCTCCTTTACCCATCATGTTTAAAATGTCTATCCATTCATCTCTAATGGCTTTTAATAGGAGGGCTTTCAAGGTTTCATTATCTAAATTGCTCATCTTTGCTCTTTTCAAGTTGTATTGAAATCTTTCAATTAAGTCTTCCAAATTTTCATCTTCTTTTTGCATCATTTTGAATACCTCATCCTTGTGATTGGTGGGCACACAATAGTCCAAGTATCTATCCAAAAATGTTTGTTTCATATCATTCCAAGTCCTGATAGATTGAGTGGCTAATCCCATGAACCATTTCAAAGCAGATCCCTTCAATGCTGAAGGAAACAGTTTGAGTTTTTGAGAATCTTCCATATAGTCATAAGTTCGGCACACTACTTCAAACTCAAACAGAAATGTTTCAGGATCCTCACTTCGTAATCCATAAAAGTTAGGAAGAACAGATGGTGAGATATTTTTCATTGTTGCATGAGTTTCGTCATCAACTATAGGGAATCCAAGAAAATTGTCCCTATTTCTATCGTTATTTCCTTCACCATTGTTATCTTCATTATCTCCTCCTCCTCTACCTCCACCTCTATTTATTACTTCCTCTGCCATGATAGTTTCTTTAGAGTCCTTATAGTCCTCTAATTCTTCTACCAAGGAAGGATGAGAGAAAGTTTCTTTGTTTTCTAAGTGGGTTTTAGTAGGTGGTATAGGAGAATCCTCTAATTCAGCTGTTCTTTGACTTCCAAAAATTTTAAGGCTAGGGGTATATGGTGGTGAATCTGGTCTATGCCTTGAAGAAGATGGAGTTGTGAAAATCGAACTCTTGGCTTTAGCTATAAACCTTCCCCTAGAATCTCTTGCTCTATGCATGTCATTTTTTTTTATTCTTTTTTTTTTTAAAAGCTGGGCTAATAATTATCTTTCTGATCTTCCAGATCACACTAGGTGCAAGAAGAGAGCATACTTAAGAAATTACTAAACCAATAACTCTCTTTTCTGATCCTCCAGATCACACTAGGTGCAAGAGGAGAGCATACTTCAAGAAGTTATCAAGTTTTCCCTTATTTTATGATTTTATGTTTTTTTTTAAGATTGGCTACCTAGCTTAATTTCCCCGCAACGTGCGCTCAAATGTTTGGTCAATTTAGTGTGTCCTAAATTGCCGCATTTAATTGTCAATCCGGAATCGTAAGCTGATGAAGTGCGGCGCACTATATGCAAGATAACTCCTCTTTCTTAATCCTCTTTTTGTCGTTTGTGGTCTTTCTAAGGTAAAATGGAAATTCTAAAGTGAAAAGAAAGCTTGGTTATATTTATTCAAGGAAGTGATATCCCCTATAATGATTTACCAATCTTGAAACTTTAAAAGAAATTTGAAATTACAATGACAAAGAAAGTAAACTGCTGAAATGAAAAGTGCTGCTAATATAATGAATCAAAACAAGAAACTAGTGAACATGAAAACTAAACTATTCTTTACGCTAACCGAACACAAAAAAAACTACGCTTATGGAAATTCAAAATTGCAATGAAATAAATCTAAATCAGATTACATCAATTCATTTTCTTTCGACTCTTCATCATTAGACCAATTATGACTCATGGAAGTAATCATAAACAACTTGTGTAACCGATTATTTAATTTGCAGTAAACTAATACTAAAACCATACACACATAATTCAATCCCTCACCATCAAATTCAAATTCGTGGTTTTCGAGGCAATCAAGATGTCATACATGATTTAATATATCTAAATGTATATGTGAAGGAACTAATACTAAATCACATATTTATCATAAAATTTCTCACCATCGCCCAAATGTGGTTTTGAGTGGTAATCAAGAAGCTAGAGCAGCTTAATATATCTAAATTTGCAGAAAAGAAACTAATACTAAACTACACATTTCATAATGCAGTCCCTCACCATCAGTCCAGCTGTGGCTTTCGGAGGCAACTGAAGACGCTATGAGTAGCTTAATATATTTAAATTTAACTACTGAATCAGATAAGCAAAACTGAAATGTACAAAGCAAGACTGAAGTTAAACAAAAGCTATGAAAAGCAAACTAGCAGCAGAACAATGTTAGTTTCATGTCATTAGTCAAAATGCTATAAAAATGCCCGGGCTGTCTACCTAAAACCCGCACAAGAAAACTGATCAGTGATTAACAATCATAAAACATGTAAGACAGAAATGAAATGGAAATTATGGAAATGTATTAAATGAAGGTTCAGTGAAATATGAACATGTAATGGGTTATATTAATGACTGCTTAAAGAAATGAAATGAAAATATATACATTAATAATACGTAACTCCTCACGATAGGCCCTTCATTAAATTGGTAACGATCCTCAACACAAATTAAGTTGAAAACAGTTTTTCACATTAAAAAGCAACATTACAGATCGTGTATTACGGAGCGTAATCACTACATAACAGAGTATGCACATCATCTTAACAACTAACAACTATCAACTCACATTCACTAACTCTACGTGCGTATGCAAACGCTCTTTATAAAGCAATAAAATGTAACTGTTTCCTGAAGTTTATGATAGCAGCCAGCACGTAGACCACTAAGGCCACGAATTTAGGAGTATGGCCATGTTGGGAAACGGATCTATGGAAGGTGGGCGCTTAAATTCAACTCCAGAACTTTGCACAGATGTCAATTAACCCTCCGCAAGCTTGAAAACGGCCCATGGATGTTTAAATGCCATCAGTCGCAGTCCAAATGCCGACATAGAACTCCATAGTTGACTTGCCGTGGATGGCTTTGGACTGCCGCTTTCTTTGACGAATTTACTTGAACCAATAGACACGAACCATGTCCTTGTCATTTTAGCTCCGCCTTTCCATGTGGCTCGTTTCCTTCGTAGACACTCCGTAACATCGATTTGCCAAAAATAGTCATGAAAGAAAGAAATGGCGGGAAAGTGACAAGTTTTCGCAGCTGTATGAACAAAATCTAAATCAAATAGAAAACACACAAACATAATTAAAAACCATGTTAGATACCCTTTTGCACATGATATTGACAATTTTGGAGGTTTAGGTGAGTGAAAAAGATATGGAAAAGTGTATGGACAAGAGGCAAATTCGGGACTCAACAGAGTCTACATCAGATGGATGTGAAGACTGCTTTTCTGCATGGTTCTATAAAGGAAGAGGTGTATGTGGAGCAACCTCTGTTGTTCAAAGTCCAAGATAGAGACACCCATGTATGCAGGTTGAAGAAAGCCCTCTATGGGTTGAAGCAAGCCCCTAGGGCTTGGTAAGAGAGGATAGATAGCTACTTGATGAAGTTGAGCTTCACTCGAAGTAATGTTGATCCAAACCTTTATTTTAAGGTTGATAGAGAAATGCCTCTCACTTTGGTTCTCTATGTGGACGATCTCTTCTTGACAGGTGTTGACCCTCTCATTCATCAGTGTAAGAGGGAGCTAGCTTCCGAATTTGAGATGAAAGACTAGGACTAATGCACTACTTCCTAGGCTTGGAGGTCTGGTAGAGGCCAGGCAATATTTTCCTTTCTCAAGGAAAATATGTCGTAAAGCTGGTGGAGAGATTTGGTATGGTGGACTGTAAGTCTGTGTTGACACCGATGGAACTCAACTTCAAGAAGTTATGTGGTAACGTTGTTGGGCCCGTGCTAGCAAATCCTACTGAGTATCAACAACTCGTGGGGGCCCTGATGTTCTGAGTGAACTCCCGTCCAGACGTATGTTTTGCAGTGAACACTTTGAGTCACGATATGGTTGATCCTCATGACATTCACTAGATTGGTGCCAAGAATCTGTTGAGATATCTTCGGGGCACAATCAACCATGGGCTAAGATACACTGCCGGGAGTTTGAGACTCCATGGATATACTAATGCCGATTGGGCTGGCAGTGTGGTGGATCGCAAGAGCACATCTGGATGCTGCTTCACCTTGGGTTTTGCTTCGATATCTTGGATGAGCAAGAAGCAGAAGTCAGTGGCTTTGAGCACCGCTGAGGCCGAATACATTGCAGCGAGTATGGCCTGTTGTGAAGTTGTTTGGTTGCGAAAGCTCTTCAGTGAACTGTTTGAGCATATGCTAGATACCACCGTTATCCTTTGTGATAACCAGAGTGGGATTCGTCTTTCTAAGAATCCCGTTTTCCACGATCGATCCAAGCATATTGATATCAAGTACCACTTTATCCGGGATATGGTACAACGAGGCACCGTAAGGCTTGATCATAAAGGAACTGATGAGAAGGTCGTGCATATTCTCATGAAGACCCTAGGGAAGGTCAAGTTCCGAACCTTCCGTAAGAAGCTTGGAATTGTGGAAAAACCCTATTCTGAGGGTCCTGCTTGAGTTGGATTGGGAGCTCCAGGGAGCTGGCTTGGGGATAGCTTCTTGGATTTATAAGCACATACGGTGCTAGGCTTGCCAAACCTTGTTGTGATTTTTCCCCACCGTTATGATATTGAGTTGGTTAACCTCTCTTTGATCTGTGCCCCGCACACATCCTACCCATGGAGTTTCGAACTCATGGGAAGTACCTCTCATTTGGCCAATGAGGTTGGAAATGTGGATAGAGACCAATAGCAAGACCGATGGACGCATCGAAGATTGTCGTACTCTCTATGTCTAGGATGGCATGTGTCCAACACCTTGATCTGGGATCAAGTATGATGAGGTTCTTACCTCTAAATTGACTTCGGATCAGTAAACTAACTTCAGGTTAGTATGAGACTCTTTTTGATTCCAAGAGAGGTTTTTACCTCTAAGTTGACTTTGGGTCAGCTGAGTGTGATGTCTTTGTGACTCACCTTTTTTTTCTATTTGAGAAAGAGCCAGCAAAGCAAGTTACGGTAGGATGACGCACGATGTTTGGTGAAAGTACACGATGGTACTGATGGATGGCACTTGTGGATAAATGGAGTTCTCCCTAGTTGAGAGGGAATGTTAATTTTGGGCAACTAGGTCCAAACTCCATGTTGCACTGCGCATATGATGATGGCCATATTTTTGTTGGATTCCTCTTTCGGAGAGGTGCAAGATTGATCTAAATATCATCTTGATTGGATGAGCAGAATATATATTTTGAATTTATTTTCCACACATGTGCAAGGTCGGCCAGATTTGTAATGCAGGCTCACATGCCTAATAGATGTGTCACACACCCTCACTGATGGATATAAATTGGAGAGACTTGGAGGTCATTTTCATCATCAGCCCATCACACATTCTCTCATTGTGATCTGATTGGTTCGATAGCCTTTGGAGGCCTTTTTCCCCTCACATGTGTGAAGCTGAAGCCATTGTTTTCTGCGGATCTGTTTAGGCCTTGTTGTTGCAGCGTTGACCAGCGTTGGCCGTCGTCAACCCTTGGTCGTTTGTGTAATATCACAAAATGGAGAATGCAGTAATACTTAAACACAATATAAGAACTGTAGCAAGATAAACAATAAATCTTAAGACAACATCAGAATTTACAGATAAGCTGAGCCATTTTATTATATTGGAAAAGATTCAGTTACACAATGTACAAAATATGAGGTGATCTAGCCAAAGAGATGGCCTAGAATCACCCAAAAAACATGCCACAATAGGCACTGCGTAACTGGAGAGCCACTGAAGCAAATACTGCGCTGCCCCTTCAGTAGAATATGAACATATGGCTGCAAGCTGAAAAGGAAAATGCAGATCTACTCAAATCTGGAGCTCAGATGATGCCAAGATTCAATATTTGGCCAATGTGATGGATTTCCAAGATAACCCAGAAAGGATTTTCCAGATCTACAACTTTGGAAAATCACCCTCCTAGGATTTGATCCTTGATCTGCTGGGAAATACAGATCTGGAGCTAGATCTAAAAGATAGATGGCTGAAATATGTCACAAGATCAGATCTAAGCATGAAGGGTTGATCCCTTCTTCATATATACAATCTAGAAGCTCTAGATCTAGCTTCTCAATCCTCCAATAATGATTACAGCGGCTGCAACATAATTGCTAATAGAAACTGCGCTGTGAGGGAAAGAGAGGCCTTCTGCCTGCTGAAAATTGCTGCAATAAACTCCAGGCTGATGGAAAGACTGATGGCAATGTGAGGGAATGATCCCTCACAGGATTACTAGCTGAAATGCTAGTAACTTCGTTCCTCCCTTTGGATCTACAAATTGGACAGCGTAATTCCTGAAGGAAATACTGCTGCTAGGAGGTCAATAAATTTTGGCCTGATGCCAGATCTGAAATGAAGCTCTGGGAATGTTGATCTATAAACCCAAGGTGATAGGAATAAACCCTCACCAGTTTTCCAGCTAAAGTACTGAAGACAACTTCCACCTTCCAAAATGATGTTCAGAAATCTGCAATTTCTGAATATGAATGTTTTGCAGAAAGTAGGAAAAGAGATGTGGCACCAATGCCTGATGTAGAATGAAGTACAATACTCTTTCTAGAGCTACTCTAAGAAAGAGGTGGGATTCCTGACCAGGAACACCCTGTGCTAAACAACACTTGCAATCTCTGCTAAATAGCCCGAGAAAGCAATGGAATGTCACATGACAATTCCAGATCTGAAAAGATTCTTACATCAAGAATAACCAGCATACCTTCATCCTTGCCTTCATCTTCTTTATATAATGTTTGAGCCTTCCCATGCCTTGGTCCTCATCTAGACTGCGTTGTTCATATGGACAAGATCCTCCAAGTTTGACTGTGTTGTTTGACGAAATCAACCATCATGTCTAGGTGCAATGTGCACCCTCTCCATCATGTGTGCTTTAATTGCACAACATCCTCCATCACTTTATCATGAATGTTCCATGATCTTCTGTTTGAAATCTTCAAGATCTTAGTTGACTGTATCAACGTCCATGATCCATCTCAATTAATGAGACACAATCTCCAATTCCATTCACATTAGTAGTTGCTCAACTACCTCATTATGTAGATCTAGGCTTAATTAATCCACATTCACACACAAAAAGTGGATATTTATTCATATTGAGGATTGTGGGTCCCTCCACCCTTTTATTTACTTAATTCATTAAGAAAGTTAAGAACTCTAATATTCCAAATATCAGGTGAAAATTGGGGAATATTACAGTCCTCCCCAGCAAAATGTTGCTTGTCCTCAAGCAACTCAAAAGGTAGATGCAATGCCATCTATTCCCCTCCAAATGGCATCCACATAAGGAAGGCTTCCTCCATTTGCTGCAATGTGTTATGTATGTTTGGTTCCAAAGTTGTCTTTCAAAAGCATATAGAATGACCTCTAATTGTATGGTTAGATGTCCTCCTTCCATCATGAGGTACCAAGTGACAACCATATGAGTTTCAACTTCATCATTAATACATGAGATACATAAAATAAAGTAGCTCTTTCCACAAAGGAAAAGCTCCATCTCACAATACATCTCTTCATCCCATGTTTTATGAATTTGATTGAGCATTGATATGCCCTCATCCTTAGCCCTGTTGGCCTTGTTGGATCCAAGCATCATTCCAACTTTATGCAAAAGAAGAAGGAAAGGAGCTATATGGGTGGACAAAGATGTCAAACCATATTCTTCTAATAGTAACCACCGGAGTAAGGCCCTTTGCTGCCATCCTCCACCTCCTCCATGTAAGATGGACAAGCCAAACTCCCCCAAAAGTAACCAAAGCAATAAGAGATCTTGCTGCTTTCTCTCCTCCTCATGTGCATCATGAAGCAAAAACATACTAATGGACATATGGAATGTCACATCAGCCCAATACAAAAAAACATCATCAATGCACATCATGAGAGCATCATGCCAAGCTTTACCCAATACAAAACACATAGACATAGGAGATGTCATGTGGTGACCAATCTCTCTCAAGTGAAACCAAAATGAACATGCCTTCTTTTGCTGCATTCTATCATTGATACACAAGGCATGAATCAGAAAAATATGAGCTATTGGGTGGTAACCATACTCACCCAAAAGCAACCAACGCAGCCATGCCTCTTTCTTCATTTCACAAGTGTTCCTCAAGGCATGGATCAAAGAAATAGGAGCCTTTGGGTAGTGACAAGAATTTCCCAAGGGAAACCAACATAACCAAGCTTGCTGGCCCATATCATAAATCTACAAGTGGTCATGCAACCCCTTGCTTATCATCCTCACCCACTCATCCCAATATGGAAGTTGAGTGATGTGTTGCATAATCATGGTATCCTCCCTTTGTAGAATACCATCTTCCCCAAACTGATGAAGAACTTTGCACTTCATGAAATGTTGAAGTGCACCTCTAATGAGATCTCTTAATGAGACCTTCTTCTCATCCATGGCCTTCCAAAACCAATGAGGTTCTGGATCTACTGTAGGTAGAAGTCTCTCTTTGAGCTATGAGATGCTCATTGAGAAAGGGTCATCTAGAAAGGAGGAAAGGTTCCTCATCTCAAGATGTCTACCATTTGTCAACTTTACCTCCATTGCTTCATGAGTGAAGCTACCTTCAGAATGCTCTAAGAATGATGGGACCTCTTCATTCTTACAGCTACTAAGTGACAGCGCTGTAGATCTGCATGATAATGTATGTGCTGTCTCAAAGCAAGGCACAACACTGATTTCATAACCAGTTATTGTACACAGGATTATGCTCATCCCATTTTCTGAAATTTTACACTTCAACTCAAAGGGTTGAATGTTGCTCAACAATGATGAACTGGGACAGTTCTTAACCTCCTCCTTGATTAGATCAAGGGTCCTCTGCACTGTGAAATGTTGCTGCTTCAAATCAGCAATATGTTCTAACCCTTGGTTATGCAGTGGCCCTGATGGCATGTCCTCATAAGTTTCAATAAGATCTACTGAAGCAATATGTGATGAAAGTTCATGCATACCTTGGATCAACTGATGTGTGGGAACCTCTTGCCAGAACACAAGAGTTCCTCCAATCGGGACAATAGTGTCTCCAACTGCTGGCAGGAGTGATGGCTGCTCTCCTCCAAGTGTACCAGCGCTGGAATCTTCCTCCTCCTCATGCATCTCCTGAATCATGCATGGGAATCTATGTGTCAAGAGCTCAAGACTATCTTGCAAAGTTGCAAGTGTCTCTTCTCCGGATACAAGTACTTCTGCCGCTGGTGGTGAATGTAGTGACTTCTTGTCCAGAGTGACAAGATTGACATCCTCCTCCTTAGGAAATGTCACTTTGTGACACATCTTTGGTTTTCTCCCATCAAATTCCTTCCTCAACTTGTGAAATAAATCTGAGTATTTAGTCACCTTTGCATGCTCCATGTGACCAAACTACCAATCATTGGCTTCACCTAAAAGATGAAGTGTTGCAATTTGGACAGCCTCTCTTTCAGCTACAGGATGTAGCCTGAAAAATGCATCTAACTCTCTCCTCCAAGCCTTAACAGTGCTTGAGGAAGATCCAT
Organism: Pinus albicaulis; assembly: GCA_034641835.2. Classification (NCBI taxonomy): domain Eukaryota; kingdom Viridiplantae; phylum Streptophyta; class Pinopsida; order Pinales; family Pinaceae; genus Pinus; species Pinus albicaulis. The sequence goes on along the minus strand of CM076570.1, from coordinate 736,282,939 downwards.
CAAATGTAAGCAAATAAAATCTATTATGCCTCTTTCTTCTATTGCTGCTATAGGATCCTCTTTCTTCTTTGATTTTGAAGAATTGTTGGAGAGTTAACTTCTCCTTGAATGCTCTAGACTGTGCTTTATACTCTTCAAGATATAGACTGAGAGTCTCATGAGTCTCAGGTTCATTCCTTTCTTCATTTCTACACCTTTCACCCTCTTCAAAGAAAGTGGGCATAGTGGATCTATGAGGAGATCTAGGATTCTCCAGTTTTCTTCTTTGCTGATAGGAGGTGCTTGGACATTCCTCATCACATCTTCTTCTCAGATCTTCTTTATGTCCTTCCTTCTTCCTTGTATTGACCTCCTTGGAGAGATCTTGCATGGATCTAAAGAAAGGAGTGGCAGAATTTTCATCCTCCATGATAGATCTCATCTATCTGCTTCTTCTTTTGATGCAAAAGATGAAGTGTCCACAAGCTGATCCAAAGATCATGCTTCAATACCACTGTAATATCCCAAAAGGGAGAATGCAGTAATACTTAAACACAATATAAGAACTGCAGCAAGATAAACAATAAATCTTAAGACAACATCAAAATTTACAGAGAAGCTGAGCCATTTTATTATATTGGAGAAGATTCAGTTACACAATGTATAAAATATGAGGAGATCTAGCCAAAGAGATGGCCTAGAATCACCCAGAAAACATGCCACAATAGGCACTGCGTAACTGGAGAGCCACTGAAGCAAATACTATTATACTACGCTATCCCTTCAGCAGAATATGAACATATGGCTGCAGGCTGAAAAGGAAAATGCAGATCTACTCAAATCTGGAGCTCAGATGATGCCAAGATTCAAGATCTGGCCAATGTGATGGATTTCCAAGATAACCCAGAAAGGATTTTCCAGATCTACAACTTTGGAAAATCACCCTCCTAGGATTTGATCCTTGATCTGCTGGGAAATACAGATCTGAAGCTAGATCTGAAAGATAGATGGCTGAAATATGTCACAAGATCAGATGTAAGCTTGAAGCGTTGATCCCTTCTTCAGATCTATAAGCTAGAAGCTCTAGATCTAGCTTCTCAGTCCTCCAATAATGATTACAACTGTTGCAACACAACTGCCAATAGAAACTGCGCTGTGAGGGAAAGAGAGGCCTTCTGCCTACTGAAAATTGCTGCAATAAACTCCAGGCTGATGGAAAGACTGATGGCAACGTGAGGGAATGATCCTTCACAGGATTACTAGCTGAAATGCTAGTAACTTCCTTCCTCCCTTTGGATCTGCAAATTGGACAGCGTAATTCCTGAAGGAAATACTGCTGCTAGGAGGTCAATAACTTTTGGCCGGATGCCAGATCTGAAATGAAGCTCTGGAAATGCTGATCTATAAGCCCAAGGTGATAGGAATAAACCCTCACCAATTCTCCAGCTGAAGTACTGAAGACAACTTCCACCTTCCAAACTGATCTTCAGAAATCTGCAATTTCTGAATATGAATGTTCTGCAGAAAGTAGGAAAAGAGATGTGGCACCAACGCCTGATGTAGAATGAAGTACAATACTCTTTCTAGAGCTACTCTAATAAAGAGGTGGGATTCCCGACCAGGAACACCCTGTGCTAAACAACACTTGAAATCTCTACTAAACAGCCCGAGAAAGCAATGGAATGTCACATGACAATTCTAGATCTGAAAATATCCTTACATCAAGAATAACTAGCATACCTTCATCCTTGCCTTCATCTTCTTTATATAATGTTTGAGCCGTCCCATGCCTTGGCCCTCATCTAGACTGCGTTGTTCATGTGGACAAAATCCTCCAAGTTTGACTGCACTGTTTGACCAAATCAACCATCATGTCTAGGTGCAATGTACACCCTCTCCATCATGTGTGCTTTAATTGCACAACATCCTCCATCACTTTATCATGAATGTTCCATGATCTTCTGTTTGACATCTTCAAGATCTTAATTGACTGTATCAACCTCCATGATCTATCTCAATTAATGAGACACAATCTCCAATTTCATTCACATTAGTAGTTGCTCAACTACCTCATTATGTAGATCTAGGCTTAATTAATCCACATTTACACACAAAAAGTGGATATTTATTCATATTGAGGATTGTGGGTCCCTCCACCCTTTTATTTACTTAATTCATTAAGAAGTTAAGAACTCTAATATTCCAAATATCAGGTGAAAATTTGGGAATATTACAGTTTGACCTCAAACCTCTGCCAAAAATCCAATTTTGAGAGGTCGTACTGCTAGGCACTAAAATCAAGGAAATCTGAGTTGTTTGACCGAAGCCCTAATCTGCAGTGTTGACTTTCTGTTGCTGTCCTACATTGACTTTTCTGCACTGACTTTGGGTTGACCAGCGTTGACTTGTGATGAGCTGTCTTTGAGGGTTGTGGGTGTGACACATGGAAGATTGGCTAATCGAGAAAGACTTTGCTGGTTGAAGCATCCTGTTGACTGTCGTAACGCCACAATATCTCATATCTTTGTTGGACAAAAGGAATTGTAAATCTGATCTATATTTGGCTTGTCTTCTGTTGATCTATTATTGTGTTCTATCATCATTTTACTTTCATGTTTATGTGATTGCTATAATGTATCGGACCTAAGAAAGATTGAAGTAAAATTGCATCAAGCATAGAACACCATGGTTATCTAAACTTAACAGAAATCAACAGCCGTGATCTAATCACTAATCAATGGCTAAGATTAGAGAAAGCTTGATCCACGTCACTTTGAATATTCTCACTTAATTTTTCCCAAAGTTAGACTTAGGGTCCCCATTAAAAAATTTAATTATTTGAATAACTTTTACACTGGGCGAAATTTCTCCAAACGATTTCTGGGTCTTGGAGATATCATGTGTTCTAGCCCCTCCACAAAGTTTCGGAGCTAGAGTGCATCCAATGCTAACCAAAATCTCAACATGTTCTGATCCCCCTGAATTGATAGCTCCACAGGTGTCTTAATACTGTCCTTTTTGGTACTGTTCCAAATATCTTCTGCTATACTCTAGATAGACTAGGGAGAATCCAAGTAATGCATATCATCGATCAAGTCAAGGTATTTCTCAGCCACAATTTAAAAAAATAGAACCTGTTATCATTATGCTTGGGCCATTCATTGCATTCAAATTCACTGTCATAATTTTGTCACCTAATCATATCACTGTCACTTACATAAACTTCTCTGCATCTAGATTGTAGCACTCCAAAGATACAATCCTAGCTTATCCAGAATACCAACTTGACAATATGTATAGGCTCTAGCAAACATAATAATTTCATGACAACTCAATAAAAACCAAAACATCAAGATCTACAGTACCTGATGTACCAAACATACATCTCAATACTTCATATATAATAATGACTGGACAATTTTGTTAGCAGCCAAGGGCTCAATGCACTTCTCAAGAAGAGATCAAGCTCCAAGAATCGTTATTCATACGTTACTCTTGTATGCCATCCTTGTACAAATATTTCACAATGATTTAATCTTGGTTAGTCAACAAAGAAGCTTGGACAGATTTCTATGTGAGTTTCTGAAGGAATCTTACGCACTGCAATCCTAATATGTGTGCTCATATTGAGAGTAATTTGCTGAAGTATGTTTAATAAAGACATTGGTTTTCCCAGCACCAATGGGTGTATACAAGAGCAAATTCTCAGGCGTAAGCAGGGAAATTTTGTATACTTTGCTCTGCACTCTGTTTGGTTGCTTCATTCCAAAAAAAAAAAGGTTGTGCCCAATCTGGCAGATCTGATATTTTCACAAGATCCTCTCCTTCAGCAAATAGTTTCGACTTCTGCGCATGGACATGAACTTCCTCGTAACCCTTTTTTGTGGTCCTATATGAACCCGGAGGTAGGTTACACCTTTTGTTTGCCGTCAACAAACCTTCTTGATGGAATGAAATGCTTTTAAGATCAAGCATCTGCCTTTGTCCATTTAACCAACTATTCTCCATAGCACCACTTCCACCATCTCAATAAGGGTTCAGCATATAGTCCATATAAAATTGGATTACGTAAGATACAAATATAAATATAGGTGTTGCCTAGCCATGTGCATGCCTCCCTTGCATTTTGGACTGTACCCAGAGAAATCTCTGTATTTTATTTACTAGCCTTGATACAAACTAGCTCTCAATTAGCAATTGCTGATTCATAAGAGAAAGGTAACACTGTCCTGAGATTATTATTCCTTCTCCACAGGAATCATACTGTGGCCTCAAGCATCTGCATAATATCTAACGAACTGAGTTTAGTTCATGTATCTTTCTCCAGATTGTAAATTTGAATTCAACTTGTAATAGCAGTATGAGCAGAAAGATTTACTCGCCATGCAAGAGTAGCAGTGGACACCAAAACTTGAATATGGCCATCAGCAAAAGAAAAGGTTTTCTACCAAAGTTCGACCTGCTCTGGCCATCCCTGCATGATGGGTTGCAAAGCTATATGGCAATATATCATTGTTTTTCACTGATTCGGTCTCTGATTGTCTTCCTTCAGAAGACATCCAAGAGTGTCAATTTCAAGGGTTGCATCTCGAGCTGTCTTTGTTGTTTCTTTTCTGGAATGCACAAACACTAAAACTTGATGTTTTCCAACAACCATCACCTTTTCGTAACACACGTCATTCATTGACTGAAACCTCTGGAGTGGCTTCTTGACAGTGATTATATATATTGCCGAGCCAATGGACAAGGCCTGTAACTGTTAAAATAGAATAGCCCATCTGACTTAACCCTCAAAAACAGATCCACATCCTGATAATTTGGAAGTGTTGCAGACAATTCCTCCAATCAAATCATTTCCTGAGCATTCTCGATTTGCCTGCTAAATCAGTCTTGGACTGGCAGATCTCACAGCGATGCACTTATACCCTGGCAGCTTATAAATACCCATGCTGTCTGGGCACAGGACCATATAAAGAAATTCTTCAACGAGATCACTCCTTGCAAGAATAAGAACCATAGAAATGGAGACCTGCTATGTAACACTGTTCAGGAGATTGGAAGCAACAAACTAAGTTCATTTCGAGAGATGTCTGTTCTAAAGCAAGAAGACCTATACTTAATAGTCACAGAAATCAGCCTTAGACTTAGAATTTGATACCCATGAGAGAGGCTCAAGATCTGCAAGGATCCTTCAACGAATTCCAATTGACTCCTTCGCTGATATTAAGATCCTGTGACAGATTACGCTCATTATGAAAGGCAGGCCGACGTACAATTTTATCCCAGGGATGATACATCAGTACAGTGAAAAACTCTCAAGGAATCAACTAACCACCAAAACCAAGAAGAAAATTAAAAAAAAAGTTCTCAAACCCTGATCAAAATGATCTCTATGTTATTATTCTAGGGCCGAAATATTTCAGAGAAGCTTCACAGGATATTCGATTTTGTTCTGGGACTGATCTTGACTCTCAAATAAGCCTTAATTTTCACCCACTTAGTCTTTCATATCATTTCAAGAGTTGGTCACTGGGAGGGACTATATCAAGAATAGACACAGAAAGAAGCTAGTGACAAGTAAGGCAATGTGCGAGGGAATAGGGGATTTTTCCAAGTAGGGAAAGATAGGAACAATGGGCCTTTACTCCTGAACTACTGCTACCTCAGATGCAACTACTCTAGATGCTGTGGGCTTTTCTACCTACTTTTCTCGAGCCACCTCTGCTTTCATCTTTGCTTCTGCTTGACCTCTTATGCTCCTTCCTCTGCTGTCTTTGGCTCTCTCTGCTGGTCTTGCTGTTGGCTTCCTTCGAATATATGATTCATGCATGAATGGAAGGTAGCCGGTGCATTTGTTAGCAAAAATGGCATGATGAGAAATTCATAATGTCAAAGGTGGCATCTGAAAGTTGTCTATTGTATGTCCTGCTCAAACCCTGATCTAATAATAACTCGACCTCAAATTAATTTTGGAGTACACTGCTCCATGTAGTTCATCCAAGAGCTCATCAATCCTTGGTATTGGGTACCTATTATTTATCATCTTCTTGTTGAAGGCTATGTGGTCTATGCACAACCTCATCGTCCAATATTTCTTTTTAACTAGTACCACAAAGGATGTGAATAGACCAGTGTTGGGACTTATGTGCCCCATATCCAACAATTCCTTAATAGTATTCTCGATCTCCTCCTTAAATCTCTTGGGGTACCTATATGGTGTAGTGATGACTGGCTTGGACCCCTTCTGTAATTCTATAGTATGTTTAAAACACCTGTTTGGTGGTTTGTTGGGAGGGATAGATTCAAAAACCTTCTGGTGTTTATCCAACAAGGCCTAAATATCTCCTGAGTAATGCTGATCCCCATATGATTTCTTTTGTTGTGTTATCATACACTGCACAACTCCAACAAGGCCTGAATATCTCCTGAGTAATGATGATCCCCATCTGATTTCTTTTGTTGTGTTATCATACACTACACAACCCATGCTATGTCTCCATGGTGAAAAATAGCTTCCATCTTCTTAATTGTGACCACTTTTGGAGCATCAGTGACCAATCCTCTTAGTCATACCCTTTATCCTTCTTATGTGACCCATTCCATTTCCATGGTACAATAATCATTCCAATGCCTCCCTATGGAAATGAGCCATTGTGCCCCTAGCACCATGTTTGTATCGACAAGCTCTACCGCATAGAAATCATCCACTAGGGTGTGTAATTTCCCATCTTCAACTCCATTTGAGGAACCATCCCCAAACAAGCCATCCTTCATCCTCCAACCACTTCTACATCAAAACCCTCAAACTCTTATGTAGCCAAATGTCTCCTAGCAACCAGGGATGCATCTATAGAGTTATGAGCAGATCCTCCATCAATGAGGACTGTAACCTATTTTCCCTATCTGACTCTCCTTGCTCTAAAAGTTTTGTATCTAGGCACGCATGAGAGCTTGGCTATAGTAGCCGTAGTTGTTTTTCCTTTTGGTGGCTCTTCGTCACTGCTGCTATGCTCCTCCTCTTAAGATGCTACATGTTCTTCCTCTTCTTCATTGTTCGACATCACGTCTATGTAGTGAACCTTCTCTTTTCCCATGCATCTGTCTTGGAACCCAAGGTTCTTTGCAGCTGTAACAAAAATTTCTTCTTAACTTGTCTCTGGTTTCTTCCAAATGATTCTTCCCTTTCCAGAGCTTCTTCTCCTTTTTCTTTTGTTGGGGAATGAATTGAGACAGTTCCTTCTTGGGCACTGCATCTTCCATATCCCTGGTTTTGGCAATAACATCCTAAAGTGTATTAGGCTTAAAATCCTTCACCAAGCCACACAATGGATCACTTATCCCCTCTAAAAATAGCATCACCAACCAATCCTGGTATATATCTGCCACCATCACTTCTAATATTTGGAACTTCGTGATGTAGTTGTCCGGGTTCCCTGTCAACTTAAGTTGTGCTATGTCTCTAAAATACAGATCCAAATTATTCTTATCAAATATCTGAACTAATCTATAAGTAAAGTTTAAACTCCAAATAGGAGGTGATGTTGGCATGCCAGAGTGTGGAAAACCCGTGATACCACTATTCATGTGCTTCACCCTCCAAATGTAGTGTGGCATACAAGATTTCCTCTGACACTCTCATTGGATTAAGCTGGAAATATGTATCCAACTTCTTCATCCATGCTCTAGTTGTGCCACAGGATGCCCCACTGAAAGTTGGTATATTTATTTTCCTTGCCTTCTTTGGCACATTGTTGTTCATCCACTTGTTGTGATCTCTTGATTTACTCCTATGCATGATAGTGCAGTAATCTTGGGGTGACATTTGGGCCTGGAACTCTTCTCCCAATGCCTAATACTCCTTCATGTAGTCCAGGAAATTTTCATCTCGCCTCTGTTGGTTATCTGCGGGTTCCTCCAAGAATTTCGCTATTAGTGGCCTTGAAAAGGCTTGTTTTAGCGGGGGAACTGGATTGGAGGAATTACTAGCTTCAGCATGGCGATTATCATCTCCACCAAACAAACTATAATTTTTGTGTGAACCTTCTGCTCCATTATTAGGCTGACTTCCATGAAGGTTGGCCACAGATTGAGCAACATCTTTTAGGGCCTGGACAATCTTATGTTGTCCTTTATTTATCATTTGGGCAACCTTGTTTTGTCCTCTGTTTATCATCTAGGCCACCTCATTTTGTCCTTTGGATAATTCTTGGGTCATCTCATGTCGTCCTCTAGATATTTCTTGGACTATCTCTTGCCGCTCTTTGGCCAAATCACTCAAGAGTCAACATGTGTTTGAAGCTTTCCCAGGGTTGTTACTCCTGGTCCCCCATTTTTCCTTCTTCTTCCTCCCGTTTTAAGTGGGGATAATCCTTTTCCTTCATTTTCTTCCTATAGGTTATGTACTCTTAATCTCCTAGAATTATCAACTGTGGTCCCTTTTAAACTACTATGAATTTACGTTCCAAAGACACCATAAAAATTTCACAAATTCACACAATATAATTACCAACAATTTAAATAATGTAAAACTCAGAAATTAAATGAATGTTGCAGCTTCAAAAATATTTTAATAATGGAATCCTTGGGAACAAATTTAAATAAATACTTGAAGTAAAACTTATTTCTTGAAATTGCTTGCACTTGATCTCCTTGATAATTTCAGCTTCACTAAATATTTCGAAACCCGTACTACAGGAAATTTTGACCATCCCAAAATATGCAATTCATCCCCTTGAGAAGGGAACTCGACCTCCAAAAAATTGCATATTCGACCTCTAAATATCATGCTCTTGGCCTCTTGAAAATGTCAGCAACTCGTCCTCCAGCGATTTGCTCAGTTACTCAGTCTGGAAATTCGGCCCTCAATTAATTCTAGCAAATGAAACAATAATTCAACCTTAAAGAATTAGATGATTTGCCTCCTTAAATTCAATTAACTTATCCCCTTGAAGCACCACAAATTCGTTCTTGGCAAATATGCAATTCGGCCTCTTAGAATCAAATAGATTCAGCCTCCACCCAGTTGTAAATAAATTCGTTGCTACTCAAGGATTTCAGCCCCTCATTTGATAATTCAATCCCCTGATGGATTTGACTCAATTTCTCTGCAAAGATCACAATGGCTAGCTAGGGTGGCTTTACCACCACCGAAACTGTAATGTCCCTTCCTAAATTATTTTGGAAAAAGATTTATTTCTACATTTTGGGGGCCAATTTTGGTGAAGACGGAACCCATTTGATTTTTATTTGAAGACTTAGGAGTTAGAGGAAAGTTAATTTTATTTTATTTTGTTTTGTTGGTGATATGTGGGGACCACCCACATAAGAAATACGCACTCCCTCCTAAGCCACTAATTCAAAATGCATGAGAGGGAAAGAGTAGGCTTGGTGAGGGACCCACAAGGAAGAAAAGGCAAGAAGAAAGGCTCCACGAAAGTTATAAAAAGAAGGAAGCTCACTTCATTCGGCATTCTTGGCTTATCCATTTTGTTTCTGTTGCTTGAGCTGTTTAGCCGGGTCACTTGTGTGAAAATTCTGCTAACCTCTGGAATCTTATTGCAGCAACTGGAAGATATTCTCCTAACTGTTAATTTTAACTTAACAATCTGTTTGCAGTTTACTACGGCAAACATTGAATACATCACACTGCAACCTACACAAATAAATTGCAGAAGAAATACAAGTGCAGAAACAAAACTGAACAAGAGTACATCACACACACATTTGACACAGTTATTTTTGGACCAATATCCTCGGAAAAAACCCAATGCAGGAAAACCAGTGCAGCAACTGAGGGTTTGTATATTACGCAGTAAATATTTCTGAGTACAAATCTATGATTAACACATCCGTCAAATCATATAGAGAAATTGATAGAAGATATCTTGTGAGACAAACCTCACTCCTCTATGGGAACCCGACATTGATCAACACCAAAACTAGACTGCCCTGCACTGCTTCTGCGTAGTGTCTGTGTCACTCTACGCAGTTTCTGCGTCACAAAGATAGTTTCCCTCTGTCTCTGTGTTGGTCTCTCTGTTGCTTGGAAACTGAGGCCTTATGGCCTCTGAAAAATCTCTCTGGGATCTGGTATTGGCCCAATGTTGTTTCCTCAGCAAGAAAATGACTTCCCTTCAACCTCTGCGTAAGCACTGCCTCATTGGCTTTGTGCTATCACTATGGCTCTCTGTCTCTATTACTATGCACTCTCCATCTTAGGAATCCTTCCAACCGAAATTACTGCCCCTCTCTGCAAAAGATCTCACGGTCAAATTTTCTCCTTGAGCACTACTCACTAAAGAAATCGATCTCTGATATCTGCCAAATGTGTTTTCCAAATAACCCATCAAGCCATTCTTATAGTCTTCTCGTTGAAACTTCAACGGCCCATATTAGATCTCTAATCAACGGTTAAGATCAACTTTTGATTTGATCCACCTTTTCTAGAACATTCACACCCATATTCTATTAATTCCCTTTAATTATTTTATTTTCCTAAGTTTAGACTTAGGGTCCCTTTAAAAACAATTAATTATTTCTATAGAATACAATCCAGGTGGAATTTCACCAAAATATTTATGGGTTATCTGGAATACATGTGTCTAAGCCTCTCCACAAAATTTGAGACTTAGAGCACATCCGATGCTACCCCAAAATCAACACTCCCTCTTAGCGAGGAATGTGCTCTAATAGTATGCCCTACTGCACATTGCTCTGACCTTGAAGCATCTCCCTCTGCGCTGCTGATGTATGACACTTTGTCCATTAACTCTGTGCAAACACTACATCTGTACTGCTGGTGACACTTCCACTGTCAATACTGCATCTGTACTGCAACTCCCTCTGAATTCTGCATCTGTGCTGCTGGTGACTCTGCCACTGTCAACTGCTACTGCACTGCATCAAAGTTTCTTTCTGCAACTGAAAATGATCCAAAATTGGACAAGTATGATGCATATCGGCGATGAAGATCTTACTACTACTAGCCTCTATGTTTCCCTATGAAGTTGTTGCGTTGTTGCTGTTCTGCACTACGTCCCTCTGCGCTGATGCAACTCTGAATTGTGCTGCTTAGATTCTGGGGCTGCCTAGCCACGCACTCCTCTACACCAACCGATGCCCGTCCATCCTGATACTTTTGATTTGGGCTCCCGTGGCAAGGTGATGATCCGAGAGGTGGACTCCTCAAGGTTCCTGCCCAATCTTGTAGATCTCTGGGTCTACAACTCCAAATCAGCCCACCTCCATCCTGGAGGTATATGGGCAATCATAGCAAATTCCTCCTCCTCTATCTTCGCTACTCCAGCGTGAGGATCATGCTTCTCATCCTTTTCCTTATTTCTAAGAGGACATTGTGTGGCGTAACGTCCCATCTCGCCACACTAAAAGCATTTGATCTTTGACAGATCCTTCTTCCTCTTGCGTTTCTTTGGCTGCCCCTTTGATGCAAAGGCCACATTCTCCTCCTCCTCCTTCTTGATCTTCAAACTGTTGCTGCTGCCGCCCTCAGTTGAAACTTGAGTAAGTCTCTCCTCATCTCTTCTTGCTGAAGAGTACCCACATTAACTCCCAGTCCGACAAGTTCTATCTTCCCAAGATGCTCTGGACAAAGAATTGGTAGTCCTCGGACACTAAGTTGAGGGCCAATCTGACCATCTCTATGGCCTTAGGAGCTACTCCTACGGCTGCCAGCTAATCTCGTTTTCCAAAGTCTAGATAGGAATGGATCAATATGCTCTCCTTTCTGCATCTTGGTGGTCCCATTTTCTCCTCCAGAAACATCTTCTGCTTCTCGGAAGATCCCGCATACAACGTATGTTGATTTTTGGTAGCATCGGAAGTGCTCTAAGTCTCAAAATTTGTGGAGAGGCTTAGGCATTGTTATTCCAAAGAACCCAGAAATTGTTTGTGAAAATTCCACTCGGAATATGTTTTATTATAAAAAATAATTATTTTAATGGGGACCCTAAGTCTAAACTTAGGGAAATTAAATAATTAAAGCGTATTAATAAAACAGAGTGTGAATGTTCTAGAAAAAGTGAAGATCAAGTCAAGTTATAATCTTAGTCGTTGATTAAAGATCTAATCTCGGTCATTGATATCTCAATGAGAAGACTATAAAGGAAGTCTTGAGAGACATTTGGAAAGATAAACTGAGTGAATCTAGAGATCGAATTCTTCTAACGGAGCAGTGCTCGAATGAAGCTCAAATCTAAGTGATTCGAGCGCAGAGAGGGGCAGAGATAGCTTCTAGAGAAATTGATTTTCTCAGCTGGAGAATCCTCAACAAAGAGAGGCAGAGAGACATCCAACATAGCCAGCGCAAAGCCACATAGGCTGACTCGTAGCCAGCACAGAGGCACGCAGAGCTATGTAGAAGTTGCACAGTGGATGAGAGGGTTTCCAAGATTTTTTTGTCGGATCAATTCCAAAAGCCGGGATCCAGGGTGTTAGAACGGGAGGCTGAGATCTATAATTTCGGGAGTCAGATCGATCCATAGTTGGGGTGACGCAATGCCAAGAGGAGGTGACGCAGTACCTACGCAGTCACTGCACAGAGGCAGCGCAGGGACCTCTAGGGGCATCTCTTCCAGTTTTTAGTCAGTTAGATTTTCCAATGATTGAGTAAGGTAAATCTCACATTCTTTCTGCCAGCATTTTTCTCTCTGTAACTGAATAACCCTTGAAGTATTGAGCGATGTATTTGTTGATTTTTGTAGCATCCGAAAGTGTTCCAAGTCTCAAACTTTGCAGGAAGGCTTGGACAGCAGCATTCCAAAGAACCTAGAAACAATTTGTGGAAATTCCACTCGATTCAAGACTTATTAAAATAATTAATTATTTTAATGGAGACCCTAAGTCCAAACTTAGGAAAAGGAAATAATTTAAGGGTATTAATAAGTCGGAGTGCGAATCTTCTAGAAAACATGGATCAAGTCAAGATTTAATCTTAGCCATTGATTAGTCCTTTAATCTAGGTCGTTGGTTCTCCAATAGGAAGATTATAAAAGAAGGCCTGAGGGTCACTTGGAAGATAAGTCGGGCACACACTCAATACCTGAAGTAGAATGGATCTCAGTGGGAGAGCTGCAGGGCGAGAAGTTGCAGAAGCAAGAGGAGGTCAGGGGTGATCAAGATCAGGGTCGGAGAGTAGTAGTGGGTCACTAAAGGTAGCTTGAGGCTACAGCACAGAGACCCCACGCAGTCTCCACGCAGATTCACGCAGTCCAGTGCTGGGACTACGTAGAGAATCACGCAGATTGACGCAGGGGCTTAAAGGGTTTGTTCTGGGTATCAGAAATTTGTCCGAGAAAGCTGGGTATTCAGTCTCAGGTGGTTCATAATTTATTTGCCGAATATTTTCCTTGTAAAGATATCATTTGTTGAAGAATTAATAAAACTCTCATCTGTTGCATCGGTTTTCCCACATTGGGTTTTTCAGGGGACAATTGTCCAAAAATAATTGTGTACATGTGATTGATTCTTGTGCTTATGTTCTCTACTGTTTATTCCTCTGCATATATAGTTGTGAATGTTGCAGTAGTATTCATTTCGACATTTTCCGGAAGATTTACGAATAATAACTTATTCAAATAATAAGTAGGAGAAATAAACCTATCACTACAACTGGTTGAAAATTTTCACATGGTATCAGAGCCAGAGATGAATAATAGAGAGGGGGCATCTATCAGTAAACGAAGATCTACGTAGTTCTCCAGGGCAACATCGCAGAAGGGTTAACGCAGTCCTCCAAGAGGGAGGGGAAGCACGATGGAACAGATGGATCATGATGTATCTGTATTGGCATCCAAATTAGAGGAAGAGTTTTCTTTTGTATCAAGGACTACATCCTTAGATGTCTGGTATATTGACAGTGGAGCCTCTGCTCACATGATAGGAGTACAGGACTGTTTTTCTGACTACCAAGAAGAGCAGATGAATTTAAAAATTACCATGGGTAATAAAGCAAAGTGCACTCCCATTAGGAAAGGTACCATTGTTTTTCAGACTGAGGCAGGGAACAGAACTCCGGCCACTAATGTACTGCATGTGCCAGGTTTGGGGATGAATCTACTCTCAGTGTCACAGCTTCAAAACCGAGGATATGATGTCTACTTTATTGGCAACAGAGTCTACTTCAAGCACCCAAGTTGGAAGAAGAAGGCACAAATCGGGGTAAGAAGCAACAAGTTGTACAAGCTACAGCTTGATTCCCTAATGGCACTGGTTGGCAGCATAGATGAAACGGATCTGAATGAGCTATGGCACAGAAGAATGGGGCATTTGCATCACGGGGCATTGAGAACTATCCAAAAGACTGTCACAAGTGTTCCAAAATTGAGAACCAAGCGGGATGATGTTTGCAATGGGTGCGTATTGGGGAAATATGCCAAGGCAACATATCAGAGAAGCAACAATAGGGCCAAGGGTGTGTTGGATCTAATACACTCAGATATCTACGGGTCGATGTTCACGAGAGCTCTTAGTGGTGCTGAATATTTCATCACCTTCATTGATGACCATTCCAGGAAATCCTGGATCTACTTCTTGAAGGCCAAGGATGAAGTCTTCAGTGGATTTAAAAAGTTCAAAGCTCTGGTGGAGAATCTGAGAGGGAAGCGGATCAAGGTATTGCGATTAGATAATGGAGGTGAATACATAGATAAATAATTCACCGGATTCTGTGCAAGGGAAGGCATCAAAAGAGAATGGACAGCTCCATACAATCCGAAACAGAATGGAGTGGCAGAAAGGAAGAACCGGACTATTGTTGAAGAAACCAGAGCTATGATGTATGACCAAGACATACCCAAATTCCTATGGGCTGAAGCCTATAATACAACTATCTACATTCAGAATAGAACTCCTCACACTGCAATGGGAAAGATCACGCCAGAAAGTGTCTTCACTGGCAGCAAGCCCGAAGTGAGTCACTTTAGGATCTTCAGCAACACAGCTTACTGCCATGTACCCAGTGAGAAGAGGAAGAAGTTGGAGATGACAGCTGAAAGGGGTGTAGGATACAACGAGAATGCAAAGGCTTATCGCATCTACATTCCTGAGAGCAAGAAAGTAGTGGTGCGAAGAGATGTGAAATTTATGGAGGAGACAGCCTTCAGAAGATCACGAGAATTACCTTCTGCTATGCAGTCAGAGGAAGAGCCTCTGGTTGAGCCCCAACAACCAGCAGCAGAAGATTTAATTGCCTCTCCAAGGCATAGTGATCCAAAGGATGGGTCTCCTCAGGATTTGCAAGAAGGAGAGACGGTAAATCCACCCACCACCAGTGGAAGAACGAGCAAGGAACTTCGACAGATTCTGAAGGATGCAGAGGATTTTGTCGAAAATCCCAGGAATGAGAAGAGACAGCGTAAGCAGCCTGAGAGGTATCAAGCCTTGGTTGCTCAAGTCGGAGAACCCTCCAATTTCCGGGAAGCTGCTCAGCACTAGGTATGGGTTGATGCAATGGTGGAAGAGTATAGTTCCATCATGACAAATGATGTCTCGGAAGTAGTACCCAGACCACATGAGAGATCTGTTGTAGGATCCAAGTGGATCTACAAGATCAAGCATGCTACAAACGGTAGCATCGAGAAATTTAAAGCCAGGTTCGTGGCTAAGGGGTATGCTCAGAAAGAAGGAATAGTCTATGAAGAAACCTTCGCCCCGGTAGCCAGATACACATCTATCAGGTCCGTGATATCCCTTGCTACGCAAATGGGATGGGAAATTCACCAGATGGATGTCAAGACGACATTCTTGAATGGTGTGATAGAAGAAGAAGTGTATATAGAACAACCGGAGGGCTTTGATACACATGATCAGAAAAATCATGTGTGCAGATTGAAGAAAGCATTATATGGATTGAAGCAAGCTCCCAAAGCTTGGTATGGTCGGATTGACAACTATCTGCAGAAGACGGGATTCGTCAAGAGTGATGCAGATCCCAATCTCTACAATCTAAGAGTAGGGAGTGAGCCATTGATACTGGTATTGTATGTGGATGTTCTGTTCTTTACAGGATCATCAAGGCTCATCACAGGTTGCAAGAAGAATTTAGCTGAAGAGTTTGACATGAAGGATCTGGGACGGATGCACTATTTTCTAGGGTTGGAATTTTGGTAGTAGGATTGGGAGATCCTCCTTGGTCAAGGAAGATACACTACGAATGTTCTGAAGAGATTTAAAATGGAGGATTGTAGACCCATGACCACTCTAATGATTACCAACTAGAGGAAAATCGACACGTCAAATGATGATGAAGTTGATCCTACATTGTACAGACAACTCATAAGGTCATTGATGTATCTGGTAAATACAAGGCCAGACATTTGTTATGTTGTTAATACCGTAAGTCAGTTCAAGGTGGAACCAAAGAGGGCACATTGGGCAGCATCCAAACATGTTCTCAGGTACCTTCGAGGAACAGTCGAGCTTGGATTGAAGTAAAACTGTCACAATGATGTCAGGTTGAGTGGTTTTACTGATGCAGATTGGGCTGAAAATTCAGTTGATCGAAAGAGTACCAGTGGGTGCTGTTTTAGTATGGGATCAGGAATGACTTCCTGGTGCAGTAGGAAACAGAAGTCTGTGGCACTAAGTTCAGTAGAGGCAGAGTATATGGCAGCTAGCACAGCTTCGTGCGAAGCCATATGGCTTGGGAAACTGTTAATAAATCTACTCAAGGAGAAAATGGAAGCGACCAACATTTTATGTGATAATCAGAGTTGTATAAAGCTTTCTGAAAATCCTGTGTTTCATGATAGGTCAAAACATATTGACATCCGGTGTCACTTCATCAGGGATTGGATACAACGTGGAGTTGTTCAGTTGCAGTACACTCCAACAGGAGAACAGGTGGCAGACATCCTCACCAAGGCTCTGGGAAAGACAAAGTTTGTCTACTTCGGAGAAAATATGGGGATGATGAAGAATCCATTCCAGTAGCAGGAATGAAGGGTTCAGTATTTAGAGGGAGCTATGGTATAGATGCGGCAAGCGATAGTAGCAGTGTCAAAGGCAACAGTACAGGGGGCAGCAGCATAGAAGGTGCTTCAGAATTAGAGTAGCATGCAGCAGGCATATTGTTGGAACACTTCCTTGCTATGAGGGATTGTTGATTTTTGTAGCATTCGGAAGTGTTCCAAGTCTCAAACTTTGCAGGAAGGCTTGGACAGCAACATTCCAAAGAACCCAGAAACAATTTGTGGAAATTCCACTCGGTCCAAGACTTATTAAAATAATCAATTATTTTAATGGAGACCCTAAGTCCAAACTTAGGAAAAGGAAATAATTAAAGCGTATTAATAAGTCAAAGTGCGAATCTTCTAGAAAACATGGATCAAGTCAAGATTTAATCTTAGCCATTGATTATTATTTTAATCTGGGTCGTCGGTTCTCCAATAGGAAGATTATAAAAGAAGGCTTGAGGGTCACTTGGAAGATAATCCGGGCACACACTCAATACCCGAAGGAGATCCATTCTAATGTAGAATTCGATCTCAGTGGGAGAGTTGCAGGGCGAGAAGTTGCGGAAGCAGGAGGAGGTCAGGGGTGATCGAGATCAGGGTTGGAGAGCAACAGTGGGTCACTGAAGGTAGCTTCAGCCTACAATGCAGAGACCCCACGCAGTCTCCACGCAGATTCATGCAGTGCATCGCTGGGACTGCGCAAAGAATCACGTAGATTAGCGCAGGGGCTTGCAGGGGATGTTCTGGGTATCAGAAATTTGTCCGAGAAAGTTGGGTATTCAGTCTCAGGTGGTTCAAAATTTATCTGCCGAATATTTTCCCTGTAAAGATATCATTTGTTGAAGAATTAATAAAGCCCTCATCTGCTACACCGGTTTTCCCACATTGGGTTTTTCCGGGGACAATTGTCCAAAAGTAACTGTGTACATGTGATTGATTCTTGTGCTTATGTTCTCTACTATTTATTCCTCTGCATATATAGTTGTGAATGTTGCAGTAGTATTTATTTCGATATTTGCCAGAATATTTCTGAATAATAACTTATTCAAATAATTAGTTGGAGAAATAAATCTATCACTACAACTTGCTGAAAATTTTCACAGTATTTAGAAATTGCTATTGCTTAATAATACAAACCCTCAGATCTGCTACACCAGTTTTCCTGCATTGGGTTTTTTCCAGGGACTTTCGTCCAAAATAAAGGTGTCCTATGTGTGTATTGTTCTTTGCTTAGTTTCCTTGTTTCAGAATCATATTTAATTAAGTGTAGCCTGCTTTAGTAATTTAATTCAATATTTCATGAAGAAATCTGAAATAACTATGTAATGTAATTTACAAGTAGATGAAGTAGATTCAGTTGGTTGCAGTAGGATTCCTGAGATTGTTACATCTAGGAATTTTCACAACGTAGCCAACGCATCCCACATCTCCTTGGCTGTACTTTTGGCTGAGATGTGTGAAACAATATGATCCTTCACTTCGTCAAGGATCAACCGCTTGGATTTTTCCATATTCTTCTCGAAGGCCCTTAGTGGTGTTGCATCCACCAGTTCAACTTGAGCATTGTCGATATAGGGCTTGAGGTCATGCTCATCTAGAAGGAAGGAAATCCTTGCCTTCCAAATTACATAATTGGAGGCACCCTCCAACCAGTCCTAGTCACACAATCCGCTGGTGGCCATCTTACCCAACTGTTGTCGATCTGCTGCCTCTCACCTTGTGCGCAGCTAGCTTTACGCACTCCTTGTAGAGCAAGCCACAAAATCTGCTGCTACTGCACAGGAAATTTGAGATTCTTAGGCAAGAAACTCACTGAGGTCATAAATCCCCAAAATTGTGTTTCAACTATGTTGAACACTGGAGTGGAACCTGATGATAATGAGAAGACTCCATGCCCAAGGATGAACCAGAAGACATTTGTACCATCAGATATCATCAGTTCAACAGAGTTTTTGAACTCTACTTCTATTTCTCATCATCTTTCTCTTGTACCTAGATTCCACGCCCTACGGGGAATTGTAATAAGTGATGCTAGTAATAATGAATTTGAGTCAGTATTGAGTTTGTAACAGGCCTAGGTAGCTTGGGACCTTTTGCCCAAAAATGAGTATTACTCTGGGAGGTTTTTTTTACTTGGTTAATTATCATCTAATTTACATTACCTACTTGTTTTCATTAATTTAACAGGTTATTTTATGAATACATCAAGAAGATATTAATGTAAATACACTGTAGCCTACATAACTATACAGATCAAGTACTGAAAAATAAATGAAGCATTCAGACAAAGGACACCTATTTTTGGAAAATTGTCCTCGAAAAAACCCAATGCGGGAAAACTGGTGAGGGTTTATATTATTATGCAGATTTCTGAATATAATCTAGGGTGCGAAATCTGGCTCACCCAATAGAGAAAATCCTCGGCAGAAGTACCTCTATCCAGAGAGATATTTCGGCTGATTCAGCAGCAGAATGAAAAAACCCCAAGGTGATTGCAATGTCCCCAGTGCTGCGTAGCGATGACTGCAGCAAGCTCTGCGTTGAGACTATGTCACCTCCTCTAGTGGCTATGTCACCCTCCTCGTGAGCCGTCCCTGCTAAGAAATCGATTTTCTGAATGGCTACCCAATTTGCTCACAGAAACCCCAGCGCAGCTGCTCAAGTGACTACGTCACCTCCTCTATGTGAAATTTTCAATTTTGAAAATTAATACTGCAGTGATTGATTTATTTTGCCTACTTATTAGATAAGTTATTTACTGATGCTTCAATAAATTTTGAAATAAACACAACTGCAGTAATTCACACTAATCAAAAGTAGAAGAACAGAAATAACACATGTAGCACAATAGAAACAACCATATGAATGTGGGAAAACTGGTGCAGCAGATGAGGGTTTGTATTTATCTTCAGCAATGAAAAGATCTTTTACAGAAGTCTTGGTGAACAAAATAAAATAGCATACACCTGGCATGAATTTTCCAGACACTCCGGAAGTATTCCCGACTCTTGGGGTGACCTTCTACACCCTCTGCATCATCCTGCATAGCTGCTCTGCGCAATCCCTCCCTGGACTGCGTAATTCTGCATGGAGGGATTGATGTTGCTTCTCAGCAATGTCTTCCCTTCACCCTTCTGTCTTCTTCTCTGTAAGCTGACTTCTACATCCTCCTTCTGTGTATGCAATCCCTCCTCTACAAACTCACCCATTGAAATCGAATTCTCTTACTTCAGAATCGATTTCCTTTGGATACTGAGAATGTACCCGGCTTGATTTCCAACTGAACCTCAAGCCTCTTCTTATAATCTTCTTGTTGATGAATCAACGGCCAAGATTATATCTTTAATCAATGGCCCAGATTAAAAGATGACTTGATCTCCATTTTCTAAAAGTTTCACACTCTGCTTTATTAATACCCTTTAATTATTTAATTTCCCAAAGTTTAGACTTAGGGTCTACATTAAAATAATTAATTATTTTTAAAAAAGCAAAATCTGAGTGGAATTTGCACAAACAATTTTTGGGTTCTTTGGATAACTATTGTCTAAATCTCCACCAAATTTGAGACTTGGAACACTTCCCAATGCTATAAAATCAACACTCCCTCTTAGCAAGGAAAGTGTTCAAACAAGATACCACAATACTGCTATGATTCTAGAACATTTGCTGCGCTGATGATGTCCTAGTTGCTGCCCCTCATCTCTGTGTTGTTGCTCATTGTACTGCTGCCTATGACACTATCTCTGCCACTGCCTCATCCGTACTGCAGCTCCCTCTGTCTCTGTAGACCACCCGTTCCTCTAATGGAAGGGGTTCTCGACCATCCCCATATTCTCTTTGAAGTAAGTGAACTTAATCTTACTCAGAGCCTTGGTGAGGATATCTTCCACATGTTCCCATATAGGAGTGTACCTCAACTGCACTGCTCCCCATTAGACATAGTCCCTGATGAAGTGGCATCGAATGTCAATGTGTTTCGACCAGTCACGAAACACAGGATTCTAAGAGAGCTTGATGCAACTCTGAGTATCACACATAATCCTGGTCGGTTCCATCCTCTTCTTGAGTAGGTTCAAGAGTAATTTACGAAGCCATGTGGTCTCGCACAAAATTGTGTTTGCTGCCATATACTCTGCCTCGATTGAAATTAGTGCGACGGACTTCTGTTTTCTACTGCACCAGGAGGTCATTCCTGATCCAAGACTGAAACAATACCCACTGGTACTCTTCCGATCCACTGTGCTTCCAACCCAATATGCATTTGTAAACCCACTCAACTGGACCTCATTACCCTTGGTGTACTTCAACCCATACTCGACTGTCCCCATTAGATATCTGAGAACATGTTTAGCTTCTGCCCAATGAACCCTCCTTAGTTCCACCATGAACTGACTGAGGGTATTCACTGAATAACAGATGTCTTGTCTAGTATTGACTAGATACATCAATGATCCGATGAGCTACCTATACAAGGAGGGATCAACCTCATCATCCTCTGTTGTGTCTATCTTCTTCCATTTTTTAATCATTGGCATGGCCATGGGTCTACTGTCTTCCATCTAAAATCTCTTAATCTCTTAAGGATTTTTGTAGTGTATCTTCCTTGCCCCAGGAAGATTTCTCCCTTTTGCTGCCAAACCTCCAAACCAAGAAAATAGTGCATCTGCCCCAGATCCTTCATGTCGAATTCTGTAGCCAGATTCTCCTTGCAATCCTTGATGAGCTTAGATGATCCAGTAAGAAACAAATCATCTACATATAATACCAGAATTAACGTCTCATCCCCTACTCTCAAGTAGTAGAGATTGGGATCTACATCACTCC
The DNA here is from genome assembly GCA_034641835.2 of Pinus albicaulis. NCBI lineage: Eukaryota > Viridiplantae > Streptophyta > Pinopsida > Pinales > Pinaceae > Pinus > Pinus albicaulis. Next base: position 736,261,166 of record CM076570.1, on the reverse strand, counting down.
TGACAAAACCCATTTTCTGCAAATAGCTAACAATTTGCCCATACCATGCTCTGGGGGCTTGTTTTAGACCGTACAAGGCTTTCATAAGCCTGCAAACATGAGTCTTCTGCTCATGTGTCTCAAAGCCCTCTGGCTATTCTATGTATACTTCCTCCTTTATCACCCTATTCAAGAACGTTGTCTTGACATCCATTTGGTGAATCTCCCACCCCATCTGCATTGCTAGAGAGATGACGGATATGATAGAAGTGTAGCGAGCTATAGGGGCAAAGATTTCCTCATAATCGATCCCTTCCTTTTGTACATGCCCCTTAACCACAAATCTGGCCTTGAACTTCTCTATGTTGCCATCTGCAGCATACTTGATTTTGTAGATCCACCTTGATCCTACAACTGATCTGTCCTGTGGTCTAGGGACTATTTCCCAGACATCATTTTTCATGATGGAGCTATAGTCCTCCACAATGACATCCACCCACACCTGATGCTGAGCTGCCTCCCGAAAGCTGGAGGGTTCTCCAACTTGAGCTACCAGGGCCTAGTATCTGTAAGGTTGCCTCTGTACCCTCTTCCCGTCTCTAGGGGCTCCAACAAATTCTTCTGCATCCTTTAGAATTTGTTGGAGTTCTCTGCTCGGTCTTCCACTGGTGGTGGGTGGTCTTACCTGCTCCCCTGCCTGCTCTTCTTGGGAGGAACTCTCCTCAGAATCCTTGTGCCGTGGAGAGGCAAATGACCCATCCTCTGTAGGCCATTGAGGTTGTACTAGTGGATCCTCCTCAATTTGCATATTTGTAGCCATTTCCTCGGATTTCCTGAAGGCTCTCTCCTCCATGAATTTCACGTCTCGCCTTACTATGATTTTCCTATTTTCTGGAATATAGATGCGATATGCCTTCGTATTTTCACTATAGCCCGCAAGATAACCCTTTTCCGCAGTCAGATCCAACTTCTTCCTCTTCTCATCTGGAACGTGGCAATACACCATGCTGCCAAATATCCTAATATGGCTCACCTTTGGCTTGCTGCCTGTGAACACGCTCTCAGCAGTTACCTTCCCCAATGCTCTATGGGGTACTCTATTCTGCACATACACCGTTGTATTGCAAGCTTCTGTCCACAGAATTTGGGCATATCTTGGTCATATAGCATTGCCCTTGCAGCCTCTACAATGGTCTGGTTCTTCCTTTCTACAACTTCATTTTGCTCTAGATTGTATGGAGTTGTCCATTCTCTCTTGATGCCTTCCTTTGCGTAGAAACTGGTGAAGTCTTTATCGATATACTCTCCACCATTATCTGACCACAACTTCTTGATCTTCTTTCCTGTTGAATTTTCTACCAACGCTTTGAATTCTTTGAAACGTTCAAAGACTTAATCTTTGGTTTTGAGAAAATATATCCAAGTCTTTCTGGAATGATCATCAATAAAGGTAGCAAAATAATTTGCACCACTGAGAGCGGTTGTGGACATTGGACCGAAAATATCTGAGTGTATCAACTCCAATACGCTCTTGGCCCTCCTGCTGCTTCTTGGAAATGTTGCTTTAGCATACTTCCCTAGTACGCATTGCCTACAAACTTCCTCTCTCCTTGTGCTGAGTTCAGGAGCTCCTATGACAGTCTTCTTGAGAATATTCAAGGCTCTGTGATGTAGATGCCCCATCCTTCTGTGCCATAATTTATTCAGATCTCTTTCATCCGTACTGCCAATCAGAGCCATGGGGGATTCAAGCTGGAGCATATATAGTTTATGACTCCTTACTCCAATTTGTGCCTTCTTGCACCAGCTAGGATGTTTGACATAAAATTTGTTTCCAATAAATTATACGTCATAACCCTTGTTTTGAAGCTGAGACACTGAGAAAAAATTCATTCCCAACCCTGGTACGTGCAGAACGTTTGTGGCCCGAATATTGTTGCCAACTTTTGTCTGAAATATTATGGTACCTCTTCCAACGGGGGTACATTTGGCCTTGTTTCCCATAGTAATCTGGAAATTCATATGTTCTTCTTGGTAGCTCGAAAAACATTCTCGAACCCCCGTCATATGAGCATATGCTCCACTGTCAATATACCAAACACCTCGAGGAGCCATGCTTGATACACGAGAGATCCTCTAGTTTGGATGCCAGCACCGTCATGTCATGTTCCCTCTGCGTTTCTGAGTGCTCTGGAGGACTGCATGAACCCTTCCGAATGTCGGATATTTGGTCCATAGAATATCCTCCCTTCTGTCTTTAGCCTTTTCCTCTGATACCATGTGAAATTTTCAAATCTGAAAATTATCACTGCACTGATTGATTTATTTCACCTACTTATTAGATAAGTTATTTACAGATGCTTCAGTAAATTTTTAAATAAACACAGCTGCAGTACTTCACTAAAATAAAAAGCAGAAGAACATAAATAACACAGGTAGCACAATAGAAACAACCATATGAATACAGTTATTTTTGGACAATTGTCCCCGAGAAAACCCAATGTGGGAAAACTAGTGCAACAGATGAGGGTTTGCATTTATCTTCAGCAATGAAAAGATCTTTTATAGAAGTCTTGGTGAACAAAATAAAATAGCATACACTTGACATGAATTTTCTGGACACTCCGAAAGTATTCCCGACTCTCGGGGTGACCTTCTACACTCTTTGCGTCATCCTGTGTAGTTGCTTTGCACAGTCCCTCCCTGGACTGCGTAATTCTACGTTGAGGGCTTGATGCTGCTGCTCAACGCTGCCTTCCCTTCACCCTTCTGCCTTCTGCTTCTCTGTTAGATGACTTCTCCCTCTTCCTACTATCTCTGCAATCCCGCGTATACAAACTCACCCACTAAAATCGAATTCTCTTTCTTCAGAATCGATTTCCTTTGGGTACTGAGAATGTGCCTGACTTGATTTCCAAATGATCCTCAAGCCTCTTCTTATAATCTTATTGTTGATGAATCAACGACCAAGATTATATCTTTAATCAATGGCTCAGATTAAAAGATGACTTCATCTCCGTTTTCTAGAAGATTCACACTCTACTTTATTAATACCCCTGTAATTATTTAATTTCCCTAAGTTTAGACTTAGGGTCTACATTAAAATAATTAATTATTTTAATAAAGCAAGATCTGAGTGGAATTTCCACAAACGATTTCTGGGTTCTCTGGATAACTATTGTCTAAGCCTCTCCACCAAATCTGACACTTGGAACACTTCCCGATGCTATAAAATCAACACTCTGGTTCTACGTCACCCTTCTGGCTCTGCGTGAGCCCTGTTGGCTCTGCGTCACCCTCTCAAGGGCTGTGTTGTTTCTCCTGGTGCTGATCTTTCTCTTTGCACTTGTATTCTCGGCCTTGGACTAAAGTTTGACTGCCGAACCGCCCCTCACTGCAATGAATTACTCACATCTGATCTTCATCCGAGCACTGCTCCATCAGAAGAATTCGATCTCTATATTCAATCTCTGTGTGTGTTCTCCAACTAACCCTCAAGCCTTCCTTTATACTTTTCCTGTTGATGAATCAACAACCATGATCTAATCTATAATCGACGGCTAATATTAGAAAAGACTTTATATTCATCTCTTAGAACATTCTCACCCACATGTTAAATTAATTCACTTTAATTATTTAAATTCCCTAAGTTTTAACTTAGGCTCCATATAAAATAATTAATAATTTGAATATCTTAAGTTTCGGATGGAATTTCTCCAAACAATTTCTCGGTCTTAGAGATCTCATGTGTTCTAGCCTCTCCACAAAGTTTCGGAGCTAGAGCAGATCCGATGCTACCCAAAAATCAACACTATTGTCGGGATAAGTTTGGAGAAGAAGGCTCAATAAATTTGGTGGCTATTGGGTGAGTTTGAGGGTTGGAAGTGGCAGAAATATTTAGGAATAATTTTGCAGTCTCTGGGTCCAGCATGGAAGAGAGAAACTGGGCACACGTGGGAGATAGAGTCTCAATCATTGGGGTTATTTCTTGTGGAGAAATAAGGGAAGTATTGGTGGAGTTGGTTGTTGCATTTTAGGAGTGTTTGTGGAGGATTTTGTTGGTGTTGGGTAGATTGCATGCTTCAGCGATTACTGGAGAGCATAGGGCCTTTGGGGGTCGATTTTGGAGGGTCATGATCATGCCAAACCATTTCTGGGTTTTGGTGGGGTCGGCTTGAGGAGCGTAGAAGTAATTTTGCAAAATTTTATGAGCACTGAAGGTGGGTTTTTCAGCCGTTTCTTTAGAGCAACCAGTGCGAAACTTGGGAGAGCACAGGGTAGCAGCTGGATAGCTTCTGGGTTATCATTGTTTCACCTGGGCTTTGCTCCGCTTGCCAAAAAGGGAAGCCCAGGTGCATTTATTCTATATATTTGTACTCTTTCTCCATTCTATAATAAAATGGCTCAGCTGCTTCCATATTTCTAATTGTTTTGGGTGTTTAATGAATTGTTTAAAAATTTCTGTGGTGTAAATCTGTTATTTGTTTGCATATCATTGTTTTTCCTATTTCGAAACATTACAATGGTATCAAAGCTTAGATCTTGGCTCAGCCATGGGAGGACTCTCATATGAGTGAGGAGGATAGACAGAATATCACTTACGGAAGGCAAAGGTACCAGAGCAAGGAGAGGGAGCTAGAGATCACTCCAGACATTGAGGACGGTGGGAAGGCAGTGATATTAGAAGATATGGGGGAGCCCAAGGGCAAGGAAGAGATGCTCTTTGATAGTATCCGGAAAGCCTTGAGTGATTTGGCAAAGGGGCAGAAGGAGATTTTAAGTGAGATCAAGATGTAGAACCGGGAGCAGATCACTCATCGGGATTTTCTATTTGGAGAGACTTTCGGAGCCTCTCAATAGTATGACCACCCTTTGTTGAGATTTTGTGTATTTGGGGTAGCATCAGTTGTGCTCTAGCACCCAAATTTTGTGGAGGGACTAGAGTACACTTGATCTACAAGACCCAAAAAGGGATTTGGTAAATTTCCTCTGGTTTGGGAGATATTTAATTAATTAATTATTTTAATGTATTTCCTAAGTCTAAACTTATGAAAATGAAATAATTAAAGTTAATTAAATTAAACATGTGATGAAATTGTCTTAAGTCACACGGATCAAGCTTTCTTTTAATCTTAGCCATTGATTCAAGATCTGATCATGGTCATTGGTTTCCCAACGAGAAAAGTATAAAGGAAAGGCTTGGGGTCATTTGTAAAGACACACAGAGGCAGAGCACTGAAGCTAAGCTGAGATTCTAGGGCAGGGTTGCTAGGAATTCTTAGAAGTGTTTCAGCTACAGAGAGGGGAATCTAGGCCAAGGGGATGATCTGATCCCAGTTTCTAGAATCAGCGAGAAGCAAAGATTAGCTCAGAGAGGCAGCGCAGAGTAACAGTAGAGAGGGCAGAAACTATGCTACGCAGGTGTTGCGCAGTCCCTCCCAGGGCAACGTAATTCAGCTGGAAGCCCTCAGGGGGTTACGCAGAGACCCTAAGGGGCAGTGTAAGGACTGCGTCACCTAGTCTGGGGTAACACAACCCTTTCCAGGCCAACGCTGAGGGATGCAGGGGCTCTAGAGGCTGACGCAGGGGCTTCAGGGGCAGCTCGGGGGTTTCTAGGGCCTAATTTTGGCTGAGTTCTGTAAATCCCATTTGAGGGTGTGGATCAGTCATTATTTTGGCTTCAGAACAGCCAGTGAGATGTAGATCTAATATTTCTCTGTTGGGTTTTCTAGATTTGGAACCCAGATTTGTTGTATTCAGAAAGTTCTTAATAATAAAACCCTCCAACAGCCAGCAGACCGGTTTTCCCGCATTGGGTTTTTCTAGGGACTATTTGTCTAGAAAATCACTGTGTCACTTTGTCTATGTGTACATGTACATTTTCTAGATCTGGATTGGTGAAGATCTGTTATGTGTTTTACTTCGATATTAATCTGAATTTATTCAGTTAATAACTTAATTAAGTAGGAGGAGCATAACTAGATTTAACAGTAAGATTTCTGCATAATTATAAGATTCAGAAATTTTCACATGGTATCAGAGCAATTGCAGATCTAGGAGGGTCACCAACAGAAGACTAAAGGTTCTAGCTGCAAAAAGCAGCTGGAAAAGTAGCAGAAGGGAAGATCTAAAGGGACAGCGCAGCTTTCAGAGGAAAAATCACGCAGAGGGAAGGGTGATGCAGTCTAACGTTGTCTCCTAGCAAGCCCATGCATTTACTGCGCAGAGGTAGCTCAGAAACATCGTTGGATTGGTCTAAAGCCAGCTAGTGTGATGCAAATTCGAATCTATCAGATCTAGAAAAGACTGAAGCTTAGCTGCAGAAATTCAGAAGGTGCTGGTGGGGTTAAATTTCTGAAGTTTTCAGATTTTTAGCCTAAGCGCAAGTGACAAAGAGCGAGAGGAGATCAACTTCTCAGAGAGTTTCTAGCCAAGGAAACTTGCAGATTGATCAGAGGATCAAAGAGAGTTGAACCATTGTTGATTTTTCAAATTTCCAAGAAGGGAAATCAGTTGTCAGAGGGAGCAGAAGGTGTCTGTTTCGCCAAGGGCCTTAGATCCAATTCTCTAGCAAAGAGAAAGGGAAGCTCCGACACATTTTTTGAGAAGATGGCTCCTTATGGACTGCGTGATTAGGACAGATTGGATGGCCTCTCCAACTTCTCAGTTTGGAAGGCTAGGATCCTGATAGTCCTTGAGGCATATCATCTAAGAGACTATGCAGAGCAAACTCAAGCCACATCGACCGATGCAGATATCCTACAGAAGCATAATGAAGCTGCTGGGCATGCCAAGCGGTTGATCATGGATGGAATTAAGGACCATATTGTACCACACATAGGTGAGAAAAAGACAATTGATGAGATTTGGAAGGCCTTAACTTCCCTATATGAGGGAAAGTCTGTCCAAAGGAAGATGATGTTGGAGACACAGATGCGGTCATTCATGATGACCAAGGGAGAAGACATGGAGCATTTCCTCTTCAGATTGTAGTCAATCAGAGATCAGTTGACTGCAATGGGTGCTAAGGTGGAAGATGAGTTGATGGTCAGGAATGCTCTCAACGTAATCACAGATGAGTGGGAAACCTTTGTCCAAAGTATCTTGGGCAGAGCAGACCTCCCAGATTGGGACAACTTGTGGGAAATTTTGCATTAAGAAGAACTCCCCAAAATCACCAAGAAGCAGTACAGCTCTGGATTGAGCAGATTGAAGAAGGAATATGATGAAGATGTAACCTTCGCATCAAAGAGGCAACAGGGAAATAAGAAGAAGGATCTTTCAAAGATCAAGTGTTTCTAGTGTGGTGAAATGGGACATTTTGCCAGCATTGTCCTCAGAAGAAAAGGGACAAGGAAGCTTCTTCTTCCAAGGCTGTTGTGGAAGATGATGGGTCAGAAGATGATGCAGCCATGAGCGCTCATGAACCACGAAAATGGGGTGACATGGATCTATAGAGGAGCTACAAAATAGTGAGGCGGGATCGTTGAGCAACTCATCTCTTGGATCACATGCAAGCTACGACAGCCTCAAGATAGTAGCGGGACAAGTGTAGCAGTGGATGCATAGATCACAAATGAAGGAGAGGCAGATCTGAAGGCTGGAAGGAGCAGCGCAGTGCAGATGCAACAACAATGTAGAGGCAGCAATAGCGTAGGGGCTAATGTGACTTCAGCAGCGTAGAACAGAGTTGCAGCAGCATGGAGGCTTCGAGAGGACAACGCAGTGCAACAACAACATGAGAGATTTTAGCACAAGGGGTTGATGTCACTTCAGTAGTGCAGAGGGATTCTGCTTACGTAGTTCAAAGTTTTTGTTGTGCATCATCCTTCAGATTCCAGCACATATCAGTAGCCTATGGAGCTTCAATGATGAGGATGCAGCCCAACTAACTTGTCTATCAAAGATTGGGCAAGAGATTCAGTTGTTTCTCTCAACAACTGAAGTTGCAGTGGAGCAGATTAGCAGTGGAAGTGCTATGAGCAGCACAGATGTAGCAAATTGAGAGGGAGCTGCAGTACAGATGTTGCAGTGGCAGTGGAAGAGTCATGGGCAGCAATACAGAATGGCAACAACAGTGCAGAGTTGAGTGGCAGCAGGCCAAGCATCAACAACACAAAACCAATGCCCAAAATCTTGTAATGCATAGTGTGATGTATTGCTAGAGCACACTCTTGATGCTAAGAGGAAGTGTTGAGATTTTGTGTATTTGGGGTAGCACTAGTTGTGCTATAGCTCCCAAATTTTGTGGAGGGACTAGAGTACACTTGATCTACAAGAACCAGAAAGGGATTTGGGAAATTTCACTTGGTTTGGGAGATATTTAATCAATTAATTATTTTAATGTATTTCCTAAGTCTAAACTTAGGAAAATGAAATAATTAAAGTTAATTAAATTAAACATGTGATGAAATTGTCTTAAGTCACACGGATCAAGCTTTCTTTTAATCTTAGCCATTGATTCAAGATCTGATCATGGCCATTGGTTTCCCAATGAGAAAATTATAAAGGAAAGGCTTGGGTCATTTGTAAAGACACACAGAGATAGAGCACCGAAACTAAGCTAAGAATCTAGGGCTGGTTTGCTAAGAATTTTCAGAAGTTTTTCAACTGTAGAGAGGGGAATTTAGGCTGAGGGGATGATCTGATCCTAGGGTCTAGAATCACAAGAGGCAGAGATCAGCTCAGAGAGGCAGCGCAGAGAAGCAGGAGAGCAGCAGTAGGGAGGGCAACAACTGTGCTATGCAGGTGCTGCGCAGTCCCTCCCAGGGCAGCGTAATTCAGCTGGACGCCCTCAGGGGTTACGCAGAGATCCTAAGGGGCAGCGTAAGGACTGCGTCACCCAGTCTGGGGTAACACAGCTCTTTCCAAGCCAGTGCTGAGGGACGCAGGGGCTTCAAGGGTAGCGTTGGGGTTTCTAGGGCCTAATTTCGACAGAGTCCTGTAAATCCTATTTGACGGTGTGGATCAGCCATTATTTTGGCTTCAAAACAGCCAGTGAGCTATAGATCTATTATTTATTTGTCGGGTTTTCTAGATCTGGAACCCAGATTTGCTGTAGTCAGAAATTTTTTAATAATAAAGCCCTCCAGCAGCCAGCATATCAGTTTTCCCGCATTGGGTTTTTCCGAGGACTATTTGTCCAGAAAACCACTATGTCACTTTGTCTATGTGTGCATGTACTTTTTATAGATCTGGATTGGTGAAGGTTTGTTATGTGTTTTGCTTCTATATTAATCTGAATTTATTCTGTTAATAACTTAATTAAGTAGGAGGAGCATAACCAGATTTAACAGTAATATTTCTGCTTAAGTAAGATTTAACAGTAAGATTTCTGCAAACACGTACTGCGCAACCACCATCCTCTAGTGGTCCAACTAGAGCTAGGTTGCCTTCTTTCCTACCCTTAGCACCAGATGAACAAGGAGCTGATGATCAGATGCCCATGGGAGATTATTTTAGAGAATGGAAATCCATGGGAGAAGAATTCAAAGCAAAACTAACTTTCATAGATTATTTCCAGCTCAAGGAGAAAGAGAAGGGAAGGAGCTATGGAGGCCAAGGCATGCAAAGATCCGAATTGCAGCGTACCATTGGAAGGATGTTCTTCCCCACTTATGATGGCACTACCAAGTGCACAACTCATGCTTGGGTGGAGAAGTTGGACACATATTTTGAGCTCAACAGGATGACGAAGGTGGAGGCCATTAAAATGGCCACTTTGCATTTGGAGGGAGAGGCACACGACTGGTGGTTTCATGGTTTGTCCACTCTGGGGCATGCCAACATGACTTCTTATGAGGATTTCACGCAGAGAGTAGTGGAAAGTTTTGTTCGGAGGGATCTGAAGGCTTACTTCAGGGAGTTGAACCAGCTTCGGCAGAAAGGACATCCAGATCATTATATTTCGAAGTTCCTGCAAGTTTCATTCATGGTGCCTGATTTTTCGGATGCTAGGATGGTGTATAAATTTGTAGAGGGGTTGATGGAGCCATTGTGTGGACTGGTGAAGTCATGCAGACCTCTACTCTACTAGAGGCTATGACTTGTACGAGGGAGTTACAGGGGCCAATCCCCAAGACTCGGGAACCTTTTCCACCACGCACTCCCTACCCTCAGAAAGGGGTTGATACTAGACCACCACCAACGTAGAGAGCAACCCCAGAGGCGAGGGAAGTTGGATGATGAGACTAGGAGAGACATCAGGAGGAGGAAACTTTGTTTTACATGTTGGGAGTCGTGGGCACCAGGCCATCGGTGTACAGCAGGAAAGGTCCACTATATTGAGGTCTTCTCAAAGAGTGATCAGGAGGATGAGGTGGAGTTGGAATTCGATGGGGGAGACTGGGAGGGGCCATCAGAGAGAGTACCACCACCACCACCTCCACTAAGAGGATCATCTTTTACACCATCTGGGGGAGTCCTTGCATCTTTGTGCGGGGTACCCAAATTTCTTACCTTGAGGATCAGAGCCATTGTGCAGGGGCAGCGTGTCTCAGTCATAGTTGAAAGTAGGGCCACCCATAATTTTATTGATGCTCATATGGTCCAGAGGAGAGGCATCACCACTGCAAGAGTTTGAGGGGTTTTCAGTGCTAGTATCGGGGGACAGGACTATGCAGTGCAATCAATATGTTCCCTCTTTGACAGTGACCATGGGGAACTATTCAATGATAGATAATTTCTTTGTGGTGGACGTGCTAGACACCAATGTGGTGATGGGTGTCCAATGGCTATATTCCCTTGGCCGAGTTACCACCGACTGGAGGCAGCTCGTGATGGAGTTTACCGAACCGAATGGTAAGCTAGTAGTTCTTCGAGGTATGCACTCATATCTCCCACAAATAGTTTCAACTCACTGGATGGAGGTACACTTGAGGCATGGGGATATAACATGGGCAGTGGAGCTAAGAATTTCAGAGGTTGGGAGACATACCAAGCCACCACATCCAAACATATAGGCTATGCTGAACAGATATGCAGTATTCTTTGGAGATATACCACCTAGACAGCCACCAGACAGGGGGTTCGAGCACACCATAGAGTTGGAGCCTAGTGTACAAGTTGTCATCACCACCCCCTATAGGCATCCCAAAGCCTATAAGGATGAAACTGAGCGAGCCATTATGGAGTCGTTGCCATTGGGCCACATTAGGCCGAGTTCCAACCCCTTTTCTTCTTCAGTTGTGTTGGTGAAGAAGAAGGACAAGACTCTACGCATGTGCATTGATTATAGGGTGCTCAACAGGTGTCAAGAAGACGTTGAAGAATCGGTATCCCATACCGTGTATTGATAAGCTGATGGATGAGCTTAGAGGAGCTAAGTTATTCTCTAAGATAGATTTGCGGTCGGGGTATCATCAGATTCCGGTGAGGGATCAGGACATTCCAAAGACAACCTTCAGGTGTCATTATGGGAATTTCAAGTTCCTGGTCATGCCTTTTGGGTTGACCAATGCCCCTGCAACTTTCCAGTAATGCTTGAACCATGTGTTCAGGGGGCAGTTGAGGAGGTTTGTACTGGTTTTCTTTGATGACATCTTGATCTACAACAGGACGTGGTTGTGAAAATTCCTAGATCTAGAATCCTATTGCAACAACTGGTATTAATTCTTCTAACTGATAAATTAATTATTCATTTTATTGCTATGACAACATAAAATTAAACGCACTGCAACCTTCACTAAATAAACTGTGGAAAAAATACAAGTGTGGAAACAAAAACTGAGCAAGATCAAATCATAGACACATCTAACACAATTGTTTTTGGACTAATGTCCTCGAAAAAAACCAATGCGGGAAAACTGGTGCAGCAACTGAGGGTTTATATATTATGCAGTAGTAATTTCTGAATACAATCTCTGGATGCCTTTGCCGCCAATCCAGTTACATATAATATCACTAACGGAGTGACTAGTGAGGTTACCTCACACTATCACTGGAAATTCCAACTGATCCGGCCACTGAATGAGCTACCCCTGACAGCCTTTGCGCTGCCTCTGCGTAGTCCCAACATCAACCCTCCTGGGTACAGTGTCACCCCTTCTGTGGATCGATTTGCTATCCAGGAACTTCGATTTCTGCCTCCCAGTCTCACACCCCGGCTCCCGGCTTCTGCAATCGATTCCTTCAACAATTTTTCTGATTCCCTCTTGGCTTCTGCGTAGCCCTACATAGATTTGCATGGCTCTGCGTCACCCTCTCCGACTCCTCTGCTAATGATTCTCTGACCAAGAAAGATTTCTCTTTGGAGAATCTTACTATCTCGTCCCCTCTCTAAAAAGAATCTCTTGATCAAAGTTTCTCCCTAAGCACTGCTCTCTAAAGAAATCAATCTACTTATCCTTTCGGTGTTTTGTGTGTTTCCCAAATGACCCTTCAAGCCCTTCTTATAGTCTTCTCGTTGAACCTTCAACAACCGAGATTAAATCTCTAATAAATGGCTAAGATTAACTTTTGACTTGATCCACTTTTTCTAGAACATTCACAACCATATTCTATTAATTCACTTTAATTATTTTATTTTCCTAAGTTTAGACTTAGGGTCCATTTTAAATGATTAATTTTTTCAATAAAATACAAACTGGGTGGAATGTCCCAAAACGATTTACGGGTTATCTAGAATACATGTGTCTAATCCTCCCTTCAAATTTTGAGACTTAGAGCACATCCGATGCTACCATAAATCAACACTCCCTCTTAGCAAGGAATGTGCTCTAGCAATACCCCCTGTTGAGTACTGCTCTGATTCTGCAACATCTACCTCTGCGTTGCTGATGTCTGACACTGCTGCCCACCAAATCTGTGCAAACGTTTCATCTGTACTGCTTCCCACCAAATCTGTGCAAACGTTTCATCTGTACTACTACTGATACTGCCACTATCAACATTCCATCCGTATTGCAACTCCCTCTCAAATTTTGCATCCGTGTTGTTGTTGACCCTGTCACTGCCAACTGCTACTACACTGCAATAATGTTGCTTACTGCAACTGAAAAACGTCCAAAACTGAACAAGTGTTCAACATGATGCATCTCGGTACTGAAGATTTGACTGCTGCTAACCTCCGCGTTGTCCCTCTGAAGCTGCTGCTGCTGACTTCTACGATGTGATTTCTTGCACCGCTGCAACTCTACTCCGCATTGCTCACGTTCTAGCGCTGCTAACTAATACACTATCACTTATGCACTCCTCTGCACCAACTGGCACTCGTCCATCATGCTACATCTGATTTCGGCTCTCGTACCAAGGTATTGATCCGAGAGGTGGACTCCTCAAGGATCTTGCCCATTCTGTAGATCTCTGGGTCTACAGCTCCAAGTCAGCCCACCTCCCTCCTGGAGGTATATGAGCTATCATGGAAAACTCCTCCTCATCGATCCTAGTAGGTACGGCTTGCAGATCATGCTTCTCGTCTTTGTCTCTCTTCTTGAGAGGACACTGTGTGGCACAATGACCCATTTCACCACACCAGAAGCATTTGATCTTGGAAAGGTCTTTCTTCCCCCTACGCTGCTCCTACTGTCCCTTTAATACAAGGGCAACATTATCCTCCTCCTCCTTCGGCTTCTTCCCACTACTGCTATTGCCTTCAAGTTGACACTTGAATAAGTCCCTGCTGTTAATTTTGGACAACTAGGTCCAAACTCCATGTTGTGATGCTTAGATGAAGATGCAAATATTTATATTGGACTCCTCTTTTGAAGAGGTGCAAGATCGATCTAAAGATCATCTTAATCTGATGAGCAGAACATTTATTTTGAATTTATTCAAAATATGTGCAGGTCGGCCTTAAGGTTTTGTGCCGCAGCAGTTGTGTCACACACCCTCATTGATGGATATATATTGGTCAACGTTGGAGGACATTTTCACTCATATCATCCTCACACATTTCTCTCTCCTCATCTGATTGGTTCGATGACCTTGGAGGCTCTTCTCTCCACACATGGGAAAATTTCAACAGCAACTCTTTTCTGTACTCTTTTCTGTTTTTGATCTAGGGTTTCTGCAGCAGCTTTGACCAGCGTTGACTTTGGTCAACACAAGGTCAAACGGACCTAAAACTCTTCCAAAATTTTGATCTTTCAAATCCGCATTTTTTGGCACTATTCCCAAGGCTAGACGTTTACTTTGACTTGGCTGTGTTGACCTAGCTGCTGCTGCTATTTGCGTTGACCATTGACTGATCGCGTTGACTTTTGTGTTGACCGTTTTGGCTGTCCTAGAGGGTTGTGTGACATTGCTAGTTGGCTAACCATATTGAGACTTTGCTGGTTGAAGCATCTTGCTGATCGCTGTAACGCACCAACACACTTATATCTTTTTGTCTTGTCTTTTTTCGATCTACTATTATGTTCTATCAGCATTTTACTTTGTTGTTTATGTGATTGCTGACTAATATTGGGATAAAAAGTAAAGTTGCATCAAGCAAAGAACATCTACAAAAATTTACACCTCCTCATCTCTTCTTGTTGAAGAGCAGCCCACATTGACTCCCAGTCCGACAAATTCTCTCTACCCAAGATGCTCTAGACAAAAACCTAATAGTCTTCGGACACTGAGTTGAGGGACAATATGACCATCTCGGTGGCTTGAGGAGCTAATCCCACAGCTGACAGCTAATCTCAGTTCTCCTGAAGCCTAGATAGGAAAGGATCAATGCGCTCACCTTTCTTCATCCTAGTAGTCCACATCTTCTCCTCTAGATACATCTTTCACTGCTCGAAAGATCCTTGATATAGCTTCTCCAAGGCCTGCCACATTTCTCTAGCTGTTGCTTTGCCAGCTATGTGACACACGACGTGATCCCTTACTCTGTCCAGGATCAGGCGCTTTGCCTTAGCCATATTTTTCTTGTATTCCTTTAGAGGATCTACATCTACTGGAACAACCACCACACCTTTGACGAAAAGTTTGAGATCATGCTCATCCAGCAGGAATTTGATCCTTTCCTACTAGATCACATAGTTGGAGGCTCCCTCCAACCTGTCTTTAACTCTTAGCCCACTTGTTGCAATTTCTGCCGATTGAAAATGTCGAATATAGCTCCATCTCTTTCTCCCCTACGCAATGTTGGACTGGCTTACGCACTCCTTGTTGGAGATGGTGGATCTAACACCCAAAACTACTGCTCAACTCTCAAAAAATAGAATTCCCCGGTTAGGAATTCCCCGAGGAAGAAAATTCCCACAAAGTGTCTCCCGATCTCACTTTTGACGCTTCTGCACCCACAATCACTGTTGTGCTGAAAATTGCGTCCCTCCGGCTACTGATCTGTGCTGATCTGCTCCCTCTGCCTTAGACAAACTGCGATATGGAAAATCCTACCTCTATGTCCACTCACTTAGAGAGATATTTATTTGCAACATTTAGCCCTCCTGGCTTGGACTACGCAATCTGTTGGGATATCGATCTGCTGCTTACGCAAATCTTTGATCCTGGCTTCACCAGCGATGGATCTACGGATCTGTTCTTCTGCTCCTCCTGCACTCATCTATACAAGCTCTAATACCAAGTGAAAATTCCTAGATATGGAATCCTATTGTAGCAACTAGAGTCTAGTATTAATTCTTCTAACTGATAAATTAATTATTTGGTTTATTGCTATGACAACATCGAATTAAACACACTGCAACCTTCACTAAATAAACTACGGAAAAAATACAAGTGCGGAAACAAAAACTGAACAAGATCCAATCATAGACACATCTTACACAGTTGTTTTTGGACTAATGTCCCTGAAAAAACCCAATGTGGGAAAACCAGTGCAGCAGCTGAGGATTTATATATTATGCAGTAGTAACTTCTGAATACAATCTCTGGATGCCTTTCCTTCCAATCTAGTTACAGAGAATATCTCTAATGAAGAGATTAGTGAGGTTAATGTTGAGATTTTTGGTAGCATCGGATGTGTTCTAGCTCTGAAACTTTGTGGAGGGGCTAGAACACATGAGATCTCTAAGACCCAGAAATTGTTTGGAGAAATTCCACCCGGTGTAAAAGTTATTCAAATAATTAATTTTTTTAATGAGGACCCTAAGTCTAACTTAGGGAAATTGAAAAATTAAAGTGAATTAATTTACACATGTGGTGAGAATGTTCTAAGTGACATGGATCAAGCTTTTTCTAATCTTAGTCGTTGATTAGAGATTAGATCACGGTCGTTGATTTCTCAATGAGAAAAGTATTAAAGGAAGGCTTGGGGTCAGTGGGAGGATACACACATTGCAGTAGCACTTGAGCTAAGTCGAAATTCTGGGGCATGGTTCGCTGAGAATTTTCGAGTGAGCTTGCAGTGTTGGTGAGGGGCAGATCGGCGATGGATTACACTGATCCGAGGCCGAGAGTACATAAATCAGAGAGACATATCCGTACCAGGCAGTGCAAAGGCTAGCAAGAGGGACGCATCCCAGCTAGGCTGACGCAGAGGTAGCGCAGGGGCTGACGCATAGGCTTCAGGGTGATGCAAAGGCAGCGCAGAGCTCAGGCAACTTTTGATCGCCTCAAGGAGGTGATGAGTAGTTGCCCTGTATTGGCACTCTCGTATTTCACGCAGTGTTTCAAATTGGAGGGTGATGCATTGGGTGAGGGGATCAAGGCAATCTTGTCCCAAGATGGGCACCCCATTTCTTTCAAGAGCCAAAATCTCTTACCACATGAGAGGTCGTATTCCATATACGACAAGGAGTTGGCCATAATGCATGCATTGGCCAAGTTCTGGCAGTATTTGGTGGGTAACCAATTCAAGGTGAAGACATATAATAATAGTCTTCACTACTTCATGGGGCAGCAGGGCCTCAATGACAGGAAGCAGAGGTGGGTCAGCAAGGTGCAGGGCTATGATTTTGATATTGAGTATGTGCTAGGAAAACACAATAGGGTTGCCGACGCACTATCCAAGAGACCTGCAGGGTTTTCACTCATGAGAATTTGCCATGACTAGAAGGCACAATTGTTAGTTGAGTACTCCAAGGATCGACAAGCATGTGAGATCTTGGAGGGAATTCACGTAGATGAGCACTATCAGGTGATGGTTGAGGTTATCTACTACAAGGGGTGCATATTTTTGGTTCCAGGCTCACAGTTGAGAGAGCAGAGACTTCAAGCAGCTCACGATTCTCCATTGTCGGAGCATCAGGGGTTCAGGAAGACATAAATGGTTGTGATAGAGTGCTTCACATGGAAGGGCTTCAAGGGGGACGTGTTGAGATATGTACAGGAGTGTGAAGCTTGTTAGAGGAACAAGGGGGAGTTGACTCACCCAGCAAGATTATTGCAACCTCTCCCCATCCCTGATGGGAAATGGGGGAGTATCTCTATGGAATTTATCACAGGACTTCCCACAGTGCAAGGGAAGGATTGTATTTATGTGGTGGTCGACCGACTGACCAAGTATGCACATTTCTTTTCCATTCCATCACGGTATTCAGATTCTCAGGTAGCAAAGTTGTTCTTTAGGGAGGTCTTCCACCTACATGAACTCCCTAAGACTATATTCAGTGACAGAGACAACCGATTTATGGGGGGATTTTGGCATGAGCTTTAAGTCTAGTGGGCACGGAGCTCACCCCGAGCACTAGTTACCATCCACAGACCAACGACCAGATAGAGAGGGTAAACAAGTGGCTAGAGGGTTATCTCAGGAACTATGTGACTGGGCAGCAGGAGGCATGGATTCGTTGGCTACACTTGGGAAAGTACTGCTACAACACTACACATCATATGTCCATCGGTATGTCTCCTTTCCATGCTCTATATGGTTTTGATGCTTTGTCTTTTGCTGACATCATTTTCGGAGACAACTGGGCCCCAAAGGCCAAATATTGGATCCAAGAGAGCCAAGACATCCTCAGGGATCTTAAGGATAATTTGTTGATAGCTCAGAACTAGCAAAAGTTATATGCTGACAGGCAGCGGGTTGAGAGGCATTTTGAGGAGGGGGACTTGGTGTTCCTACGATTGCATCCATACCGACAATCCACTTTGAAATAGAAGGGGGCTGAGAAGTTGCAACCCCGATTTATGGTCCTTACAGGGTGATCAGGAGTGTTGGAGAGGTAGCTTATGAGTTGGAGCTGCCGTCAGAGAGCAAGATCCACAATATTTTTCATGTTTCATGTCTCAAGAGGGTGTTGGGATAGCAAGTCACAACAGTTGTGGAGTTTCCTCCACTTGATGATGAGGGGCATCTGGTTTTGGAACCGGAGGCCATCCTGTAGACTAAGGAGAGGAAGCTCAGGAGCAAAATGATCAGCGAATACTTGGTGCGTTGGAAGAGCATGCCAGATGAGGATGCCACTTGGGAGGCTGAACACATACTTTAGCATCTAGCACTGAAGTTACTTGAGGACAAGCAACATTTGGGAGTGGAGGACTGTAACGTCCCTTCCAAAATTATTTTGGAACAAGATTTATTTCTATATTTTGGGGGCCATTTGATTTTTATTGGAAGACTTAGGAGTTAGAGGAAAGTTAATTTTATTTTATTTTGTTTTGTTGGTGATATGTGGGGACCACCCACATAAGAAATACGCACTCCCTAAGCCACTAATTGAAATGCATGAGAGGGAAAGCATAGGCTTGGTGAGGGACCCACGAAGGAAGAAAAGGCGGGAAGAAAGGCTCCACAAAAGCTATAAAAGGAAGGAAGCTCACTTCACTTGGCATTCTTGGCTTATCGATTTTGTTTCTGTTGCTCGAGCTATTTAGCCGGGTCACTTACTGTTTAGAAAGAGTTTTCCAAGCGTAAAACTCAGGCTTTCTTCGAGGGGATTCGAGTGCCACCCTAGTGAGGTTCATCCATTATCATCCGAAGGAATTCCATAGAGATATTTCCAGTATTTGTATTCAGTTTGCCCCCACAGTGCGTATTTTTGGAGGATGCAGTAGTGGATCTTGTGAAAACAGTATTCCGAAGGACTATTTTCGGGAGAATTTTGGAGAAGAAGGATCAATAGAATTTTCGGCTATTGGGTGAGTTTGAGGGCTAGAAGTGGCAGAAATATTCAGGAATTATTTTGCAGTCTTTAGGGCCAGCGCAAAGGAGAGAAACTAGGCACACGTAGGAGATAGTCTCTCAGTCATTGGGGTTATTGCTTGTCGGGAGAAATAAGGGAAGTATTGGTGGAGTTGATTGTTGCATTTTAGGAGTGTTTTTGGAGGACTTTGCTGGTGTTTGGGAAAACTACATGCTTCAGCAGTTACTGGAGAGCATAGCCTTTGGGGGTCGATTTTGGAGGGTCATGATCAGGCCAAACCATTTCTGGGTTTTGGTGGGATTGGCTTGAGGATCCTAGAAGTAAATTTTCAGAATTTTCTGAGCACCTGAGGTGGGGTTTTCAGCCATTTCTTTGCAGCCGCTAGTGTAGAACTACTGGAACAACACAAAGCAGCAGTTGGATAGTTTATGGGTTATCATTGTTTCACCTGGGATTTGCTCCACTTGCCAAAAAGGCAAGCCCATATGCATTTATTCCATATATTTGTACTCTTTCTCCATTCTATAATAAAATGGCTCAGCAGTTTCTGTATTTCTGATTGTTCTGGGTGTTTACTGAATTGTTTAAAAAAATTTGCGGTGTAAATTTTTTATTTAGCAATTTGTAATACCCCTTGGCTAAATACTAGCAAATATTTACGTGGAGATTGAGATCCATGCATTTTTTATGGAGCATCGAAAGGTGCCCTAGTGAGAATAGGCTAGAGAGGAAATATGAAGGCACAAAATGGAAAATTCATTAAGTCATTCAAAGAGGGTGGAGGGCATACGTCAAATAATATTGCAAAGTTCAATGTAATAGCTCTATTTATCAAAAGGAAGTGTCAACCTTCACACCTAGGTTCAAACTCCCATGACATGTACCAAATTGCCTTCACTAGAAATGTAAGTGCCCCATAGTTATGGTGATGGTATTGACCTTAGGACGAGTCACAAGTTTCTAGTATATGTGACTTATGGAATATCGAAAATGTCCTATGGAACATAGTGGTAGCTAGACAGTTTGATTCCAAGCCTAGCCCAAGTCACTCTAAGCAAGTTACTAACTCCTCTAGTCTAAAATCCAAAAACAAAAAAAACGCTTAAAATGGATTGCATAGGATTGGATAACAAAATCACTCAAAATGGATTGGTTCGGCATTAAAATTGGAGACAACTCTAAATCAGTACATGCACACATAATAAGGAATGTGGAGACGTTAGCTATTATTTAAAGAACCATATGAAGGTAAAATGATATCCCAATAGCTTTGAAACTTCTCTAAGTGCACCGTTTTCACAAAAGATTCAAGAGTCACCTAGGATCCATGGAAGACAAGTTAAGTTAGAACCAAGCCTTTTTAGCTAATTCAACATTAGGCATATAAAGAATTCGTTGTCTATCAACAATGGAAAATTTTAAACTAATCCAACATTAGACATCTAATTGAAATAGAACCAACCATCATCAATGTAGAAATTATATACAAGATGCATGTATATATCTAGATTCTCCTGATCTAACAATATTTATCTTCTTGCTAAATACAAAATCCTTCCACTGTTAATCTTTTGCGGAAATTAAAATCAAATGCAAACATATGAAGCAATAAAAAAAATCACACATAACGCAGTTGTTTAACGGGAAATCCTGAAGCTGAAAACCCCAACTATCATATATTATGTATCATGGAGATCATGTAACAATTTCATACAAAGCTTAGTACATCAAGCTCATCAAGCTCTCAGTACAATCAATCGTCACACACTAATTAGAAGAAATCTGCAAATCCATGCACTGATTTCTTGCCACCTGATAGCCTGCCTCCACTGCGCAATCCCTGTTGAAGAATAGTTGTGAATGAATTCGAATTACCCTTGCCTTGATTGCGCAATCCTCATTGGAAACTCAAATGTGTGTGTGGTGCAATCAATGCATCACTATAGTCACAACAGATAGTCCATCTTGCCCTTTCACCTATCTCTCCACTGGGTCTCCACTGGAACTGCCATGCACTGTAGTTAACTGTTGTATTGTTCAGTTGATTGATGAGTTATTATTTGTGAATTAATTAACTAATTAATTCACTCCACTCTCTCTAGTGTATCATTCAGTTAGACTAGATACAACTAGCTCAACTGAGTTTAACTCCATTAACTGAGTTAAACTGAATAACAACTCCTATAACTACTCTTCCAACTCTATCATAACTTTGCCACTTCAATTCTAACTGAGTCCTCCATGCATGAACAACTAGTAAACCTTATGAATTGCGTAATTCCTTCAACCCACTGATTTGCCAAATTTGTGCACTGAAATTAAGTGCTCCAAGAGAATAAGTTGTTGTTTATTGTCGGATTATTATTAAGAGCTAATAATAACCGACACTTCTATTTTTAGATCGACGATCTATAAATAGACTTCGCCCAATATTCTAAAAATATAATTTCATCTATTTTTCCAACTTGACCAACCATCCAAAAATAGCATCTTGCAACTTCTGAAATATGATCACCATGCCTAAAAATAGACATAGTCTAAAAATAGACTTGCGCCAAAAATAGCCTGCAGGCCCACTTAGTGATGGCAACTCTTTTCACTAAGCTCATCATCTTGTTGAATCTCAACAATCAACAATTGGAATTTTACTATCGCGCTGCTTCTTATGGATGCTAATTCCATGAAGATATTTGGAAAATTTTAAGTATATCCAACACTGGGCATCTAATTGAGATAAAACCCACCATCGTCAACAATGGGAATTTTATCATTGCATTGCCTCTTATGGATGCTAAATCCATGAATAGATTTTAGAATAATTTGAGTGTCAAGAATGAAATAAACCACACTTCCCTTATATGTCTTTTGGGGATATGAGGATCCCGGAATGCATTCATCTTTGAGGACCGGGTTCCAGATTTTCACTCTGTCAGCATCAAGGTTGTCAGTTTTTTCCTTGAGATCGGCACTTGGCTACCTAAACCTTCACGACACTCAGTCTAGCTCCAGGACTTGGGATCCTTTTCCCCAGTAGGCTGTTTCGATGGGGCCTCTGCTGTTGGGGACTGTGATTGTGGGGCAGTCATTAAAATTTGCCCCAGCAGGACTTACCATTTCTATTGGAATGGTGGAGTTGGTTCAAGTTGCCGGGCAGAGGTTGTGGCATTGTGGGGATTACTCCAAAGCGCTGTCTGGCTGGCTATTGACTCATTGAAGGTGGTTGGGGATTCGTTGTCTGTCATTGAGTGGATGCAAGGGCGGAATGCCCTCCAGGTTCCTCTGTTAGTCCATTGGATGGATCGTATTTTTGTGCTTCGTTCTTCTTTCAGCGACATTTCTTTTCTCCATATCTATCAGGAACAGAATATGGAAGCAGATGTTCTGTCTAAAAGAGGGGTTTCCCTTTTCCCTGACAGAATGTTTTTCCTACTTCTGAATGATGGATCCATCACACAAGAGGACTCTTTTGAATTCTGATTATTAGATGTCCGTTCCACTGGTTTTCCTCATGGTTTTGGCTTTTAATAGGCTGAACTTTGGAATGTTGTATGCATTGTAGCCACTAAATATTTGCTCTGAAAAGTCATTTTGGATAGGTTCTTGGAGGTGTTTTTTTTGTTTGGTCTCTTTATCCTCCAATCTGGATATATGTAACTTCTCTTTTTAAATATGAAGAAGTTTTTTTCAACTGAAAAAACCACAAAAAAATAATTCATTTTTGAAAAATTTTGCATTTTTTTTTAACGTTTGAGATTTTTTTGGGGTTTATGGGTCTATGGGTACAGTACCGACCGTATTGTATTAGTATTTCAGCTGAATTTCCTCACGGTGATATGACCGAATCTTATAGCTATGCATTCCACATAACGATCAGATCAATAACTCTAAATGCATTATCAAAAATGAGTGCATGCATTAGCGTGACTTCAGATACTAATAACTTTCGCATTTAACAAAGAACCCATATATTTTGAGATTATGATTGAAGAATGTTGTCAGATACTTAAGTACTAATCGATTTCTTCACCATAATAGCACAAAATAGAATGGACAATTTTTTCAATATAATAACACAAAAAACATAAAAGAAAATAATATATCCTGTGTTAAAAAACAAAAAACAAAATAATATATCCTGTGTTTGGAGGCATTTTACGCAAACTATAGGCCTTTCTATGTAGTTTTATCCACACTCTCCAATCTAATGAGGGTTGGAGGGAGCTTACAATCCTGTATTTGTAAGTAACTGAACTCTTCGGCAGAACCAAAGAAAATTCAGGCAGATTCTTCAGCGAATTACACTGACCAGAACCAATGCCTTCGAGAACCTCAATAGAAGAAATAGATATGCATGTCAGATAAAGAATGGTATACGACAAAAACCTCAACAGAAGAAAAAGATATGCATGTCAGATAAAGAATGGTATACGACAAAAATAATCCTGATAACTTTCAGCTTGGAAATATCTGCTTACCTGAGAGAGTGTCAGCCATTTTCAAATCTTTCGCTTCAATGTATCCATTTCTATTTGGTTTTATATCCATCAAAACAGAAACAGAGGCTGCTGTTGCAGTATTCTCCCTGTGTTGGCACCTTTTCTCGTTGCAGGCTGTGGCTGTGGAAAGGTTTAAGTTTCTTTTTATGAAAGAAGAGGTGTAGTTTTGAAAAGAAATGGCACTTTGTTTCTCACAACCACTTGGCCCAAAAATTTTCACAGCAAAATGTACATTTCCAACCTGTCTAAAAACTA
Organism: Pinus albicaulis; assembly: GCA_034641835.2. Lineage (NCBI taxonomy): Eukaryota > Viridiplantae > Streptophyta > Pinopsida > Pinales > Pinaceae > Pinus > Pinus albicaulis. The sequence goes on along the minus strand of CM076570.1, from coordinate 736,237,459 downwards.
AAATATCTCCAACTTCAATAAACTGCTGAGAAACAAAACTTTTCCAACCATCTGTGAATAATGCCCGCGTCTTAGCACAGCACATATTAACATGCCACAAATGCCCACTTGGGCCCTGTAGTATTGCGTCTTCATACGTCACACATTGCATTCTCTCCACATAACCAGTGCGGATCTCCTGCAATAAACAAAATAGAAGAATAGTTACTTCCATCCATGAGTTTATCCAGATTTGGACGTAGGCACTGTTAAAACAAAATGGGCAAAACACAATTATTATCTTTGGCAGATTTATTACAAAGCCTTAGCATTCTACAAAATTTTGACATATGTGTTCTCTAACTACAAGTGTATGAAGAGTAATATAATGCTTCACCCACCAAACGGGAAGAGGACTTGGGCTCCATGATTTTGAAAAAGGAGAATCCCCAATCCAAAGGCCTGTGAGCTAATGCAATACATTTTTCAACGCAAGCTGTGCATGTCCTCGGCGTTTCTATAAAGTCTTCCATATGCATTGCAGCTGTAAAGACTTGAGTCTAGGGTATGCCCAGTGACTCAAAATCCTAATCCTCAGTTTCTATAGAGATGGAGTTCATCAAATACTTAGAGTCTAAAGCATGGACAGTCCAGCAACATTCTAATACATATTGGTTGCCATTTTCTAATCTATATTGGTTTAGAAAAATTCTGATATACTTGCCATTTCACAACAGCTTGTGATTATGATAACATCCAGGATGGTTTGAATTGTGCTCCCTGCATTGGCTAGCACCAGTCTGTCATCATCATGTCAAAATAATGCAGCAGCTGAGAATTTCACACACCATCTCACGGATGACTCCTTCCGCAGATTATCACATAGATAAGAAGAAAAGAACAATCATACCGGTGGAAGTGTTTTGGCTAGAAGACACTATGACTAAGAAGGTTGCGGCAGCAGCCACGTTTCACTTTCCATTTCGAGAAAGGGTGCCGTGCATGCTTTAAATGCCCGTGCATTATCTCACGTATTGAAAATCCAATCGATGTCCAAGTGGAAACCAGTCGATGCGCATGCATGCAGGCCTGAAAGTTGATGGGCCTGTAGCACATATTTGACATATATATTTAAAAATTACAGTGAAATTGCAGTATCGTGAATCGGAGTGGTAGCATTATTTCTGATGAGAAACGTATTGATTAAATTAAATTGTTTAGGTTTAGATTTCCAAAAAGTATACATAATACCACTGTTACCACATACTTATAGACGTCGTATATATTTGTTTTATTAGTATTCGACAATTTTGTTATTGCGAAATCTTACTTTTTTATTGTTTCAGTTATGAATGAATGAATGATATTTTAATGTCCACGAGATTAAAAATAGTCTATGGGACCACTGACTTTCTTGTTTTTTTCTTTCTGTAATTCAATTTTTTTCTTACTCAAATTGATGATGAGCTGACCTAACCTTCTAACAGTTCCATCACTGAAAAGACAATGCCATGGAATTGATGCTAACATACTACGGTAACTGTCCTTGATGTCTCTGAAAGCATCACATTTCAAAATGAAATGTTTTTCTGATTCCACTGCCCCAGAAGTGCAAAAAGTACATACCCTTTCTTCCCAAGCTTCTTTAGGTCTCTTCCACTGTCCTGTTTCACACCGAAGTTGATGTGAGTTAGTTCTTAATTGAGCTATAAGAACCTTTGCCCTCCACGGAATGCTAGCTCCAATGTATTCCTTTTGTTGGAGATCACAAGTGGGGTTGAATTCCTGAACATAATACTTCTTCTTTCTACCCAACTCTTTTCCCCATATACCCTTACGGAACTTCTCCAGCACAAAATTCTTTAAATCCTTGCTATTTGTGAGACATGCATTCAAGTAAATATTCCATTTTTGCATCCATTTGTTGTTTTGTCTCATCCATGATTTCTTTCTTTCACTCATACCTTCATTGAAGATAACTTTCAGCCATCTACCTTCTCCCATTTGCTCTGTTCTCTTTAGGTACCTTATAAGACGCACCATGGCAATTGCTTCGATGGGAGCTACCCCTATTTCACTCAACATTATCTCATAGAGAACCAAACTTTTTATTTTGAACTTGCTCATGATCAAGCGTTTTTGAAATTTTTAATACTATAAATGAAATGGATTAAATATCATACTATAAATGAAATGGATTAAGTATCATAAAACATCTATGGGGCACTTTAAATTTCACAACTTGACAACTATAACATTTTTTTGTTTAATTCTAATAGGATTTAACCAAAACTTTGTCTGAAAAGCCAACATTTTCAGGAAAAAAATGTTAGCTATTTAGGCTACCCATATACTTACTACCAAGCTCTAATTAAATCTAATGCTATGTGATATTATAACACTAATGCATTTGGTGTTTTTTTAATGCAATTATGCTTGTTAGAAAGAAAGGTGAAGACTATTTGATTCTCTACAACATTATGCCAATCATAGAACATATTTTCTTGTCCCATAGTGTTACATGGTTGCTAGCCTTATGCCAAGAAATATATTTGGGGAAGTTATGCCTTCCCCGAGCCTGACATCTTTCCTAGATAAAAATAATGAAATTGCAGAGCAGGTTGATAGAACATATGGATGCCCTTATGAATATAGAGAATATTTGGTACCACAATACGAAGAGTGAAGATCATCGACACAAAGCTCTTAAAATAACCTTCCCATCTACAACCTTGACCTCCTAGGTGTGGGGAAATGATAGATTAACAGGTTGGGAAGGAATGTGGATGGAGAAGGTGCGACCGAAGGGATCTATCCAATAGGTGACTTCTTTAGTGTCTGACCACTAGAGACGATAAAAAAAGAAGATAAGGATGACTTAGCTTAACACGTGGCTTTTACGCTTGTTGGCGGTTGGCTTAAAGTTTGCTTAACACTAGCTCACTCCAAAAGAGTGTGCATGGGATATAAAGGCCCCATATTTCTAGTAGAAGGTAAGGCTCTCGATACTTTATTTGGTCTGCTCAATATAGGTACTTTGAACTCTTTTACTAGGTCCTGACCTACTCAATATAAGGTGAGTTGTCCTTCCTTACCTTCCATTGTGAGGTGAATGTCTTCCTTATTCGATGTAGATGAACCATTAATTATTCGTCACTCTCCCTTTTCGGTGTGCAAAGTGAGGGTTTTGCTATTTTTTGGCCCCTTCGACCCTAAAATCTAGCTCTTCAAGGGTCTTTAGACACCAAAGGGAGAGGGGAAGAAGGGGTTATCACTTATGATAGAAGGAGCAAGTCTTGAAAGGCAATTTCTTCCCTCAAAAGTGGAGCTGATTGGTCTTGATCTTGATAGGGGCCCTTGTTCACTAGCTCATTGGTATAGAAGAGGCGGTTCTTGGAAGGTTTGTCAAGCGAAGCTATCTTTTATTCAGCTAGTTGAGACACACATTTAACAAAAATTAAGGATGAAATTTAAACACAAAATTTGATGGAAGTGTACCATATATCATATGTGGTTTTTATTTTCTTAGAGTAGAGCTTTGGTTCTAAATTAAAAGATAACATTTGCATCAACAATTAGTAATGACACAATTCTAATTTTGGCATGATATCTTTTGATTCAAAACCAAAGCTCCACTCGCATTACGAATATGAACCTAGACCAAAAGGTTGTAAACATGAAGTCTCAAAGTTCTGTTGAGTTGTACCTTTAAGAATTGCTCTTATGCTTTTGATAGAATATTTTTTCAAGTTGCAAATGGAGCTTTGTTTCTTAATTAAAAGATCATGCTTGAAGGAAACCTGTCGAACGTGAAGATTACATGTCATCTCAAATGTGAGTCAAAATGAATTATGAAGCATGTTATGCATGGACGACGAACATCATCATATCATATTATAGTGTAAAAATATGGGAGGATTTTAAAATGGTCAAACCACCCAAAGTGTCATGGAAATTATAAACACTATACATACTTTTGCGTTGCATAATTAGTAACAGGGAAGATAACAGAATAATTTAGAAGGTAGGTGGAATTATTGTATCTTCTTAAAGCTTTAAGAATATGATTTACATGAAGACATTCATATGTTGGTTAGTCAAACATATGGTTAAGTACTCTTTATTTTTACTCTTTGATAGTATTTTTCCCCTTATAGTACACTTTATTAAGCCATCTTGAAACGAGTTGAAATTTTGTTTATTCATCAAGTAATGGTGATGAGTATAAACATATTATATTTGCAAACCACATAGCTCAGTTATAATACAAATACTTTTGTATTTTTAGCAATGAATAGAGTGAACAGTTGCACTTATTAATAAATTGATATTAAATAGTATGTGGGGTCTTGGTTAAATAGTGATGAGACGGGTTTTTATAGCACTCATCATAGGTTCAATTTTATTCCCCGATGGGGGTGATGTATTTGGACATGTTGATGAAGATGGAGTAAAAAAAAATGGTCGAAAAAGAGAAAAATGAAAAGTACTACCAAACTTTAAAAAAATAAAAATAAAATAAAATAAAATAAAATTGGTATTAAATACAAATGTTGTTTATCTTAATAGCTAACACAATGTGTTTGCATTCTTTTGGTCTAGGTTCGTATTCACAATCTTACTTGAATTAAGATTTCAAAGTATTTTTGCAATTACCCAATCATGCTCATTTATAGCTTCTTTTTTTAATAAAATTTTTTATAGAGTTCAAAATGTAGCTTTAATATGATTTGAACGCAACGACAATTTAATAGATTTTAATGAAATATAAATAGGTGGATCATAATTATTAGCTATATTTTATTTATAGAATGGAGGACTGTTATATGTCTACGTGACTGTATATTTTATTGCATTTACAAGGTGCAAAATTTTGGGATGGGTTTCCATTCAAAAGAATGTTCCCTTGATAAAACTATAAGCATAATCAACTCTTTCACTCACATAAAAATTAAGATTAATTTTAAAGTCTACTGATTTTCTTTGAATATTTTATATAATTTATGTATCTTTATAAAAGTGATGGATATGTTTATATTTATTTTTCTGCATATAAAAGATTAGAGTGATTTTGTATTCTTCATAAATATTCTAATGGTATTTCCATGTCATCACACTCATTTCACAAGAATATAATCTTTTGTCTTTGCATATGAATGCATATTTTCTTGTAGATTGTAATATTGTTCAATTATTCTTTATTTCAATTTGTTTATATGATGAAATGCTATTTCTCATGTTCAATTGTTTTCATGTGAAGCAAGTGGATCGGGGATTGGGCATACAAAGAATTATAGAACTATAAAATTTCATTCATTATAATAACCTACGTATATTGACTATAATTCTTTTAATGGATATGTTGTGGTATAGGTTTTTGTTATTGTTTTTGTTTTTTAATCATGTGTTTTGTGATTTTGTTGCAACCTCTATAATTAATAAATTTCAATTTTATTATAGATATTGGAACTTATAAATTTTAGTAGTTACCGATTCTTATCTTTATAGATTTTATAAGTAATCTTGTTTGATATTTTATGGACAAGTATAGTTTTGTATATGGTGTTTTGTGGGAAATGATTCATTTAATTCTTAGATTTCACCCATTTTTATCATATAGGTGGATACAAGCTCACAATTGTCTCAAAAAAGAAAACCGCAAGCTAATATTGGAGAAATGTATGGATGGATAAATCACAAACTTCCAAGTCTCAAAATGAGTTAGAAACAGGTGCTAAAACCCATAATAATCAATTGGAAAAGAAATTGCATGAAAAAATTGGAGTTTTTTTCTAATGATGATCTAGATGAAGGAAAAAGTGAACTTGAAGAAGAGGTTAACAATCAAAAGGAACTTGAAGTGAAAAAAAATTGTATGGAATGGTTAGATAAGTTTGATTCGTTGGATTATGTGATGCATGATGATACAATCACTATGAAATGTAGCTTTTGTGAGAAGTATAGGAAGAGTCGACGATGGAGTTTAGAGAATGGTCGCACCACATTACAACATAATGCTTTTGTTACTCATGAAAAATCATTGGTAAATAAATATGCTAAGGCGAGATGGATTAGTGCATTAGATAAAAATATGAAACCAATTCTGGAGCATGTTAGGTAGATAGAAGATGAAAATAATGAAATAGTCACTATTACAATGAAAATATTTGTTTTTCAAGAAGAATTTTATTTATCAAAGTATGAAAAACTTTGAAAATTCCTCATGGAAGCAAAAGCATCATATATGCCATAGTCTCAAGAGTACTCTTCATACACAAATTGCGACCTTAATTCTATGAATGATTTTAATAGAAAATTTTAAGGGCGAAATTAAGGTGTTTTTTATTTTGGTCGGGTGAATATTTTTGAAAGAGAGGTTTGACTATGGATCACCCAATATTTATTTAAATCAAATTAGTTTTAAAACCAATATCCCATGGAAATTTGATAGGTGAGAGTTTAAATTTTCAATTCGTCTTGCAAAATTCAAAGTAGACACCCCCATTCACCCTATTTTTTTGGTAATGGTGTTTTTTTTAACACAAAAGAGTAGATATATTATATTAGTCTATGTCCGGTTGCGGCAAAGATGAGATAATACATTTCAAATTCATGCCAAAAATGGGCATTCTGGTTTTCACAATGTTTGGATTAGCCCATTTCCTAAACAAAACTTCAAAATGTGACTAAGTTATTACAAAGGTACTATTATAGACTTTACAGAACTGCCCAATCAACAAAATACATTTATGACTTCGCATAAAAAACTAGAAGGAGATTATCCATTTGGATCTGCAAGCCTATTGAGATCAATTCCAGTTGATTCATCTTCCGTGTTGGAGTTCTTCTCGGCCAACTGAATCTTTAATTCCTCTATTTGGTTGCATAGTGCATAAACTTCATCCTCCAACTGGTGAATTTTCTGACTCTTTTCAATGCGTCTTTCATTCATCTCGCACGAATCCTCTTGTTGTATTTGGAAGCAACTCTTCAGCACTGCCAGACTTACCCTTAATTCATGGTGCTCCTTTTCAAAGGGAGGCACATATGTAGGGAGAAGGTGGCCAATGAGGGACAACTCTCCCATTTCCTTTTGAAACAACTTGCCACCCTGCCTGAATGTTTTCGTCGGAATCCCTAGTGTTTCGGTTCCATGTTTATTTTCTGAGAGAGAAAACCTGAGGGGATGATCAATGTCTAATAACCACTCAAAACTAGAGACTCAATTCCAGTTTGCACTACCAAATGACTGAAATTCACACATTCCCAGGGCTCAATTGACAGAGTGTTGAACCCAATTATCCCATTTTCCAACTGGACACTCCCAATTCTACCAATTCTCTCCAAAACACCCCAAAATTCAAATTCCAAAACACCCCAAATTCCACTCCAAGACCAAAAATCCACTTTGGGGACAAAATTTCAATAAAGGGCCATAATTCTGCTTCGGGGCTGGAGTAATTCCTCAAAGGAACACTTAAGACGAGACCCAAATCCACCCAGGGACAAAAAGAGAGACACACGTGACCCCATACCACTTCTCAAAAATCCACAAACAAACAGAGACTCCACCACCCTTGAATCCTCAAAATCCAGATGGTCAGAGACTCCACCACCCTTGAATCCTCAAAATCCAGATGGTCAGAGACCCTACTTACCCACAGGCAACCCCAACCATATCCCTGCGACTTGCAAACTACAACCTTCAAAGCCTTGGCCTTTCTTTTAATGCATTCCCAGCCTTTGTTCCTTAATTTATAGTAATCACTGAGGCAGGCAAGTAAGCACTTACCTCCAGGATCCCAATTTTGATTCATGGTTACCTTGCTTATTGAAACAATGTTCCTCTAAAGCATATTAACTTCCCCTCGCGTGAGCCATCATATCTTACCCTGCAAAATTAAATGAGGCTCATTCTTAGAGGGTTCTCGCATGAAGATGGTTTGTTGGTTCTTGCGACGTGCCCAATTACATAGCAGTGGACTAAGAGCTCCCACACTTATGTCAATCCAATCGCCAATTGTCATGATCAACCATGTACTACAGCCATCGATCGAAGTATAATATTCGCACGACACTTTACAGGTGCTATATACATGCCACCTAATCCTTTTGATACGTAGTTTGGAAAAAATAGAGACATGGAGGAGGAAAGGAGGGGAGGGGGGAGGGGATAGAGGGCATCGTGGAAAATGATGCCAACGTGGGATGGGGGGAGGTGTAAGGGAGGAGGTGATGGGGGGGTCAGGGGATATGGCAATGAGGGATGGGGGAAGGGGAGAGGGGAGGGGAGAGAGGGGGTCAAGGGAAGGGGTGCCAACGAGGGAACGAGTCAGATGAAATGTGGAGGGGAGAGAGGGGTGGGATGGGGGAGGGAAATAAAAAGATAAAATCCCAATAAATAAAAATGATTAGGTATAAACAATTGCCAATTTATCTCTAATTTCCATGATATATTACTACTTTTCTTATTATGAGGAAGATAAGTTGCCTCAAACATAATATTGTCCATGATCAGGGCTACGGGATATGGAGGTATCCTTCATTTCCATTTATTTGGTTATGTCTCTCCTTTATTTGGAAGGCTATATTTGCTTGCATGTCTGCCTCCTGGTTCAACCTTCTTAATTTATGAAAGAAATTAACTTTCTCAAAGAATAGGCAAAGTCCTTTGTTCTTTCTAGAATTTGATTTAACTTATTGTTCTATGCTGCATTGTTTTTTACCATGTGTTTTATAAATAGAAGGGATTCCCCCAAAATTTCCATAGCCTTGACCCCTCTTTGATGAGCTATGGTAAGTCCATAGAGTAAACCATAGGCTTCAACTTGATTATTTTTCTTTTTGACCAAACCACAAGCATACTCATCCACAATTGTTCCTTCAGGGTTAATGAGAACCCCTCCCCCTCCTTCCACCCCATTGGTAATGGTAGTTATCATGATATATTTAGCCCTAATTTTATGAGAATGCTTATTATTTGGATTTATTTCAAATTATGGAAAACATATTTTTTCTTATCCAAATTTGATGATATTTATGTCGATTTTGGTCGTCTCTAAAAGAGGAATTCAATGCAATAATCGTCTCCATAAAATGAGTTTTCCAAAGTGGAATTTGGCCTTAGTTTCAAATTATAAGACTCCCTCTAAACTATGGATAATTACACCTGCCAATCCATCCATCATCATGCCATCCTGTGATCATGTACCATCTCTGCATCTCATCTCAACTTTGCTGAACACTGATGTAATAATGAAGAAGAATAAATTGAGAGTGAGTCACAAGACCTTCCCACTATCCACTGACCAAATTTATTCTAGGGGTAGAACCCCAATCAGACTTGATCCTAGATCAAGTTGTTGGAACAAAATGCATCCTAAACATAGGGAGTATGGAAATACATGATGCGTCCATCTGTAGTGCTATGGTCCCTATTTAATTTTCACAACTCATTGTCTAGATGAGAAGTACTTCCCATGAGTCCCATACTACATGGGTAGGATGTATGCTAGGGAATCCATGGGAGAAGGTGAACTACTCATCTTATGCATATGTCATCAATCGTAGGGAAGGTGAACCACTCACCCTACACACATGTGTCATCAATCGTAGGGGAAGGTGAACCACTCACCCTACACACATGTAAACCAACCAACATGGAGTATCACTGGGGAAGGTGAACCACTCACCCTGTACACAAAAATCCTATAGGGGAAGGTGAATCAATCACCCTATCATCACTCATAACTCCAAGAAGTACCCCAAGTCCCTAGGAGCTCCCATAGCTCAGTGTCCAATTCAAATGAGACCCTCATGGGAGGGTCCTTCCACAACTCCAAGTCTCTCTCAAAATGTTAAGAATTTTACTTTCCCAAGTTCTTTATGAGAATGTCAAAAATATTATCATTAGTCCTGATGTGATGGAGCCTTATTACTCCCCATTGTACCATATCCTAGATAAAGTAGTACCTGGTGTCAATATGATTGAAGCGGTTATGGAACACGATATTATATGAAAAGTGAATCCCACTCTGGTTGTTGCAATAGATCACGATGGTATCTGACATGTGCTCAAATATATCACTAATGAGCTTCCTCAACCAGAGAGCTTCACAACAGGCCATAATAGCAACAATATATTCGACCTCGATGGTACTTAAAGCAACCAATTTTTTCTTCCTTCTCATCCATGAAATTGAAGCAAGCCCCAATGAGAATAAAAATCCTGAAGTGTTATTTCTATCTATCACATTTCCATCCCAATTAACACCAGAATATCCTTAAAACCTCAAATTCCCTGTAGTGTATCTCATTCCATAGTTGATTCTTCCTTGTAGATATCTCAAGACAATCTTAGAAATAATCCAATGTATGTGATGAGGCTCAACCATAAATTGACTCAAAGTATTTACAAAAAAGCATATGTATGGATGAGAGTTTACCAAGAACGTTAGGGACCCCACAACTTTTATTTACTCAGAAGGGTTTTCCAATTCGGGCCCAACAACACTTCCACATAGATTCTTGAAATTGAGTTCCATCGAAGTAGACACAAACTTGCAATCCACCATCCCACATCTCTCTAGTAGCTTCACAGTGTATTTTCTTTGAGAAAGGAAAATATTTCCTTGATTTTTCTAGAACTTCAGGACTAGGAAGTAATGCATCAGTCTTATATCCTTTATCTCGAGCTCATAATTCAACTCCTTCTTGCATTCATAAATGAGAGAGTCTGCACATGTTATAAGGAGATCATCAACATATAGGACCAAAATAAGAGGCATGTCCTTTTCAACCTTGAAGTATAGGTCAGGATCAACATAGCTCCTCATAAATCCCAACTTCATGAGATAATTGTCAATCCTCTCATACGAAGCCCTTGGGGATTGCTTCAATCCATAAAGAGCTTTCTTCGACTTGCATACATGTTTCCTTCGATCTTGTACTTCAAACCCTTGAGGTTGATCCAAGTAGACTTCATTCTTAAGCGAGCCATGCAAGAAAGTAATTTTGACATCCATTTTATGTAGGCTCCATCCTTGGTTGGAAATGAGAGAAATAATAGATCGAATAGTGGTATATCAAGAAATTGGTGCAAATATCTCGTCATAGTCCACTCCTTCCTTTTGAGAGAAGACACATGCAACGAATTTGGCCTTATATTTTTCAGCACTCCCAGCAACTCCATGTTTGATTTTGTAAAGCCATTTAGAAGTGAACACAGACTTGTCCTTGGGTCTAGGCACCACATCCCAGACATCATTCTTCATTATTGACTCATACTCCTCATTCATCTCATCTTTCCAAACATGGTGCTTTACGACTTCTTCAAACGTGCAAGGTTCAACTTGAACAATAGTACTATTAGCAGCTAAATAACCTTGATACCTATTTGGGTTCTTACTTTCACGAAATTTCCCTCTTGGAACAATATGTATTTCAACCATTTTTAAAGTATCTTTGAGCTATAGTGGGCACTTCCTTGAGGTAGAGGGATCACCAGGAGGTGGATCAATAGGATCCATTGGGACTTTAATATCAGGCATAGGCTCATCCATTGGAGGTTCATCCTATTTTTCTGCAACATCATCATTGTCCTTCCTTGGGATAGGGATATCTCTAGCTTTCGCAAGGGCAATATCTTCATCAAAGGTGACATCATAACTTACTTCCACATCTCTTTGACTAGGCACATAGATTCTATATGCCTTTGAATTTTCACTGTAGTCGAAGAATATTCCTTTCTTCTGAGAAGCTTCCAACTTATTCTTTTTCTCTTTAGGCATGTGAAAATACACAAGAAAAGCAAATATTCTAAAATGAGAAACATCAAGTTTCTTACTAGTGAATACTTCCTCGGGTGTCTTGAAATCCAAGGCTTGATGCAAGCTCCTATTTTGAACACATATGAGAGTGTTGGCAACTTCTCCCCATAAGAAATTTGGTAGGCCTTGGTCATGGAGCATGACATGGGTGGCTTCCATGATTGTTTGATTCTTCCTTTCAGCAACGCCATTCTAATCAGGAGTGTATGGAACAATTGTATCCCTCTTAATGTTATACTCTCTACAAAAGTCATTAAATTAATTTGATTCATATTTAGTTCCATTGTCGGTCCTCAATATCTTGATCTTCTTCCATGTTTGACTCTCCATCAATGCTTTGAAAGAACATAGTCATTTGAAAACTTCATCCTTCTTCTTCAATAAATATATCTATGTTTTGCGATAATGATTCATCCACAAAGATTGCATAATACGAGTATCCTCCCAATGATGTTGTAGGTAACATACTAGATAATTCAAAATGGACCAATTGAAGAATAACGATTGTGTTTCTCTCACTAGAAGGGAGTGGTCCCTTTGAATGTTTCCCAGCTGCAAAACCCTAACAAATACCTTCATGGTTCATGTTAAACTCGGGCATACTTGTGACCATATTCCTTACCCAAGGTAAGTATTTGTAATGTAGGTGGGAAAATATTTGGTACCATAATTCACATTGTAGAGAAGTATCACTCGCCAAAGCTCCCAAAGGACTTCCTCTAACTTGATAGATACCATCAACCATAAATCCAAGAGTAAATGCATCTTCAGATTTTCTTTTCCAAATAAGTACCTTTCCATCAATGAATGCTACTATTGGAGCAGGATCCCCTAAGGCACAATTTTGGATGTAATTTTGTATAATTTTCCATGTGTGTGCTGCATAATTGAGTCAAGGGGCTTTGGGATGGGTAAAAGTCCCTAATTTTGATGTAAACAGGTTTAAGGGTAAACTGTGTGTCTTTTGAAGCCCCTGAAATCGTAGCTTCAAACATTAGGCACTACAACATTTGGCGGAAATTTCGACACTTGCTTCCAACTCTTTTGACCAAATGTCGGAAATTTCCCCAAATTTTTCAATCTGCGCCGAAAACGCGTCGCTATCTGCATTTAGAGAAATGTGTCGTAATACGAGCACTTAGACAAAGTGTCGCGATTCTGCGACGTTTGAAGGAAGACGTCGCAATTGCGACACTATTCCCAAAGAAAGGGCGTCGCTATTACGACGGATGCTTCCAAACGTCACAATGTCTAAGTGTTGCAATTGCGACGTTTGGAGGCATACGTCGCAATAGCGACGGCACATTTGCGACACGATTTCTAAGTTTCGCAATTACGACGTTTAGAGGATCCGTCGCAATAGCGAGCGGCCCTGCGGCCGCCGTCGGTATAATGACACTTATATGCAATAAACGATAGTTATATGGCCTTTGCAAAAATGGTCGGTTCGCAACGTGAGGAGTAGTTAATGGAGGCACCTTTGCGATTGCGCATAATTTGGAGAGAAAATATTAATAATGAGAAGGCTCCTTTAATTGCGTCTTTCATTTTGTCGAAGGTATGGATTGTCCGGCATGCAATTCTATGCGTCGAGGAAAGACTCGCGATCCTGCGGGAGCAAGGCCCATTTGTGAAGATGCACAGCGAGAAACGGACATCGGGTTCACGTTGTTGATGAACACATCGTAGTCCGGCGAAAGAAAGGCACCAAGAGGGTATTCTCGATGAATGAGGATGTTGGTATTAGTTCAGCTGCACGTCTACGACGCTTTCTAAATCGGTGAATGGCTACATCCAAACGGGTATCTACTAAAGGCGAGCAGTCAATGCACATTTGAAATCACGGTCTGCACATTTGAAAACGAAATGACGCTTATTGTTTTGGAAACGAGGCAATTTTAATAGTAAATGCGGGAGATTTTAATTCAGAAGAACATGGTCCCACAGACCATAGACCAAATTAGCCATCCACGTGGAAGCAGGCGATTCGATCGCGTTATTTTTTTGCCCGTCTGCATTGTGGAATTCCGGACCCGAAACATTATAGGGCGGAATTAATTTGATTTTCGCATCACAGTTTTCCTCCGTACGTAAAGCCAAAAAACGGACCCAAATTTTTATATGGCATATTCTATGAAGTTTTCGCGTCACAAATTAGGGTGACATCAGTAGGCTATTTTGGAACGCGAATATGTGATTGAAATCGGGTTTATTTTTTTTGAAGTCCGGACGTATGATATAGTTTTATTAATATTTTGTTATAAGTTTTATTTCACCGCCCGATAGTTATTTAAACCATTGGCTCATATATAACATATGCGCAAATATTTCACTTTGGGCATTTGTAATGTGGGCCCCAAATACTTTAAATAGGTACATATACATTAGACAGTTTAAAAGTTTTGAGGATTGCACCCCCAGTGCAATTGTTTGTTTATAAGATTATATGATACATGTGAGATAAAGGTTTATTATTTATCATATATAAATAAATTTTATCAATATTGGACATTTACACTTTTATGAGGTGATGTTATAAGTAAATTCATAAATATCTCTTTTTAATCCTCATTTTACTCCATGAATATGTTTGGAAATGAAATTTCAATAGATTAATTTTCTCCCAACCTATGTATCATCAATATTGTACATTTACATTCTTAATTATGAGGTGATGTTATAGGTAAATCCATGAATATCTCCTTTTAATCTTCATTTTACTCCATGAATATGTTTGGAAATGAAATTTCAATAGATTAATTTTCTTGCTATTATATGTTTTACGAAGATATGGTAAGGAATTCTCTCTTTTTCTTCTTAGAAATAATTATATATAATTTTTTTTTTTCAAAATAGATTAAAAAAATTATATGAGAAAAATTATTAATTCATCAATATGTGTGTGTTGTGAGGAATAATTTCATAGTTCAACTTAATGGTTCATTATATAATCATGTGAGCATCACCAATGATATATCTTAAAAATCAAATGAAAAGCCATGTGTACAAAATCGATGTATACTCTAGAGAGTGGTTCTCATATCACTATGTAAATTGTTGTATGCTACTTCAACAAAATTATAAGATAAATTGTAATACACATCATATATGCACCATAACAATTGCCATATAACTAATTTGTTTTAGGATACATGTGGCATTCTAGGGGTAAATTATATATGATGTGTATATCAATCTATTAGGTGTTGGTAAGTTTTGAGTATCTAAGAAATGATAAGGAATATCCATACATCATGATCTTGTAATGTGATTATAAATTGTGTCTATAATTTCCATAAAATGTATAAATGATTTGTTTAAAAAAAATCAACACAATCAACCCTAACCAATGCGTATGATGTGGAATGTCATTGGCGAAACCAAAATGATGGTCACATGTCCCATTTCTATGGTAATGGTGATCATATATATGTTGTAGCGACACTTGATGAGTAATTAAATAAATCTCGGAGTGTGACTCATTGTGCCATATTTTTTTAAAGCATGATTTGTTTTCCTAGTTTTTACTAATTTGTTAACATATTTTATTCATTTGGAAAGCTAATTAATGATGCTTTAAGTAATTAGGACCTAATGAGAGATCATATTCACATCTTCACCGAAATATATTTGGTAATTGTAGTCACTATATGGACTGCACATGCATGCTACTTAAGAAAAATTGAAATATAAACTATAATACACATCTTATATCTGCCATAACAATTGTCATACAACTTATTTACTTCTAGATACATATGAAATACTTTAGGTAAATGCCATATTATGTGTATACCAATATAGTAGGTGTTGGTAAGTTATGAGGATCTAAGAAATGATAGGGTATCCACACATTAGTAGTGCCCTGGTGAATTTTTTGCATAATTTTCTATTTGTTGTAATTTTGTTGCCTGGATTTGTTATAGATTTCAAATAATATATACAATTATCTACCAATTATTATTTATAAAGAAGAAGTACAATAAGTAGTCACCTAAAAGTGAGCCATGTGAAAATATTGGTAACATGAGTAACCTGGTAAGCTGTAAATGAAAAGTGAATAACCTCCACTCACCAACAAGTGGCAGGCAGGGTTGGAATTTGGATTTCTCTTTACCCCTCACACAATTTTTTTTGACGTTTTGGTCATTATTTTTCTAGTCAATAAACGTTACGTTTAAAATTTTTCACTTCATTAATGATGTTCTCGTAATAAATTAACCCTTCACCAATAAAAGTTTGATTAAAAAAATTGAACTCTCTTCCATTTTCTTTAGATTTTGGAGTGTGATATATCTGTGTCATGGACTTTTAATACCTAAAGTTTCAAGAGAAATAATTGATTCTTGTCAAACTAATATTTCCTCAATATATGCTATGATCTACTAAAAATTACTTCAAAAATCAAGTAACCTTCCAATATAGAGAAAAAAACATGAACTAGCTTTCCCTAAATTGCAATAAATTTATGTTTATTATTAATATTGCATAATCTGTCTTATAAAAATTGCATAATCGGACTAAGAACAAATCCTCAGTGCATTTTTTATTGTTGTTGCGATTAAAAAAATGAGCCAAAGAACGCTAAGGCACTCAGAGAAATCAATCTATGTATTATTTCTCACAAAACATGTTGAGTAGTGGAGACTAAGCCCTAGATTTTTTTCTGTCCTCAATCTCTCTATTAATTATGTCTATGTAGTTTTAAGAATAACAAGCCAAAGAAATCTGAGGCTTCCAGAGAAATTAGTCTCTGTGTGCAGAAATTGATGATTACTGTTGACTAAATGTTATACCATTTGAAATTGCTGAGCGAAATTAATCAGGCCATGATGTACCATTTGTCAGTATCTATTTTCTCATGTATGAAAGTTTTTTTTTTTCTAAGTAAAAGTAATTCTATTAACAAAAGGAGTACAGTACAGCGGGCCGAAGCCTGATCATTGCCGTGTGCTGTGGCATTTGAAACAAAAAACCATAGTTTGAAGACTGCCCTACAAGAGGGAAACCAATCTGAAACAGTTCATTTGAAAAATCCCGTGCAGGGGAACCAGAGAATTGTAGTACTGGAGACCATATCGAAGCAAAAAAAACAGATGCATTTTCAGAGACAGCAGGAAACACATGAATAGGCCCGTGAGAATGGGCAGAAATAGAGCAAAAAACCAGAGTGAAGAGGAGGAACTATTCATCAGGAGGTTCGTAGACAACTCTGCACCAGAGTTCATCTGGTTCCCCGTCAGAATTATACAGGTCAGCAATAGAATGGATCACCTTCCCGGGAGGAGGAGGATTAATCTGCGCCTTGCTCGCTTGCACTGCGTCCTGCCTCTCAGTAGGTTGACCCACCGCTTCCTTGTTCGCCAGGTCCTGCGTGGCCTTGCCCATCTGACCCTGCACGTTCGCACTATCAGGGTGCTTCAGCCCAACAAACTGCGCCGAATCCTGAGCCGCCGAGAGGCTGCATTCCGCCGGGCGAGAACTGGGAACAATTTCCTGAGGCTCTTCACGAAAGACGACCGTAATTGAGGCAGTCACCCTGGGTTGATTGAGAGTGCTGTTAAAGGAAAAATGCACGGTGTGGGTTTGAGCAGGAGGAACGGAAGGAGTGGGGGAAGCAAAGCGACGGCCCGAGCGGAGAAGGCGCCCTCTAGGTTGACTGTCAGAGTGGGAGATAGACACAGAGGAGGTACCAGAGGTGGAGGGAGAGCGTCGAATTTGGTGCCTCATGGAGCCTCTTCGGCAGCGCATTCTCTACCTGAGGCGCAGCATAGTCGCACTCGAGACAACAGGGCAGGGAGGCAAAAGATGGACAGAATACTGAGGCGAGAGGGGCAACAGGGCGACAGAAGCAAGCTTGCAGGAACCAGCATGGGATAAGTGGAGATTTTCTCCAAAATCCAAACAACAATTGAGACAGCTCCTCTTACCAGTTACAGTGCGAACATTAGAAAGCCCTGCTCCTGGAGCGCACCACAGATTCAAAGGCGGGGGAATTCTGTTCAGACCAGAGGGACGTTCCATAATAACAACCCAGTCTACCGTGCAACTGTGAATCGACTGCAATAAACCACCATAAGTATGAACTGGAGGCTGAGCCATGTCGTGGCATGCGAATGTGTATCGAGGAGCGGGACTATGGTTTATTCGAGCACCAGGAGTAAATGGCATTAAACGCCGATCAGTTGAAATTAAGAACTGAATGACAGCACTCTTGCGGGTGGGCCAGTGGCTTCCCCTTATGCCACACCCCCATCCCATCACGTTAAACACTACCAACTTCACCCGCATCCGGGTTCTCATGTATGAAAGTTGATGTACCATTGAAAGTTTAATAATTCTATTGAAAGTTTAATAACTATAATAACTATATATATATATATATATATATATATATATATTAATTTAATGATTAATAATAATTAAATTAAAATTCTTAAAAGACAAAATAAAAGCCTAATAATCACGAACTATTATGATAATTTAAAAATATAGAACTCGGGCTGAACATAGTTACAAAGATACCAAGAAAAGAAGAGTGCATGTGCATGATAACCTCTTTCTTGACAATCTATGAATGCCATTCTCAATGAAGACTCAAGACTCAACTGGATTGGATTGTGTATCAAAATAGTAGGAATGAATCAAAGTTCAATGAATGAATAACTTGATCAAGAAAATTTATAGGAAAAGGTAACTTGACTATCAATCTACTAAACCTCACTTCCATGATTAAAAAAACACCCCCACCTTCTCAGTGGTCCCATCATGGTCCACCTATTGAAAAACAACCAACAAATATTATTTTTTTAATATTTTTGCATGGCCATTGGACAATGATTTACTATGGTTTTCCTACTAAATTCCAATGGATGATTATTCAAAAATATTTAGAATTAGTTTAGTCTCAAGGCATAGCCAAGAGTCTTACTAGATAATTATAGATTACCTCTCCATTGGATGATTGTACATTTTTCATCTACTTTTTCACGTGAGTTTCAGTTGATGCTAGATCTTTGCCTTCTATTTCTTTAGTGAAGTTAAGAGTTAACTTTGATCTTACATTAATAACTATACTTGCATGAATATCCATGCTTTTATACTTCCCCACTATGGTCAATGTTGATGTATGGCCTTGGCCCATTGATCTTACAGTTAACTCACTATTCATATTCAATTTTCTCCAGTTCAGCCCAATAAAATAAGGAAAATAGAAAATGAAGTCCTGATTTATCTTTCCAGTGCTCCTACATAATACAAATACTCTTAAAAACCAATTAATATATAAATTTTCATCATTCATGCTAAAATCAGTTTGAATTTTTATAATGAATCTACTTACAATTAATAGATTACATTTCTCACAGAATAAGAGATAATTTAGAACTATGATTTCACAATAATAAATTATCGGGCTCCCACAGGGCGATGAACTTGGTCGGATGTGACCCTTCTGCAGTAGCTCCTGAATCTGCCTCTTGATTTCATTGTTCTCCAGAACAGAGCACCGATAGATCGGTCCGTTGGGTAGCGGCGCACCTGGGGTCAGATCAATCGGATGCTTGACTTGACAATGTAGAGGAACCCCTGTGGGTGAGGTGAAAACGTCCCCGTACTCCTCCACAACCTTATCCATTTTTTGTTGTCATGCAGAGGAGTCTTTTCTGGAGGTCATGGCCATAGTCTTCTTCTTGCCCTGGGGGCGGATCATCAGGAAAATGAATTTCCTAGTTTGGGAAATGAGCTTACTGCATTGTTTTGCAGTAACCAAAGAGATAGTAGCAGGAGGTGGTACCTCTGGTATCCTGTACAACTTATTTCCCAAAGTAACAATAACATCACAAGGCTAAGACTCATACACCGCATGACGCTTCCACAAGTAATGTTGTCCTAATAATACATCAGAAACATCAATAGGAACAACGTCGCATAATACCTCATCCGTGAAGGGCTTGATGCTATAGGGAAGGCGACACTGCTGGCTGACGCAAAGATCTTGTATGGATGTGGGTGAGCTGTGGTCGGCAAGCCCAACCACTTCACGGCATCTGCCGAAATGAGGTTCTTTTGGCTCCCATTGTCGACAATGAATTGTACCGGGGAGCCCTTTACCCACATCTGGGAGTGGAAGAGATGTTCCTCCTTCTGGATCTTTGTAGTGGCAACAGTGGAATTGGGCTCCGCATCAATAATATGTTTCCCTTTGTCATTCCCCTTGTCAGGTTCTGATTCAGAGTCAGAGCATGCATCTGACTCAGAAGCCCGCATCTCGGCCACCAGCGACTGCTTGGCCCGACACTCACTTGTGTTGCGAGTGGAGCTCTTATGGAACTCACACCACTTTCCCGTGTCCTTCTTTGGATTTGCATTGTTGTTCTTTGCTTGTGGCTTCAACAGGTTGTCTTGAGTCACCGTGCCTTGGCTTTGTCCTTTGTTCTATGGTTTGGGAGCACCTTTCCCATGCTTTTGATTCGCAGATCCAAAGTCTCGCTTCTTTTGTTTGAATTTATGCTCAATCTTGGCAGCATACCGGTATGTCGTACCAAGCGAGGAGATGTCGAGGAACTTCATTACCTCCTGAATGTATCTGTGCAGACAACTGCGATACTTTAGCACCAGATGTTTCTCTGAATCTTTGATACCCAACTTGGTGCGCAGGGTATGGAACAGATTCGTCAGCTCATGCACATCTTGATCCCTTTGTTTCCATAGCATGGTCCATTGTATGTACTTGTCCTCATAGCTCCCCACGGGATAGTATTGTTCCTTGACAGCGTCTCGGAAAGAATTCCAAGTGGGTACGATCGAGAACAAAGAGGGTTCCGTCTCGTCCTTTTTCTCACAGTGGCTTTCCCACTAGTCCTTGACATGGGGGGCAACTTTGAGGAGTGAAAAAATAATCTTCTCCCTATCGGAAAAGTCATGAACCGAGAAATATCCTTCTAATAGATTTAACCATCCATCTATGGCATCTGCATCTATTTGACCCTCAAATATGGGAATGTCAAAATTTACTTGTACCTTAAAAGGAGTCACACCTCCAGAGTGGCTGCTGGATGCAGATGCACCACCGGTGGGCAGCCGTTGAAGGATCTGGGCAAAGTTATCCATCATCGCATTCCTTTGTTTTTCGAGGGCCTCCTTGAGCAATATTTTGATAGGATCTCTTGCTCCCTCATCTTTCTTTTCGTCCCCCATGGGCGTCCGTCGGGGTTTGCGAGGCTGATCTTGCAAAGGTTCCACCAGATTGAGCCCTAACTCCTTATACCTCGACCTCGTTGGGGACATGCAAAGAAGGATCGAGAAAAAGCAAACCACTCTGATACCACTGATCCGGATTTATGTAGGAATGAAAAAGAATAAACACATAACCATAAATACAGAGATGCAGTGGAAATAACACTTCATTTTATTAATATCAAAGAACTGAAATTTTCTTATAGACATAATGGAAATAAAACTAGCTAGGGCGCTGGTAGCTATCTCTGAGGAGAGATGAGGCGGCTACAGGCCTCTGAAATGAGTTACAATGAGGCTCAAGGGCCTATTTATTATTGAGAAACAATGGAGAACCCTAAACATCCAAAAACCAAACCCTAGGAGATGAAGTGCCAAAATTATGGGCCCCGTTTGGGTAAATTGGTGTTTCAACTTCCCAGGGACGTAACTTTGGCATACTATCTCTGTTTGACGCACATGATACATCATTAGAAAGATCTATCCGAGGACTACAACTTTCGCCATGAATATAATTCTGGAACAGAATGATACATAATGATATTTGCTAGAGGCGCGATGCCCAAAAAACGTCGTTTAGGGCCTCAAAACGGCTCCAGAAGTTCAGGACCCGAAAAACTGCTAAAAATAGTAAGTTGTGCCGAAACTGAAAAAATGAAAGAGACAATGGTGGGGCCCCAAGTGGAATAGGTGGGTGGCCACCAGTGTCCACTTGGATCATTGAGTGAGCCAAAAAACTAACTTTCCTTACTTTTTGAGTACAGCCTTGCAATTGCGAAGAGGACTAGTGTTGCAAAATTATTGGTAAGTGGAATTTAAAGGGCGTAAGAACGTTTTTGAAAAAATTTCAAACGTCAAAATTAAGTCTTCTATCCTTCCTAGCACCTCATGGAAAACAGGAATCCGCAAATTCTAGTCGTCAAATATGTGCAAAATGCCTTATGACGGGCAAAATGGAGGATTGGTCCTATGCTGCTACATGAGTTAGGGTTTCATGTGGCAACAGGGAACCTTGTATAGTTTTTCAAGGATAGGAAAGGAGAATATTGTCATTTAATCATCACATGAAACTTCATCACCATTTGAAAATTGTGTCCTAATTTGAAACAATAAGACTACCCAACTATTTCATTATTTAATTTTGATTGTGTAATACAAAAAAATATCCTACATAACTTAAATAATGTAAGCACTTTTGCAAAAATTTAGTGGAGAGAACCTTCAATTACATTTATTTTGAAGTTCCACTTGCATTTTAAGCCATTTTAATTAGTCTTTCATGTTTATCTAGTAAAAATTTCAACCTCTTGTAGAAATTTGTTTGTCACTTGTATTAGAAATGCAAAAATCAAATGTAAATAAAAATGATTTGAAATGCTAAAATTCAAATGCGCACTACATAAAAATGATTTTTTTAAGAACTACATTAATGTCTGATATCACGAGCGCATTCGCCCTCAGCTCTTGCAGAACAACATTCGCCCTCAACATTCACCCTCAACTCTTGCAGAACAACATTCGCTCTCAGCATTCGCCCTCAGCTCTTGCAGAACAGCATTCACCCTCAATTCTTGCAAAATGGTAAGTTCTTACTACAGGCCCTTCCTCCTGTAGTAGGGTTGATCCTATTTGGGTTTTTTTGGAGCCTCTGAGAATACAAAGGTTGTGATTGATTACGGGGCACTGCCTATATTTGTGGAACTTCTTGCCTCTGGGAATGATAATGTTCGAGAACAGGTAGCACGTTCATTTTAGAGGCATAAAATTATTCTTCCCAACTATCTTTATACGTCTGTAATTTTGGAATTTGATTTAAAAAACTACTACCCAACTTGAGTTCAACTGGTGTTCATGTAAGGCTGTTTGGGCTTTGGGAAATATTGCTGTAGACTCTGCATCATTTAGGGATCTTGCCCTCAGTCATGGAGCTCCGAGGCAGGTGCTTGCCCAGTTGAATGATACTGCCAGAATTTCAATGATACGAAATGCTACATGGGCTCTGTCAAATTTTTTCCGTGGTAAACCCCAACCACTATTCGAATAGGTAAGAAGAATACATTTTCTGCCTCTTCTTCTTAGTTCGCAGATACCGTGGATTTTTTTTTTATAGATCTTGGTGCTTGGTAGATTTGGACGTAATATGGACCTAGGCGCTTGTTCATTACAATGACTCCGTCATCAGGTTTTAGAAAATGCTCAGAAATTTGGGTTTCACAAGGGGATTACCCTTGCTTGAAATTATCGATTATCAATCACATTCAAAAAAATTCTTTCGTAGCATTGCTGAGCTCTTTGTAGGTGAATTTCCGAGGCAATTTCACAATATCTGAACTAAATTTGTCTGTCCTTTTCAATACTCTGCGCTTGTAACAGAACCAGACAAACAATATAGTGGCCAATGCAACAACAACAACACCTCCTGTTGCAATGCCTGCAATTCACCCTCTCTGCACACATGAATGACTATGGCACCCTCTTTTGTGAACAGGTACTGGAGCTGAAGGTACTGGTTTCCATTAGGATCGTGGAATTCAACATCCAAAATAGCATCAAATTCCACTGCAATAGTATTCCCCAGCGAGGGCAACAGTTCATTGAGACCTATTGGAATCATCACCCCCAAATAGCCTCCAGGGCTACCCAGAGTGTGATCATTTGGAGCAATAACAAATGCTCATCCATCTCCAATTGGAACAAGAACAGGACCCACATTGGTTACAGAAAAGGAGAAACACGTTTTGAAAGAAGAAGAAACTTTTGTATTAGGGTCCAGAAATCTAACTGGTCTATTGTACAATGCCCTACCTGCACTTCAAATTGGTACTCCCAACTCCATGCTAAGGCTCACTGTGCCATTCTTCAGATGAGCATCTTAACCTGAAGTTTGATTCCAAAAAACCCAAGTCCCCTGTTTTATGCCCAAGACCTCTGTTACAACGAGTAGAGTTCTGAGCGAAATACTTCACAATAGGAAGCAAAAGAAACATCGCAAAATTGCTCCGCTTTAGACTGATAATTTTCTGTGCGAAAATTCAACTGCGGAAAGTAAAAACATAATATCAAACACAACCAATCCACAATGGAATTTGAACATGAGGATTTATAACCACAGAAAACCCTCTCCAGGTTAAAAGAATTCCAGAATGGCTTTAAGATTATACTAATGAGTGCTTACAACACCATAGCAATTACTGTCACAATGAAATCTGCTGGAAGCAAAGCCCTTGTACAGTTTCTACATTTCCACAGTGGAAGCAAGAATCTTGCTATCTCTCATGATCTGGTTCTGTGGTCAAATCCTTTGCTATGGTTGTCTTGTTCTGCTAAACGTGGATCTGTCTTAGCTTTGGCTCTGGTTCTCATTTAGGATCGTGGCTATATGATCTTGCTGTGGCTTTGACTATACAAACTTGTTCAATAGGAAAATGTTAACTCTGCTATATATAGGAGCTTCAATGGGTGCTCTCAAACACTTTTTTGGGCAACTTTGTTTTGTCTCTGATTCAAGGCAGAACTATGTTGGCATTGGTTTTTTAGTCCTTGGAACTTAGTTCTCTCATATTTTCCATCCTATCCCCAGTTTGCTACCTAGAAAGACATAACTTCACGATATCAAAATTGACTATTTTTGGCCATTTATCTTTAGTAATGGTACAGCCTTAATTTGGTGCATTCGTACAGTATCTGAAGAGCACTCTCAAACTATTATTCAGTATTTTAGCATAACTACTACATTTAACTACCATGCTCTAATATTTATATCAACCATAAGCATTCTTAAGGTAGTTCCACGTTTGTGAAGCAGAAGGAATGCTTCTGACAGCTTCTTATCATAGTGGTACAATTCTGTTCGCAGTTTATCTTTTATAAACCTCCAATTTTCCAAACGTAGTAGAGACTACATTTTGCATCTGAAATTTTGGACAAATCTGTTTAGTATTCTATAGAAAATGCATTAAGAATAAAAAAAGCCCACAATTTGTAAAAAGCCCACAATTTTGTAAAAAGCCCACATTTTGTAAAAAGCTCACAATTTGTAAAATGCCCACTTTTATTTTCTTTTTGCTTATATATTGAGCTCCCATTGAGTTCAACAAGTCTTGGGTTTTCTACACCATTGAGAGAGATTTATTGTTTTCTTTATAGGATAATTTGCATCAATGGAAGAAAATATTGGAGCTGGAAAAACAATTCAAAAGGGTGAAAGGGGTGATGGCAGAGTTTATTGCCCTTGTAAAAAATGTTGTATGAGAAATAATGTTAGAGTTTTAATAGCAACAGCAACAGTGCATTGTAGGAAATATGGGCACATTGATGGTGGATCGAATGACTATCGTCCCGTGGTAATTAATTATCTATCTTCATTTTGATTATATCGTAAAATTTTATATTATTTTAATATTTTTTATATGCGCACTAATGTTTAATTATTAATGTTTGTAATTTTCATAAAGGCACAATTGCCCCCCAACTTTTTGCAGATGATCAACCATCTTCCACTGCAAAATAGTAGTATATTAGATGATGTTGCACCAGTACAAGAGAATATTGCAGCAAATATTAGTATTGGAAATGATGTTGTACAAGGTGAAGAACATGAAGCGAATGATGAAGATAATTTTAATGATCCCATGGAGGTAGATCATGATGACAGTAATGAGACAGTTCACATTAATGATGGGACAAATCAAATGCTCCAAGACTTATATGGTGAGTCAGATGATGATGGTGGAGATAGCAGTGATGGTATTTATGATGTACCTCTGATTGAAAGGTCAAGTGAACGACTTTTTGAACACTCAAATGCAACTCTTCTCTCTGCTACATTGTTGCTGGTGAACTTAAAGGTTATGAATAATTTGTCGAACAGATGTATGATACAACTCCTAAGGTATGCAATATGTATATATGATCACATATATGTAAATGTTGATTATTTTCCCTTTTTTTAGTTGTAATAAATGTGTAAAATAATAACTTATATATAAGTTATTATTTTACACATTTATTACAACTAAAAAAGGGAAAATAATCAACATTTACATATATGTGATCATATATACATATTGCATACCTTAGGAGTTGTGTCATACATCTGTTCGACAAACCTTTAAGTTCACCAGCTCTCTGCTATTGTTGCTGGTGAACTTAAAGGTTATGAATAATTTGTCGAACAGATGTATGACACAACTCCTAAGGTATGAAATATGTATATATGATCACATATATGTAAATGTCGATTATTTTCCCTTTTTTTAGTTGTAATAAATGTGTAAAATAATAACTTATATATATATATATATATATATATATATATATATCAAAACCGGTCGATCAAGATGGCTGCCGGTTGGAACCGGCCTTGCAACCCGGTCAATAGCCTATTCTCACCTGTTTTGGCCGGTTAACCGGACCTAACCGGCCGATTAAGTAAGGAACCGACCAGTTTATGCATAAACCAGCCAGTTCCGTACTTAACCAGCCGGTTAGGTGCTCCTCCATGAGTTGCAAATTCCTCAGTGTCTCCTCCATGAGCTGCAAATTCCTCTATTATACTAGCAACAAACTTGTCTAATAACTCATACTCAACACCTTATAGTAGCAACAATACACATGATGACTGATAAATACAAGGCTAGCTAGCATAAAATCCCTGGCAGCATGCAACTCATCAAGTGTACTTGATGAAAATTTATGTTCTCAAAACAATCAGCAGCAACCTTATTTCACACTCAACTAGGAACTGTTAGACCCTCTCTCTCTGCTCACACATAGCAGCAGCATAAATACAAAACCTTTCACACAGCATACAAGAAATTTGATCATGGCATCAAGACTGATGCAAATGGTCTGACGCCACTCAAGGGACAACAACATACAACCTAATGAAAATGTGACTGGCAATAATAAATTGACCACTATAAAATTCCCGCTTGGAAATGCACTAAACTGGCTACTGAGTTTTCTGGGTTTTAATGAATCTTTTCAGTGATAAATTTTGTCAAACACATTGTGAGCAGACTGCTGAAGTTGTAATGCTCTCTCAACTTGTTACAAATAGCACTAATAGTGGGTTTCATAAACCAATTCAATACCTCTAAGTGTTGTATATGTTTTTCTAGAAATTTATTGGCAAGCAAACATAGATAATGAAGAATACAAGATCTTCAAAATGCTGCTCTGATATATATATATATATATATATATATATATAGATATACTGAACCCAGAATTGTCTTTAAGGTTGATACAATGAATTGACAACAGATATGAGCAGGGACAGATTGTATATTATAATATTAACTCAGCAATAAAACACAGTGAATAATATAAGAGAAACCTGATACATTACTTCAACAAGTTTGCTTATGTATTTTTCGATGATATGTATTTCATTTGGTGCCATTTTGATATATTCACCTTTGCATGGTATATAAATGAGAAAAATTTTCATATTTTGTCTCTATTGGCTTGGAATCATGGTTGCAAATCTTTAAAATAGTTTTTATTTATTTATTTATTTTTCATTTTATTAAAAAATAATTATTTAATGTATTTTTTTTAAAACCGGTTCATTGAGATTTGATCGCTACCGGTTAGATCGGTTCCGGTTCGAAACCCGGTTCATTAGCTCCACCGATCCGGTCACCGGTTCTGGTTTTAATAACTATTATATATATATATATATATATATATGATTAATAATCTTTACAAGACACTACTTTTTGTTTATGTTGTAGATTGTTGGGTGAATATTTGTTACCATCGCCAAATACTTTACCTCGAACATATCGAGATCTACGTGCTATTATGAAACACTTTGGAATGGAATATAACACAATAGATGCATGTCCTAAAGATCATATTATATATTATGGAGAACATGCATTGAAAATAGAATGTCCGAAATGTGGTACCAATAGATATCGAACAGATCAACTAACCAAAAAGGTGCCTCAAAATGTTCTTCGTCATATTCCCATAATTCCACGTTTGCAGCAAATGTTTAGGTGTAACAGCATAGCACAATTTATGGATTACCATTCAAAGAATAGAAGTGGAGATGGTGTTCTTCGAATGCACAAGATGGTTTACGCATTTAGAAATCGAGGAAAAATATATAGATTTTAAAAATGAACCTGTAATGTCGGACTTTCATTTAGCGGTGATGGTGTTAATCCGTTTCGGGAAGCTTAGATCTACTTACTCGGTGTGGCTATTTTTAGATTTATCAACAATAACATTCCTCCTTGGATGTCAATAAAGAAATTTTATAATGTTGACTATGATTATTCCAGTGTTGTTATTTATTTCTTTGAATGCATAACATTTTCATTCTCTCTAGTTCTTTGAATAAATATATATTTTATTTATTTACTTACTTATATATACATATATCATGGGAGTAATTATTATGTACTGTAATTTTGAACAATTAGGTAAGTACCAGTTCAAAGATATGGATGTATATATTGAGCCTCTTGTTGATGAGCTAATACAGTTATGGCATGGCATCACTATGTATGACATCACTAAACCAATCAAGTAGAAGAGATTTCAATGTCGTGGAATGCTTGTATGGACAATTCATGATGCCCCAGGACTAACACATTTTTGTGGTATGTAATATTTCGTTGCACTTTAATACAATATATAATTGTTTAAATTAGATATACCATATTTCATGTTTTTAAAATAATCTCATTGTATAATTGTCATTGATCCATCTATTGCAAGTGTTCAAATAAAGGGTAGATTTGCATGTCCAATTTGTGGCCCTAAGATGAAGTATCGACATTTACCATATTTAGGAAAGATGGTGTTTGATGAGTATAGGCACTTCCTCCCTAGGAACCATAAGTATCCTACTACTGAAAAAACATCTTTTCAATGATAAAGAAGAAACTAGATTAAAACCACGAAGAATGACACCTCGGTTGTGGAAGTTGGAATATAACAGAATTAATAATCATCAAGGTACATAATTTTTCTATATATATATATACACACACACACACACACACACACACTCATTAATTGTTTATGTAATGTTTTGAATTTCTTTTTATTATTGAAATTATTTTATTGTATTTGATAATTATTGTTTTGATTTATTTTATTATTTAATATCAAGGTCGTCATCGTGAAGGTACTAATATTCTACTTCCACCTGGAATGAGATGCTATCATTCTCAATTCACGAGGTTTCCCTACTATGAGGACCTAAAAATATCTCATTTTTTTGATACAATGCATCGGGAAGAATATGACAGAATGTTATGAAAAATCATAGATGGTGCACATGATAGAGATAAAATTGTCAAAATTTGTGCTGACATTGAGAAATCAAATCATGCAATGAAAAGTGTGATCGACCGATCAAATAACAATGGAGGTCGAAATTATAATAATATTCCATGGTTATTAACAGAGCAACAAAGAAATGATGTAAAAGAGGTCATTAGAAGAATTAAATTTCCAACAGGTTTTTCTTCAAACATAAATAATATCTTAACAAAGAAAGGTGACTTCGGTGGGGTAAAAACACATGATTGACATAGCTTTGTTAAGGTAATTTTTTTTGGTATACATTTTTGTATATTATTGCTTGAATACATCTTTTAAATTTTCCACTTTTACATTTAATTTGGAAACCAATATGATTCATTTTATTGTTATCGTATGTTCTACTGTATATCTATCTGATGAAACTTGACAGCAATGTCAAGCTAGTTATATATGGTCTTAGTAAATACATGGGTAAGTAGTTTTGATTTATACGCAAAATATAATTGCAATTTATTTTAGTACTTGATGAAATGAATATATTAATTTATATGTTAATCTCTCGTGTGTTTCATTAAATAACTACTAACCGTAATGATTTAAGGATGGTTGTCATTGAAAGAAATCCCATCGAAGATGAAATAAAGTATTGGAAGAGAGAGATTCCTCGGCTAATGTGTGAAATGCATATCATATCTACCTCCAACATTTTTCAATGCACAAGAACACTACTTGATACACCAAGTTGAGGAGATTGAAATGTGTGGACCGGTACACACAAGGTCAATGTGGATGGTCGAGAGGCACCTGAAATCCTTGAAGGCTTTGGTTAGACAAAGAGCACGACCTAAGGGTTGGAGGGATATGTGGTATATGAATCCATGGTGTATATTAGTCATTATCTTCCTATATTAGTTGTGCAGCCATGAAGGCGGTGGATTGCATTTGGGATGTGAACTCCATCAAAAAATTTGAAGTGGAGCACCTGTTGGGAAAAGGTAAAATGAAGAAAGTGAGAGGTAAAAGATTTATTATGTATAATACATATAATGTTTCATTTTTTTACATCACGTATATGATCATTATATTCATTTAGGTCTTATTCTTTCATGGTTATTAATTAATATAATTTACCATGGTTATAAGTAATATTTATTAATATTGGTGAATTATTGTTTTTTTATTCAGGTGCTCAAGATTATGAGGAACTATTTTTATACATTGCAAACAATCTTGAGTGGATGAGTGAATGGATTGAAACATGTAAATCATGTAACGACGGTAGGTTATCATGGAAACTAATGTCTGAATTGATTAGAGAAGCATTTCGTAGTGGAGATGGAAACGTTACGGACAGGGAAATCGATTTAGAATATGGTTTGAAAGATAGAAAGGTAAGCAATTAATTCAACTATTTTATTCATTGCTTATTTTATACTATATTTATAATGTGACAAAAATTTTGATTTTTCAGATAATTTTCATGCTGTGTAAATTATATGATTAATTATTAATTGAGAATGCATCTTTTTCATGTTTGGCATATTGCAGTTGAAACACCATAAGGCTATGTGTGGTGCAATGGTGAATCAATTTCGAGTTAAACGGTTGGATGATAATAGGAAAACTTCGATAGTGGAATGTGGTATTCGATTACTAATGTTTCCTCCAGGGAGTGAGCGAGACATCACCGACTAACACGAAAATAGATATTATGGGTTCTTAGATGATATAGTTGAGTGTGACTTTAATTCCTTCAAAATAGTTTTGTTCGACATCAAATGGTATAGGCTACAAATGAATGTACGTGATTATGATAGAGCACTTATTCAACATGAAAATGGATTTCCAATGGTTAAAACATCGCAGTTTGAAGCAGGAAAAGATCGCTATGTTTTTCCAAGCCAATGCGAACAAGTCTTTTAATCAAAGGTTCCAAGTGAGAATGAATGGTGATTTGCTATTAGATATGATCCAAGAGGAAGGCCAATAGAGTATACTGTAGAAGAAGAAGATGATATTGATCAAGAAGAAGATGATGCAGTGGCAGATGAGCAGGAAGATGCATTAACAGACGAAGAAGATATCTTAGAAGATGAACCAGGAATAGGAGATGAGGCAACAATTATTGATGATGATGTCGATGAGGATATTATTGAAAATGACATAATTAATTATGATGATGACATGGTCGATCATTTCAACACCGTTTCTGAATCAGACGTTGATATAGATGTTGATCAGTTGGATGAAGATCAAGAAGATACAGAAGAAGAATATTGATACAGATGTTATGTTCTAGTATGAGCTGGTATGTTATAAATTTATATTTTAATATGTAGGAATTATTGTCTGTTGGGAAAAATACTGAGAGGGGGGGTGAATCACTATTTAGGGTTGACTGAAAAATTTTCACCAGAGATCTTATTATGTTGTTAATTCTTTACTTAGATTATTGCATCATTCTTTTAGTAAACATGTGAAAAGAAATAACGAAAAGCCATTACACAAAAGGAACACATATGAACACTAGTATTTAAGGTGGAAACCCAATTTGGGAGAAAACCACCGCTGTTGTCGTCTCAGTCTTCAATATTTATTATAAATAAAACATCTTACAATTTTGTGTTGGCACAGACTCATACCAGCACGCAGGAACCAACCTGCAAAAGGCTTCAACCTTCTCTCATTCTCCAGCCTCTCCTAGAAGGGAGCTTCGACCCCCTGATTTAACACCAGCTTGAATTGACAGAAAGCTTCCACTTCTATGCAGAAGACTTCAACCCTCAGATCCACTGAATTTCTTCAATTTATTCATCAGACTTACATCAGATCTTTATTATTTCTTTGCTGATCTTCCTAGAGATTTTTCATTTCCTCAATCAACTCCATAGGTGCATCATGGATTCAGCGTTATCAGACAGTAGAGTTCAATCATGCAGACCTCATAAAGAGATTTTTATTTACATTGCCTCTGCATGCACACCTCGTACTATGATTCTCATCACCTTATATAGTTTTTGCCTTTATTGAAACCATGGGTCAAAACCATTCAATTGCTAATGGTATTATTAAAATTCGAACCAATTCAAATTGAAATCCCGATATTTGTTCTTCCATGCTCGAATTGTCCCAAACGTAATCTCTATCTCCGCCAAATAATACTATAGCCAAGGTAAAGTACCAATAACGTGTTGTTGATGGTTTTCTTTCTTTTATTTATCAAATTCATGGAATTTGATAAATAAATATTATTCACAACCTTTGGCAATTAAATATATAATAGAACTTTATAGTAATAACCAGCGCTTTTATCAAAAGTCTTTTAAATAGTCCTTTGGATTTAGGCCCCACTTACATAATCGTAGGCCCAATCAATATAATTTAAAAGAATTGGAATTTGATAAATAAATATTATTCACAACCTTTGGCAATTAAATATATAATAGAACTTTATAGTAATAACCAGCGCTTTTATCAAAAGTCTTTTAAATAGTCCTTTGGTTCTAGCGCCGCATACATAATCGATGGCCCAATCAATATAATTTAAAAAACTGGGGCCCATCGCTTACGATTGTTTCCATCCGACGGTGGAGAACACATCGCTCGACATTAGATGATCCGACGGATATCGTTCGTTGATGGTGCACGGATGATAACACGCGATGGCGCGTCGTACCTTGGGTAACTTTCGCGCATCTATAGAAAATGAACACCATCTGATGACCCCTTCCCAGATCAACAGTGCTTATCAATATCGCTGGGCATCCTGGGTCGAGCAATAACGCGTGATGGTGCACAGTGACAAGTAGTTTTGTGGAGTCATACAAGGACGCCTGTCGCATATTCTATGGAATCGCTCCCAACCTCTTGAAAACTGCTTGCCCGTCGAAGGTGGTGTGATAGAAACCACAAACCACATTTACTGTTTTCTCGGTCACGGTTTCACTCTTCCACGCAGGGTTCCGTCGCGCTTCCGTTTGTTATGTTCCACCTTCTTTCTTCCAGGGTCCGTTCATGATTCCAAAGGGTTAGTTCATGTTCCACCGAAAGTTCAATTCCAAATACTCTGTTTTAGTTCTTTCGCGTTATAACTGGTTTGCTCTCGCTCCTCGTTCCTTTCTCCATGAAAGCCAATCAGCTCCTTACTAATAGCATAGAACCTTCCATCATATATTTAACGAATATATATAACTCCACTGTCTACCAGTTTGGATACACTGTCAACCGTATTAACATCAGTTCCTCGATCAAAATACAGAGCACATGGTTTCTTACGGATGTCAATTATCCTTCATCAAGATGCATACATATGTTCACACATGAATTAACTCGTCCTTATTTATATCGATTCTCCATTAAATACAGACCTTGCCATCAAGGACAATCATATAATAGGATACAGGAAACATATTGCCAACATTGTTTTTAAATAATTTACTAATTATGCGGGTTTGTTGCATGTTGTTTATTATTTCAAACCAATAAATAATGGCCTTACTATTGTTTGACCATGAATTAAGTAGGATTCATTTGATTCTATGGTGGGTCTCTGAAAAAACCAGTTAAAACACTTAAATAGTGAGATACGGGAAACGGGGTTTACACCATAAATTGCTAAAAAACCGGCCTTCAGTTCAGCTTGCTGTGCTAAAGACGAGGGTGGATTTGCATGATCGGTTGAATGAAAATGAATCAGATATTTGGGATGTTTTTGAGGGTAGATCCATAAGCCCCATAGATGAAGATCCCATTGCTGTAGAATTTCTGTCTGCGTTGAAGCAGAAGTATAGTGTTGTATCGGAATACAAATCAGAGGACAACTATACCAAGTCTAAATCAACTGAATCAAGTTCTAGTGCTCTTGAACTTACCAAATTAAAGCCAGAAGCAGGATTTACAATCTCTAATGGGAACGGGTATGGTAGTTCCAATATTGTATTGGATGTCCGGAGCTCTGCAATAGGCACTGGACTTGATCATAATGAACGCCAACTTCAATGTGATGAAAATATGGACTTTGATGATGATTAGGAAAACAAGCCAGAGCATTTTGGCAATATTGAAGAAACTGAAGAGGTTTCCTGTGATCGATTGAATCAACTCAGCCATAAGACATTTATTGTAGGCTGGTTTATATCAAAAGGAGAATCGGTTTTGCTTTCCCATGATGATGGATGCTGCTCTTTTCATGATATAGAAAATTCAGAGGTGTGGAGGTTTTAATTATTGTACTTAATTTTGGGGTTTATGGGTGTTATAATTTGTACATTTTGGGATTTTCTATTAGAAATAGGGAAAATCCTAGGGGTTAGATTATTCTAATGGTTTACATTTCTATATTTGAAATAAAATTCACCAATTTCTATTTAAAAAAATGATTTGCCTAAATATTTGATGTAGTTTAAATAGGATGTAGTTCATTTCAAAAACTGTTGAAATTTTCTAGAAAGTATGATTGGGATTTCAAGAATATTTATGCACTCTTTAAATTTTCCCTTAACATAAAGGGCAGTTGATGTATGATTAATACTCAGTATTGTTTTTTTCCAATCTCCAGGAGAACGCTGAATATAAAGCTCCATATGGGCTTACCCCAAACATGTGGGGTGATTGTTGGTTGATCAGAGCAGATGGTTCAGATGGTCGCTCTGGGAAATATGTTGTGGCAGCATTTGCAGGTTGTACATTGGACTCAGGTTTCTATTCAAGGGACTTTTATAATAAATAAATTATGGCATTCCATACTGAATCAGAGGCCTTCACTTCAACGTCCAGTACCATATCTCCAGTTTTTGCAGAGAGGGATGTCTCGGGGAGAAATTTTAACTTTGCAAATGTTGTACCGGAAGAGAATCTCAACATTGGTGGTACGAGCCATGTGGGCCTCTTAGTATCTACTTTTGCCGGTTCCAAAAAGGAACGATTTAATATTTATGATATTCATGATGGAATCACTGTGATTTCAATGTGTTTGTTTTGAAAGTTTAGTTTCACTGTTAAATCATCAATGGGCTCTAAAATAAGGCCACATTGAAATCTTGGATACATGTTTCATGCCAAAATCAGTTTTCTCTTCCATAAATACACAATCTTGGACCACTCTATATAAATCTACTTCTCGAACAATATTACATCTCCCTCATTATACAGGTGGTGTTCTTACATGCATAGCAAAGGCATTGTTTTGGGAATCATTTTTTAAGTCACTAGATATTGTAGGTACAAGGATCTAGGGTCTCCACATGAAACTGTGTTGCCCAGAGACTCACTCTGCCTGTCCTTAAATTTGTAAACATAGTGAGTAATACAATGCTTCTTTCATTTTGTATGCATAAGAAGATTTTTGTCAAAGTCCATAATTTTTTTTAAGTTTTATCCATCCCAGTTTTGTTTTGAATGCACAGGTTTTTGGCTCAACACATATCTGTTATATCTTTGTACTTTTCCTTTACTAACTATTTGAAATTTCTAGTTATATTTAGAGGTGTCTTTTAAGGGATGAGGGGAATTACTTGGATTTAGTGTTGCCGGGCTTATCATTTATTCTCCAAATGAAGCCCTGTAATCTGTAACACTATATGGGCACATAGCTCACTTGTTAAAATATAGTTGATACAATATGTTGTACATGAAGCCTGGAATTGTGTAAATTCCTGGAACATATTAATTTGCAGGCATGCTTAAAAGAGAGATAGGGTTTGATAAAATCAAAAACCCTGAACATGAAGAAAAAAAAGAGGCAATTATTTTATACAGATAGAACCAAGACACTACCTCCTCATTAATAACAAAACCTCAGTCCAAAAATCATATGTACAAATTCTAGAAGTCGAAAGTTGAAAATTTATGAAATGGAACCAAGCCCTTTTCAAAAGAATAAATTTAGTAAAAAAGAGGGTGAAGAAAGTTATCTTATCAAAATTTCCACATACCGTGTTAGCAAGGAATGACTCCGAGTCCTAAGCAGTAAGACTGAGGAATTTCTCTTTTGCTGCAGGTTGCAGTTCTCTTCTCCAACACGATGAAAAGAAAATTCTTAGCTCTGGAGTTTGAAGCCCGAGTCACAACTTGGAAGTTAGTAAGGAAAATTATCAGGGTTGTTGCCAGTTGGCTTGGAGTTCGTAGCCTCATTAATTTTCTTTAATGCATTTCCTTCAATGCTGCAGTTGTCACTAGCTAGAAACCTTTACAATAAAATTTATTAGACCCGTCACGCTACGAGGAAAATTTGACGTGATCACTGATAATTGATTTCTTATTGTGATAACAAATATTGGAGATTTACTGTCATTTTTTAAAGTGTCATTTTTTTTTTTTAAAAATTGAAGCCGTCATCAGTATATCGACGCCTTGTAAGCGTCGCTCTTCTGACGTTTTGAACGATTTCCATTTTCGTCGATCTTGTGACGTCCGTCGATATTGCGATAGTTCTAGAAACGTCAGAAGAGAGACAGCACAAAGACGTCGGAAGGGCGACGTTCAAAATTTTGGACCACATTTCGTCGAAATTGCGATAGTTCTTCCTGGTGTCGATATTGCGACGCTTCTGGAAAGCGTCGATCTTGTGACACTTTTGCAATACGTCGGTCTTCTGACACTTTTGTACGGCGTCAGAATTGCGACAGTTTAGACACGTCGAAAGAGCGACAGTATAAAGACGTCGGAAGAGTGACGTTCAAAACGTCAGACGACATTTCGTCAGAATGGAAACACTTTACAAACGTCAGAAGAGCGACGTTAAAAACGTCGGACCAAATTTCGTCGGAATGGCAACACTTTACAAATGTTAGTTTGGGAAATGTCGAAAGAGCGACGTGTGTTTGGAAACGACGGAAAAAGTGTCGGTAGTGCGACACTTTGTAAATGCGTCGGAATTGCGACTGCACGACAAACCACGTTTTTCCCGTCCTCGAATTGTCACTCTTGCGACGACTGTGTGTCGGAATAGCGACGATTTGGCCGTCGGAAATTGCGCCAAATTTTCTAGTGAGGGAAACCACCTGGTCCAGACATTATTACAACTCCTTTTCCGTTTGTGATAGTGGCTTTGACTGGATAATATGGGACCAGTTTCCCAATAATAAATGGAATGAGTTGGTGATCGTGTTTGTATCTTTAATGGTGAAATTACGATCTTTGATCTACTTGATAAATGAAATAATAAAGCTAACCCGAGATATTAAATATGAACATGATTTAAGAATAAAATTTCATTTAAACAAACAACACAGCAAAAGATAGCTTAGTTACATAAAATAAGATGAGATTTCATATGATGATAACTGTTTAATTTAAAATTTATGATTAGAGACTTTCTGCTCGTGATCCTAAATTTATATTTCTATATTGTCTATACATACTTTGAAAGATGACATTTCTATATTTTCATAAATGATATAATAGAGAAATGTTTTAAGCTATATATATATAAACAATATCAATTTTAATAAGAATATTTCATCGCATGAGAAAACTGAAACAAAAATGATAGAAATACCAAATATATTTAAAATTCTCTGATGCAATTGATACTCCGATCTCGTTCCTTTACTTAGAACTATCTCTAAGATGCAAAAGTGCAGACTCTTAAAAATGATTCCTCATAAAATCACAGAATGTGATCCATCATAAAAATAATATATTTAGAAGTACATAAATGTATCTTCCAAGTCAAAAATTATTACAAATTAAGGACCC
Organism: Pinus albicaulis; assembly: GCA_034641835.2. NCBI lineage: Eukaryota > Viridiplantae > Streptophyta > Pinopsida > Pinales > Pinaceae > Pinus > Pinus albicaulis. The sequence goes on along the minus strand of CM076570.1, from coordinate 736,199,429 downwards.
TTTCTAAATACATGAAAGGGGTTTAAATAGTACTAAAAAATCTAACAAACTATCCTAATCATCACTTAGATGTTGTTGTGAATACCAAATCATGAAAGCTGGGGATGAGATTTTACAAAAATATATTGGCGGTTCCCATCATAATAGATCTAAGATACTTCCTACGTATCCGATGTGTGCAGCTGGCATATCGATAACATATCTTTGACTTCTGGTGGATGACTCAGACAAGAATGTAGTTGACCGGTGTAGGTGGCATCAGAAAAATATAGAAGAATATTAGCAATAGCATGGGAGAGCCATTTCATATTCAATTGCTGGTTTTGTGGTTTGAATAGATATGACCAGAATGTATCCCATGTTAGCTCTTGTATTGCATCAATTTGTTGGTACCTGCTTTTAAATTCTTTCTCCTATTGTTTTTCTAACTCTTTGACCTTCGAAAGTTGTCCTGGAATGTGATCGGAAATTAAGTTAGCAGTATTTAGGTTATCATTGATTAACTCTATCACATTTTTCATTAAAATTCTTGCCATGGAAATGGCTCTCTATGCTTTAATTAACTGTGCCTCCCATTCTGCAAACATAATTTCTTTGTGTGCTCCTTGAAGTTTAGGCAAATTAGCTGCAATTCCTTGATCTGTTTCTTGCCATGTGAGAAATTCTGAGATTTTCTTATCGGCATCTTCAAATTCAAGTCTTGAGTTTGTTGTTTTCTCTACAAGTGACATGGTTATTTCACATAAAGGATCAACCATTGTTATCTTCTAAGATAAAATATCAAGCTGTAATGATAACATTTTATTTGATTCAAGGGCTTCCTTCTTGAATTGATCTACCTCAAGATAATCTTTAAATTTTTCTAGTTTTTCTTGCAATATTGCATTATGTTCCTCCTTGGCCACTTTTTCTCTTTGAAGCAATGTCTGTAATTCATTTACCTCTTGGGATATTTGTTGTTGTTTTTGTATAGCTTGTTGGTCAAGCTTTTGTCTTTCAGAATTTAACTTTTCTTTAAGTTCTTCATTCTTCCGTCTTTCTTCAACTAATTGCTGCTCTAGCTACACTATTCTTTGGTCTTTTTCCTTTATTAACAAATTTACCTCGGAAGCTTTATCTATGGTTGCTGTTGTATAGGCTCTTTCTTTAATCTTTGCAATAAGCGAAGATAGGAAAAATTATTGAATCTAAAATAAAAAGAAAAGGGGACCCATTTCTTCTAAAAATTAATATAAAAATTTTGAAATGGGGAGGGTTGTTGTACATTACAAAAATTGGTGATTCAGCACGGAAGAAAAAATTTATCTGCGGAAAATAAAGTGAGCACTACATCTCTTGTAGGTAAAAGTTTTAAAGACAAAGAGAAATATCTTAGAAAAATTTAAATAGAATCTAACTCTGAATGTAAATAATAATTATTTACAATTATTTTTAATCCCTTTAAAAAAAAAAACATTTTTAGTTTAATCAAGCTTTGATTGGTTGATAAAGATAAAGTAGGGGGCCTTTCCAACTTAGCTTTGTAATTTACTCTTTTGTCATAGGTAGTGCCTCTGTTTCCCGCAAACGTTTATAGTCTCGACAGGGTTACATTTTAACCATTAATCATCCATTATCCCATCCATCCAAGAGTATAACTTTTTAAATGATAAATTCATAAAGATATTCTATCTTTTATTTCTTTTATTCTTTTAACTTAAAAGCCATTGTCTTGGTTTTGGAGCCAGCTAATAACAATGCCATTCATTGGTTGTAACTAAACTGAACAAGCTGGCTGTGATGAGACCCCTTGTCTTATGATTATAAGCCATTACCCTGTTTTGATATGCAATAGTGGTAATGTTAGTTTTATTACTTCCCTATGATCATGGTAAGCAGGCTCGTGATGAGACCTCTTATCTTTTATCTTAGACACAATTTTTTAGAATTACACTCTAAAAAATCATAACCTTAGTGGATGGGGTGAATGATTCTCTCCTTAAGAGTTAATGGATGACCTTTTAGAGTTTTAAGTGCCAAAATTTGGAAAAAGTCTTTAATTTTTATAAATAACCTCTCTCTACTTTATAAACTTACGAATGATTTACAATATTTTCAAGGTTTCGGAAGATCTTGCAAATATTAAAATAAGTTTTCAGAGTTTCAAATTTTATTTTAACTTTCAAAAACTGTAATCGCTTCCTTAAAAATTTATATCTACATAAACAAGTATTCACAGTATTTTCTCAAAGATCTTTTCAATAGTAAAAGGTCAATGGAAGACTATTAACAACATTATTTGTAAAACAAACAAATTTGCATAATGAATATGTACAGGTAAGAAGGGGTTGCCTTCTTAGGAAAATATTTTTTTTAAAATAAGCCCATTCACAGGAAGGGAATCTCTCCTTCCTGTTAGATCTTGTAATATGAATGTTGATGAGCCTATCTTTTTAATGATTTGGAATGGTCCAAGCCACATCTTTTGGAATTTAGTATGTTTTCCTTTATCTTCGTGTGCTTTGTCCCATTTCAAAACAAGATCACCGATTTGTAATGTTTTAGAGCTAGTAGAATTTGAATCAAAAGAAGATTTTATAAGTTGTTGATGTTTAGCATGAGTGATTTTAGCTTTTTCTCTTTCCTCATCTAATTTGAGGATTTGATCAAATCTTAGTCGGACAGAAGATGAAGGATTTTCTTCAATAAATTGTACTAGGGCTAGAGATGGGAGTACTAGGTTTGAAGGTATTACGGCTTCTTTCCCGTACACAAGATTAAAATTTGAAGTACCGATTGAATATTTCTGAGTTATACGATCAGCCCATAATGAAAAAATCAAAGTCTTATGCCAATTCTTTTGATTTTGATCTACCGTTCTTTTGATGATTTTAATGAGATTTTTATTGGTTGATTCTGCCAAACCATTACCTCGGGGGTAATAATTTGCGGAATATTTTAATTTGAAACTTATTTTGAGAGAAAATTCCATTATACTATTTCCAGAAAAATAAGATGCATTATCAAAAACAAGGGCATTAGGTACACCAAACCTGATAATGATGAATTGATCAATAAATTCAATGATTGCATAAGAATTGGCTACCTTTAAAGGAATTTCTTCTACCCATTTTGTGAAGTAATCCGTTGTTGTAAGGATGTATCTGTGTTTCTTGGAAGAATGTGGAACAATTTCTCCAATAATATCAAGTCCCCATTGTTCAAATGGTTGCTCAATGTTTACTGGTTGTAAATGAAAAGTTGGTTTTCGTTGTCTCCCACTGGCAGTTTGGAAATTCTCACATTTCCTTACATAATCATGGGCATATTTAAACAAAGTAGGCCAATAATATCTAGCATGAATTATCTTGTGAGCTATAGTATCTCCTCCAAAATGTCCACCTAACGGTCCATCATGTAATTCCTGCAAAACCTTGTGTGCTTCAGTTTTCTCTAGACATCTTAGAAAAATGGAATCATAATTTCTTCTGAATAACACATCATCAATGATTTCAAATTTTTTAGCTTTTAATCTTAAAGCACGCTTACTTTTATAGTTGAGATTAGGAGGAGCATACCCATTTTTTAAGTAAAATATCAAATCAGCATATTGAAATTCAGAATTTATGATACTTATCTCATTTACTTGAACAATATTATCTTGATCTTGATGTTCTGGAATATTGGAAGCTCCTACTCATAACCTGCAAAAACCTTGTCCCTTAACAATTTTAGCTGGTTTAATTTCAATATCGTATTCTTGTAATGATGTTACCCAATTGGCCCTTTTTTCTCCTGCTTCTCTTTGTACTAGCAATTGTCTCACTGCAGAAAATGGGACAATGAATTTTGTATGCGTTTTTAAGAGAAATGGCCTAAAATGTTTGATAGACTTAAACACAAAAAAAGCTTGTTTTTCTACTTCTGAATAGTTAAGTTTAGCTCCTTGCATATTTGAACTAAAGAAGGAAATAGGTGCTTCAATCTACTGATTATTGAGTTGTGTCAAAACAACAGCATAAGATGTTTCAATGGCTAAAGTATACAAAATAAAATGATTAGAAAAATTAGGAGTAATCAATGTTGGAGCATTAATAATTGTTTGTTTGAATGAATTAAAGTCTTCCTTTTCTTTATGTCCCCATTTGAAAACTGAATTCTTCCTAATCATTATCTGTAAAGGTAAAACTATATGAGAAAAATCAGGAACAAATCTCTTTACAAAATTTATCCGTCCTAAAAATGACTGCATGGATTTCTTGTTATGTGGCAAAGGGATATCAGAAATATCCTTTATTCTGTCAGGGTCAATATATATGCCATCTTTAGATACAATAAATCCTAAGAGTTTCCCTTCATTAAGAGAAAGGCATGATTTTTTTGGATTCAAAGAAATGCCATACCTTTTACATCGTTCAAAGATCTGTTTTAAATCATGTAGATGGTTAGTTCTTTTATTTGAATAGACAGTTATGTCATATAAATAGACAACAACTGACCTATTAATCAAACCTTTGAAAGCTATATCCATGGCTCTTTGGAAGGTAGCTCCAGCATTTATCAAACCAAAAGGAATTTTTTGGTAGGCATATGTTCCCCATTTGGTTCTGAATGTGGTTTTGAGTCTATCATCGAGATGCACCAGTACCTGATTATATCCTGAAAAACCATCAAGAAAAGACATTAATTCAGAACCTGATACTGCTTGAAGTATCTATTCCATTGTAGGTAATGGGAAATTATCCTTTTGACACGCCTTGTTGAGATTTCTAAAATCTATACAAATCCTAATATCTCCATTTTTCTTCTTAATAGGTACCAAATTCGAAACTCAATTCGAATGTCTAACAAGGAAAATAATTTTGGATTTCAAGAGTTTATTCAACTCTGTTTTAATTTGATTTTACAAGTTGGGATGAATCTTCCTTAGCTTTTTTTGAACTGGTTTTACATCGGAGATCATTGGAATTGTATGTTGAATGATAGAAGTATCATAAGTTCTCAAATCTTCGTAATTCCAAGAAAAAAAAATCTTGTATTTGTTTAGAAGTTTGATGAAAGCAAACCTTTCTTCTTGTGTTAATCCGAGTCCTAGATTGAAATTTTGTGGTTTAGATTTAGTACCAAGATTTATCAACTCAAACTTTAAAGTTGAACTCTGAAGTTTAGCATTAGTAACCTTTTTGAATCTATCTTTGATATCATAGAGATCTTCAAGTTTTACCACAGATTTCGGAATAGAATTTTCATTGTTTTATTTTATTTTATTTGAAGATCATGATCACTTTCATCAACTATTTGATCATCATAAGATTTATTCGAGGTTAAGAAGTTCAGGATATCTTCATCATGATTAAACACTCGCCAGTTGGTAACATTGTCAAGGACAGATGGTCGAAATATTAATTCAACTGAAAACCTATCTGGACTATAATCCTCAGCTAGAAGGAGTTTAGAAGCAAAATTAGCTAATAAATCAGCTGCTGAATTCTGAGATCTAGGAATAGGGGAAATATTGAATGCTAGAAAATGAGTTGTAAGATCTTGAACACAGGTTTTGTAATGTTTAAGATGACCTGAAAGACAATGAATAGTATTTATTACTTGCCTGATGACAATTTCAGAATCACCATATACCTTCAGATTTTTAACATTCAACCCTATTGCTTTATAAAGTCCTTGAATCAAGGCTTCATATTCTACAATGTTATTTTTACACTCAAATTCTAATCTGCATGACAACATAGTTTTCTCCCCTTCTGGATTAACTAAAATACATCCTACTCCTGCACCATCAGTGGACTTTGATCCATCAAAATACAAAGACCAAAATAAAGATTTATCTACAAATTTATTTACAGATTGATCAACAATATTAATACATCTTGAAGTATCAGTATTTGAGAAATTTTCAACTTGTGAAGTGAAACTATTTACAGAGAAAGGTGATTGCTGGGATTTAAAATTTCCAAAGAATGATTCGACTGAGTAGTTTCCAAGAATGTTGTTATTGAAAGCCACAAGTTGGTTTTCTTATTCAAACTCTGTTACTGTATGAGTCATGTGTTTCTCTCGCTCAATCTTAATTTGATTTGGTTTTCCCTTATAGGGAAGCCACATGTGAGACCAATCGGTAGAAATGTAACCATGGAGTTTTTTGGACCAATCCTTACTTAAAATTAAACCATAAAACTCAGGGATGTCAGCAATCAATATATCAATTCTTTGAACTATTCTTGGATCAGATGCTAGCCTAATAGTGACTGAATTAATCTCTCCTAAAAATTGCACTTTAGTTCGATCTAATTGGACAATATGAAATGCAGATTTTTGGGGTTCAATGTTTAATTTAGAGCACACTGAGGCTGTCGTTATGTTTGATGATGCCCCTGACTCTATCAAGAATTTATGTAAATTCCTATTACAGATCTCGTAAGTTAAGAGGAAAGGAGGTGTCTGTGAATTAGATCTATCTCCAATTAAAACAGTATCGGTAGCATCTACTTTATCGGGTGGTGGCTTACCTAATCCTTTGGCTGCTTTGGATATTACACCATTTGGGAAGGGAGAAGCAGGCACTGCATTTAATTCTTTCAACAATAGCTTCTGTTGATGCTTGAGCTTGCTAAGTTCATGTAAAGAAATATTTGCTCTGGTCTTCTTCATATCTTCTATAATGTTATAATCGATAGAATTAGACACTACTAGAGTTTTACATGTTGAGGGAGGATTAGAAGATGATGGTTGATTTTGGGTAGGCAAAGGAGAATCTTTCTTTACAGGAGCTTTATCTTTAGTAATAGGGGTTGAATTTTTCTTCTTGGGAGATGTTTGAACCGATTTTGTTGTACTCTTACTTCTTGTACTCACTAGGAGAGCTTCTTGTTCATTTTCATTATCTAAGTTAGGCAAAATAAAATCCCACATCCCATGGCATTCAACTAATTCTTCTTCTTCGTTTTATTTTGATGATAGGAGTGTATCTTCTTCTTCCTCTTCCTCTAAATCTGACTCTGCATTAGATATTGCATTAGGTGGTTTAGTTGTCTGATTTCTTTTAAAATTCCTAAAGGGCCTTTTAGTGGAAGTTTCAGCTACCTATTTCTTAATTTCAACCATTTCATGGACATAGTCTTTAGGAATTTTTTTAATCCTTCCATATCATATGGATATTTAGGTGCTTTCTTCTTCAAATCATCTTTGAAACTAAATTTTTTGGATTTTCTCTCCTCATTAGCATTCTTTTTATCTAAAGCGATGATACGTTTTTCTACTACAATTGCTTCCTTCATGTTTTCAGCTAGTGTAGGTTTAGCAGCTCTATCTACAAAGATGGCTATGTTTGAAGACAAAGCGGATATGTACCATTTACTTTGGACTTCTTCACTAGGTTTTGATGTTGTAGGAATTTTATTCAACAGCTTGCTAAATCGGGAGTTGAAATCTTTGATGAGTTCTTTGGATTCTGATTTCAAATTAGAGAGATCATTAATAAGAGTTTCTATCGACCTATCATCTCCGAACTTGGTTAGGAATTGTTCTTGAAAAATATCCCAGCTAGTAATGGATCCCGATGGTAATGAAAAATACTAAGATCTCGCCGCTCCTTGCAAAGTGTATGGAAATAGTCTGACCACAACATCTTCTTGTGTTACTCCATTTAAATTTACAGACAACATAAAGTTGTTAATGTGTTCTTCAGCTAGTATGCCAAGGTCGGGACTAAAATTTGGTAACCATTTTTCAGGATTAGCTGGTAATTGACTCAAAGGTGCAGGCATTGTAACTGCTCCTGGATTGGTCCATGGTCTCTGTGCCATTGTTGTACTAACGATAGAGGAAGTTGAAGGAACAATTGAAATCGTTTGAGTAGGTGTTTTTGAAACAACTACACCTTTATGGATTGTGACTTGAAGTTGGGATGTAGATGATAACGATGAAAGAGTCTCACTGTCTAACTCAGAGGGTGTTTTTCTAACTCTTTTTCGACTGGGTAGAGGAAGTTCAGTTGGTAAAATACCAAGCTTTTCGCTCTGAAGTCTAGTAAGAGGATGAGAAGGAATATATTGTGAAGTCACACTGCCTTGGGATAGCTCAGATTCTTCTCGCAATAATGAAAACCCTTCAAGTTTATGAATTAACAATTGTACCTCAGGATATTCAAAAGATGATTCCTCTGATATATTTAGGGTTTTGGCAGTGGGTGTAGTAATTTTCTTTTCAACTTCTTCCCTAGAGATTTGAGATGAAGGAGAAGTTGAAGAAGGTGATGAGGGTGAATTTCTCTTGGAATGGCTTGTGGATTTGGATTTACTTGCCATTCACAGCTTAGGCCCTCCTTCTAGCACCAAAAATGTTGAAGCCCCTGAAATCCTAGCTTCAAACATTAGGGAAACCACCCGGTTCGGACCTTAGTACAACTCCTTTTCCGTTTGTGATAGTGGCTCTAACTGGATAATATGGGACCAGTTTCCCAATAATAAATGGAATGAGTTGGTGATGAGGTGTTTGTATAATGGATGGTGAAATTTTGATATTTAATCTAATGCTTGATAAATACAAATAACTCTAAACTAACCTGAGTATTTAAATATGAACACGATTTAAGAATAATTTCATTTAAACAAACATTCATAAAGATGACTTATTTATTTAAAAGAAAGATGAGATTTCATATGATGATAACTCTGTTTAAGAAGTTAAAAAGAGTTAGAATAACGTATCATATTCACAAATTTATATTTCTATATTGTCTATACATACTATGAAAGATGACATTTCTATATTTTCATAAATGATATAATAGAGAAATGTTTTAGAAACATATATATATATATATATATATATATATATATATATATATATATATATATATAAACAATAGCAATTTTAATAGGAATATTTCATCGCATAAGAAAAACTTGAAACAGAAATGATAGAAATACCATATATATTTAAAATTCTCTGATGTAATTGATAATCCGATCCTGTTCCTTTACTTAGAACTATCTCTAAGACGCAAAAGTGCAGACTCTTTAAAAATGATTCTTCATAAAATCACAGAATGTGATCCATCATAAAAATAATATATTTAGAAGTACAAAAGTGTATCTTCCAAGTAAAAAATTATTACAAATTCATGACTCCTTTCTAAATACATGAAAGGGGTTTAAATAGCACTAAAAATCCTAACAAACTATCCTAAACATCACTTAGATGCTGTTGTAAATACCAAATCATGAAAGCTGGGGATGAGATTTTTCATAAATAGATTTGGCGGTTCCCATCAGAATAGATCTTAGACACTTCCTACGTATATGATGTGTGCAGTTGGCATATCGATAACATATCTTTGACTTCTAGCGGATGAGTCAGACGAGAATGTAGTTTCCCGGTGTAGGTGGCATCAGAAAATTCTGGAAGCATATTTGCAATAGCATGGGAGAGGCATTCCATAATCAATTTCTGGCTGTGTGGTTTGATTAGATATGACCAGAATGTATCCCATGTTAGCTCTTTTATTGCACCGATTTTTTGGTACCTACTTTTCAATTCTTTCTCCCATTGTTTCTCTAACTCTTTAACCTTCGGAAGTTGTCCTGGAATGTGATCGGAGATTAGGTTAGCAGTATGTAGGTTATCATTGATTAACTCTACCACATTGTTCATTAAAACTCTTGCCCTGGAAATTACTCTCTCTGTTTTAATTAACCGTGCCTCCCATTCTGCAAACAAAATTTATTTATGTGCTTCTTGAATTTTAGGTAAATTAGCTGCAATTCCTTGATCTGTTTCTTGCCATGTGAGAAATCCTGAGATTTTCTCATCTGAATCTTAAAATTCAAGTCTTGAGTTTGTTGTTTTCTCTGCAAGTGACATGGTTATTTCACATAAAGGATGAACCATTGTTATCTTATGAGATAAAATATCAAGTTGTAATGATAACATTTTATTTTATTCAAGGGTTTCCTTCTTGAATTGATCTACCTCAAGATAATCTTTAAATATTTGCAGTTTTTCTTGCAATATTGCATTCTGTTATTCCTTAGCCACTTATTCTCTTCGAAGCAATATCTGTAATTAATTTACCTCCTGGGACAGTTGTTGTTTTTGTATAGCTTGCTGGTCAAGATTTTGTCTTTCAGAATTTAACTTTTCTTTAAGCTCTTCATTCTTCCGTCTTTCTTCAACTAATTGTTTCTCTAGCTACAATATTCTTTGGTCTTTTTCCTTTATTAACAAATTTACCTCGGAAGCTTTATCTATGGTTGCTGCTGTATAGGTTCCTGCATACTGAGATAGTTTTGTTAGGCCCTCTGAAGGATCAATTTTGGAGTTTTTCCAAACAACATCCATAAATTTGGCCTAGGAAGATGATAATAGATTGTGATCCAGTTGTCTTTTCTTTCTTTGCCTCTTAACCATAGCTCTATGCTTTGGACTGTAGAAAATGTCCAAGGGTGGTATCTCTTCGACTTTTAACACAATCTCCTTAGATGGATTCTCAGGAATAATTTCAACCTCTGGAGTGTTGGTATTACTGACTGTCTCTTTAACTGTGATGATAAATGTCTGTGTTGTATTCAACTTCTGAAAATCATTCTGTCCTTGGATCTGCTGATCGAATTGTTCATCTTCTTTTGAATTAACATGTATATCAATATCAGAGGAGCTTTTAGTCTTCTTTCCTGTGTTTACTTGTTCATCTTGAGTATCACTCTTTTTTCCCTTTTCTTCTTTTTGTTCTTGATGGGGTAACAGAGGAGTTGTTTGTAGCTGGTCAAGAGGAATTGTCAGTAACCTCTTGTTCCTGTAAAGCGTGAATTTCTCCATATCGCTTGTTTTCAGTTTTGAACTTGCTTTTTGCTGAACCTGTCCAAAACCTTCAGTTGAGACAAATAGGTCATTGAAACTATCATCTTCATGTTAAAACTTGGCAATTTGTACCGTAGATGTAACATTAAGGGTGATTTTCTTTGAGTCATATTGCCTTGGGGCGATGAATGCTAGTTTGAGTTGTTTAATTTTCAAGGCCTCTTTCTCTGCATGCTTGAAATCATTGAGAGTGTAAGATCCACTTCTGAGAGGAAATGAAGGCGACATTTGTTTCTTGTAGGTCTTAAGATTCCTGGAAAAACCATTCTCTGTAATCTGATAGGAAATTTCCTAAGCTAGTAATTTATCAGGAATGTATAGAGGCAAAACATGAGGGTTGGTTACACTTCCGAATATTCGGATGTAACTGAAATTCTCCTCTCCAAACTAGTTTCCAATTAGGGTTAAGTCAAGGTTGGCCTTATCTGATAGTCGCGGAGAGGGTTTGTTAAAAATGGCTTGATGAATGGGCATCATAAATCCATGGCAAATCTTATATACAAGGTTTCTGTAATGGGCTTTCCACAAATATTTATGATAGATATGGATAGGAGTGGGGCCCTGAGGAGTTCATTTCCATCCTAAAATGGGAAATTCGGAATTGAAGCATATGGCATCTATAATGTAAGCACACATATGAAATGGGGGTGTCGTTTCGGTAGACATATGCTTATTCCTTCTATGATCAAGAATTTTATTTGCTATCTTATCGGATAGGATGACTGACCAATCCATAATATAAGAATTCATGGATCGAAGGTACCATTTCAAAAGAAAACCTTGCAGAATTGGAAAACCCAAACAGTCTGCATATCGTGGCAGCATCGTAGCAATAGGGAGGTGCTAGAGATTCTACAGAGTACATACCTAAGGATTCATGCTTGTGTTTCTCTATAGCTTGCCTCCATTCTCTAATAGGGTTTGACTCTATTTTGTTTTTTGAAGCGAAATCCTCTAGAAATTTTTTGTTGTAGATCTTATGAGGCTCTGGTAGATGATACATTGCCCTGATATCCCCTGATTTAAAGGATCTGAACATCTTCCCATCAGCTGTGAAAAATGCTCTGTTTGTGATGTTTATGCCTTCTATTACCCATCGTACTAAATCATAGTATGGAAATACATTTGCTCGAGTTGTTACTCTATGAAGATAAGAGTCTGCCAGTTCTTTGAGGGGATTATCTTCTGATTCTGAGTCCTCATCTCGCACTATCGCTTTTTCTTCTGTCACAGTGGGATTTTCAGCTTCGAGCATATTATAAACTTCTTCCCAAGACATATTTCTGAGACCAAGGCATGTAGTATCGGTTATCAACTTAACTTTGGCCGGATTTTCCTTTGGGATGGTGGTAACCTTTGCTTTCTTAAGCTTCTTCGACATTTTCTCTGACTGGAAGTGTTTTAACAGGTCTGCAAATAGGTGGAATAGTTATTCTACAGATCTATAAATAAGTGAGAAATGATGGAAAATCCTCTTAGAATAGGGAAGAAAACAATGAAGAATAAACAACGTTATGTGAAAGGAAATCATTTAAAGGAACTTTATTTTAATGAAAAAAAACAATCTGCAAAGGATTTCATTCATAAATCAGACTTAATGATTTCCATCTTAAAAATTAAATGCCTTTATGGAAAGTCACATCGCGCATTCTCATTTGAGTTAAATGTCATAACTTAACCGATTTTCGATCAATGATGATCGTACATCAGGGATCGACAATTTCAAAGTCTCGGTTTAAAGATTATTGTTTGAAACTTCCGATTGCGATTGCCGATGAGTGATGTGATTTAGAGCGATGAGCGTTTGTTTTTATTTTATCACGTTAGAAATTTTGAAATGAACTCATAAGGATGCATTAAGTTTTTTGCCGATTTGCGATTGCGATTGGACTTATTGCATCGGAGCTTTGCAAAAGGGACCGCTTGTGATATGACTTTGCTAATTTACGATTGCGATAAGACTTCATCGCATCGAAACTTTTCGAAGGGAAGCATTAGCCTTATGTTTAGTGCAATATGTGCTTTTGTGATGCGATCTATCGCATCAAAATGATGGAGAAGGATTTTGAATTTTTTCCTATGTGATATGCGATTTAGCGATTCACTTTATCGCATCGGAACTTTTTGAGCAATGACATATTGAGATTTTCCTTTCATATTTTGTGAAATGTGATAAAGACTTATGTTTAGGCTTTGCTTTATTTTATGATTCATTTGATTTCCTTTTAATATTTACATATATGCAAAGGTATTTCTTTAATCTTTGCAATAAGCGAAGCTAGGAAAAATTATTGAATCTAAAAGAAAAAGAAAAGGGGACCCATTTCTTCTAAAAATTAATATAAAAATTTCGAAATGGGGAGGGTTGTTGTATAGTACAACAGGGCCTCAAACCATGGTTTGAGACTATAGTATCTGCGCGCTAGGTGAATATAAATAGATATATCGAGTCCAAGTTCTAAGTCATGAACGAATGATCGATGTTTGATAAGTTTATGCATCTATAATACGTTGTAAGGGTTGTTTGGGTCAGGGTTGAAAGGCTCCCGCTGGCTGTGTGTGTGGAGACCTAGTCCTGGCTATGTGTGAACTCCATTGGCTGTGTGCGAAAAAGGGTTTTGTAAGGGAAATTTGATGTATTGAAATTCTGATGTATTGAATAGATGTGAAGCTAATAGAAATGAAAAATTTTGGCGAACTTTTTATGTTATGAATTTGCGTTGTTTATTGTTTATGTTCTGTTAAGATCACATTATCTGTATTGCTTATGAATATCGTGCAAAGGGTATCTTTTATGAGTATGAATTCTTATTGATGGCTGATGAATCTAGCTATGTAATCGAATATTGTTTAGATCTGAATCTGTTTATGTTATACTTTATCTGTGCTAGGGCGAACAATGACTCTGTTTTATTCTATTAAAGACTACGATTGTTATTATGAATCTTTCGTTGTAAAAGATCCCTTTAGCTACACATGACAAATAGCCCTAACATCGATTATGGCTGCAAAATATCTTTAGGTCTGCTGCATAAATTCAGATCTAAGCAAAAAAAGACATTAAGTAGATAAAATATAGTATGGCTCCATGCATCAATAGACAAGGCAAGAAAAAAATGTTTAAAAGAATGATTTGTATTATATTAAAGAATGGGGCACTTGAGAGGAAAACGAGAAAGGTTTTTTCCGGTTCTCCTTAGTGGGATGGGGTCTTGGAAGTCCTCAGTGTTTCAGATCTGGAATTTCTCTCTCTTATTGGTGTAGAAAAACAAACATGTAACTCAATGGGAGTTCATAAAACAAAAATGGAAAAATGGTGACCAAGAGTAGATCTAGAGTGATCTAATGCAATGGAGGTGACTAATGAATGGGGAAAACCCCCCTATTTATAACAAAATATTGGGGCGGTCTAGAACTCGGTGCATGAATAAAATATTATTAATCGAATTCTAGAAGCACCCTTTAGGAATATTTTATTATATTTGTTGGAGGGAAAAGGGTTCTTGACTTGGGCCAATTCCTTTATTTATAAATAATAAATAAATAAATGGTTTATTTATCATCTTAGGGAAGTGATGGGAATATAATTAAATAAATAATGGTTTATTTAATTATTTATGGATGATTTGGTCAAATTTAACTAAGAATATTATTTAAATAATGATTTAAATAACTTATTCTTAGGGAATAATTAAATAAATAAGGGTTTATTTAATTAAGTTCCTTATTTTGGGTTAAATATGACCAGGAAATATAAACAAATGAGTTATTTTATATGGTGAAAGCAATTTTACTTAGGGTAAAATTGGTCTTACATGGTGTACTTGGGTTCATCTAATAATAATAGATTAGATGACCAAAAAATGGTGTAACAGATTGCCCCCCAACGTATGAGTGTTAGGAGCAAATCGTATGACCGAAGTACGTTGTAAGAACTCAATCACTAGATATCGAGAGGGAAGTGAGAGAGAGAAATGTAAGGTTGGCTGATGTGCTAAAGGACTAGACCCTGAGGAGATGAGACTTACAGGTGCAACAAGTCTCTAGTTGATGAAGTGGTACCTGTGCTAAAGGTGGCGGGGGAGGCATACCTATGCCCGCCGAGACAAAGTACAAATAATAAGGTGCTCAGAACACCACAGAACGCAATAAGTACAAAGATTAAGGTGCCCGGAAAACCACGGAACGCAATGATGAAGCATGTGCTGGCCAAAACATGAGCCAGATAAATCATAGGATGAATCCCACATACATGTGATGCCTGGAAGAATCTTCAGGACTTATACAGTAATATGGTAGTACATGAGATACAAATAATATCAAATGCCCCCTACACACGGGGAAGGGCTCTCAAAATCTGACAGAGACATGTGAATCGAAAATGGCACTGCAAGCGGTTGAAGCCGATATCATAAAATGGGAGGAGCTGCATCAAGGGCAGGAATGAAGTCATCCGGGCATGTGGGGGGCTACCTGCAGAGCCACCCCCTCATGAGGGTTGAGACATCTCACACATGCCCGAGAATCACCAATAACTGCTGCGACATTACTGGACCATCGAGTATACGTATCGCGAACATACGGAAAAGGGGCTGGATCCAAGGTACCCAGACGAAGACTGATGATGATGTTGAAATGATGAAAGGTCCAAAGGGGACCCAAAAAACATGAGTATGAAATGGTATCTCATGACGAAAATCGACACAGACAAGAATAAAGATGGAGGCTAAGTGGTGCCCCAAGGAAAAGTGTTGTAAGTGAGGAAATCCGATTTGAAAAAGGAGGAAAGGAAGACTTCGTGGACAACATGTGTCCTGGTGAAGTAGTGACTGATGAAAACAAACATATATTGGCTATCTACAAGAAATTAAAACATGCATTTCGAGCAGGAAATTCTAAGGGTAATACCTCTTGAGATAGTGCATTGCGAGGATTAGGAAGGGGGTGGCCTTCAAAGTCCTCTAAAAGATATGCCCCCTTCCCAAGATCTTTACTGATGATGTAAGGACCTAGCCATAATGAGTCGAAATTCCCATGACCGAGGGTATCGTGGGCCTGGTCATATACTAGAACAAGGTCACCTTCATGAAAGGTGCGGGGATGCACTTTTCGGTCATACTGAGCTTTGGTGAGCTTTTTGGCCGCTTCAAGAGTTTGTAATGCAACACGACGATCTTCAGAAGCATGCTCAAGCATCATAAGTCGTTGTTCTAGAGGTTGGGTATCAGGGATAAGTTCGACGGCCAAATGAAGGGAAGGGATTTCACATTCGATTGGTAAGACTGCCTCCTCACCAAAGACAAGGTGGAAAGGAGTGAAACCGGTGGCGGTTTTAACAGAAGTACGATAAGCCCACAAAGCAGGGAAGAGCATGAGATGCCAATTGGTTTTGTGTTTATTCACCATTGGTTGAAGTATGGTTTTAAGAATTTTGTTGACCGCTTCAACTTGGCCATTACCTTGGGGGTAATAGGAAGATGAATATTGGTGTTCAAAACCCAATAAGGAGGAGAGCTCATGCCAAATCTGATCTTCGAAATGTCAGCCGTGGTCTGAGACTAACTGTTTTGGAACTCCAAATCGAGAAATGACATGGTTAAAGAAAAAGAGGGCTACGGTGGCTGCCGTATTGTTGAACGTAGGCATAGCTTCGGCCCATTTAGTGAAGTAGTCAACCGCCACGGTGATATATTTGTGGTTACCAGCAGATGGAGGTCGACATTCCATAAAGTCGATGGCCCATTTACAAAAAGGACCAGCTGTGACGACAGGATGGAGAGGAGAGGGAGGAGCTCATGCCTTGGGGGAGAAATGTTGGCAATTGGAACAGTGTTTGACTGCTTCAATGTAATCAATGAAGAGAGAGGGCCAAAAATACCCAGCACGCATGATTTTTTGGGCGGTGGTGAGGCTGGAGAGGTGGCCACCACAAGCGCCACTATGACAGGCATTTAGGACTTTCTCGGCTTCAGCGTGGGTGAGGCAACGGCGAAGGATAGTATCTACGCTATGATGATAAAGGTCATCGCCAATTAGAAGGTAGCGAGAGGCTTGGTGTCGGATACGTCGCCGAGCATCACGATCAAGGTGAATGGAAAAATTTTGGGTTCTCAAGTAAGTAAGGATGTCACCGTACCAAGGATCGTCGGTGGTGATGGCAAACAAATGTTCATCGGGAAGAGCATCATTAATGGGAGTATCTTGCGTCTAGGTAGGTAAATCAGAAATGAGTTCAGCTAGGACTAAACCTTTTTTACTTTTTGGGGTGACAAATTCAAGGTCGAATTCTTGGAGAATAACGACCCAACGAGCGTACTTCCCATTGAGGATGCGGCGACTCAATAGGAAAGCCATGGGGTTGGAATCAGTCACAACCTTGGTGGAACACATGAGGATATAATGACGCAATTTTTGGACAGAGAACACGACAGCTAGCGCTAATTTTTCTTCATGTGAATAGGACACAGGTGGACTAGCAAGGTTCTTACTGACATAATAGATCACATGCTCGACACCGTTATCATCCTCCTGGATAAGGACACCAGCAACCGAATATGTGGAAGAAGAGATGTATAGGGTAAAAGCTCGGTCAAAGTTAGGGGGACGGATCAAGGGGGTGGATGTGAGAGCATGCTTGAGGGCATCAAAAGACTCTTGAGCGTATGTATCCCAGACAAAAGGGGTGTGAGATCGAAGAATTCTAAGGAATCCGTGTGCGGTAGTGGCATAGTCAGGAACAAATCGGTGAAGAAAGTTAGCTTTGCCTTGGAGACTTTGTAGCTGGCGTAAGGTACGAGGCAGAGGAAGTTCAAGAATGGCTTGAACCTTCAAAGGGTCGAGAGTTATCCCGTCTTTAGACACGATGAAGCCGAGGAGACGACCGGCGGGAACATAGAAGACACATTTCAAAGGGTTAAGGCGAATGTTATACTTGCGGCATCGGAGAAAAATGGTATGCAGGTCATGAAGGTGTTGCGCCCAATGTTTAGAACGTGCGGTAAGGTCGTCTAAATAGGCAAGGATAATATGGGCTAAGTCATGGAAGAAATAAGACATGGCTCGTTGAAAGGTGGTGCCGACGTTTTTAAGGCCAAATGGCATGACTCGGTATGCGAAAGTGCCCCACGGACTAATGAACGCGGTTTTAAGTTGATCAGCATGACGGATAACAATTTGGTTGTATCCGGAGAAGCCATCCATAAAGGAGAGAATCTCGTGCCCCGCACAATCATCGATGATTTGGTCAATAAATGGTGTGGGGAAGTTGTCTTTGGGACAAGCTTTGTTCAAATTGAGAAAGTCGGTGCAAACACGAATGGTGCCTTGCTTTTTGAGGATGGGAACTGGGTTAGACACCCAAGTGGTATATTCAATGGGGTAAATGAAACCAGCCTGCCGGAGCTTGTCGATTTCAGCTTTGATGGTTTCACGTCTAGAAGGATGGACGGGTCTCAGCTTTTGACGAACTGGAATGGCATCAGGCCATGTGTCAATGTGATGTTCGACAATGGCAAGATCGAGTCCGAGAATTTCTGAGTATGACCAGGCGAAAACATCACGGAATTCTTTGAAGAGTTTCGTGTAGGCTTCAATTTCTTCCGGAGTGCATTAGGCGCCCATGGTGATATGTTCTTCAATACCTGGCTTGATAGAAATGTTGATTTTGATGGTGGGAGAGATATTAGCCATATTTCCGTCTTCGAAAGCATCGGGTGCAGGGATGGGGTTTTTGAACCAATCGACTTTATCAGGAATGAAGTCTTTGGATTCGAGGGCATATTGGTCATGGGATTGATGTGGGAGGAAATATGCACGATGGTGCATATCGTCCCATGGAAAATCAGGGTTGTTCATGGCTTCCATGATGTCTTCATCGGACTAGAAAATGGGAAGAGAGGATGGAAGAGGTTGACCTAAGGAGGTAGAGGGATGAGAGTCTTGATTGTGATGGGAGGGGCTCATAGGTACGAAGTTATGTGAGGTGACAGAGTGAGCAGTTGAATGATCAGGCGAAGCATTGGGGGAAGATACTAAGGGGTTGGTATCCGAGAATCGCGGGGATGAGGAAAGGTAGGAAATGGTAGCTGAAGTCTCGGTCATTTCGGTATCAGGAGGAGGAATGGTAATCATGGTAGACAGGTGGTCCTGTGTGAGGGAAGAAGGATTACGGGCGAGGGCGGCTTCGAATTGGAAGTATGTGGCTAAAGAGGCACGATACTCGTCAAGGCGGGGGCAAATGTGGGTATAGTGGCCATCGAAATTGCACAAATAACAAGGGTGATTGGTGCGCAAAGTCTTAAGTTTAGGGGTAGAATCCGGTATGGTGACATGGACTTCTGGGATGTCTGATTCGGGAGACGTTTCATTAACCATGGTCTTGAGAGGTGGTAATTCAGGGCAGGTATGAGTGGCGTGACCAACAACATCACATAGAGCACACTGGATGGGTTGCTTGGGAGGCCGAGGAGGGGCAGGGTTGGGTGGGGTAAGTTTGTCCTTTGATGCCCCCCTTCGAGCTTTGCCATTTTTACTCGAAGCAGTTGTAACAGGAGGCGGTGCTGGTTGAGGTGACTGAGGTACTAGCGGAGCAAGAGAAGTCGTAGGGATTGGTTGAACTAGGGTCAAAGTAATATATGGTTTAGGTTGACCGGGCGGAATGGTGGCTGGAGGGTCAAGATACCAGACGGGTATACCCAAGGTCAAGTTGGGGAGAGATAGGGTGGCTAAGGTAGGGACTGAATAAGTGCTAGGAGGGAGAGAAAGGAAAGGGATATTACTAGCATGGAAATGGCCAGGAGGAATGGTGCCAAGGGGGTGGATTTCAGGTGGAATCGACCCATGAGGAGTGGCGGTAGAAGAAGATTCAGAAGGAAGAAGGGTGGCTACCGGGGGCAAAGGGCTAGGAGCTGGTTGAGGTTGAGGTTGTTGACTAGCCAAAGTGGGCTCTGTAAGGTTAGTCCAAGATGATTGCATCATGCAAACGTTCGCCAAGTTAGGATCAGAGATGGGAGGGGAGTCGAAAAAGGTGCCAAGCAAGGAGGAGTCTTTGTAGACGCCTGGGGAAACACTGGTCAAAGAATCAACAATTTGATTGTTGGTGACAGTAGAGATGGTGGACTCAAGGGAGGACTGAGATTTTGGTTCATGGTAAGTCAACTAGTCAATGGTGAAAATATTGCCATTATGAGGGAAAAACATCTTGCGGTAGACTGCGGATGGGACGGCTGACATGGCATAGGTGTAACTACGCCCCAAAAGGATGTTGTAGTCAAGAGGGGCGTCAATAACTTCAACGTCGACGCAAACAATCTTGCCGGCAAGGGTGATAGGACAGTTACGAAATAGGCCAATGGGCTGGGAGGCATGGCCATCCCATGCACGAAGGGTGATGGTGGAAGGGGCCAGTTCAGGGGATCCGAGTTGTTTCCAAACCGAAGCGGACATTACGCAGGTAGATGCCTCCTCATCAATAATACACCGAGCAACATTGGCGTTTCAGATTTTGACTGGGATTTGGAAAGCAACTGAAGGAGGAAGAGGGGGATGGTCTGACTGACGGGCATCGAAAACAATCAATTGGTCATCAGCAGGATATATAGCACCCACGACAGATAGTAGAGCCCTATTTTGGGAAGGGCACGACTGGAGGAGTTCCAGTGTTGAAATGGCAACAGGAGATTGGGCCAGATAATCTACTATGTTGTATGAATGGGCAGCCCGAAGCGTAATGGTCTCTTAGGAGGCTTGGGATGAACCTCGGCTTTGGGCAGAGGGAGTTTCAAGGGACCATTGGGTGTCGATAGAGGCTCTGTAGGACCTGATGATGGAGACTCAGAGACAGTTGGAACAGGAGGTGTGGAATACTAACGGGACCTAGTTTGAAGGTTGAGGTCGATAGTGAGAGGTGGGTCAGAAGCCATCATGAGAATCTGGTAATCAGAGGAACCAGAAGGGGAAGATTGAGTGGTTACCGGGGCGTGAGATGGTTGAGTGGCTATGAATGCTTGTTGCGGGAAAGGATCGGTAAACACAGCAGGTTGAGAAGTAATGGGGGTGGGAGGGGTAGTAGGGGAGGAGTGTTGTCCCCGTACGGTGGCCTGAGAATCCTAAAGTTTCCGCATTTGTGGTAATAAGGGACAATCATGAGTGTAGTGACCATAAACACCACAACACGAATAGGGCTTATTGGTGCGAAGTGGCCTGTCCAACTTGGGCTGAGAGCCCTGTGGCTGGTTGGAAGTGGTAGAGTCGATATTGGAAGGATTGGGTCCACGATTAGCAGAAGCGGATTGATTGCCTCTTCTCCTTCTTTGAGAAGGAAGAAAATTAGGTGCCCCTTGCTGTGCAAATACTTGCCCTGGAGGGGGTAGTAAGTGCGGTTGTGGGGGCAGGGAAGGCAAGGGAGTGGGAGGTCCAAATGCTAGAGGAGATGGGACACCAGGTTGCGAATATGGATAAGGAGTAGGGTGGGCAGTAGTAAGGTAAGCGGGGGGGTGGGCAAAAGGAGGAGGCATGTCGTAGCCTGAATACATGCTGTCGGGAGGGGAAAAAACACCGGAGGGGCTGGCCCTGAGAGGAAAACCATGGCCCAAAGGAGGTTGGGCGGAGGTATGTGACAGCGCTCCAACGATACCGTCGGCAGAATGAGATACCCCCGAGGCATTAGGGCCACCGGGTTTGGGAAGGTCAGGAAGGATAGTATAAACATAACCAGATTGGGCATAGATAAGGTCATACTTCAAGGCGATTTGGAGGGCGGCTTCCTCGGTTTGGGGAAAATGGGATGCGACATCTTTTCCAATGGGAGTTAAAAGAGAGCGAAGGAACCAGTCCATGTAAACCCAATCTTCAAAGGGGGGAGCTCGACATAAGCTTCTTCTGTGCCTCCATTCCTGGACATGAGCAGAAAGGCGGGTGGAGGAGGATTGATGGAAGGAGGTTAAAGCTTGGTACCAGTGTCGTATCAGAGAGGGAGCTAGAAATAAGATAAAAACGCTTGGGCAATGGTCGCAAAAGTGGTATGGGAGGAGGTGGCCTGTTCAACATACCATTTAGAAGCTTTGCCTTTAAGCGTGCGTTGGAACAATCGAAGACGAATAGAGTCGTCAGTAATGGAATTGGAGGAACACCACATATGGAAGGATCGGATATGGTTGGAGGGATCCTCACTAGCAAGGCCTTCGAACTTGGGAATGTCGGAGGGGAGCTTGGTTGGCATAGCAGGCCAACTAACATCGTGGTGGATAGGATCATTAATCAGCTGATTGAAGTCGGGGAGACTAAAGCCGGCCATATAAGGGAGTAATGGGGAAGTCGAGGTAGGTACCGAGGTGGTTCCACTGGAAATAGACCCAGCAGTAGTACTGGGATTGCTGCTGGTGGTAGGCCCTAAAGTAGACATGGTGAAAGTGACAGTAGAGTAAAACTGTGGGGAGAACCCAAACAATCAGAGGAATAGCTCTGAGTGCGAACCTTGGAAAGACTTACTTCAAATGAAGACGGGAAGGAGAATTCAACCAAGCGGAAACTGAGGATGAAGGCCAAGAAGTCTCTGGGAGAGGCACCTTGGGGGTGCAATGATGACGGGAAGAAGAAAACCGACAAGGGCAGGGAGGGACAAAATCAAGTGAGGTCAAGGACAGAAAGGTGCAGTGACAATTGATTTTAAAGTCTGTGCCAGGCGGTGTTAACCAAGCGCTTCTTCACTTAGGGTCAGTGTGTGGCGTGCGTTAATTTTAATTGTTTAAACCCAGACGTTTTGAGAGTAAAATAAAGAGTGTGTTGCGTAATGAAAAAAAAATCTGCAGTAAATAAGACTAAAAGAACAGAAAATTAACAACTAAAAATGCAGCAATCTAACCCAACAAGCCGGGTCTCTCAAAATGAGTCTATAAGAGGGAAAAAACTGGGAAAAGCATGCTAAAAAGAGGCCAATAGATTAAAGGTCTGAAGGGACTGGGATCTAAAGGATAAATCTGCTGAAAAGTGGTGCGTAGAATGAAGAAATAAGAAATGCAAGGTTGCCGTTAAAAAAGGAGGAGATCAAATAAAAATATGATAAGGCAGCTATTTTACAAAGAGTCCTAAAAACAAACCATATGAGGTGGTTTTGAAAGGGATAAGAGTCGATCTAAAGGGATAGCTGATCTAAAGGGATCTGAAAAGGAGGTATCAGATCAGAGAAAAAGAGGGCTCAAAACTTTGGAAATTTAGACTTCTGAAACAGTAAAGACTCATCCACAAAAATTGGATGGTACTAGAGCCCTAAGGGGAAAGATTCCCTCTTAGTTGAGTGAAGCAGATTAGAAACAGGTCCAAATGGGTAGAGATAGATGCTAGAAAACCGTGACAAGCCTGTGACAAAACCTGTAAAAAGTACGAAAAATTTGCAGAAAAGTGTGTGTCTGTGTTCCGACCCGTTTGTAGTCCAAAGCCGCAGTTTGGGTAGTGCGCTCCCGAGCTCAAATGCAGCTTTAAATATAAGGTGACCGTGCATCCCATTTTCCTGGCCGCGCATTTCAGAAAAATTTGTCGTCTCAACTGCGGCTGATGTCTGTTACCTGCGCAATAAGGCCAGAAACACACATAAGTTAAAAATTTGACTATTTAAGGGTTTTAGGGGTGAAAATCACCATAAAAATAGGAAAAAAAAATGGAAGAGAAACCCTAGGGTCTGAAACAGCTGGATATGCAAGAATAGATAAAACGACAGCGGTCGCAAAAGAAAACCCGTGTGGAGTCGCCAATTGTTAGTATGAGTCTTTCGTTGTAAAATATCCCTTTAGCTACACATAACAAATAGCCCTAACATCGATTATGGCTGCAAAATATCTTTAAGTCTGCTGCATAAATTCAGATCTAAGCACAAAAAGACATTAAGCAGATAAAATATAGTATGGCTCCATGCATCAATAGACAAGGCAAGAACAAAATGTTTAAAAGAATGATTTGTATTATATTAAAGAATGGGACACCTTAGAGGAAAACAAGAAAGGTGTTTTCCGGTTCTCCTCAGTGGGATGGGTTCTTGGAAGTCCTCAGTGTTTCAAATCTGGAATTTCTCTCTCTTGTTGGTGTAGAAAAACAAACATGGAACTCAATGGGAGTTCATAAAACAGAAATGGAAAAATGGTGACCAAGAGTAGATCCAGAGTGATCTAATGCAATGGGGAAAACCCACTATTTATAACAAAATATTGGGGTGGTCTAGAACTCGATGCATGAATAAAATATTATTAATCGAATTCTAGAAGCGCCCTTTAGGAATATTTTATTATATTTGTTGGAGGGAAAAGGGTTCTTGACTTGGGTCAATTCCTTTATTTATAAATAATAAATAAATAAATGGTTTATTTATCATTTTTAGGAAGTGATGGGAATATAATTAAATAAATAATGGTTTATTTAATTATTTATGGATGATTAAGTCAAATTTAACTAAGAATATTATTTAAATAATGATTTAAATAACTTATTCTTAGGGAATAATTAAATAAATAAGGATTTATTTAATTAAGCTCCTTATTTTGGGTTAAATATGACCAGGAAATATAAACAAATGTGTTATTTTATATGGTGAAAGAAATTTTACTTAGGGTAAAATTGGTCTTACATGGTGTACTTGGGTTCATCTAATAATAATAGGTTAGATGACCAAAAAATGGTGTAACAACGATGATCTATATTGTTGTGCACATTTGTTTACAATTGATATAAGTTTGCATTTGGTTTACTAAGGACCACTTCATTATTTTCTCCCTTAGGGTGCAGAAACCTATTTATAACACCCCCCCCCCCCCCATATTTCTTCGGGTGAGACTTTTATCTACGTATGCAGGTCATTGTCGGAAGGGCCAGTAGTTGGAGGGTTTGTTGGTTTATCCATAAAATCTGAAGTTGGGTCAGGACCCCTCAAGCCAAAAAATGATTCGTTTCCCGGACAGGGATCATTTTGAGGGAGATTTGATGTTGTGGCATTCGTCATGAAATGAATTACAAGATTGGTTGGATAGAAAGATCCTTGAATTTGTGCTCCAAGAGAATAGAAGTACTAACTTGTCTGACGAACAGTGGGTGCAGAAATATATTTATACAAAAGTGCATGAAATATTCTTTTTTTCCTTTGTGCATGAACTACAGGTGTGGTTGTCACGCTTAGCTGAATTCCGTCACTGCATAAAAGATGACGTAGTCACTGAGTGTGTAATATCCTATTTTAATCTTTTTATTAGATAGTTGAACAATCCTAAAGGTTGAGTGGACCTAAAGGAAAACAATTATTATGGACATATTTTATTTTTTAATTTAATAAATGTGGAGTTTGAATTATTGTGCAAAGACTAGAGTATAAATGGAGGCCGGTATTTCAAATCCATGATGATGGATAAGATTCCAAAGACTTTCCCAGATTATCCAAAAATCCTTGGAGAAAATAAATTAAATTTAAAATATTATATTGGAGATAAAAATCTAAAAATGTACCTCATTAAAGTGGAAAGTTACTAGGAAGAGGTGAAATAAAACTAGAAAGAGGAAAAAACTTGTTTTAAAGTACTTTTGTGGAAAAAACAAAAGGAAAGCCTAGGAAAAAACGAAAAAAACATCCTGATTAACTAGACGCAGTTATGGAAATATGCTAAAGGGAAAGCAAGCTTAAATAAGCCATTTCTGGGTAGAAAAGAGGTTGTCTACACCTTGGAGGAATTGGTCTCTTCTCGGGGGGAGCTATGGAGAGAAAACTTAAGGTTGGGTGGAAAATAGTCTTACCAAAATTAGCATGCACAAGTAATTCAATTCTGTATTCTGAATTTTAGTATTGCAAAACGTTTGAAATTATATATTGGTATGGAATTATGATTTAATTATAGTAGATAGAAGTGTGTAAGAGAGTTAATTTTATGCATGATTAATTTCTGTATAAAATTTATTTAGACAGTCTGATGTATTTAACAAACAACAACTATAGAAATTATAGTTGATCTGTATGGTTACATAGACAATTAGAAATTAATAAACCAACTCTCAGAATTGCTAAACCCCAGTAACAGGTTTAAATTTGAGGTTAGGTTGTAAACCTTAATACTGTATACACAAAAAACATAGATAAATACATGGGAAAGAAGTTAAACTTAATGTATTTATCAGTTGTGCAAAAATAACATTAAATAGGAAATTTATACATAAAAAGGAAACTTCCTTTCTCTTGGTAAACATGAATATGTGAATTCCAAATAAGATCTACTACTGTAACATAACTAGAAGATTTTGGATATACATATAAATTATTGCATTAGTTCAGAAATGTCACAAAGGTCAAACAGAATAAAGTACATGCAGAAAAGTAAACATAACCCAAATTTCTGAGAGTGAGTACACATTATCATAATACAATAATTTAAGTCATGATATTGTTCTGTATATAAATTAAAATTTAATTATGTCATAAATTATAGACAGAGTTCATGGTCCAAACTAAACAGTTACAATAAAAGTATCAATTTTAATATAGTTAAGAATTCAAGAGAATGAATTCTTCAAAGTAATATGGACCAACCTGTATAGAAGAAACCAAAAATCTATTGTCAATGAATGACATATTGAACTGCCCAAAACTTACAGAATTATAAATTAAACTGTAAGAATGTGCATTGGGGGAAATGGAGTACCAACATATATAATTATATATATATGAATTAAAATGTGTACAATCGTCTTTAAACTTAAGTAAAGCAATGGATACATAAGTAAGTGACAATATTAATTAAATATGGAAAAATTACCTTACCATTTTTTAATAGACATCAATAGTAAATCTCCATATAAATATGAAGAAATGATATAGTACAGGAATTAAACAAAACATAAGAGAAAGGGGAAATTAATATGACGAGAGGGAAATTGATTACCTGTAGTCTCGTCAACAGAGTATTTGTCAAACACTGAGGAACTGTGTATAGTTGAATTTTAGTTCATGTACAATTTATGATTTTATTAATTCGAGGAAATTAATGAAATCTTAACTATTATTTCATATTATTCTCAATCTGACCTATAAGTGTAATATGAGCAATTCATACATGAAATAAATTTGTAACATAGTAGTGTTTAACTCTATTGAAAACTTTCTATGTAAACATGAAAGTCAACCTCATGAACAAAATTATGTTATGAGGAATATTACAGAGACAAAGTAACTCGAAAATCCTCATTAGGAAATGGGGGTTTCTTAATTAAATTAAAAATCGAATTTAATTCAGATAAATCTATCATTACAGAGACATAAGAATTTGATGAAAAGTGGAAAATACGAATATAAGAATAGAGAAGACCGAACCTAAATGTCCCTAATTCTATTATGAAAATTGTAAAATCTAACTCTCAGTAATAATTACCTGGGAGAGGAATTGAAATCGATTTGAAATACAATAGTGCAATCCTTTTAAAAATGAAATCAAACAATAACAAACAGATATTTACTTGAAAATCGAAGCAAATCGATTATGTATACCATGGAATATTAAAATAACCAAGCTCAATGTTGGTTCCTCGAATCAAATGGGGGAAAATTTTAAGTTGAATAAATGTAATTCTCATTTGACGAAAAAACCCAAAAAACAATTCACTCAAAACGTATAAAACAATCTTAATTGGGAGTTCGGATATCTTTACAACTACACTGGTAAAAACACCAGAGAACTACTACTCATGAGAGGCATGTTGATGTCATGAAGAATAAACAAAAATGAATTTAAGTAGAAATGACCAAATTTACTTATCATAGAAAAATGAGGGTAAGTACCATCGTAATCTTGCAAAATATTGTGGAAAATATGAAGTACATGTCGTATTAAACCCTCAGCTACATCATTACCCAAATGAGGACATTGTATGGTAATAATGAATTAAACAAAGAACTCAGAGAGAAATGATGGATTTCATACAAAATCTAATTTCCTACTAAGACTGCAAGTAAACAAGAGGAAATAGATAAATAGGAATAACAATGTTTCAATTGTTACCATAAAATAAATTCGACAACAGTATCCCAACAAGGATTGTGTTATTTTTTTACGATTCTTGCCTATTCCTGGTAACAGAGGAGATTACCTCATAACGTCAGGACTCGTGGGAGGAATACAGGTTAAAACCTCGAATGGAACATAACCCTGCAAAACAAAAACTGAAGATTAGTTACAAATCAAACCATAATGTAACAAAAAAAACTACAGGGGCACAACTATCTTACGATGGCAACCCGTTAAAAAGAATGTATACATTTTACCTAAAGGGCTGCTGTGCCTCTGAAAGTTACACATAGTTGTCAACGCAGGAGCTGGAATGCATGATAAGATCCAACACCAGCGTGGACTGAGAGGAAGCATTAACAAATTTTTGGGCTACGTGGTAAACCAGCAATGAGGGATCCCAGAAAAAACCAGAGCCGAACAACCGAACGCCCAAATGAAAAATGAAAATTCAGTATAGGGTTAGGTCTTCGTAAATTCCATGGCAAGGATACGAAACAATCCATACCAACCACTTGGCAGTGATCTAAGCCAACAATTGATAGAAAAATCTATGAAGCCATGTGATTACATTAATCACATGGAGTATAATCATAACTATTAAAATCTCAAAAGGATATACTATTAAATAATTCTGACCTGTAGATCTACAGATAGTAAATCTGAATCACCAAACATATTAATGCATATTTTTACATCAAATAAGGATGGGTGCATTAATATATTATATGGTTAATGTAATATGCATATCCCGTCGTAAGTCAAAATTGTTGGAGTAATACATTATTAGGTGTATACATTTAAATCATATCAATACAATACCAAATGATTGATATAACGTAACCATATTACGAAGGATAAATTCGTATTTATGGTGGAAGGGTAAAAATTTATAAAACTTATATATTATGATTCTCCTTCCAATGTCGATTTTATTAAGATTGGAATATTATGACAGACATTCCAATTATACGATGAGTAAAGTATAGAAAGGATATCTGCATGAAGGTTATAGGGTACATTATACCTTATTCTATCCTCTGAAATGGGTTTGGTATCCACCTTAACTTTAACAAAAACAAATGTATACGTATCAAATGAGTAAATTTGATAGTATAATGGTGTTAACTCTTATGAATATTAAGTTTAACATAAAGTACATATAATATGTAATGTTAGAAATTAATTAAAGTAGATTTAGTATAAACATTATAACGACATTTATAATAGAATAAGGTGGTGACAAATTGTTGTCAAGTATAGTCATTAATAAAAATGAATTGTGAATTCGATAAGGAAAAAAACATTTAATATCAGAAAATGTTATACCTGAATTCCTGAGGGGTGAAGGAAATCATAATAACATAAAATCTAATGAAAGAGTTTCGTCGAATAGTGAAGAACTGCTTTAATGTCATTGACGACAAATTACTAACTATGTTATAATTAGAAGAAAAAAAAATTGTGGTAAGTGGAGTTGTTACAGATGGTATCAGAGCCTATGTTAAAAAAAAATTGCTGCTGTAAATTAATTTATATTGAAGAATTGATTCATATGAGAACCAGCAATGAATGATTGCTGCAAGCCAGCGAAGAGCAAGAGAGGTTGATTAAGGAATTAACCTCAAGGTCTAGTCACGAAAGTGAAGACCTTGGAAGAAACAGAAAAGAAGTTGAAACCAACTCAGAATGATCTGAGGATGGTGAAACAACTGGATAGCAGGCTAGAAAGAAAAAGGAATTACAAGGAGAATTCCAAAAAATTAAACCTCCCACTTATGATGGTGAAAAGGAGGAAGATGCAGAAGCTTGGCTTCTAAATATGGTAAAATACTTTCAAGTTTATGAGTATGGAAGTAACCTGAAAGCCAAATTGGATATTTATCAACTACAGGGTAAGGCTACCTTGTGGTGGAAAGAAACCAAAATGGTACATGTACTAGATGAGAAAAATGTTACTTGGAAAGACTTTCAAACTAAATTCAAATCCAGATATCTGAATGAGAGATATTATGATGACAAAGCCAAAGAGTTTCATGAGTTGATATTGGGACAGCTCACTATAGATGAGTTTGTTACCAAATTCACTAACCTGCTTTGCTATGTACCTTATATTAGAGAAGAAAAGGCCAAGGTACAACAATTTTTAAACTGCCTACCTACTATCTACAAGGAGAGAATAGAATTTGATAATCCCAAGACAATGGATGAGGCGGTGTGCAAAGCAAGATTGTGTTATCAACAGTTCAAAGGCAGAAACGATCAGCTGAAAAAATGGAAAAACAAAGAAAAAGGGAAAGGTGACTCTAGTGGAAAAAGAGTAAAACCAACATACTTGAAAAACTTTGGGAAAAATCATCAAAGGAAGAAGTTTAATAAAACTAGAGAAAAACAACCAGCCCAATCACAAACTGGATCTAAACAGATGGATGTAAACAACAAGAAAGAAGGAACTGTAAAAATGAAGGCATCATTAAAGTGTTGGGGTTGTGGAGAGTCTCATCTGTTACGTGATTTTCCTCATCGAACAATTCAAAATATTCAAGTGTTGAGAGAGGCGACTATTGTAAGTTATGTTGCTAGAAACATTCCAAGAATCAGTTTTGCACTAGAGGATCACCAAGCTGAACACCAATCAACCATGATCGAAATCGAAGGTATAATTGTTGAACAATGTGTTTCTGTTTTGATAGATCCAAGAACAAATTTAAGTTATATAAGTCCTTATATTGTGGAAAAGTGCAAATTAAAATCAGAAAAATTTCAGCAAGCATGGTTAGTTAAGTTAGCAACTGGAACAAAAAGAAAAGTGACCCATAAATTACCAAAAATTGTTGTAAATTTAAATGGATATGAAACTGAGTAGAATTTAAATATTTTGCCTCTAGGCGCTTATGATGTGTCAGTGGGAATGGATTGGTTAGAAAAACAGAAAGCAATAGTTAATTTCTTAGATAAAACAGTTCACTGTATATATGGTGAGGGAAAACTAGTGATAGAAAAAGGAAAACCAAAACCCATATCAATAACATAGATTTCAACACTACAATTAAAAAGGATAGCAAGGAAAGGCTGTCAAGTGTATGCTGTACAAGTGGAGGAATTGGAACAGCAAAATGAAAAAAAAAAATGGTAGAAAATTTACCAGTAATTAGGGAATTAAAAGATGTGTTTCCAGATGAAATTCCCCATTTACCCCCTAAAAGAGAAATTGAATTGGTACCCGGAGCTACATCTGTCTCTAGAGAACCCTACCAAATGAGTACTCCTGAGTTGTTAGAATTAAAACTGCAACTACAAGAGTTGTTGGATAGAGGTTATATCAGGCCAAGTGTGTCTCCATGGGAAGCACCTATACTGTTTGTGAAAAAGAAATATGGCACATTCAGGATGTGTATAGACTACAAACAATTGATTAAATTGACTATAAATAATAGATATCCTCTACCCAGAATATATGACTTATTTGATCAAGTGAGAGGAGCTACTATTTTTTTTCTAGATTAATTTAAGAACAGGTTATCATCAACTAAGAATTAAAGATGAAGACATCAACAAGACTACATTCAGGACTAGATACGAGCACTATGAATTTGTAGTTCTACCTTTTGGGTTGACTAATGCACTTGCTACATTCATATGTCTAATGAATAGTGTATTACATAAGTATCTAAACAAATTTGTTTTGGTGTTTATTGATGACATTCTGTTATATTCCAAGAATGAAGAAGAACATAAATAACATCTCAAGAATTGTCTTACAAACACTTAAGTTATATGCCAAACTTATCAAATATGAATTTTACAAAGATAAAATTCAGTATTTGGGTCATGTAATTTCAGAGGAAGGATTGACAATAGACCCATAGAAGATACAAGCTATCATGGATTGGCCTGTACCTACTGATGTTTCAGCCATAAGATCATTCATGGGTATCATTGGATACTACAAGAGATTTGTAGAATGATTTTCAGCCTTAGCCTATCCTATTAAATCTCTACAGAAAAAGGGAGTGAAGTTTCTAGACAGCAAAATTTCAACATAGTTTTGAAAAGTTAAAACTTAAACTAACAACTGCTCCTATTTTGAAGAGTGTTGATCCAAAAAAAAAATTTATAGTGTGTAAAAATGCATGTGTAGAAGGATTAGGAGGGGTATTATTACAAGAAAACTCAGTCATAGCCTATGAATCAATAAAATTAAAGAAACATGAAAAAAACTACATTGTATATGACTTAGAGTTAGTTGTTGTAATACATGCTTTGAAGATGTGGAGACATTATCTGTTAGGAAAGAAGTTTGTACTGATGACAGATCACATAAGCTTGAAATACTTTTTCACACAACTTGATTTAAATGCTATACAAGCTAGATGGTTGTCTTTCCTTAGTGATTTTGACATGAAAATCAAACATATTAAAGGAAAGGAAAATAATAATGCAGATGATTTGAGTAGGAATGCTCATCAGATTTTGAATAGTGCTAGAAGTAGCGTGAAATTTTACATAGAAGCATTGATACAAGAAGTGATGAATCAAGATTCAAACTATGAAAAACTCCAAGAAAAATTGCAGAACACTGAAATAGCAGGATATACTCAAAACTGAAATTGACTGATTTATTATAAAAACAGATTGTATATTCCAAATGTAAGCTCATTAAAACAGGAAATTTTAGATGAGTATCATAAACGACCCTATGCAGGGCATCCTGGTTATCAAAAATTGATTTCAGCATTGAGAAAGAATATGTTTTGGCCTCGTATGAAGAAATATGTGGCTAATTACTTAGCTAGATGTTTAGAATGTCAACAGGTAAAAGTAGAGCATTAGTATCCAGCAGGACTGTTGAATCCTTTACCTATTCCAGCATGGAAGTGGGAAATAGTTTCCATAGATTTTATTGTCGGGTTGCCTAGAACTAAGTATCAACATGATTCTATAATGGTGGTTGTAGACACATTGAATAAAGTTGCACACTTTTTACCAGTAAAATATATTTTTGATAAAAATCAAGTGGCTAATGTATTTATGAAGGAGATTGTAAAGTGACATGGTATTCCTAAAATGATTATATCAGACAGAGATGAAAATTTCACTTCAGGTTTTTGGAAGATTCTGTTTAGAGGAATGGGTACCAAATTGAACTTTAGTACCGTCTACCATCCCCAAACAAATGGACAAACTGAAAGGACAAAATAGATCCTAGAAGACATGTTATGCATGTATGTTATGGACAGACCTACAAGATGGGAATATTTTATGCATCTAGCAGAATTTGCATATAATAATAGTTATCAAACCTCAATAAATATGAGTCCTTTTGAAGCATTGTATGGTAGAAAATGCCACACACCACTTAGTTGGAGTCAACCAGAGAATAAGTTAATTCTTGGACTGGATGCATTGCAAGAGATGGAAAGAACTATGAAGAGAACTCAGCAAAACATTAATACAACTCAAGGCAGACAAAAGAGTTGTGCAAACAAAAAGAGAATTCATAGAGAATTCCAAGTGGGGGACCATGTTTACTTAAGGATTAAGCCTAAAAATAGTACTTTATATACGGGTATCCGTGCTAAATTAGCACCACGCTACTGTGGACCATTTGAAGTTTTAGAAAGAGTGGGACCAATAGCTTATAAGTTGGCTCTACCTAGTCACATTAAGGTTCACAATGTTTTTCATTTTTCCTACTTGGAAAAGTATGTCCATGATCCTACTCATGTAATTTATTGGAATGTGATACAGGTGGAACCAAAAGGGGAATTTCTTCCAGAGCCCCTTAATATTCTGGCACAGGAAGAAATCGATCTTCGGAATAGAATGGTAGCTAGGGTGAAAGTGCAGTGGAGGCACTTTTCACCTGAAGAAGCTATTGGGAGCGAGAAGAAGAAATGAAGGAAAAATATCCATCACTGTTTGTAAAGTGAATTAATATTTTGCAACACTAAGAATGGTGCTATGTTTTAGATGGGGAATATGTAATATCCCTATTCTTACTACTTTTATTAGACAATTGAACAATCATAAAGGTTGAGTGGACCTAAAGGGAAACAATTATTGTGGACATATTTTATTTTTTAATTTAATATATGTGGAATTTGAATTATTGTGCAAAGACTAGAGTATAAATGGAGACCATGATTTCAAATCCATGAGGATGGATAATATTCCAAAGACTTTCCCAGATTCTCCAAAAATCCTTGGAGAAAATAAATTAAATTTAAAATATCAGATTGGAGATAAAAATCTAAAAATATACCTTAACAAAGTGGAAAGTTACTGGGAAGAGGTGAAATAAAACTACAAAGAGGAAAAATCTAGTTTTAAAGTACTTTTGTGGAAAAAACAAAAGGAAAGCCTAGGAAAAAAGGAAAACATTATCCTCATTAACTGGACGCAGTTATGGAAACATGTTGAAGGGAAAGCAAGCTTAAATAAGTCATTCCTGGGTAGATAAGAGGTTGTCTACATCTTGGAGGAATTTGTTTCTGCTCAGGGGGAGCTGTGGAGAGAAAGCTCATGGTTGGGTGAAAAATAGTGTTACCAAAATTGATATGCACAAGTAATTCAATTATGTATTATGAATTTTAGTATTGCAGAAAGTTTGAAATTATACATTGGTATGGAATTATGATTTAATTATAGTAGATGGAAGTGTGTAAGAGAGTTAATTTTATGCATGATTAATTTCTGTATAAAATTTATTTAGACAGTCTGATGTATTTAACATACAACAACTATAGAAATTATAGTTGATTTGTATGGTTACATAGACAATTAGAAATTAATAAACCAACTCTCAGAATGTCTAAACCCCGGTAACATGTTTAAATCTGAGGTTAGGTTGTAAACCTTAATACTTTATACGCAGAAAACATAGATAAATACATGGGAAAGAAGTTAAAATTAGTGTATTTATCAGTTGTGCAATAATAACATTAAATAGGAAATTTATACATAAAAAGGAAAATTCCTTTCTCTTGGTAAACATGAATATGTGAATTCCAAATAAGATCTACTACTGTAACATAAATAGAAGATTTTGGATATACATATAAATTATTGCATTAGCTCATAAATGTCACAAAGGTCAAACAAAATAAAGTACATGCATAAAAGTAAACATAACTCAAATTTCTGAGAGTGAGTACACAATATCATAATACAATAATTTAAGTCATGATATTATTCTGTATATAAATTACAATTTAATTCTATCATAAATTATATATAGAGTTCATGGTCCAAACTAAACAAATACAACAAAAGTATCAATTTGAATATAGTTAAGAATTCAAGAGGATGAATTCTATAAATAATATGGACCAACCTGTATAGAAGAAACCAAAAATCTACTGTCAATGAATGACATATTGAACTGCCCAAAACTTACATAATTATAAATTAAACTGTAAGAATGTGCATTGGGGGGAATGGAGTACCTGCATATACAATTATATATATGAATTAAAATTTGTACAATTGTCTTTAAATTTAAGTAAATAAATGAATACATATGTAAGCGACAATAGTAATTAAATATGGAAAAATTACCTTACCGTTCTTTAATAGACAGTGATAGTAAATCTGCATATAAATATGAAGAAAATAATTTAGTGCAAGAATTAGACGAAACAGAAGAGAAAGAGGAAATTAATATGACGAGAGGGAAATTGATTACTTGTAGTCTCGTCAATAGAGTATTTGTCAAACACTGAGGAACAATGTATAGTTGAATTTTAGTTCATGTACAATTTATGATTCTATTAATTTGAGGAAATTAATGAAATCTTAACAATTATTTCATATTATTCTCAATCTGACCTATAAGTGTAATATGATCAATTCATACATGAAATAAATCTATAACATAGTGGTGTTGAACTCTATTGAAAAATTTCTAAGTAAACAGGAAAGTCAACCTCGTGAACAGAATTATGTTATGAGGAATATTACAGAGACAAAGTAACTCGAAATTCCTCATTACGAAATGAGGGTTTCTGAATTAAACTAAAAATCAAATTTACTTCAAATAACTTGAAAGTCCTCATTACAGAGGCATAAGAATTTGATGAAAAGTGGAAAATACGAATATAGGAATAGAGAAGACTGAACCTAAATGTCCCTAATTCTATTATGAAAATTGTAAAATCTGACTCTCGGTAACAATTACCTGGGAGAGGAATTGAAATCGATTTGAAATACAATAGTGCAATCCCTTTAAAAATTAAACCAAACAATAAAAAACAGAGATTTACTTGAAAATCGAAGCAAATCGATTATGTATATTGTGGAATATTAAAATAAACAAGCTCAACACTAGTTCCTCGAATCAAATTAGGGAAAAATTTAAGTTGAATAAATGTAATTCTCATTCAACGAAAAAACCCAGAAATAAATTCACTCAAAACGTGTAAACCAATATTAATTGGGAGTTCAGCTATATTCAAAACTACACTGGTAAAAACACCAAAGAACTCGTACTCATGAAAGGCATGTTGATGTCATGAAGAATAAAAGAAAACAAATTTCGGTAGAAATTACCAAATTTACTTATCAGAGAAAAATGATGGTAATTACCATCGTAAGCTTGCAAAATATTGTGGAAAATATGAAGTACATGTCTGATTAAACCCTTGGCTACATCCTTACCCAAATGAGGACGTCGTATGGTAATAACGAATTAAACAAAGAACTCAGAGAGAAATGATGGATTTCATACAAAATCTAATTTCCTACTAAGACTACAAGTAAACGAGAGGAAATAGATAGATAGGAATAACATTGTTTCAGTTGTTACCATAAAATAATTTCGACAGCAGTATCCCAAGAAGGAATGGGTTAACGTTTTACGATTCTTACCTATTCCTGGTAACATAGGAGATTACCTCATAACGTCAGGACTCGTGGAAGGAATACAGGTTAAAACCTTGAATGGAACATAACACTGCAAAATAAAAAAGTGAAGATTAGTTACAAATCAAACCATAATGTAACAAAACAAAAACTACAGAGGCATATATATCTTACGATGGAAACTCGTTAAAAAGAATGTATACGTTTTACCTGAAGGGTAGGTGTGCCTCTGAAAGTTACGCAGAGTTTTCAAAGCAGGAGGTGGAATGCATGATAAGATCCAACACCGGTGTGGACTAAGAGGAAACATTAACAAATTTTGGGGTTGCGTGGTAAGCGAGCAATAAGGGTTGCCGGAAAAAAAACCAGAGCCGAACAACCGAATGCCCAAATGAAAAATGAAAATTCAGTATAGGGTTAGGTCTTCGTAAATTCCATGGCAGAGATATGAAATAATCCAGACCATCCACTTGGCAGTGATCTAAGCCAACAGTTGATAGAAAAATCTACGAAGCCATGTGATTACATTAATCACCGGAGTACAATCATAAGTATTAAAATCTCGAAAGGATAAACTATTAAATACTTCTAACATGTAGATCTATGGACAATAAATCCGAATCACCAAAAAGATTAATGCATATATTTACATTAAATAAGGATTGGTGTATTAATATATTATATGGTTATTGTAATATGCATATCGTGTCGTAAGTCAAAACTGGTGGAGTAATACATTATTAGGTGTTAATATTGTATACATTTAAATCATATCAATACAATACCAAACAACTGATATAATGTAGCCATATTACGAAGGAACAATTCGTATTTATGGTGGAAGGGTAAAAGTTTATAAAAATTATATATTATGATTCTTCTTCCAATGTCGTAGGTTATTAAGATTGGAATATTATGATATACATTCATATTATACGATGAGTGAAGTATAGAAAGGATCTTTGCATGAAGGTTATAGGGTACATTATATACCTTATTCTGTCCTTTGAAATGGGTTTGGTATGCACCTCGACTTTAACAAAAAAACAAAAAGGTATACGTATCAAATGAGTAAATTTGATAGTATAATGGTGTTAACTCTTATGAATATTAATTTTAACATAAAGTACCATATAATATGTAATGTTAGAAATTTATGAAATTAGATTTAGTATAAACATTATAACAACAGTTATAATATAAAAAGGTGGTGATGAACTATCATCAAGTATAGTCATTAATAAAAATGAATTGTGAATTCGATAAGGACAAGGACATTAAATATCATAAAATTTTATACCTGAATTCCTAAGGGGTGAAGGAAATAATAATAACAGAAAATATAATGAAATAGTTTCGTCAAATAGTGACGAAATACTTTAATGTCATTGACAACAAATTACTAATTATGTTACAATTAGAAGAAAAAAAATTGTGGTAAGTGGAGTTGTTACATAGTGGAATCCTGAATTGATCCAGCAAGTAGAGAATTTTTATAATAAGATCACCCGCGTGGTAGATCATTGGCTTGATCACCTCTTGGGAGGATTGTGACTAAATTTTCCATTGATCAATTTGTGTCATATTATGAAGAAGAAATAAGGTTTTTCAAAGGCCCTAGAGGTATGTTCCTGTGCTCATTGAAATGATTGCTGAAAATTATATTGTGTGAACGGGGTTGTCTGTGCAAACATAGTGCTTGAATGCATCAAAGAGGTCCAACTACGTGTAGTGTAAAAGTTTACCGCAAAGATCCTAAAATTTTTATTTATAGCCCTTTGAAGCCTAGATCTGATAGTGAACCTGAACCAGAAACTGCTCAAGTGATTCTAAAGAAGAAATCTCATCGCACCAGAAACCTTTGAGTCTGTTTCCAACTCCATCCACTCCACTTCCTCACTTACACCACAGAGCACCTACCCCACCGTGCAGTCCATCTCCACCACCACCTCCACCTCCCCCTGAAATAGATATGCTTGTGTCAATGAAGTTAGCTAATTTTAGAGGCATTGGGAATGAGGACACTAATCAATTTTGTTTTTTGAATGAGGTCGTATGGAAGGCTTAGTAAATTAACAATATTGATATTAGGAAGACGTGACTGGAAAATGCTTTCCAAGGACGCGCATTAGATTGGTACATCAGGTGCGCTCAAGAAAACCCTAATGCTACCTTGGAACATATCAAAGCAGCTCTAAAAGAGCAGTTTAAGAAGCCTAAGTCATACACGCAGCTGGTGACAAAAATGAAGGATATTAGTGAGGAGGCTAATGAATCTGTATGGGACATCGATCAAAGGTTGAAGTGCACCATCAGAGATGGTGGATTTATTATTGATGATACTCAGCATAAGGAATTGTTCATTTCTATGTTACTTCCACATCTGCGCTAGAAATTAGGTCAGCAAAATATTTCCACACAAGTTGAGGCTATGAAAGTTGCAATGAAGTTGGAAGCTACTACAACACCTATTGCATTGGGAACTCAACAGATTCAGAATCAGTTGGAAGCCATGCATCTAGAAATTAAAAGTCTGTGTAAGGAAAAGGGCAAGGAGGTATGCGCAGAGGCTTGGTGTATAAAATGTAAAGCTTCTGGGCACCATAAAGACAATATCCTATATTAAAAAATTATCTGAATGCTAGAGGTCCTAGTCCATTGAAGAATCCCATGCGGTGCACTCTATGTCAAATTGATGGATTACATGACAGATTCTTGCCCAAGGATCGAAAAGTATCAACCTGACTTGAAGCAATTGTTTTGAAATTTTTTTTCGTCATTAGGGCATGATGAGAAACATTGTCACACTTTTGATATGATGTTAGATAAAGCTGAAATATATAGGATGCAGGCTGAGCCTACATCAACAACATCCCCTTCTGGGCGCGGAGGATTTCAAGGCAGAGGAAGAGGTTGAGGAGGTGGATCAGCTAGTCGAGGAAAAAGACAAGTCATTTGCTATAACTATGGATATTTTGGCCATTATGCGCGTGATTTTTTGAATCTAACACGACAGTATTGTAGGTACTATAGACAATTTGATCATGTCATAGAATATTTTCCTGTCTTGATTGCTAAAATGCAGGAAAAGAAGATGCAAACCCCAACACAAAATCTTTAGATTGTTCACACTGAGACCCGTGAAGAAGAGCCCAATGTGAATGTGGTTACTAGGAGTGGTGTAGCCACCAGTGAAGATAAAGGAAAGCAATCAACCACTGATGTATGGATCCGTAAAGCACCAGAAAAAAAATGCTTTAATATTTAGCACGCAAAAGAGACCTTCATTGAAGCGTAGAAGGAATTTGTAGAAGGAAGTACATCAACATCTGGTAGAACAATGAAGGAAGCAGGAGGAGATGAGGAGATCAAACCATTTCTATGAGCATGTATAAAATTATTATGCAACAAGAAGGCAAT
Source organism: Pinus albicaulis (assembly GCA_034641835.2). NCBI lineage: Eukaryota > Viridiplantae > Streptophyta > Pinopsida > Pinales > Pinaceae > Pinus > Pinus albicaulis. The sequence continues at coordinate 736,159,269 of CM076570.1, read as the reverse complement.
ATAAAATCTGCAGGAATTGATAGATAATTGTGCAGAGAAAGAACAACCCATGGTAGAACAATGAGCGGTCAACAAAATATACAAGAACAAGAAGAGAATGGGTAGGGAGGTGCGTATGACCGCACAGATCAGTGCTTATGAAATGGACCAATTTATTCTAGATATAGGATCAGATGCTAATGCTATACCTAAGCAAACATGGCAGTGCATGGCAGAGCAAAAGCTGGAATGGTCTACCATTCAACTTCGCATGGCCAATCAACAGAAGATTATTCATTTAAGGAGGCTGTCAATAGTTATGGTCAATATAGAAGGTGCTAAGGTGATGGCAGACTTCAAAGTTATCCAAATTTTAGATGATACTGATCCCTATCCTGCACTGCTAGGATTTGATTGGGCCATAGACATGGATGATGTTATCAATCCAAAGAAAATAAGGATGGAATTTGAAAGAAATGGAGTTAGGGTAATCATTCCTCTAGATCCTACAGAAGGCCAAAGGTACACTGAACCAGTGCGCGCTGAGGATGGGATCGATCAAATCTATAAGCTAACTTTGCGCGAAGAAGACTAGATTAATCCAACAACAGATGTGAATTGTAAGTGGGAGAAGGAAAAATCTTGTTTTTCAGACTCTGATGAAGAACTGGAAAAATGGAAAACCCCATTGCACGAGGTATCTATGTTGCATTGTAACTGTGTGACCCGGTCTCTGCGCTATATAACATCTGAGTTACGAGATTTACCACACTATGATGGCTCAACTGATGTGAACATGTTTATAGGAGAGCTTGAAAGGAATGTTCCTGAAGGACAAAGATTCCATGCTTTGGATCTTGGCTTGTGTGCTACTCCAGAAATATGGTGGGAAACTCATAAAGAGAATATGGGCAACTGGGAAGAATGTGCGCACATGATGAGGTTGTGGTTTGAATGTCCAGTTGTTAAAATGGAAGATGTATACTCTGGAAAAGAGGATCCGTTCAGACATTTGGCAAGGTGGAATCAAGTATGGGGTGTAGAACCAAGACCTGAGTGGGCCCATATGTTTATTCACACATTGGGAAAAGTGCCTACTGAATGGTACTTGGAGACAGAGCTACACAGAGGAACTAGTGCATGGTCTGAGCTGGCAGAGAGTTTCATTCTTACATTTAGCTTTGAGAATGGATTTGATACGGTTGATCAAGCTTTGATTCAAGAAATTATTAATGTGCTGATAATGAAGACTATGAATTGTAGCCAATTGGCACTTGTGGAATATAGGGAACCATGCGCGGTGAATGGGGCCCCGATCCCCTTACCTCTAAATGTCAGACAAGTGCGCTCCATGATGAGCCTTGTTGGATATTATAGGAAGCACATTCCAAAGTATGAGTTGATAATTGCGCCCATGACCAGATTACTCAGAAAATGTGTGACATTCCATTGGGATGATGAATGTTATAGAAGTTTCAGTTGTTAAGAGATGCTACAGACACTACTCGATATGCTTTGAATTGCCTGGTCAATAAGCCTATGTTGGGGGGGGGGGGGGGGGCAGACTATAGATGGTTATCCTTAGATCTGGATTATATGTACAGTAAGATGCGACACGCTCGTGGTAGCTACACGAGGAGGTTGACTAGGTCACAAAGGTGTCAAAAACTAGTCATTGTAACAGTAAAGCTAGAAAAGACAGATTTATTATCATTTTTGGGAGCATCTAGGATGCATTTAATTTAGGGATTTTACCATATTTGGGACCGTTTTGTCTATAATGGAGCCTCATTAATGCCAAAGGAGCCCTTGAAGATGCGCCAAAAGTATAAATATGACCTATGGGGTCGCAATAGTTCCCATTACTTTATGAGTGATTTATGTGCTTTGAGCTCCTTGATTACCACCACATTTGCTGTGTCTATGTCTGTTTTAGATCCAGGGTTCGAGGACGCATTGCGTTGAGCAGGGTTAGGCTACGTTATTCCTAAAAATATGACAGCCATAAGATTGAGTGATGATCCTGTCACGCCTGAAGTTCTAATTATGGAAACACCTACGCCCTCTAAGACTAAGAAGGGGAAATCTTCTGGAACACACAAATCCCCTCAAGGAAAGACCCCAGGCTGCGCCCCTTAGCGAGTGAGAAGGATAAAATACCCATGTCAGAAGTCCCTGAAACTATTGAGGAGGAAGAGGAGGACGTGGTTGAAGTGGCCACATTCTTGCAGTTTCCAAGCTACAGTACGTCGTGCAAACCATCAGTCCGAGTACCTAAGGACCTAGACAAGGTGCGCTCGAGTATTCAAATGCCCCTAATCCTTGAGAATGTCTCGATGGAAGGGGACATGTTCGCAAAGATTCCATATCTAAGATTTGATGATTGGGACATCGTCGATGTCGAGAAATTCCTAGGGCTTGTGTTAGAGCTATACCTGGAACAAGTCACTCACGAAGGAGGAATTGTGCGTCTCGAACCAAAAATATGGGTCCTAGGTTTGCACAAGGCAGTCTTGCTCAATTTTCCCCAGATCCCTCGTTTTGGGCGCAACCCCATAAATGATATCTATGTAAGACATTTTATGGCCTTAGTTCATGACGTCGCACTCTGGTTGGGAGAGCACAGCACTATTGATGCTGAGTTGATCCAAATAATCACGGGTCTGCCTGCTAAAGGAGTTGACCCTATTACTGATTTCGATGGTAAGGCATAGGAGAAATCCATGGTCGATCAAATTAAAAAGAAGTATAACGTCACAAGGAAAAGCCAGGGATTATTTTTGATGAAATTAATGACCCGACAGTGCGCTTTGGAACGATTATCTTGGCCTACAAGATGATGCGTAAGTGCAGGCCCAAGGAGGTGCCCGCACATGTCATTGCGCTCGCAGGATGATGTGAAAAAGGTGTAATTTATAATTGGTCCAGTTACCTATGCAAATAATTTCTAGAAAATGTGTGTGAGGCCCAGGAAGAAGGTAAGCATTTCCAGTATGCTTGGTTGTTACTATTGATTGTATTTATTGGGTGGAGGACCACGAAATATACTTAGTTCCCAGACGTTGAGCCGAAGATGTGCGAAGATGCGTGCTACATAAACTTGTGGAACTCCTCAAACCCCGCGGAACTTGTGGAACTCCTTTGAATCAAGCGGTGCAGTCAAAGCCGTGACTATCACCTACCTTGTATTACCAATACAAGATGGTCACGGATTTTAAAGCTACATTCCATAATATACACATTCATGCAAAGGGCGTTGTAGAAGGAGTATGGTATGAATTACCATACCTGGTGACCGAAGATGATTTTCTTCGAGTGACATCATAATGACCACTAGCCTGGTTGACACCAACAACACACATAAAGCCACGCATTGGCAACCATACAGGGAAATCAACAGAGAAATCCACATAGAAATTTCCAAAGGAAGTGGCAGAGAAGGTCACAGAAAAATAAGCAACCCCCACAACCATTGGCAAGACTCTAGAAACAGAAACAGTGCCCGAAAAGAACAGAACTATGCCAAAGGAAACAGGGGAAGCTAAAACATATAAAGGAACCAAGTGTGACTCGCAGGCCACTGGAGGTTCGCGAAAGAAGAGGAAAGGGTCCAGATAAGCAGGGAAGGAGATCCTAATGCTGGCAGAGGACGACCTACATGAAATAGAAAACACTATCACGTTCGTGACTTAGGATCGCTGGATGGATATGGAGGTTCAATACAAGTTAGCACTCGAACTTGTACAAGTTGGACTCCAGGAATTAAAGGTACATGCGAACTAGATTCAAGCGAGTGTAGCTCAGGCGATCTAGACCAGCACACAAGTTACAAGCATGCAACCGTTAGACGTTGCTTTACTAGCCTACGGGGATGGCCACTTCGTCCAAATCCCCATGCCTGCTTTTTATATGGACGCCAGCCGTCATCTCCAATTCAAAGGATCAAGTGATGTACATATTAACATTTTTGTGTTACCTACAGGAAAGTTACACCTTATTCACTCAATGATCATGGACGAACTTCACTATAGAGAGGCTATCGCACACACGAATATAAGTGAAGCACAACAACATGCCAAGCAAGCACATCAACAATAGAAAAAATCAAAAGCATCTTGCCAAGAAGCAGAAGCCCAGTGTGCTGCGCTAGACGAAAAAATTCACCAAGTATGCCAAGACATTCCAGCTGCCCTAGCCACAACTGCGGCTAAAGAAAAGTTAGAAGGATTGGCTGTCATGGTGAAAGCAGTGTGCGTGGAAGTGCAAATGGTCAGAATAGAATATGAGCAGCAGATCACAGACTTTCAGAGAAAGTAGGAGCCCAAGACTCCACCAGAGGTTCGTGCGTAGAGAGCAGCTAAATTTAAATAAGCCCGAGATAGTATTGCTATTGCGGTCACCCAACATGACAATTTGATAGATGAAGCCATGAGTGTTTTGACCTTAGTCCAAAATGATCCAGTAGTACGGTAGCTGCGCGACTCACTCCACCAGAAAGAGCAACAGTTCCAGGAAATCAGGACAATGGAACCCACATTGGTTCTTTCTCAGCGCCTCACTTGTCTGCAAGAGTTCAGAACCATTCAGACAGAAGTTGAAGATCTGCGTTGGAAGGAACAACTACTTGAAGCACGCCTGCAACCATGGGTAGAAGAAGCACTTCAACTGTCGGAGACATTGGATAACACTTTGAAGACAATCCAGCAAAACCAGCGCAACATTGAGATGGCTACTGAAGGGCCTACAACAAAAAATTTGGTTCAGTAAGCGTAGGGCGCTGCAACGCAAATTTTAGAGTTAGTGCTCCCTCTCAAAACTTCTGTTAGCACGCTTCATGCCAAGATCAAGGAGCAGGCGCGTCAGTGATTCGGGATGAGTCACATGTTTGTGTTGGGGGCCCATTGGATCGGGGTCCCCTAAGGCACAATTTTGGATGTAATTTTGCATAATTTTATATGTGCGCTCTGTGCAATTGAGTCAAGGGGCTTTGGGGTGGGTCAAAGTCCCTAATTTTGATGTAAATGGGTTTAAGGGTAAAATGTGGGCCTCAAACCATGGTTTGAGACCATAGTATGTGCGCGCTAGGTGAATATATATATAGATAGATCGAGTCCAAGTTCTAAGTCATGAATGAATGATCGATGTTTGATAAGTCTATGCATCTGTAATACGTTGTAAAGGTTGTCTGGGTTGGGTTGAAAGGCTCCTGCTGGATATGTGCGCGGAGACCTAGTCCCGGTTGTGTGCGGACTCCACTGACTGTGTGTGCGGAAGGGTTTTGTAAGGGAAAGTTGATGTATTGAACATATATGAAGCTAATAGAAAGGACATATTTTGGCGAACTTCTTATGTTATGAATCCGCGTTGTTTAATGTTTATGTTCTGTTAAGATCACATTATTTGTATTTCTTATGAATATCGTGCAAAGGGTCTCTGTTATGATTATGAATGCTTATTGATGGTTGATGAATCTGGCTAAGTAATCAAATATTTTTTAGATCTGAATCTGTTTATGTTATATTTTATCTGCGCTAAGGCGAACAACGACTCTATTTTATTTTATTAAAGACCGCACATTCTCTGTGATTATGTTGTATATTGTTGCGCACATCTATTTACAATTGATATAAGTTTGAATTCGGTTTTCTAAGGACCACTTCATTATTTTCTCCCTCAGGGTGCGGAAACCTAGTTCTAGCACCCCCCCATACTGCTTCAGGCGAGACTTTGATCTGCGCAAGCAAGTCATTGTCGGAAGGGACAGTAGTTGGAGGGTTTTTTGGTTTATCCATAAACTATGAATTTGGGTCAAGACCCCTCAAGCCAACAACTACCTTAAAGCCTCTATTTTCCATCATTGAAATAGACACCAAGTTAATCAGAGATATACAATATTTCTTGTAGATGTATGGTTTGACCTTGATTCAAGTGTAGAGTGACAATACCTATCCCTTTCATATGGTAGGAGGTATTATCTCCAAGTATTATCATTAGATTAATATTATTTTCAACCAAATTTGAGAGGGCCGCTTTGTATTCAATGAAGTGTCTTGAGGCTCTACTATCAATCAACCAATGATCCAATAGATCCGAAGGAGAGGTAGTAGATAGAGCGGAAATAAGATAAATATCATATTGTTTTTCTACAACATTACTTTCATCATACCTTGAATTTCGTGTCCTCTTGGGAGGTCGACCATTTCCATTTCGAGCAGTGGGAGCATTCCTCTTTCCTTTGTTGTTGAACCTATTGTTCTTTCAATTTCCATTGCCTTTGAAATTGTTGTGGTTGTTGTTGTCATCATCCCTTGGAGTATTCTTCATGTGAGGACACTCTCTAGCATAGTGTTTGAACCTGTTGCAGTTGTAGCACCTTCATTTTATTCCTTCCTTGAAACCCTTCTTAGATCCTTTACCCTATCTCCTTGGACCAACATTATTCTTCCTTTTTTCACGAGTGGAGAAGGAAGTATGGTCATTTCCATTGGATGGTTTATTTCTCTCCATCATCCTAGTCTCCTCATGAGTGCATCTAGCCAATAACTCATCGAAACCAAGTATCATGTCATCGTTGAGAATGGTGGTGACAAATACATCCCATGGTAATTGATGATCTGAATATGGGAAATTTTTTTATTGCTATGCAAGCTCCCTCATCAATATTAAAAATGTGATTAGGATCGTTTCATCATAACCATTTGTGAAGGGGTTTATGTGTGTAGTTTCATATGTTTTTGATGATCATATTATGAGTTAATTAACAAAATTAAAAACTCATGTACAACAACTGAAATGAAGAAATATAACTCACGGAAATCACATAACACAATGGATGATGATGGATTTCACCCCTCATGGGCTACATCTCAATGGACTTGCTTTAACTAGCTAGGCCCTCTTGGGATTATGAGTCAAAAATATGATTACAAGCATCTGTAATGCTCCAATGGATTTTATGACTATTCCATTGGCTTCAGAAGACATGAAAACCCCAAAAATGACTATTCAATCTCTGAATTTGGTTCATAGCTCCTTTAGGCTTGACCTCCTACACTGGTGGCCATGGGCTTGTTTAATCTCCAAAGTGACAAAAGAACCTTCATATGTGATCCAACGCCTCTATAAACTATACCACTATGTTCATAGAATTAAATACATCAAAAATTGACTATTTACTCACTGAAAACGGGTTTTAGCTGATTTGGGCATGGCCTTCCCTCCTGGTGGCCCTAGGCTTCAAAATTCTTCAACGTGCCAAAAACACATGTAGATGAGCTCCATTGCCTCTAAAACCTATTCCAATGGATTCCTAGCATGGAAATATTCTAGGAATGACTATTCCTTGAGTAAAAATTGGTCGAAAATTGACCAAGATAAGTCTCATTAAAGTTTCCCCTAGATTTTGCCTCTAAATCTGGAAAAATGCTAGTTAGCTCCACCAAATCTGGAAGTGGTGCTAGATTTGTAGATTCCTCCAAAATTTCTGCCATCTTTAACTGAAGATTAATTATGGCTAACTGTGCATTAAATGTGCACTAATCCACACTTAGCTAGGCTCTCAACCAAGGTCATATGGTGAGGTCTCATGTGGAGAAGGGCTAGCCTCTCCCGCTCCTCCATTGGAATCCACAACAAACTTTAATTAAATTTTTCACGCCTTCATTTTCAATTGATTGTGTTGTGGCCTATTGGTATGTAGGCATAGTGGTGGGGGCAGACGTCACGTGGTGAAACCCTGATGTCTACACCCACAATTCAAGTTTTTGGCAAACGTTGAATGGCGAGCCTTATTTCAGCTACCATAGGCCCATTAATGCGCCCAGGCAGGAAATGACGGCCGCACGATGATCTACAGCGTTAATCCGACGGCCGTCATTTCGTGCCTGGGCGCATTAATGGGCCTATGGCAGCTGAAATAAGGCTCGCCACGTTGAATATAACGTGCCATCAAATTTCTTTAAACCTTATAATATGCATAACATTACAAACACGCCCACCAAGATTGTTAAAATGCATGCTCCACCATAATATTCGAATACTATGGTTGTGATGCCATCCATATCGTTAAACGTCAACGTGCCATCAGATTTCTTTAAACTTTATAATACACATAACATTAAAAATGCGCCCACCAAGGTTATTAAAATGCATACTCCACCATAATATTCGAATACTATGGTTGTGATGCCATACGTATTGTTAAACCTCCACCATAACAAAAGTTTTCAATGCTAACGTTAATATGACTTTTCCATATAAATTAAACTTTGGGGTTTTAATTTATTATGTGGAATATTTAATAATAATTAAAGTTTTTAAAGTTAATAATAAATATAATATATATAATAATATAATATAATATATGATTAAATAAAATTATATAAAATATATATATTAACTAACTTTAATACATTTAAAAAGATAATTTCCAACACAAAAAATTAATGAATTCACATTCAACCTTAGAGGATATTGGGCGATTTTTACCTTCACAAACCAAACTGACGAACCCAACAGTGACACTTGTCACAGTCCCATTGGAAAAAATTGAAGAAGATTCTCTTCATGCTGACTGGATTGCCATGTCATCAACTGTACTTGTTCTGCAATATTTTTTTTTTTTAATTTCTTGTTATGAACGAGGATTAGCAGACCATAACTCCTTCATTCGAGCTCGGTTTTCAACGAAACGAGTTGCGTTGGATTCCTTGCAATGGGTCGGTCGCTTTGAATCTAGTTTGGTGCAATTCAGAGAACTTTCATTTTTGAGCTAATTTTTGCTCCTGATCCAGATTCTGATTACTCCTTCCCACTGACATGCTTTTTGACCCACAAAAGCTGGTTATCTCATGAGTGTCAAACACTCTTCTGTTTCCCAAGTTCTTTCATCTTGATTCTACTTGGAGAAATCACTTTGACAACCACTTCGGTCTCTGACATGCCTTGCCTTGCCTTGCAAATGGCTTGGCTCTTCATCCACTGTTCTCCTTTTGCTACTGACCCAATCCAACACTTGTTGGATGATTGAAGATATAACACTTTTGATGTACCAAATCAATTCCTCGGTGCCTTCCCACTGAAAATCATGTTCCTTCTTTGCACAATGAGTGGACTACAACAAATAACTTCTAACATCATTAAAAATAAGAAAAGAAATGACCATTATTTTACCTCCACAGTTCTAAATTCCACATCTGGAAGAATGCATTCGCCATCTCCTCCTCTTCTTGGCATAAACACATAACATGGTCTACAATGGCTGCAAATTTTCTTGACATCTTGTCATAAACACACATGCAAGAAACATAACTTGACGACATATCCTCTTGCTCCTTCAAAGCAACAAATTTCACATCATGTGAACATCGCCATGTACTCTCACATCTTGGTGTCAAAACTTATCGACCAAACACAAGTCGAAAAAAACATGCCTCTTCAACCAACTGACTCTCAAGTCAAGAATAAGCATGTAAACACTTCATCAACATCTCCTTTTCATCTTTAGAGACAAAATCAACTCTTCCAAGTCGATATGCATGCAACACACAATCGACCAACACATGTCGACACTCAAGCATGTGCAAATGATCAAGACTCTCAAGTTGACAACATACATGTTAAGCAAAGAAATTGACCAAAGTCAATTACTCATTCAAGCGCAATGAAACCATCAAAATTCCACTGTTCATACACAAAAACCCTCATGCATGTATCCAATTCCTCAACTCTCTCACAAGTATAATCATAAGTACAAGAACTCCATTCATATGTACATGAAATTATAGCTGAAATGAACAAATTTTGCTGCAATAAAGTGAGTCAACATACTCCACTTTCAAACATCTTCTTGGCGTAAGCATGCAACATGCATTCCATTGGCAAAGAAATGCATCAACATCAAAAGACATGCAAAGCCTTAATTAGATAAGAAATCTAACCATCTCTTACCAAACCATTTCAATGGTGCTTCCTTTAGTTGCACATCATTTTCATATGAATCATCATGACCCACATCAATTATGGAATCTTTTTTTTCCCATATTTCCATTCTCTTTCTCCACCTTCTTCAAATGTCGTGGATGACTTGTTGGATACAAAGTCCAACACTTGTGTACAAGATGACCTTGCTTATGGCAATGAGTGCAAAACAATTGCCTCTTCTTTTCAACATAATTTGCTTTGTCTTTGGCTTTCTGCCTCCTTTGCTTTGAAAGTTTCCTATGCATGGATATCTTTTTCCAACATCTTGAAACATTATGGTTATCTAAACCACAAAAGGAACATGCAAATTTTCTCCAAATCTTATGTGAGAATTTGCCATGTTTATCCTAATCAAAAGCAACTTGAGTAAAAGAAGATTTATGCCTTGAACATTCACCTTTATCTCCTTCTTGAGGAGGTGAATTTGATGAGGTAGTGGCTCTCTTCAGAATACCAACAATGCATTCAATGAAATTAGAGCTTTCAACATCCTCTTATTCTCCATTCTCATTAGCTGCATGCTTATGAGCACCTTCTTGCAAAGTGGGTGTAAAAATTTTGCATTCCTCATGAACACAATCTTCAAAAGCTTGAGGTAATGAACATGAAATGAAAGTCCTTCTTGGAACACCTTCAGGTTTCTCTTTGGCTTTAGATCATTTTCCATCATGTTGTTCATAACCAAGACCCAAATACTTATGCCTTTCCTCAACAAAAATTGGCTCAAGTATGCCTTGTGCATGTTTTCCCAATCCTTTACCTTCATAGCCCATCGTCAACAATAATTTGGAACATATTCCTCTAGTGTGTCTTTCAAAAGCATATACACATTCATTTTGAGAGGAAATTGAAGATAAAATTGAATTACACACCTCTTATTCAAGCACATGCTTAGCTAGGGCTTCCTTGGCATCATGGAGATGAGTCTCCATCTCATGCATCCTTTCAAGTTTATCATTTGCAATATGGAGCTGAGTCTCCATCTCATGCATATTTTCAAGAAGATGTTACTTCTCCTCCTTCATGGCAATCAATTGCTTTTGAAGTTTAATGCTCTCCCTCTTATCTTCATACTTCTCTTGCATCTTATCAATCATGATGTAGAGTTTCTGCAACATCTCTTTATCAAAGAGTTTTTGTAAGGAAGATAGACTAGAAGCATCACTTAATGAAGCTTCCATTACACATGCAATGCATACAAAGCTTCTTTGCTGTGATTTGAGAATCTGAAGTTTCAATCTTGACCTTCTCCTTCACATATAAACTTGGAAAATTGTTAAATTATCCTTGCATAAATTCAACAACCAATAGATAACCGTGGCTAAAATGAGCTAAAATTTTGCTTTGATACCAAATTGATCTGAATATGGGAAAATTTGTTATTGCAATACAAGCTCCCTCATCAGTATTAAAAGCGTGATTAGGATCGTCTCATCATAACCATTTGTGAAGGGGTTTATGTGTGTAGTTTCATGTGTTTTTGATGATCATATTATGAGTTAATTAACAATTAAAAACTCATGTACAACAACTGAAATGCAGAAATATAACTCACAGTAATCACATAACACAATGGATGATGATGGAGTTCACCCCTCCTGGGCTACATCTCCATGGACCTGCTTTAACTAGCTAGGCCCTCTTGGGATTGTGAGTCAAAAGTCTGATTACAAGAATATGTGATGCTCCAATGGATTTTATAACTATTCCATTGGCTTCAGAAGACATGAAAACCCCAAAAATGACTATTCAATCTTTGAATTTGGTTCACAACTCCTCTAGGATTGACCTCCAACATCGGTGGCCATGGGCTTGTTTAATCTCCAAAGTGACAAAAACACCTTCAGATGTGATCCAACACCTCTATAAATTGTACCATTGTGTTCAAAGCATCAAATACATCAAAAATTGACTATTCACTCACTGAAAATAGGTTTTAGTTGATCTGGGCATGGCCTTCCGTCCTGGTGGCCCTAGGTTTCAAAATTCTTCAACGTGCCAAAAACACCTGTAGGTGAGCTCCATTGCCTCTGAAACTTGTTCCAATGGATTCCTAGCACGCCAATATACTAGGAATGACTATTCCTTGAGAAAACATTGGTTTAAAATTGACCAAGCTAGACCTCATTATATTTTCCCTTAGATTCTGCCTCTAAATCTGGAAAATCGTCAGTTAGCTCCACTAAATTTGGAAGAGGCGACGGATTTGGAGATTCCTCCAAAATTTCTTCCATCTTTAACTGAAGATTAATTATGGCTAAATTTTCTTAACTGTGCATTAAGTAAAAACTAATATGCACTTAACTGGGTGCTCAACCAAGGTTGTATGGTGAGGTCTCATGCGGAGGAGGGCTGGCCTCTCCCGCTCCTCCGTTGGAATCCGCAACAACCTTTAATTAAAATTTTCATGCCTCCATTTTCAATTCACTGTGTTGTGGCCTGTTGGTACACGACTGAGGATCACGGGGTCAAACCCCGACCTCCGCACCCACAATACGTTTTTTTTGGCAAACTTGAATATAATGTGCCATCAGATTTCTTTAAACCTTATAATACACATAACATTACAAACGTGCCCAACAAGGTTATTAAAATGCATGCCCCATCATAATATTCGAATACTATGGTTGTGATGCCATACGTATTGTTAAACCTCCACCATAACAATAAGTTTTCAATGCTAACATTAATATGACTTTGCCATATAAATTAAACTTTGGGGTTTTAATTTATTATGTGGAATATTTAATAATAATTAAATTTTTTAAAGTTAATAATAAATATAATATATATAATAACATAATATAATATATGATTAAATAAAATCATATAAAATATTAATCTTATATATAAATTATATATATTAATCAACTTTAATACATTTAAAAAGATAATTTCGTGTACATAAAATTAATGAACCCACATTCAACTTTGAAGGACATTGGACGATTTTTACCTTGACAAATCAAACTGGCGAACCCAACAATGACACTTGTCTCAGTCCCATTGGAAAAAACTAAAGAAGATTCTCTACATGCTGATTGGACTTCTGTGTCATCAATTGTACCTGTTCTGCAATATTTTTAAAAAAATTCTCTGTTCTAAACGACGATCAATAGACCATAACTCCTTCATCCAAACTCAGTTTTAAGCGAAATGAGTTGCGTTAGATTCCTTGCAATGGGTCGGTAGCTTTGAATCTAGTTTGGTGCAATTCTGAGCATTTTCATTTTTGAGCTAATTTTTGCCCCTAATCTAGATTCTGATCATTGGAAGGCCTCGAAGAGAAATGAGAGAGAGCTCCCTATCAGAAACAACTTCTCCAATATATAGAAAATAATTCTTGGTTTGAGTTATTCTCATGAAGTAGGATAGGATACTCCCCTTTATTCATTTCAATATCCTTCAAATTATTTTTGAGAAAGAGGATTTGATTTTCATTTTTCACTTTGAACATCCCAACCAACTTATCATATATTTCCTTATAGGTTCCCAAATCAGAAATATAGGCAACCAAATTCTTTTGAATGGAGTCAATCAAAAATTTCTTTTCTTTGACCTCACCTTTTATATACTTCGTCTTACCAGCAGTTAGTGCATTTGAAGGAGGCTCTACCACTTTTCTCTGCACATCGTCCAATACTTCATGCTCCTCCAAAGTCAAATCCAAAGTCAACTTCCATGCATGATAGTCAGATTTTTCATTGATCGCATCCTCGGTCTTGAAGTAAGATATAGATGCCATGGGGACTTTTCCAATAGATATCTCTTAGTGATTGATTTTATTTCTCTTGCTTGGGCTTTGTCTTCACCTCGGCTCTGATACCATGTTTACTTTAGTTAAAAATTGTATGTTTTATGCTTAGCAAAATTATTTCAATGTACTTTTAGCAACCCAATGAAAATTTCCAAATTAGTTTCCAATAACAATCACATTAACCATAAATCACATTGAAAATAACTGTAAATAGAACATGACCAATAAATGTAGAAGACAATCCAATACACGAGAACACCAAATTTGGTGAATGCTAGGGAGAAAACACAAGATGGGGAAAACCCTTTGATCAATTCTTCTTCTTACTATATCAAATGTTCAACATAGAGAATGAGTACAATAAAGTCAAAATTTACTTGCCAAATGATGATCAAAGCAACCGTGTCAAATCTGTAATTTTCCTGCAGCAGTCAACAACCCTAACCAGAAAGTCAACATTGGTCAAAAAATAAAAAAACCATCCACATTGCAGCTCAGTCATACCCAGTCAAACACTACCTGGCCTTCTTTGCTAGTCAAATTCAGCCCAAAATAGTCAATGAAACAATGGTAACATTTTTTCATAGTATGCGGTCAACCCAATCAACATTCACAAAAAATATTAGTTCCTATGCCAATTAATGTAGCCTTCCAAAACCAAAATTTTGGAACACAAAATGTAGTCAAAGGAGGTCAAAATTTCCCTAATAAACGTTGGTCAAAACCTGCAAAAAATCTTTAAATTCAGACCTATAATTTGTCTTTAAATTCATCCTTCTTTGCTTCCACACATATGAGGAAAAGAGATGCCCAATAAGTTGTATGAACCAATTAGATGAGGAGAGAGAGGTTCCAAATGAGGGCGGAGGTATATTTTATTTATACAAGTCGTTGAGGGTCAAAATACATGCTTGTTGGGATTCATGAGCCTACATGATGATGTGGTCGTCCTTGAAAATTTACACAAGTGTGGGCTTGACCTCAAAAACATAATTTTCCTTATCCAAATTTGATGATCTTTAGGTCAATTTTGGTCCTCTCGAAAAGAGGAATTCAGTGCAATAATAAAATCCATAAAATGAGTTTTTCAAATTATAAGTTTTCCCTAGTTTCCAATTTTAACAACTATTGTGATATAAGTGCCACATTCATGGCCCTTTGAATCTATTAGGCTGGTCAGGGAAGAAGATATCAACTAAGATATATCTTAGGTTTTTTTCGATGGTGCTTCTATGGTCAATGGCACTTGTGGAGGGGGCATAGTCCTTCATATTAATCATCAACACTCCTTTCATCCTTAACTTTGTCTTGGCAGAGGCACTGACAATTATGTTGAACCTCCCTCCCTTAAACTTCTCTTGTGTTTGGTTTTGGAAAAGGAATGCCACTTTGTTTAGATTTTTGGGGATTTAATGAATGTAATCAATTGGTTAAATTATAAAGATATATTCCACAACACACACTTCTCACTATAATTGATGATATTTTATAGTTAAAGAACTCTTTTTATTTATTTTCTTGCATCCACATCTACAGGGAATGGAACATGGTGGCAGACTCTCTTTCAAAGGTTTGGGCACTACATGCTATGGGATTTTGAAGGATCACTGAGCATGTAGGTGATTTTGTTTGAGATTCAATTCACCCATCAGTCACAAATGGATAGATCCTCTACACTTGTTGGGTTGTTATATTTGCTTTGTCTCTTTCCTTCTAATAGGATTTTGGATATTGATTATTTTTCATAGATATTATTTTTGGAGATTGATTATTTTTCATAGATATTATTTTTGGTCATGTTTCTAGCATGTCTACATTATGTATTATGATAACCGTTGGGAATTGGATAAAACAATGTTCCTCGTGTGTTTCACGAAATGGACTAACTACATCTCGTGGATCCTTATCTCTCATGATGCGATCATTGAATAACACCTGTAGATTTTGGTCTAACGACAATCATGATTCCCAGCAAGTGGTATCAAATCCAGTAACTTCACTCAAAGCCTAAAAACTTGAAGGTATATCCTTAGAACACAAATGGAAAAGCCAAGGAATAAAGCCTCTAATCCTTCTAAAGATGTCTCTTCTTCAACCAGGAAAGAAGAAGGTAATCAAATTGGGAAAGCTCCATTTTTCAATGGAAACTTTGATATATGGAAGGCGAGAATGAAGTATTATTTAATGGATAAAGATTTTGAAGTCTGGGAATCATTGATTACTAAAAACAAGATGGAATAAGAATCCAAGGAATATAATGAAACAACAGTAAAAGAAATCCTGAGTGGGTTTCCAAATCCTATAAAGGCCAAAGTGGAAAAATGTTCATCGGTAAAAGGTATGTGGGATAAACTTCAAGATCTTCACTCAAATGGAGCATTAACCATGACCTCCAGTCAACAAGATGATGGAAAGAAAGAAAGAAATCTAGAACCCATTAAGGAAGTTGAAAATAAGAGTCAAGAGATTAGGACCAAGGAAGACCTAGAAGATGAAGAAATTGAAGATGATATCAAAGAATATCTCAAGGAAAAACTTGTAGCTACGCTAGAAGAGATTAGCAATTTGAAAAAGGAAAATGAGGAGCTCAAGAATCAAGCACAAGATGGTGACCATGACCTTGACAAGATAAGGAAGGAAGTTGACATTTTCAAGCTTCAAGTACAAGGAAAAGATGAGGAGCTCACCAAACTAAAGGAGTAACTTAATCAAAACAAGAAAAGGCTACATGAAGAAGTCATATCCATGACAAATCAATTGGATAAAGAAAATAAAAGGGAAGACACTCTATCAAGCCATCTTGAACAAAGACATGAGGACTTGAACAAACTTGAAGCAAAAATTTGTCAATACAAGGAAGAGGTCTCCTCCCTTAAATCTCAACTAGAAGAAGCAAAGAAATAAGCACAAGGAGCCGAAAAGGTGATGGAAGTTTTGACCCTCCTACAAGGACAAGTCGGCGAAGCAAAAAAAGAAAGAAATTCCATGACCTGCCAACTAGAATAAAAGGATGAATACAACACTAAATTAAAATAAGAAAACACCTAACTTAAGGCCCAATCATGTGAAGCAACCAATATGAAGCAATACATGGAGAACCATTTAGAAAAAAAGAATGAATAATACAAGATGATGAAAGAAGAAATTGATCTCCTAAAAATAAATTTGATCATTTGAATAAGAGTATAAATAGCTCTCAAACCCTAGATGACATCCTAAGTCATCAAAGATCTCTTCTCGATAAATTAGGACTTGGTTATGCAGGTGTACCCTCAAATAGAAATGATGCAAACCCTAATGCTTCAAACAACAAGGATGCAAAGAAGCATGGAATAAATATTTATGCCCCCAGTTCCAGCAAAAGCAAGGGAAAGGTCATGATGACAATGGAGGAAACCCTACTCCAAGAAGATCTATAGATGGTGTCAAGAATGCAAGAGGCAACAAATTTGACCAAAGGATTTTAAGGCAAAATGACCTTAGAAGTACATGAAGTCAACACTCTCCGGAAGGTGTCAGTGATGCAAGAGGAAATGGATATCATCAAAGGATCCCAAGACAAAATGACTTTGGAAGTACATCAAGGCAATCTCCATCCTCCAGGTACCAAAGTATATTTTTTTATTTATTGCTATTCTTGTACAAATTTTGGGCACATGGAAAATGATTGTAGGGCATACCACAAGGACAAATATAATAGTCCTCATCAAATCCCTAGAAGATAATTTTCAATTAGAAGTCACGATTCCTCATTCACAAACAAGAAGGAGTGCTTCAAATGTCATAAAATTGGACATATGGCTCGTGATTGTAACTAGACTTGGGTTTCTAAACAAGCTAAAACCATGACTACCAAGCTAGAAAAGAAAGTTACACAAGTATGGAGAAGAAAGCAAATTGGATCAGAAAGTGTCTTGAAGACTCAGGACATCAACTCATGTTGTTGATCTAATGAGTACATCCTTGGCAGATGTGATATTCCAAGTATTTGATGATGAAATTCTGCCAAAAAGGAGACCATGCATAATGTCAGGGGGAGAAAGTACATTAAATAAAAGCATAATGTCTGGGAGAATCATATATATCATGGAGTACTATCTTGATGAAGAAAGGAAGAAAATACGATGGAGCAACATGTCAAGAAGCATCTTGATAAGGGGAGTACATGAGCACCCCATTTTCCATTGATGTCAAAGGGGGAGAAATTGTTGAAAGGGCAAGAATATTGCCATCAATGAAAAAGGGGGAGATTGTTGGTCAAAGTTTTCATCGATGTCAATATGACATTGTTGGAGATGGAAAATATTCTTATGATACATGAATAGCTCTAACCTGATGCAAACCCTAAGCATGGAGATGATGTATATTCCATAAAGCCCTAGTTTCAAGATGCCTAATGCCCATGAAACCTTAGGCATAATTCATATATATATATATATATATATATATATATATATATATATATCCTAGGTATCATAAAGAAAACCCTATCCGTAAAAGCTAACCCTAGCTAATATAATAATGAAACCCTAATGCATAATAAAAACCTTGTCCTAAAACCCTAACCATAAAAGCACATTAATGGAAGTAGCCTCAAGCTTATGAAAGGTTGAAGTAGGACATAGATAATAGGACCAGAAGTTATATGTGGCATTCATATATATAATATAACATGGTATTTTTGGCATTTATACCTCTATATATAATAGACATATATATTATATTTATATAACCCTAGACTTAATCCCACATATGGTCGCCACTCCAATTTATCGAATATTTGACATTGAATTTAACCTTGTATGTCCGCAGTTGTCCCCATACACCCATGTCGGCTCTCATGCATCATAATTTTTGGTGATAAGTAGTTATGTCATTTTTAAATGATTTATTCAACATCGAATTTCAGTGAAGACACATCGAAGTTCACAACTCGTGAACCATAGGAGAAGGACACAAGACACTGAAGAAGCTCGGGTAAGATACCTGTGGAGCTTCACCCTCGAACCTGAAGAACACAACTTGTGACCTCAGATAGTGCACAATGATTCCGTTAGCACTGAAAATGTTAATGGTGTAATCGCCATTGTATTATTGTTTTCAAATTTTTATTGTGTCCTAGTCCATGTCCAAAGTTTCAATCATTTCCAATAAAAGTTAAAAAGTCCCAACATCAAGGTGGTTTTAAGTGAATAGGTGTCATAGTGTTTTAGAGTCCCAAAATAAGTTAAAATATTTGTTTTGTCTTATGTTAGTATTGAAGGTCAGTTGATGTCTGGGTAATAAAATTGCAGTCGTCTAGTCTGGAATAATAGCTACCTTTGTTGCAAATTCATTGTCAAAACAATAATACAGTAAAAGGAAGTTATTTCTCAAAAATGGAAGTCATATATTCCACACAGTGAAAAGCGTAGCTATTTCACTGAGATTTTGGTTATCTCAAAAAAGAGGCTATGGATAAACAGGTAATCAGTTTTCGAAGCAGGCAAATTAAGGCTTCATGGCAACCAGAGTTCTTTAAAATCAAAGCGCAGCCGGAAGAAAACAACTTAACCAACATAGTGGGAGATCTGGAGAAGAGCAACAGACAATATTTAAAGGAAGTTGGCTGGGAAATAGACTAAGGAATGAAGCAATGGGGAAGAACCGCATGCAAAAAGAACGGACGACCATGATCTAATCGCAGATCCAAAGGGGATCAGACCGACAGTTGAGATTAAAGCGCACATGGGGCAACTTCGTAAAGCGTAGTTTTAAAGTTTTATCATTAAGTCAAATCGCATGGTATGTTAAGTGATTTGTGATGTGATGAGGTTAAGGGGAAAACAAGGAAGACCATCAGATCTAGGCGCAAATCAATGGTGGAGATTAAAGCACAGATGGAGTAATTTCGCAAATCGCAGTTTTTAAAGTTTATCGTTAAGGCTTCACATGGTATGTTAAGAGATTTGTGATGCGATGGGATGAGGGACACGTGTCAGCGTAGCGCACCAGCGCGATTTCGCAAATCGCAAATTTTATGGTTTAGCCGTTATCAGTGTAAAGTTAAATCTGCGGGCGGTCGATTTGTGATTGCTTTCTATTGGTCAACTGGTTGTGGGGCCCAAGAACCACAATTCCATGTGAATGCATATTGTTTGGGAACAATTGCGGTTTTGTTTAAAGTTCCGATAAACATTGTTGATTGCATGAGTATGTATGTTTATAAAACTTCCGATGCGGGATCTGCGACCGGTCCCATTTCTCTGCCACGTCACCTCCACCCTCATCGCACATCGCACTCTGCCATTTTCAACATTTAACTTCCCGCATTTCACAATAAAACTTCCGATGCGCGATCTGCGATCGGTCACACTTCTTCGCCATGTAACCACCTCCCCTCACTTATCATTTATTCCGCTCCATGTCTCCTCTATCAATTAAACTTGTTTCAAAGTATTTTCTTTGTAATTTCTCATAAAATGAAACTCCATCATTCTATCCAAAAGTTTCGAGTTTTCCGCCATTACAAAGGGTCTTCAACCAAAAAAGGGAAAGGAACAGTGACAAAGTTTCTCTCAAACAGTTTTCTACCACTACTCTTAGTACTAGTACGTTTTTACCAGACACTGGGCAACATTCAAGGAAAAGCCACAAACCATTTTCACTGTTGTTTTCACTTTTTATGGATTTGGTTACACCAGAACGGAAGACGAGTCTTCCCATAAAACTGCCAAATAATATATAAACCACTTCAAACTGTTAGCCTTAATGTTGTTATTTTCATTATTTCATAACACTCTGTATTAAAGTTTTAGATAAGCCTCACCTCTTGCATGAGGTTGTAATGAATTTTGAAACATATTTACCTGTTTCTATGGAAGATGACAATATCATATTTTGTATATATATGCCAAACTGATATGAAGTCAGGGTTGGTTAGTGGTTATTGAATTTTGACTTATATGAACTGTAATTCTTTTTGTGAATGAAATGGAATGATACTACTGAGGACTTATTACCAATTTGTTGTGTGTATTGTATACTTTATTTGTGTTTCCATATCTCCTTTCTTCCAGTTCCAGTTTACAAACCATCATATTGTTATGTGTTTCTATTATTCTTCTAAGCATGTTATGTGTTTTATTAGTTTTTGTTAGTCTCAAACAGTGAGAATTCCTGATAAAATATATGTTATAACAGTGGAAGAGCATCACTCATTATAGTTATTCTTCATGATATTTTAGTGAGAATCTTGTAAGACTAGAAGTAACTTTCTCTCAATGGAATATTGTCAAATTTCTACTTTTGTAAATTTCTACTAAATCAGTAGATTTCTGTTTTACAGACCTATTGATTTTCCTCTCATCTTTCAATTTCCTCTCATCATAGACTACAAACTTGCACCTTGATACCACATCAAGTTACAATATCCTCTTTAGTAGAACTCTGGATTTGACTGAAATCTCTCTTCAGTAAATAAGAGTTTGTACCATCTTCCAATCCTATAAAAAAAACATTAAAATTTCCTTAGAGTTTAATATTGTCTGGTCAGGCGCTTGCTGCAGTCCAAGTGTTGATTCTAGCACCAACATCTTTTGGTGCGTCTGTCGGGAGACGAAGGCCTTATAACGAAGTATTCTCCCAAGTCTATTGTTATGAATTTCTGATAATCAGTTCTTGATGGTGAACAAGAATTGGTGACCTGAAGAAGATTGCAAATTTTCTCACTTGGCGACTCCACGAAGAGGAAGAGGAGTTTCAAGACCTCCTTCTACAAGGAGGAATAAAAAATGTCCAACTGTGACTCCGGTTGCTGACCCAGAAAAAATTATCAAAGATGCTAAAGGAAAATAGAGATAAGTTGAAGCACATCTTAGTCAGTGAAGAAGGTACACAAAAAGTACGTTCCAAAGAAAAAGGAACCTCTATCTACTTTAGAATCTAAAGAGGTTTTAGTTTCAAAAGATTCTGCTGAAAAATCTCAAGTTGAAGCTACTCCCCTAGAAAATAAAGTGGATGTTGTTAAACTATGCTCAGCTGAAAGTTTTTCTTACTCATCACCTAGTAAATTTGAAATAATTATTGTCTAGTCAAAGAAGGAGAAACTGAGTTTCTAAGTGTTGATAAGAAATCAAAAGAGTTTGTGCTGACTGAAGTGGAATTAGAACAAGTATTGACTATTACACCTTTTCTTGATAGGGATATTTTGACTGAAGAAGATTTCAAGACTATTTTAAATTTATTTCAGACTCATCCTGAATACCAGTCTCTTGTCACCCCTCAACAAGAATATTTTCCTTTCTATCCAAATCCAACTGTTGGGTAATCTTCCTCTCATCCACTTAAAGAGACTGTACCTGAAGGTCTTACTTTTAGTTTATCTGATTTCCTTGCTCAGCAAAATAAAGCTGAATTAGCTCCATCCCCTCAAGAGACAACTTTAGATTCTGACTCTTTTGCTGAAGGTGAAGTTAAGACATCCTCTATTCATCTTTTTGAAAACCCAATCTTCTCAATTCCAAAGCGTGAAAAATAATCTCAAGGCACTCAATTTTCTGTTGTCCTAAATCAGAATCAGAATTCACCACTTGTAATTCCTATTTCCCAAACAACTACATCAACTGTACATCAGCAAAATATGGCTCAACTTGCCCTTACAAGGATGCAACAGATAGTGGCTGCAAGATATGCACCACTTGTTCTCCCTCAACACTTACATCCACTTCCTCAAGGAGATTACTTGAAATATCTTCCAAAATACATTGGGGAGGGAGAAGGAGTTTCTGTTGAAGAACATTTAGTGACTTTATATAACTATGCTGATAATCAGAATATTGAACATGAAGATGTTTGGTCAAGACTCTTTGTTCAGAGTTTGGATGGTGAAGCTCGAAAATGGTTTAGAAGTTTGGCTCTAAATTCAATAACAAGAATTGATGAATTAGAAGAGATAATTTTGAAGCATTGGAATGATAGGAAAGACTATGTCTATTATCTTATAGAATTTGGAACTCTAAAGAAGAAGGCAGATGAGTCATTAGCTGATTTTACTAAGAGGTTTAATAAGATTTATCAGAAAATTCCTGAAGAAATTAAACCTACTAAAACCACAATTATGATAAATTTTGCAAATTATTTAGATTCTGAGTTTGCTTTATGGTTGAGGGCTAAAAAATCATAGACACTCACAAGTATGCAAGAGGCTGCAATTGGGGTACAGTCTAATCTCATGGCTTCTAATAAATTAAAAATGGAGGAAGAAAAGGCAAAAGACAAAAATAAGATGAAAGAAGCAAAGCCTCCTTCTTCTAAGTCTCTTTCAGCAGAAGAAGAGATCGATCAAATGTCCGATTTGATCAAGGAACTTGCCTCTAAGATGTCAAAATTAAAGGTAGAAAATAAACCAGTTGCTAGAGCCAATCAAAGCGAAGCTAATATAAATCAGGCTCCCTTCAGGAGGCCTTTTCAGCCTCAAAAAATCTTACAATTCCCAAGGAGGAATACTGATGATCAAAATGTTCAGCCTCCTTTGAATAATTTTGCTGAAGTAGAACAACAAGGAAATGAGGAAGAAAATGAAGAAATAAACCATGTGGGAGAAGATTCACAGTCAACATGTTTGACATTGCAGGAATATGAAGATAGATCAAGAATTTGTTTGTTTTCTGATGATATGAATGCTCAAATTTATGCACAGAATGATAAAAAACAGTAAGAAGTTCAAAACAGAAATTACCCTTTGAGGTCAAAAGGTCCTCTTCAGTAGACTCAACAAAAATTAGATCTAGATAAAAAAGCTGCTAAATAGAAGGCCAACATAAATGAGGTTCCTCCAACTCAAAATTCTACCCCAATTGTTAAAATTACTGCAGAAAATAAGGAATTAGTTCCAATTCATTTCAGTTTCAAATCTGAATTGAATAAAATCAAAATTCCAATTCCACTCCTGGAATTATTGAAAAATCCAACATATAAAGAGTCTGCTGCATCCTCCTCTCGCCTCCGATTCAGTCAACCTTGAGGATGAGCATCCCACCATTTATCTAGGCTATCATGTCCAAGACCAAAATGATGATAACTCACCTCCTTTCTACCTGTCACTAAATATACATGACAAATTGCTGCATAATTGTTTGTTAGATTCTGGAGCTTCCCACAATCTCATGTAAAAGAAAGTAATGGATGAATTGGGATTAGAGATCACTAAGAAATACCATGACCTTTACACCTTTGAATCCAAAAAAAACAAGTGTCTAGGAGTGATTAAGGATTTGGTTGTTTCCCTTACCCAACTGCCTATGAAGAGCTTAGTGATGGACAGTTGCTGACATTCCTTCTAGATTTGGGATGTTACTTTCCAGATCTTGGTCTAATAAATTGGGAGGTACCCTCTAGATGGACATGTCATAATATACCATCCCAGTATTTGGAGGGGATTTCAGAAGGATGTATAGGGAAACTCAAATGGCCTACATCATTAGTGATCAACACAATCCATCAAACCATCCCATATATGCTGAAGAAAAAGAATTTGGGTCATAAATTTTGCACCTTGTTGCTGATGATAATGATTTCCACCCTAAATTAAGTGAAAAACAACATTTTCAAGGTGCAAATGTGCAACATTCAGAAGGAGGACATATCTGGAAATTGTACTTTGACGGAGCTTCTTCAAGAGAAGGATCAGGAGCCGGTGTAATCCTCATTTCTCCTACTCAACAGAAGGTAACCATATTATACAAACTGCAATTTTCTACCACTAACAACACTGCTGAGTATGAAGCACTTGTGCTCGGTATGAAGGTAGCAAAATATTTGGGAGCAGAACAACTAATTTCTTTTGGTGATTAAGCAGGTGAGAAACAATTACCAAGGGAAAAATTCCAAATTGAATAATTATAGGAATGAAGTTTGGGATTTGATTCAAATAAAAAACAAACCTTCAATTCCTGATAACTGTTGGATGGATTAGTCATTCTTGTGGACAAGACAGACCTTCCAAGTGTCCTACAGACAACTAGCAACAAACGAACAAACAAAGCTATCTTTCTCTAGATATATTGCGATTTATAATTAAATGCTATAAAGGTTTAAAGATCCTACCTTTGATCCAACGCTTATTTGTAGTATTAGTCCTTCAATTGCTCGAAAGAGTTCTCCTCGAAGATTCTGCAATCACAAACAAGAAAACATCAAATATCACCTGCATAGCATATATTCATAAATCATATCCATTATGGTGATCAAGGAATCCATAAAATAAACCAATCAATTGACAGCTTATTGAGAAAAATGGATTTATTTGTATTAACTTAAATAAAGAAGAGCCTTACAACCACGTTCACCTTGATGTTGTATAGGTATTCCTGGGGTTAGGAAGTAGGTATTTCCTCTACTCAGATCAGCCTTGCACTCTTCCAACCAAGATACATACAGGTATGTGATCTTTCCCACATGAAATTTCAGCTAAAAGGGTCTAAGTCTCAACAACACTTTGTCTCCAACAATACTAAAACTTCAACTCATCAGTTGTCTTCTAAAATCTTAACCCCTTTGAGGCTGCCCTATGCCTCTTTTTATAGTGGAAGAGAGGAGGTTACAACTCCAAACAACAAGGGATAAAATCCTCCTTCAAAGGGATTAGTTCCTTACATCAAGGGGTTAGCTCCTTATTGGATGGGATGCATGAACATGAAAGGAGCGATCTTTCCACTGCAAGAATGTTTCTAGAAGCTTCCAAAAATGACTTAAACTGAGCTTATAGATTTTATTTGTTCCTTTTTAATATTTTACAGGGGTTCGAACTTTTAATAAACAAACAATGCATTTGGCTCCGCAGGATTTAGAGCCAAAAAGTGCAGGAGCGTAGGCAAAACTAGGAGAAAGTGCGGTACCAGAGTTTTAAGGCTTTTATGAGCTTTTCTCTTAGTTTCAAGGCTTGACTTTTGGAATTATGATATTGTAGACTTCCAGGGAGTACTAAAATTTCATGGTGACAAATTTCAGCATAACAAATTTCCCCCTAAAGTGCGAATTCTAAGAATATTCGAAGAGTGAAGTGCTTTATCATTTCAAGGATCAGCCTGTGGACACCCCAGTCAGAAACCTGTAAAAACATTCAATGCAACACACACACACACACACACACATACACACACACATATATATATCATCGCTGAGGTAGGCATTCCCATTCTCAAATAAAAACTAACTAAAATTGTTCTGATACAGAAATTATTTTAGTATTACATCAATAATGTAGACACATCATGGATGCAGCCATCTGTAATGAATCATCTAATGCATAATGAATAATAAAACTCCTCGCAGCCTGGATGGTGGAAACTAGATCCAGGGTCTTGATTTCCGCTTCCCGAACTGATATGATTCTATCCATGCGATTAAATGTGTTGAAGTCGAACATGGTAGAAACCACTTGATTACCAGTCAATGATGTGAACTGTTAACAAGTGTGAGAGAAACCACCAATAATGACAATGGCTCTCAAAGTACTCAGTACAATCCATGAAATGTGAATTAGTGATCTGAAGTCGAACATTTCACAGAATCGTTCGATTGAAGGACAATGATGACACCTGTCGTTGAAGGCGAGAAACCTGCCATTAAGGCATGCAGATTCCAAGGTACTGATGGATTCTAGATCAACTTCATAGATGATGAGTTGTCATCGATAGAAAGTGATCCATCGTAAGCAAGCTCACGAAACAAAACCATAGGTCAAGTTTTGAAGAAATTGTTTGCAAGGACTGACTCAGGGATGGTCAACGCAAATGGAGACAAGTGTTTGCAGATGAATGGTTTATTTGACTGACCTCTTGAACACATAACGACACTGCATATGGTTTGGTGACAGTTGTCCTAAGCTAATACCCTGAAACCAGCTGAAGACTTTCAATATGGTTTGATTAATTGATAGACAAAGGATTTCCCAACCCAGGTGTCAGTGTGACAAAAAGTGTCGTGTTCAAGAGTGTTGTAATGCTTTTCACAAATCAAAGTGTGACAAATGAATCTGTTTTTCTCTCTTTTCCCCCACCATTTCTGGCAAGTACCTCTTTATTTTTGACAAGCTTGAGGAGGATAACATTTGCTTGTTTATAAGCTCATCCTTCGGATGAGTCCAACTTAGTTTAAAATCGAACCCTAAGAAGGAGTGGTCCGTTCCTGTTTGTAATCAACAGGTCCTTTACTGTTAAATTTTAACGAGTCCAGTATAGGAGAAACTCGGTGTTTTTCATTTTTAGGGAGTCAGAAGAAAAAACTTAAGAAAACTTCATGGGTGTTCTTTTTCGTAAATTTAGTCTCTTAGGCCCGAAAAAGGATAAAATAATGCAAGATAGAACTCTATTGACCATGATTAATCAACGTATACCTTTTTCGTAAATAGTCCATTTCAGTCCGGAAAAGGGGTAAACTTATACTGAAAGGATGACCGTTCATTTACTTTAACAAGTTCAAATAGTCAAGTACTCGGCGATCTTTTCATTTTTAGAGAGTCTGAAAAGGGCTTGAAAGAGGACTCCATGGTTTTGATTTTTCGTAAAATTTAAAGAGCCCGAAAAAGTGATAAAAGTTTACTCTTTGTAAAAAATGATCATTTTGCCTGAAAAATTCGTTATTCTGCACAAAAACTCGAAAAATTAAACATACTGTTTCAATAATAAAAATATTTTGAAAAACCGACTTTTTGAAGTGAAAAATAAACAAATTTAGAATTCATTTATTCGAAAAAACTTATAAAAGGGAGTTTTCAAGTTCATTTTTACCATTTGAATTTGGAGTGAAGTTTTTAGAGCTCTGGGAAAAAAATGCTTCGGAGAAGATTCTGGGAAAACCGACCGTCGGATTCGAAAATAGTTTGTTTCAGGTAATCCACAACCTCCTTATCTTGCATTTCATCCATTCAATTTTTTAATTTTGGGTCAGAATTTCATTTTTGGGAGGAAAATATGCCGAAAAATCCGCCCTTGGGGGTCCGCACCTAATGCATTAGGTACCTGCGGACCCCGACATTTTTCTACAAAGAAAAATGGTGGGGCCCCACACTTTTAACATAGGGCCCATGTGTATCTATGCACTGTCCCTGAGCGTAAAGTGCGGAGGCACCGTGGCAAATTTAAAAACATATTTTCTTCCTAAATTACCCAATTTTTTTGCTTGAAAATGTTTCTAATCCTTCATTTAACTTGTTGTAGGATATCTACAATGCTCATTTGGCGAGAAAATGAGCATGAAGAAGTAGATGAAGCAGCAATACTTCATCAACCAACTTTGCAAGCTTTAAGAGCATGCGGGCTTTACAAATTTTGGGCTATCAGTGGCATGAGAGCTCAAGTGGATCTTCTTACTTGGCTGGTAAGTAAATGGGATGTGCAGGACCAGTGTTTTGTGATCGAAGGTCACCGGCTCAAGATTGAGCTGGAAGACATCTATTTTTTTACTGGTTTGTCCAGGAGAGGCACACCATTATCTCTATTTGGGGCTAGGCCAGGTGGCCAGTCTGTCGCCAACCTCCAATTAGAGTTCTGCAACGATGAGGCCAATCCCCGGGACAAACAGATTGACATAAAAACTATCATTTGTCCAGAGCTGAAAGTGATCGCTTTTACCATTGTCAAGTTGTGTGGAAGTGCAACTTTTCATGTAGCCACTGGATCTCAGATGCGCATAGCAGTAGATTGCTTTCGAGGCACCATATACAACTGGTGCGAGGCAGTGTTGGAAAATGTGAAAGGCCTACTTACCCGAGCAAAGAATGGAAAGCTAAAAAACTTTGGATATGGTTCCATTTTAGTCACCTTTTCTCTAGAGAGGATCCCCATGTTAGCCCAGCAGCATATTCCTGTCGATGTTGGTCGACCTCGAGAGCCTAGGATGGTTTGATGGGTTGCTTTGATGGCCCGCCATAATGAAGGTGGGGAGATTGTGAGATTTCCCTATACATATTTTCGTTGGCTGGAACGCCAAATTTTTGTTATAGAGGATTTTCTTTATGCTGGCATGAATTTTTGTGGTGACTGGGAGATACCCCTTCCTCCAGGAGCTCAGTGAGACGAGTCAGGTAAAAAATATGTTTTGACATGTTCTAATTTCTAATTTTTATTTTGTTTTTTAATCATCCAAACCTGATAACAAAAATTTTCAAATGCAGATGTGGGTCTAACTCAACCAACCATTCTCCGCCCCTTTGACCGGAGGCAAAGGGATGCAGCAGCAACAGCAGCACCCCCACAGTATCAGACTACAGAGATCCTGACTGACTTAGAGCACCATCTGGAGCGGCTCACTATAGATATTCCTGAGACTACTATAGATGATATCCCGCTCCGCCTACAAAGATATGTCATAGGTGTTCCAGGTCCATTCAGGAGGTTTTTGACTAGGGTGGCACGAGCAATGGTGTATTATCGTGATCATCACCACAGATAGTGGCTGATTGACTTTGTAGACTCATTTTTGTATCACTTTTTTCTGATCATAAGGCTTTTTGAGCCTATGATCGAAGACGATGTACTATTTTTTGAACACTACATTTATACTATGATATACTATTATTTCAGTTTACCTGTTCAATCATGTTATGGAATGTTTGATTTGTTACTTTGTTATTGCAAATGTCTATTTATAACATTATAAGCAATTGCATCTGCTAATGTATTTAAACTTCTTGGAATGTGCTGATACTCAATATAATCGAACTCTCGTTCCAAGAGACGAACCCTTAAAAATAATATTAATAATACTGGATTTCTAATGGAATATACCCGGTTTAACTGTAATACAACAAGTTCAGAATCTAACTTAACAATCAAACTCCGAATTGCAAATGAAATGGATTCCGATAATAATTCAATAACTGCACTATATTCGGCAATATTGTTCGTTGTTTGACCGAGACTTACCCCATGCATTGATACTAACTCGTCAGTGGGTGAGTAAATAACCCAAGCTACGGAAGAGATATTCCGTGTACTACGACAAGTGCCATCAGCAAAACCAATATACGTTTGAGAGGACGTCGACATCTGCGATAAAATTATCCAGATAAGTGGGAATAATAGTAAGAGCACACTTACACTAGGCACACGTTTCTAATCTATAGCACACCAACTAAAAAGTAACTAATGTACAGAGAATATCTCCACACGAAGTCAAGCGTAATATCTCTTTAGGTAAAGTCCATGTCTAGGTTTACCTAAAGAGATCCTGTCAAAATCAATCAATTCATAGGCCCCTTTTGCAAGCTTTCGCTTAACAATGTAAGGACCATGCCACATGGGTTCAAATTTCCCAGCCCCTAGTTTATCGTTGGCTTGATCATAAATCAAAACTAGGTCCCCTTCTGAAAAATTACGAGGGGTAACACTCTTATCATACTGAGCTTTCATTCTTTTCACATGAGCCTCGGTAGCTAATGCAGTGGTGCGCCGATTCTCATCTAATTTAGCCAAGTACAAAAAACGTTTCTCCTCTTCAGAAGTGACTGGTAGCAACTCTATGGCTAGTTGGAGTGACGGTATCTCGCATTCAATGGGTAATACCGCTTCTAAACCATAAACCAGTTGAAAAGGGGTAAAACCCGTCGATGTTTTTGCTGAGGTTTGATACGCCCAAAGCGATGAAAAGAGCATGGTATGTGAATTCGACTTATGAATGCCAATGATTCGTTTGATCATGGTGACTAAAACTTTATTAATTGCTTCAACTAAACCATTGGCATGTGGATAATATGGTGTGGAACTGTCATGACGCAGGCCAAGTTGGTCCGTTAACTCGGTCATATTATTGCTCCGTAATTATTGCTTGGGGTACACCAAAATGAGCAATCACATGATTGAATATGAAAGTAGCTGCATTTTTTCCATCTGCCGTAAATGTAGGCATCGCCTCAGCCCATTTGGTAAAATAATCTACTGCTAGAATAATATACCCATGCCCCCTGACCGAGTGAGGGTTACATGTAATGAAATCAATGCCCCATTTTGCAAAAGGACCGATAACAATTATGGGGTGAAGAGGAGCAGGTGGTGCACGAATTTTTCGATCAAAGATTTGAAAATTATGACATTTTCTGACCGTGTAAATACAATCTTTAAATAAATATGGCTAGAAATAACCTGCGTGCAATATCTTTTGGGCTGTGGCGTACCCAGACATATGACTGCCACATGCTCCGGAGTGACAGTCATTGAGAACCTTTTCGGCTTCGTCATGAGTTAGAGAACATCGCAAAACTGAATCCGCACCACGACGGTATAGTGTGTCACTAACAATATGATATTGTTGAGACTGGAAACGAATTTTGCGTCGTTGTGACCGTGAAAGCTCAGGCCGAAAAGATTGGGTCTGAAGATAAACAATAATATCTCCATACCATGGATCAATAGTATTGATAAGAAACAAGGATTCATCCACGATTGGTTGTTCTGCCATAGTTTTTGTGCCAGTACGCGGAAAATCACACATAAGTTCAGCAAAAATCAATGATTTCTTGGATTTGGATTTTTCAAATTCAAAATCAAACTCCTACAGGATAACAATCCATTTAGAGTATTTTCCCCCTAGAAATTGTTTGGTCAAGATGTACATCATAGGGTTACAATCATAGATCACTGTCGTTTTGCGTAAAATTATGTAGTGACGAAAATGTTGGACAACTTGAACAGCTGCCAAGGCCAATTTCTCCACATGTGAATATTTGATCTCAGTCGGATGAAAATTCCGACTAAGATAATAAATCACATGTTCACTATGGAATTCATCTTCTTGAACTAAAACCATCCCTATCGTGGAATCGGAAGCGGAAAGGTACAAAAAGTAATCTTGGTTGTAGTTGGGAGGATGCAGTAACGGTGCATGGGTCAACGCATTTTTCAAAGAATCAAAATATATATCAGTGACCTCATCCCAAAAGAAAGGAATGTTCTATTTCAACAACCTAGTGAAACCTTTCGTTAACTCGGCGTAGTTAGGAATGAATCGACGTAAAAAGTTTTCTTTCCCTTGCAAACTTTGGAGTTGGCGAAGAGTAGAAGGAGGAGGTAACTTGATGATTCCCTCAACCTTCGATGGGTCGACACGAATGCCTACTTTTGAGACAATAAATCCCAATAATCATCCGGATTCTACGCAAAAACACACTTGTGAGGATTCAAACGAATCTTATAGTGCCTACATCGCATAAAGATGGCTTGTAAATGAGTAATATGATCTATTCTGTGTGAAGAGTGAGCAGGAAAATCATTGAGGTAGGGTTGCACAATGTACTTAATGTCGTGAAATGCATAAGACATGGCCCTTTGAAAAGTAGCGCCAGCATTCTTAAGGCCAAAAGGTAATTTGCGATAAGCAAAAGTGCCCCATGGAAAAATGAAAGCTGTTTTAGGTTGATCTGCAGGGAGTATGTTTATTTGATTGTAACCAGAAAATCCATCCATGAATGAGAACATTTCACTTCTAGCACAATCATCAATAATTTGATCGATGTAAGGGGTTGGATAATTGTCTTTTGGACAAGCTCAATTTATATCCCTATAATCGATACACACTCTTATTGTTCCTTGTTTTTCAGTGACTGGAAAAATATTAGATACCCAGTCCGTTAACAGGATTGCATAAATAAAACTTGCATGAAGTAATTTTTCAACTTCTGCTTTGATAGCGGCAGCTTTTCTTGGATGAATCTGATGTAATTTCTGTCTAACGGGTTTAGCATCCTGGTATGTCTTAATTTCATGTATAACAATCGACGGATCGATTCCTGGCATTTCTTCATATGGCTAGGCAAAGATGTCATGGAATTCCTGAAACAGGGCCTTATATGCTTGAATTTCTTCAGGCGTACAAGAAGCACCTATGTGAATGTTTTCAATAATTCCAGGTTTTACTGAAATATCAAGAGGAACCGTCGTAGAAATATTTTCTAAATTCAGTTCAGAATCGACATGTGAGAGAGGATTCTGAGGTTCTTTGACGTAATTAGTGGTAAAAATAGAAGAGAAATCATTTTCAAAATGATTGAGATCAGGTAAAATTGAAGATCTATGATGAAGGTCTTCCCATGGTAATTCATCTACCGACAAGAACTCACGAATATGCTCATCAGTATGGAAAAATTGTTGAGTAGGATTCGGAATTGGTGTCGAAGCTAAACTCGATATTGAAAACAACTCCTGATTGATCACATTCACTGGATCATAATCGGTTGAATTAGTATCGGAAAAGGAATGTACTTGCTGATATGCTAACTCAAAAGGACTCAAAGGCATTGGGCCCTCGAAAGAATCCAATTCTGATTCTGAAGGTACTATCCAAGGATCATCAAAGGAAATAGTACTTGATGTAATCATATTGATATTAGCAATAGGAGTTTGTATGTTAGGAGGAGGTAGGGAAAAAGTTCCCAGTAAACCTGTATCTTTAATCAAACCTACTCCAACATCCTTATAAGAGATAGTCGATTTTCTGATATGTTGGATACTATCAGTAGAGGTTGGGTCGGACGAATAATATGAGAGCTGATCTATCTTAACGATATTTCCTTTATGAGGAAACATGATGAGATGAAAGATCGATGATACAACAACAGTCATAGCGTAAGACCAACTGCGACCTAGGAGAAGGTTATAATCCAAAGGGGCATCAACCACTTCCACATCTAGATTAACTACTTTGCCTTCGACCTCTATTGGTAGATCTTGTAAAATACCATATGGCTGAAAACATCTTCCATCAGGCGCTTTGAGAATAGTTGGTGATTGGTTGATTGTTGGAGAACCAAGTGATTTCCAACATTTTATCGACATTATACACATAGAAGCCCCTTCATCAACAACAATACAAAAGATACGCTTGTTTTTTACTATTACCAGAATTTGAAAAGCCATTTGATGAGGTTGGTGCGGTGTAAAATTTTCTAAATAGAAGATCATAAGGTTCGAATCCTGGAGATATACGGCTCCTAAAGATGACAAAAGTAATTTTCTTTGGGTTGGACATGATTGCAATACTTCCAAAGCCGACATTGCTGAAGGGGAAATTGCCAAATCTTCAACAATATTGTAATTTTGAGTAGCTCTCGCATGTGGATTGAAGGCTGATTTACGAAGTACACCTTTTGCAGGCAGTTTAATTACTAAGTCAGGATTTTGTTTCTTGATCTGTAATGGATCGGAAACTGAAGGAGATGTAGTTTATGTAGAATTGGATGTTTATGCTTCCTTACCAGTATTTTTACTACCATAATCTTGCAATCGCCTCACAACCATTAAAATATCCTCAACTGGATTGGAGGAAGATCCAAACATGTTACTATCTTGAGTGGGAAAGGGATCCTTCAAGACAGTAGGTATAGGTGAACTCTTAACGAATTTGGATACCTCAGCTCTATGCGGGCACTCTTTCATAAAATGATCTTGGTCACAGATGAGACAAGGATATCGAGGTTTGCGTTTTTCGTCAGTCGGTTCAGTTGTATCGTTTTTCACTTTTGAATATTTTTTCTTTTTATTCTTACCTTTCTTTTTACCACTGGTTTTAGATTTGGCCGTAGATGTCTCTACAACATGGATATCGGCGGAAGTTTCTTGGGAAGAATCTCCTTTGGGTGAATCGGATAAAGTGATAATAGGAGAATTAGTCTTGGAAGACTTCTTCTTACTCTTACCAGTACTAATAGAACCAATTACACCATCAGTGGCATGAGAGCCAGAAGGAGTTGCAGTTAACTGACCAGGTCTTGGTAGATCGGGGATTTTATCATACAGAGTACCTGACTGAGTATAGACAAGGTCAAGGTACTGAGCCTGAGAAATAACTTACTCTTCCATAACAATGCCTCCTTTGGCCACATCTTCAGTAATTTTGGGCAATAATGATTTAATAAACCATTCAGCCAAAATTTGATCAGGAATAAAGACTTTCACTAAAATCCTTCTACGTCTCCATTCATGAATGTGATCAGATATGTACGTAGATGTAGACTACTTTAACGAAGTCAGTAATTCTGTACCATTGTCGTATCTGACAGGCAATTGAAAATGGGTTAAGAAAGCAGTAGCTAGCGCGTTAAAATTATTAAAAGAGCCGCGTGGTAATTCAATGTACCATTTGGCAGCTAAACCAATGAGAGTTCTCTGAAAAAGACGTAATGGAATTGAATCATCGACTATTGAATTAGATGCGCACTAGAGGTGATGAGTCATAACGTGATTAGATGGGTCTTCTCCTGACTTACTTTCGAATTTCGGAATATCACTAGGCAACTTATTAGGTATCGACGGCCAATATGGAAGAAAAAAAATGGGATCATTCGTAAGGCGCGACAGATCCGGTAAATCTAAAGTTGCTATGAATGGTAACTGATGGCTAGGGTCTTGATAACCTTGAGTGATCAAACCAGTGCCAGGAGGAGGATAGCTAGGATATCCTGGAATCGGATGTGCATTTGGAATCGTGAAACCTCCTGGGTAACCAGGATTAACCAGACCATACTGGGGTTGTTGAGGTATTTGATAAGTATACCTAGGGTACGGCTGATACTGATACGCTAGATTTTGTGTAGCTTGACCAATTTGATGTTGTCCCTGGTACGATTGATAAGTAAACTAAGGTTGACTAGAAACAATCGTACTAGAACCAGCTTGTCCCATAGGCATATGGACCGTGGTCTGAATTGTAGGTCTTGACTGTGGTACAGATACTTGAGGAATTTGCACGGATGCAGGGATAGAAGAAACCAGAGCTACAGATACTCCAGAAACAGGTGTTATAGGTTGAACAGAGGTTGCAGTAGTTACAACAGTCTGAGGCGGAGTCTGAGGCGTACTAGGCCCAAGCTGCTGAACAGAACCAGGTGCAGGGATTTGAACAGTAGGCTGAACAAGTTGCTAGGTTGGACCAGTAACTAAAGGTTGTCCAGGTTGATTAGGTAACTGCACATTAGGTTTCATAGTCTGTTGAACTTGCGATGGATTCCACACCATGTTCATTCTGGGGTATTGACCCGTAGAAGGTTGTACATATGAAGGACCATAGCTTGGTTGAACGTAGGGTTGATAATTAAGTGGTAAATTTCCAGTTCCTTGTAAAAATGATTGACCGGAAGGCGGTTGGAAACCTTGAGTTGGGTACTGACCTTGAGGTTGATAACCCTGAGGCACGTACTAAATCTGGGGTTGATAAGGACCCTGAGGAGTATACTGAGTTTGGGGTTGACCTTGGGGTATGTACTGTCCTTGAGGTTGATAACCTTGAGGTATGTACTGTCCTTGAGGTTGTTCTCCAGGTAAATAATGTTGTCCTACAGTTTGTCCTGGTAGAAAATTACCTTGAGGCTGCCCCCCAGGCAATAACTAACTACCTTGAGGTTGCCCCCCAGGCGGTAACTAACTACCTTGAGGTTGAGGATTTGGAATATTACCAGACATCATAAAAATTTGATCTGCATTCGACGTTTTAGTTTTAGTACCATTTTTTCCAGATGATAACACTTGTTCAGTCGGTCGAGGAGTTTCACCCGAGAAAGTACCAGAGAGTGACTGGTATCCCGAAGGAACAGAAGGACCACCGTATAAAAATGTTTCCGGTGATTGTGAAAACATAGATGACTCACTTGACATATTTGATGAAGGATAATAACCTCTTGGTGTAGGATGAAAAGGAATTCGGGGTGGTGAAAAACTAAAACTCGGGTTCTCTAAAAAATCTGTCAATGACAGATACCAAGCGTCACTTCTAAAAGGACTGTAGAATATAGATTCATGCTCCCTAAGATTCAAAGTCTGTTGGGTTTCAGGAAGAGTTACTTCTTCGTCTGGACCGACAAGTTCTTCAATGGAAATGAGGTCAGAAGGAAGATTTTCAGGTATGATATTTCTTACCCTAGGTGAACCAGGATCACTGGAAGTTGGAGTAATAAATCCTGAAGATGGTTCCAAAACAGCAGGTTCAGTGTCAGGTTCAGAAATTTCAGGTTCTTCAGCAAATTCACTGGAAGGAGAAATACTACTAGTAACTTCGGAAACTGAAATCGACTCTTGAATATGTTCTGTTGTTTGTAACTGATAATCAAGATGAACAACTATAGATGACTCTCCTACTTCTTTTGATCTAATTCTACTGTGAGTAGTTGATACTTGAGCTCGCAGCCCTTCAAGTTGACTTGGTGTATATTCAGGGGGCTTCCCTTGAAGTCTGCATGATTGTCCCGGTAATTCAGCCACGATTAAAAAATTTAATCACATGCCATCAAAGAAAATTTCAATGAAAACACTTAGAGTTTGTAAGGAAACAAACAAATGAATCACACGCCTAAAAATCTAAGAGATCAATCCACACACAAACAGTAACTTCCC
This sequence comes from Pinus albicaulis, assembly GCA_034641835.2. Taxonomy (NCBI): domain Eukaryota; kingdom Viridiplantae; phylum Streptophyta; class Pinopsida; order Pinales; family Pinaceae; genus Pinus; species Pinus albicaulis. The sequence goes on along the minus strand of CM076570.1, from coordinate 736,122,195 downwards.
ACACTAAAAACACTAGTTGGTGATGAAATCCAACATCGTAGTATTTAATGCAGAAAGGGTGGTTGGAACAGTTACCCCGACAACCTGCTTAATGAAACAGACCGGTGCAAGTTTCTCCACTTAAACCATCTCAAGTGAAGATAACCCTCCAGAGAGTCCAAGTGAGTCTAGTCAACGTCTGCTCTAGGTACAGTGGGATCTTTCCTCCACCATCACCTTAGGAAAAAACCGTAAGATTATGGTCACTATGGTTACCAACAGGAACTAATATACCTGGGGGAACAGTCTACGGTCCGACATACGCGCAAGGGCAGAGTAACAAAGCTCAATCCCCTTTAGGGCTCCTTGACATAATCCAAGGTATACTGAAAAGTGACCCCAGGCTCCTCGACAATGGTCTATCCAAGGTTTACCATTGTTAATACACGCAAATCTTCTATTGTTCCCAATGAGATAGAATTGATTATCCCACTGGTTCAAATATGACCTCATGCTTGACTCCTTTAAGAGGAGCTTCCCAGAGAATAAAAGTGACTATTGGATTTTTTCCCCTACTGCAAGATTAACTAATTTTTTGTTTTAACTGTCTTGGAGAGTTTATTACTCCTTACTCCAAGACACTAGCCTAAGCTATATTGATGAAAAGAGCCCTAGAAATAAAAAATTTGCTAGATTAATTTTAATTAAGCGTTGATTTTAAGGGTTGTTTCTTAAGACAATAGGCATGAGAGTGAAACTAATGATGTGTATTGACCTGACTCAAAACATACTAAAAATGCATCTAATAATGATAAACAATCCATTTTCTTTCAATGAATTCAAGCTAAGGAAGAGTTGAGAAATGAAATTTTCAAAAAACAAATCTTTCCTTCAAGCAAGAATAAAATAAAATAAATCTAGTTTCAATGAGAACTCAAATTGATCTATGCTCAATAAAAATCCCTTTTTTTTCAGGATCGAAACTGCAAACTAAGATTTTCTTCAAAAGACACTACAATTTCTAAAAAGCACTCAAAGCTAAAAACACTATCTTAAGATATAAAAATTCTAAGACTAAATGTGAATTAAAACTTCAAATATTTTAAGGATGTCTTACTTAGCTTGTGATCTCACTAAGAAATTATTTACTTGAATCAGAAAGAACTCGAAAAAACATCCAATTTTTTTTTAAAGTGAAATTCCAAACTTATTAACAAAATTTTTTCAAAGATATGCAAAGGAGAAAAATAGGATCTAAATCTCACAAACAATTTCTGCTAAAATGCTAGACTCAACAAGAAATCAAGGAAACACCAGTGATCTAACGGCATACCAAGGTTTCTAATCTTTGAGCGGGATAAAGACAAAGAAAAAATTATTAAAATATGAAAATCTTTCAGAAAATCAATCAAAACTAAAAGTGCTGAAATGAACTCTTAATTAAGGCTTCCTGATAGAAGACACAGGTTTGGGTAATCACTGAGAACCTAAAAAACTAATCCAAAAAAGAAGATTTTAAGATTTTTCAAAAAGTTAATAGGGTCCGCAGTATTTAATGCAATCCAGTGCGGTCCCGCATTGTGGGTACTGGAAAAGTGCGGAACTGCCTGCACTGTCTCAAAAGGAAAAGAGCAGACATAAGAAAACAAGAGAAAAAACCAAAAATTCTCAAAAAGTTCTCAAGGATTCTACATGGATTAACTACCCAAGCCAATATAAATCAATAAAAATCAGGAAACATAAGTTCATAAATCAAAATTAAAAGAAATCAAAGCTCAAAAATATCCCCAGCGGAGTCGCCATTTTGTTGGACGGATTAGTCATTCTTGCGGACAAGACATACCTCCCAAATGTCCTACGGACAGCTAGCAACAAACGGACAAACAAAGCTATCTTTCTCTAGATATATTGCGATTTATAATTAAATGCTATAAAGGCTTAAATATCCTACCTTTGATCCAACGCTTATTTGTAGTAGTAGTCCTTCAATTGCTCGAAAGAGTTCTCCTCGAAGATTCTATAATCACAAACAAGCAAACATCAAATAGCACATGCATAGCATATATTCATAAATCATATCCATTATGGTGATCAAGGAATCCATAAAATAAACCAATCAATTGACAGCTTATTGAGAAAAACGGATTTATTTGTATTAACTTAAATAAAGAAGAGCCTCACAACCACGTTCGCCTTGATGTTGTATAGGTCTTCCTGGGGTCCGGAATCAGGTGTTTCCTCTACTCAGATCAGCCTTGCACTCTTCCAACCAAGATACATACAGGTATGTGATCTTTCCCACATGAAATATCAGCTAAAAGTGTCTAAGTCTCAAGACCACTTTGTCTCCAATAATACTAAAACTTCAACTCATCAATTGTCTTCTAAAATCTTAACCCCTTTGAGGCTGCCCTATGCCTCTTTTTATAGTGGAAGAGAGGAGGTTACAGCTCCAAACAAGAAGGGATATAATCCTACTTAAAAGGGATTAGTTCCTTACATCAAGGGGTTAGCTCCTTATTGGATGGGATGCATGAACATGAAAAGAGCGATCTTTCCACTGCAGGAATGTTTGTAGAAGCTTCCAAAAATGACTTAAATTGAGCTTCTAGATTTTACTTGCGCCTTTTTAATCTTTTATAGGGGTCCACACTTTTAATAAACAGACAATGCATTTGGCTCCGTAGGATTTAGAGCCAAAAAGTGCGGGACCACAGGAAAAACTAGGAGAAAGTGCGATACCAGAGTTTTAAGGCTTTTATGAGCTTTTCTCTTAGTTTCAAGGCTTGACTTTGGGAATTATGATATTGTAGACTTCCAGGGAGTACTAAAATGTCATGGTGAGAAATTTCAGTGTAACAATAACATCAAGCACTGGCACGTATTTGAATATGACAGGGAGATTCAGAAATTTTTGGAGTTTGTAGAAGAGTTTGCAGACATACAAATTGATGATGAGCAGGAATTGTTGAAAACCAAAATAGTAGCCCTTTTAAGAAAACTATGGCTGGGAAAAACATTATAGATCTGAAAAATAACTTTATTCCTAAGGGTTTGGTTCCTTTAGTAATACTATTTGATAAAATTATGTTTTTCTCAATCCTGAAAGCAAGGTTGGTGGAGAGAGTACAATAGAGTGTAACATTGGTACAGAAGATTAGCCAAGATTAGTCAAAGTGTCCAAATTCCTTCCTCTAGAAACCATAACAAAATATATCAAACCGCTGAAGGAATTTGATGATATTTTTGCATGGTCTTATAGTGAGTTGAAAACTTATGATAAGAGCATAATGGAGCACAAGATCCCTTTGAAAACAGATGCAAAGCCTATAGCACAAAAAATTAGACACATCAATCCCATGATGCTTCAAATCATTGAGAAAGAAATAAAAAAATTATGGGAAGCAAAGATTATTCTGCCTTTGAGATTTTCTAACTGGGTAGCTAATATAGTCCCAGTTCGAAAAAAGAATGGAGAAATAAGGATTTGTGTTTATTTTCACAACTTGAACCGGTGCTCCTTGAAAGATAAATATCCACTGCCCAAGATGGATTATATCTTGCAGAAGGTTGTAAGATCCAAAAGAATGTCAATGATTGATGGATTTTCATGCTATAATCATATTTCAGTTGATAGGAAAGATAGAGAAAAGACAACATTTACCACACCCTGGGGCACATTCATGTACAACAAAATGCCATTTGGTTTGATGAATGCATGTGCAACCTTTCAAAGGGAAATGGATATTGCCTTTGCGGGAGAAAAGGACAGATTTGTGGATGACATATTGTAACAGAAAGTGGCATCTGTATTGATCCGGGAAGAGTAGAAGCTATTCAGAAGATTGGTTTGCCAAGAAATAAGAAGGAATTGCAGTCATTTTTAGGGAAAATCAAATTTCTGAGGTGTTTTTTTCCTAACTTTGCAGAGCTGATCAAACATATAAATGTTTTGCTGAAAAAAGATGCAGAATTTAAGTGGTGAGATGAAGCTAAAGATTCTTTTTCAGCAATTAAGTCTGCCTTGACTGAAGCACCGGATTTGATTAGTCCTGATTTTGAAAAGGAGTTTTTGATTTTTTCATATGATTCAGAAGAAACAATTGCAGTTGTCTTACTACAGAAGAATAAGGAGGGTTTGGAGCAACCAATTTAATTTTTCAATCGTGCTTTAAGGGATGTTAAATTAAATTACATCTTCACTGATAAACAAGCATATGCACTAGTTAAGTCTTTGAAGTCTTTTCGAGTTTATGTGCTGCATTAAAAAATAATTGCTTTTGTGCCCGATATCACTATTAAAGATGTGTTTCTGCAGTTAGATACAGATGGAAGGAGAGGATGATGGATGACCAAGATTCTAGAATTTGATGTTGAAATCAAACCAACTAAATTGATAAAGGGTCAGGGCTTGGATCGTTTGATGATTGAATCTAACTGCAAAGCTTTAAATCTGAATGTAGAGGCAGCTGAAGGAGAACATGGAGAAGGTATTGCTAATTATCCTAAAATATTTAATTCAGATTGGTACAAGGATATAGTCTACTTTTTGTTGAATTTAAACTGTCCACCTGAAATGGAGAAATATAAAAGAAGAGCTTTTAAACTGAGAGCTGTGAAGTATTTCATTTTGGAAGATCATATTTACTAGAAATATCCTATTAGAGTCTTGTTAAGATGTGTAGATGAAGTTGAATCCCAGGATATTATGACATAGATACATGCAGGAGTGTGTGGAGGGCATTTGTATTGGAGAGAAATTGTAAACAAAATATTAAGAGCTGGCTATTATTGGCCAACCATTTTCTCTGATGTCTTTGCCAAAGTCAAGAACTGTGTCGAATGTCAGAAATTTGCTGGTAAATAGAAATTGCTACCATTACCTCTCATTCCTATTTCAGCAGATGTTCCTTTCCAGCAGTGGGGGATAGACTTCATCGGTGAAATTAATCCACCTTCATCAGGACAACATAGATGGATTCTTACAGCTGCAAAATATTTCATTAAATGGATTGAAGTTGTACCAACCAGAAATGCTACTGATATGGTAATTATTAAATTTATGTTGGAAAATATTATGTCAAGATTTGGTTTTCCACAGAAATTAGTATCTGATAATGCAATGGTCTTTAAGTCTACTAATATGTACAATTTTTCAGCAATATGGGATTGAATTGACTCATTCCATGCCTTATTACCCTCAAGATAATGGATTGGCTGAGTCATCCAATAAAATTTTGGTAAGGATTATTAAGAAAATGTTGCCTGAAAATAAGAGGAATTGGGACACTCAGCTGATACATGCTATGTGGGCATATAGAGTAAGTGGTAAAAAATCAATTAGAATGTCTCCATTTCAGCTTGTATATGGTACAGAAGCTGTAATGCCTTTGAAATTAGCTCTTATTGTGATGAAGTTCCTACAAAATGAACTTGATCATGAAAACCCAATCCAAAGGAGAATGCTACAGTTGATAGAGGCATACCAAATCAGAGAATCATTGTTGGAAAAAGTTCAAAATTATTAGGAAAAAGTCAAATCTGTTTTTGATAAAAGAGCAAATCATCAGTTGTTTCAGGAGAATGATTGGGTGTTGCATTGGGATGCTAGGAGAGAAGACCATGGAAATCATGGTAAGTTCGATACTCTGTGGTTTGGGCCATTTAAATTTGCTAAATTTTTGGAGAATAATACTTTTCTGCTCAAACTTAGTTGAGTCACTCCATTGTAAATATTCGGTGTGATGTGTCAATAAACTCCATGCCCAATGGTACTTATGTCTGTATATATGGTCAGTCTTGAGTCCAGTATGTCAATGGTCAATCCTAGTCATTATTTTCAAAAAGTCTTTTGATTTTCAAGAGTTTTTGAGGCACTCAGTCTACAGTCCTTGAAGCCTCACAGGGAAGACTTCATCCCCAATAGGAGCCATTGTTAGCACTGAAATTTTTTATGTTGTAATCGTCATTGTATTACTGTTTTCAAATTTTTATTGTGTCCTAGTCCATGTCCAAAGTTTCATTCATTTCTAATAAAAGTTAAAAATTCCCAACATCAAGGTGGTTTTAAGTGAATAGGTGTCATAGTGTTTTAGAGTCCCAAAATAATTTAAAATCTATGTTTTGGCTTATGTTAGTGTTGAAGGTTAGTTGATGTATGGGTAATAACATTGCAGTCATCTAGTCTAGAATAATAGCTACCTTTGTTGCAAATTCATTGTCAAAAAAATAATACAGTAAAAGGCAGTTATTTCTCAGAAATGCAAGTCATATATTCCACATGGTGAAAAGCGCAGCTATTTCACTGAGATTTTGGTTATCTCATAAAAGAGGCTATGGGTAAACAGGTAATCAATTTTCGAAGCAGGCAAATTAAGGCTTCGTGTCAACCAGAGTTCTTTAAAATCAAAGCGCAGCCGGAAGAAAACAACTTAACCATCAGAGTGGGAGATCCGGAAAAGAGCAGTAGATAATATCTAAAGGAAGCTGGCCGTGAAATACACTAAGGAATGAAGCAAAGGGGAAGAACCACATGCAAAAATAATGGATGACCATGATCTAATCACAGACCCAAAGGGGAGTAGACTGATGGCTGAGATTAAAGTGCACATGGGGCAACTTCGCAAAGCACAGTTTTTAAGTTTTATCGTTAAGTCAAATCACCTGGTATGTTAAGTGATTTGTGATGCGATGAGGCTAAGGGGAAAGCAAGGAAGACCGTCAGATCTGGGCGCAGATCAACGGTGGAGATTAAAGCGCAGATGGAGCGATTTCACAAATCGCAGTTTTTAAAGTTTATCATTAAGGCTTCACATGGTATGTTAAGTGATTTGCGATGCGATGAGGTGAGGGAGACGTGTCAACGTAGCACATTAGCATGATTTCACAAATCAAAGAGTTTATGGTTTAGCCATTATTAGTGTAAAGTTAAATTTGTAGGCGACCAATTTGCGATTGCTTCCTATTGGTCAACTGGTTGTGGAGCCCAAGAACCACAATTCCGCGTGAATGCATATTTTTTGGGAGAAATTGCGGTTTTGTTTAAAGTTCCAAAAAATGTTATTGATTTCATGTGTATGTATGTTTATAAAAATTCCGATGCGGGATCTGCCATCGGTCCCATTTATCTTCCATGTTGTTAGGTCCCTGTAATTTTCCAGATTAAAAGACCAAATGTACAAGGGTAACATCAAAGCAGTCTTTGGAGTCCTAGGACCTAGCCTTCCTGGACTCAGAGAGGGCTTTCTCTATAATTTGTATAAAAGATGTGAACTTGATTGATTTTAGGGTTTTGATTTTAGTCTAGTTATGTTGATTAGGGTTTGTTTGTTTGTTTTGTTTGGTTGGGTTGCTTGTCAAGCAGAACAGGTAGAGTAAGAGAGGTTTAGACCATTGGGCTCTGGAGTCTGCAAAAGGTCTTGAAAGGTATAACAATAGGTGAGGGGTGTTTTGGAGGGCAAGTATAACAAAGCCAAATGGATCTTCAAAGCTTATGTGAGTGAAGTGAACATTAAATTGTGAGATTAGTAGGTTTAAAGGGCAGTTAAGAATCCTTTAACATGTACTATAACAAGAAAATTCTTTAAGAACAATATGCATAAAGAAATAACCAAATATAGGGCATACCATAAGCTTCTTTGAATAAACCCTAGTAAGTAAACATTAAGAAAACAGTCCAGCAAACCATAGAAAGAAATAAACTTGTCAATTCTCTAGTGATTTCACCTTCAGGCAAAGAAAACATTCAAGATAACATATAGTAATGATCAAAGAGAAGGGAACTTCTAAAATTTCTTAATCATACTACAGAGAACTTCAAAGCAACCATTCAAGATGGACAAAAGGGCAGGGTAAACCATAAACCTCTTTAGTCAAACCCTATTTAGCAATACTTGAAAGAAAAGACCTCAAAAACAATGTTTTAAGTCAAACCAAAGGTAGGGATAACCATAAAATTCTTTTACATGGGCCCCATTAAATCATTCTTGAGATAAAAAAGCTAGGTGGGATTAGAGATAAACTAAGAATTCTCTAAACTAACCTAGTAGAGGAAAACATACAAGCAATAGAAAGCAGACAGAGCTAAGGTGCCTCTAAACAACATTTCTTAACCTAAAATTTCTGTTCTACTGCATGAGAAAGATGAAACAAAATGAAAACATAAGAAAACAAGAATTAATTTAGAAAAACATCACCATTAGCTATGCTCATGAATCCTACAAGTGTGCTTGCTCCATTGTCATCCAAATCAAAGCATTCATAACACTCCAAAGCCAAATTTCTCCTCAACTCCAAGTCTATGTATTGAGTTTAACAATCAATCAGCATGTACAATGAAGCCTCCATGTAGCATTTATCTTGAAAAGGAGGACCAAAACCCTAGCTAGGTCTCCAAAATATCATTAATACATCATAAATTCCATTTTTGTCCAAAGAGACCATGTAAGGCCCAAGGCACAAAATATCCTAACTCAATAAATGCAAAATAAATTCTAACATAAATTCTAAGCTAACTCTAGAGTGATTTGCCTAAAAAACCCTCAAAATATCTTTTTCATTAACTCCAAGTGTCTTTTGTTGACTTTCTGGCAAGGGCGCAATGCCAAAACAGGAAAAATAGGTCTTTTCCAGCTGAGTTTTGGAGGTCTTCCCAGTGTCCAAATGAGCTCCATGATAGCTCATTGGAAAGCTTCTCCTATATACTTTCCAAAAATGCATTTATTTATCTGATTGGACTCCATTTTATGTCTCAAAAACTCATTCTCCCAAGGCTGCTCAAGGCGCAGCTTCAACTTTGAAAATAGGGCAGAAAGTTGATTTTTTGCATGTTTTTGGCACTTTTGGAGTACCAGTTCTGCTCCAAATAATATGAAATTTTGTGAGGGTGATGTCCTTACCCTAAGGATTCTGAAAATTTCAAGTTTTCTTTCAATGGATGCCCAAAAAAAGAGCACAGTTCCAGTGGCGCTGCGCGCTTAGCCCTTCAAAACAGTCACAATTCCAAAAAACTCAAAAATTTGCAAAAAGTTTTCAAAATTGCGATTTGCCTTACTGATCATGTCTAGGATGCTTGTAGGGATGAATCAACAAGTATTTCAATCTTTTATTTGCCTTTTCCCTCCTTTAGGACTTCAATCTTTGCAAGGGATGTTTTGAGCTTGGCCCTTGCAATCTTGTTTCTTAAGGCATAATGCCTTGCCATCTTCTTATGGAGGTCAAGGTCCCTCTTGGTCTTTTCCAACTGACCCTTTAAGTATAAATTTTCTCTCTCTAACCAAGGTTCCCGATCATATTCTATTTCCGTGGCAAGCAGCTCACTTGGAGTGAGCTACTTTGCCAAGGATGTCTCTTGCTCCCTCTCCTTGGCTAAAGATTTCTTCAAGAAAATTGTTCTTGGCCTCCTCCTAGGAAGTTGTTCTGCCTCTTCCTCCATGTCATCATAAGTGCCCTAGACTTAATCTAGCTTTGCCTTTGTCTTTGAAACCTCTTTCCTATCTCTGATAGCTCTGATCTCATAGATAGCCTTCTCTACCTCCAGATGCTTGTTTTCAACCTTAAAATAGTGAATCACATGCTTAGCCCTACCTAGATTTGTTTACAAATCCTTAATTTGGGCATCTTTTCTTTTGAGCAGTGTTGTGGTTACTATGTTTTGGCTAGACTGGCAAGGCCAAAAGACAAGACAACATCAAACCACTTTGGGATCCTAGGATCTAGCCCTCCTGGACCCAGAGAGGGATCTCTCTATAAATGTAAATAATGATATATCTTTAAGGTCAGTTTATGGTATTAGGCTAGGTATGAAGCACAGGGGTTTTGGTTTTGTTTGTTTGGTTGGAGATCATTAACTGAGAAGGTTATGTGAAGTGGAAAGGGAACTAAATAGAAGGATGTTCTAGCATGGGAAGATGGGTCAAGAGAAGTGCTAATCCATTGGGCTATGGAGTCATAAAATGGTTTACTTGCATAAAAACTATCCAAGGGTTTCCATAGGGCAAGTCATCTATACCAAAGGATCTCTTTAGATAGGTGGTGAGATGGAACATTAAGAAGTGGGTGAAAGAAATAAACCAAAGTGCAGCCTAAGATTGGGTAAGGACTTTGAACCTATCCTGATTTTGACATACTTCAAAGGAAACTCTCAGTAGACACAAAGGGTAGCTTAAGATTAGGTAAAGACTTTTAACTTAGCCCACTTTCAGCATACTCTTAAGGAAGACAATCCAACAATCCTCATAACCTCTTTCAGACAATAGAAAACATTTAAGATTTAATCACAGAGTAAGGCCTAAGATCAGAGAAAGACTTTTAACCTTCATTGCTTTGACACTCAACTCAGAGGGATCTTAGAAAGGCTGACTATTGGAAAAGGAACCTAGTGAGACAGGGCTAACTCTAAATCTCCCAGTTTCCTAATTCTTTCAGCTGAAACCAAACAAGAACATCTAAGAAGAAAACTCTGAATTCATACATTAGTAAGCATGGACAAACCAACTTCTATACTGGTTAAATTGTGTTGAATTTTTTCCAAGATACACATTCAGAGGAAAACATAAAGATAAAGACTTGACAGTGAGATTTAGGGTACTTCCAGCAGTATGTCCTAATCTATGCTTATTGTTATTTATCAGAGAATAATGGACAGTATGAAAAAAATGAAAGGAGACAATTACAGAAAGGAAAACATCACCAATAATATAGACCAGGATCCTGTGAATCTGCTTGTTCAATTGATATGCAAAACCGGTCACATACTTTGAGCCCAGTGGCTTTTTACAGTCCAAACTTTCCTTCCCTGCCTACTATATTACAAACTACTCAGCTACTTCCCCTCAATAATAGTTCTAATAATCAATAAAATCCCAACCCTTTACAATGAATCTTCAATGAATACTTATAGGTGAATAAGGAGGTGGAGTAGCAGATATGAACTTAAATGATTCATTAAGACAGAGGGGATGAAGTATTCGAATGACCACTCTGCATAATGACTTTGCATTAACATGTTGGTACCCTTTAGGCTGGTTTAGAAGTCTTTGTCAGGTTGACAATAACCTCAGGTATGTGTCTTTGAAATACTTTCTGGCTGCTGGTACTCTGTTTTATCTTCTGAGACAAGTAGGGTGACAGAGTGTCTTTCAAGTCTTCCATACTTCCATAACTGCTATCCTGACAACTTTAGAAACTTCTGTCAGTGTAATAACTACTAGGGTGCTTGGTGGAGTGTAGAATAGTTCGTGTGAGTTGTTCCTTCTTGGAGAAAAAACGTTCTGTTGATCTGTTCTGATTGTGTTTAGGCTTCATTAAGCCTCTTTAATCATATTCATGTCTTCATCTATGCCCTTTATCCTTTAAATATTGGATTATAAGCATTAAGGCTTCAACATTAGGCATTAATCCTTTAATTTGTCTTCTGATACTCTTTGCTGCTTCTGCTGAACTGTTTGTGTGAATATACAGGTTTTAGGCTCGTTGGAGGGTTTGAATTAGGGTTTATAACCCGATATTCAATGAAAAACATACTATTAAACCCTCTCTGGTGTCTTCTTCTGCTACCTTTAGATCTGGAACTGGCATTATGTGCTCTATATTACCATAGCCATGACTGTGGAGACAGTGTAAATTCATGGCCTTTTGACACCTGCAAAACACGATAAACACATTAATAAAACTGGTGGGGGCGAGGGTGGCTGCTTCGAAAGCTCATGGGGATGGATGAGTAGTGAGGGAAAATGTGAGCACAGAAGAAAAATGGGTGAAAAAACATGTCGAGAGGCGAAAAACAGGTCTGATGGTAGTTTGGAGCGAGGTGAGTTATGGATCGTTGGATTAGATCAAACAACAATGATCTGCGGTGGAGATTTACGGATGGAGTCGTTGGGAAGGTTAGATGGATGAAAAATGGATGGAGGTGAGATTAGATCAGGGTTGTTAGATTAGAACCAATCGACGGCGGAGATCGCCCGATGGGATCATTTGGGAGATCAGATGAATGGTGAGTGAACGCGGTTGCGATGTAATGTGGGCCGTTGGATTTCGGAGACCAACGACTGTGATTAAAAGAGAAATTATGCTGCGGAGGGTGGTATGGCGGAAACAGGAGTAGTTTTTGTGTGGCGCCGAGGGGGGTAAACGATTTCTCGAAAAATAACGCGATTCCATTCATCGTGCGACACGTGGATTTACAAAACCACCCATTTCGCGTTTTTTTCAGCATTGTCTCGCTGTCATAAAAATTTTGTGAAAAAGAATGTCAACTTTCAGATCGTGATGTGTTGATTGGACGGTGCGGAATAAATGCAATAGCGGGTGAGATGCAAGGGTGGAAGGTGGGCCATCGGGTTTATTCTCGACCGTTGGTTTGCTGGAATGAACGATCGATATAGAAGGATAGAGTGGAAGTGTTTTAAAAGGGCGATCGAGATGTTATATGGGTGGTGGGATAGATCCTGGCCGTTGGATCTATAGAATGGATGACTGAGATCTGAAGATGAGGCGGAAGGTTTGAGAAAAAGGGAAAAGAGGTCGGGAATAAATGGGTGCCCGATGTCGCGATGGTTGTTGATCTTGTGCAGATCAACGGTCTTTATTCATTTAAATCAAACTGTCAGGAGGTAAAAAAAAAAGGGATAAAGGGGTTTTAATTGGGGTTTCTTGGCCTTTGAGTGCATGATTACAAAGATTTAGGTCGCATGGAGGAGGGGCTAAAGGGAATAAGCCCTCGGGGGCTTAATACTTCAATGGAGCGGAAAAATTATTTTTTAGTCCTTTTGAAGGGATTTTGGGAGTTTTTAAAGTGGAGGTTTGTTCTTCTAAGTGCCCGATTGCGGGCTATATTCATATGAGGCGGGGGGATTTTAAAGCCATAAGTCCTCGGGGGCTAAAAACTTTATAGTGCAAAATGGGTTTTTTAGGCCAAAAAACAGGGATTTTTAAGCCAAACGAGGGGTTCCGATAGGCAAAAGAAGGGATTTTAAAACCAAACAAGAGGGAAATATCAGGTTGAAAAGGGGTTTAGGATGAGATGGGAGTGAAATGAAGGGGTTTTGGAGGAATTTTTTGAAGGGAAAAAGGGTGACAAAGAGGGATTTTGTGGGAATGAAATGGAGCAAATGGAGGCCTTTTTAAAGCAATCTCTTTCACAAAACAACAGGGCTTTTCAATGGAAACAACTGTGAAGATTTATTCAAAGGACAGAAAACACATGAAGGCTTCAAGAATGATAGATTTTCAAGGGAAATGTTTCTCTTGAATACTTAGAAACATACTTAGCCACCTGTTTTCTATGCCAAAATTTTATAGGTGGCTAACAGTGGCTCCACATGGGGATGGCATCTTCTTGAAGGTGTCAAGAATCTCATAAATAATCTTTGGAAGTAGGCCATATGCCTGGCACTTGACCATATTTCTCTTCTTTGATCATCTGCTACAAACATGATGGATATTAAATCAACATAAAACCTTTCCCAAACAACTACCTACCCATCCTACTGTCCTAACATTTTTTCTTCAAGGTGCATTTGGACTTGCAGACCTTTCACATCATCAATTTTTATTGAAAGAAAAAACTAATCTAAATCTACCCTTATTCCTCCATGAGACCATATTAAACAGTTGGACTCATAGCTTCTCTATCTAAACTAATATCTGCCAGGATTAAATTGTCTGGCAGATTTTCATTCTCTACATTCTAAAACAGAAATTTAAATATAGACAAACCAGGATTAGACTGTCTAATTTTCTGTGGGTCCATGGCATAAATACAAGCTACACATGGACTGAAATTTGTAGAAATTGAAAACAAAATTTGAAGGCTTCAGATCTGAAAATCACCAGCATCCTTCCTTCTTCTTGTGACTCATATTTTGAGCTTTTTAGAGTCACCTTCTTTCTTCTTTTCAGCTCTGGTTTTGATCTTGTTAGAGCTACTTCTTATTTTTCTCTCTGTTTTGAGCTTGTCTAAACCCTTCTCTAGCTATTTTTGTATTTTTTGAATTTTTCTTTAAAGTAAAATCAGCAACTAACTAAATTCTCACAGGTTGAGCTTTATTGAGATTCCTACCTACCCTAATATAACTTGGAAATCTCTGATGCTCATTGTCATACAATAGTTCCAGTGCAGCCAGTTAAGCAGTAACAAAAAAGGATAGAAAATCTGACTACCTGTCAGAGATAACCATAGGGTACTTTGAATGTGGGTCTTCAAAACGAAGACCACCACCAGTGGTGACCACTTATGATGTATCTAGCTCTTGCAAAGGGTTAATTCTTGGGAACTTGAGCCAATCAGGGCCTCCATATATTCTGCCATAGGATCAACAAGAACATGATATAAAATTTCTTCCTTCAGGCCTTCCATGACTAGTAGGCTATCTGTATCCTTGACAGCTTTGATCACTGCATCTTTAGTGTGGTTCTTGAAAGCACAATCATCCTTTTCTTGGTTGGGAGTATTTGGCAAGTAAGTTTCAACCAAGACTAATTATTCTTCCACTGGATCAAGAAAAATATTCCTTTGAGATAGAAACTCTTCCTCAACTTCATGATCATCTGAACTGGAGGACTCATCATATTTGGTAGTGCTGTCCTCTTGTAACCCTGATAGGTTTTTCTTGAGTGGGTTGAACTCTGTGAAAATACTAACATATTCTTGAGCAGGGGCTTCTTTGATTACCTCAACCCTTTCAGGAGAAGGTTTAGGATATTCCACTTGCTCAAGAGTTTCTTCATTGCTTTCCTCATCATCCTCTGAGCTGAAAGGCTGCTGATTCCCAATCACATGAAAACCATTACTGATGGTCTGATATAAAGCAGAGTGAAGATTCAATGAGTCTTCACCAGCTACTAGACTTTCATAACTTTCTTCATCAGTATCATAAATAGCTAGGCTTGGCTCATTAATTTCTTGAAGTTGATGGACATGATCTTCCTTCCACAAATCTACTGATGATGGTCCTGCGGGATTAGCTTATATTTGGAAAAAATCATCATCAGATAGATCAAAACTGGAAAAATCATAATTATAAGCAATGTTACCAATCAAACCTACTGGATTCTCAACAAGTCTTTCTTCAAAATAATTTGCAAGTTCATTTTCTGATTTGAAATCTTGTTTATCATACATGCTTTGCATGTTGCTTATGTCTTGCAGTGATCTGGTTTTTTTTTCCTGAGGAAAAGGTGTGGGTCCTTTCGAATAAGCATCTCTAGTTTCACCCTCATATTCTTCCTCTTTTATGTTTAGCAAGTAGTTGGCTGTCTCTATCAATCTTTCCAGCTTGGTTTCTGCAGAGATAAGCCTTCTTTGTTCTGCTTGGTCCTTCCTTATTGCATTTAATTTTTCCTCCCTGCACCATATGTTGTATTCGATAGTAATTTCTATGTTTTTCATTTCTTCCAGGCTTGAAGGCTCTCTTTCTCTTATATGGAATTCCACCTCAGGGTCAAAAGAACTCGGATAGTGCAATAGGGCCCATCCCAAGGGTGGCTTTATCTTAGTAGGTATTACATTGTATACCTTATTGAACCTGACTGAAAAGTCTTGTACTGTCTCTCCTGGTTGTCTTTTCAAATTCTGGTACTCTTCTAGGATGAGGAAAACATTTCCCAGGACTGCCCATTTATCAAGGAAAACTTGAGCAAATTGATGAAAATTGATAATGCTTACAGCTGGAAGGTCCTTAAACCAACTCTTAACCTTTCCTTGTAATTATAAGGCAAACATTCTAATACGCACATCATCTTCTTCTATTTCATATAAGTCAATTAAATCCTCAAGATTTTGAACGTGTTGCTCAACAGTGACCTTTGTATTTTCTCCATAAAAAGGGGCAGCTTATTTGTAAGTCCTGCAGGAAGGGGTTGGAAGATAAGAGGCAAAACTAGAGGATTATATCTTTCTATGACCTTTGTGGGTGTAGGTAGTGCAAAAAGAGACCTATGATTGCTTGAAGTTTCATTAGGGGTAAGATATACAGCATGAGGCTCTTGTTTCACTAGGTTTTTCACAGGTGTATAGGTCTGCTCATGGTCTGAAAACTGAGGCTTGAGATCTTTCCCATAATCAATGTGGATCTCATCTTTGTACACTTGATCAGGCTTAAAGTAGGATAGAACGTAGTTGTAGATAAAAACAATGATTTCTTGAAACCAAATCCAACCTGAATGTTCTATCCTTCTAGAATGTCTAGCCATATTTCAGGTTCTTCCTCCAATGGAGTCTTCAGGTCTATTAGGAATTGTGGAGTTGCCAAGTGGAGGATTATCAATATTTTAATGAGGGTTGCTGTCCACCATTAGCAGTTGAATACCAATCGAGGCTAATTGGTCTTTATTCCCCAGCGGAGTTGCCATTATGTTGTGGTTCTTGTGTTTTGGCCATATTGGCAAGACCAAAAGACAAGACAACATCAAATCACTTTGGGATCCTAGGATCTAGCCCTCCTGGATCCAGAGAGGGATCTCTCTATAAATGTAAAGAATGATATATATTTAAGGTCATTTTATGGTATTAGGCTAGGTATGAAGCACAGGGGTTTTGGTTTTGTTTGTTTGGTTGGAGATCATTAACTGAGAAGGTTATGTGAAGTGGAAAAGGAACTAAATAGAAGGATGTTTCAGCATGGGAAGATGGGTCAAGAGAAGTGCCAATCCATTGGGCTATGGAGTCATAAAAGGGTTTACTTGCATAACAAATATCCAAGGGTTTCCATAGGGCAAGTCATCTATATCAAAGGATCTCTTTAGATAGGTGGTGAGATGGAACATTAAGAAGTGGGTGAAAGAAAGAAACCAAAGTGCAGCCTAAGATTGGGTAAGGACTTTGAACCTATCCTGCTTTTGACATACTTCAAAGGAAAATCTTAATAGACACAAAGGGTAGCTTAAGATTAGGTAAAGACTTTTAACTTAGCCTGCTTTCAGCATACTCTTAAGGAAAACAATCTAGCAGTCCTCATAACTGCTTTCAGACAATAGAAAACATTTAAGATTTAAACACAGAGTAAGGCCTAATATCGGAGAAATACTTTTAACCTTCATTGCTTTGACACTCAACTCAGAGGGATCTTAGAAAGGCTGACTGTTGGAAAAGGAACCTAGTGATACAAGGCTAACTCTAAATCTCCCAGTTTCCTAATTCTTTCAACTGAAACCAAACAAGAACATCTAAGAAACAAACTCTGAATTCACACATTAGTAAGCATGGAAAAACCAACTTCTATACTAGTTAAATTCTGTTGAATTTGTTCCAAGATACACATTCAAAGGAAAACATAAAGATAAATATTTGACACTGAGATTTAGGGTACTTCCAACAGTATGTCCTAATCTATTCTTGCTATTATTTATCAGAGAATAATGGACAGTATGAAAAACATGAAAGGAGACAATTACAGTAAGGAAAACATCACCAATAATATAGACCAGGATCCTGTGAATTTGCTTGTTCAATTGATATGCAAAACCGGTCACATACTTTGAGCCCAGTGGCTTTTTACAGTCCAAACTTTCCTTCCCAGCCTACTATATTACAAACTACTCAGCTACTTCCCCTCAATAACAGTTCTAAAAATCAATAAAATCCCAACCCTTTACAATGAATATTCAATGAATACTTATAGGTGAATGAGGAGGTGGAGTAGCAGATATGAACTTAAATGATTCATTAAGAGAGAGGGGAGGAAGTATTCGAATGCCCACTCTGCATAATTACTTTGCATTAACATGTTGGTACCCTTTAGGTTGGTTTAGAAGTCTTTGTCAGGTTGAAATCAGGTATGTGTCTTTGAAGTACTTTCTGGCTGCTGGTACTCTGTTTTATCTTCTAAGACAAGTAGGGTGACAAAGGGTCTTTCAGGTCTTCCATACTTCCATAATTGCTATCTTGACAGCTTTAGAAACTTCTGTCAGTGTAATAACTGCTAGGGTGCTTGGTGGAGTGTAGAATAGGTCGTGTGAGTTGTTCCTTCTTGGAGAAAAAACGTTCTTCTGATCTGTTCTGATTGTGTTTAGGCTTAATTAAGCCTATTTAATGATCTTCATGTCTTCATCTGTGCCCTTTATCCTTTAAACATTGGATTATAAGCGTTAAGGCTTCAACATTAGCCATTAATCCTTTAATTTGTCTTCTAATACTCTTTGCTGCTTCTGCTGACCTGTTTGTGTGAATATACAGGTTTTAGGGGCACTGGAGGGTTTGAATCAGCGTTTATAACTTGATCTTCAATGAAAAACATACTATTAAACCCTCTCTGGTGTCTTCCTCTGCTACCTTTGGCTCTGGAACTGGCATTCTGTGCTCTATATTACCATAGCCATGACTGTGGAGATAGTGGAAAGTCATGGCCTTTTGACACCTGCAAAACACGATAAACACATTAATAAAAATGGTGGGGGTGAGGGTGGCTGCTTCGGAAGCTTGTGGGGATGGGGGAGCAGCGAGGGAAAATGTGAGTGCAGCAGAAAAATGGGTGAAAAACCATGTCGGGAGGCAAAAAACAGGTTTGATGGGAGTCTGGAGCGAGGTGAGTTATGGACCATTGGATTAGATCAAACAACGGTGATCTACGGTGGAGATTTGTAGATGGAGTCGTTGGGAAGGTTAGATGGATGAAAAATAGATGGAGGCGAGATTAGATCAGGGCCGTTAGATTAGAACCAATCGACAGGGGAGATCGCCCGACGGGATCATTTGGGAGATCAGATGAATGGTGAGTGAACGGGGTTGCGATGTAATGTGGGTCGTTGGATTTTGGAGACCAACGGTTGTGATTAAAAGAGAAACTACGCTGCGGAGGGTGGTATGGCGGAAACAGGAGTGGTTTTAATGTGGCGTTGAGGGGGGTAAATGGTTTTCTGAAAAATAACGCGATTACATTCATCGCGTGACACGTGGATTTACAAAACCACACATTTTTCGTTTTTTTTCGGCGTTAACTCGCGGTCATAAAAATTTTGCGAAAAAGAATGTCAGTCGTCAGATCGTGATGTGTTGATCAGACAGTGCGGAATAAATGCGATAGCAGGTGATATGCGCGGGCGAAAGGTGGGCCATCGAGTTTATTCTCTACCATTGGTTTTCTGGAATGAACGGTCGAGATTGAAGGATAGAGCGAAAGTGTTTTAAAAGGGGGATCGAGATGTTATATGGGTGGCAGGATAGATCTTGGCTGTTGGATCTATAGAATGGACGACCGAGATCTGAAGATGAGGCAGAAGGTTTGAGAAAAAGGGAAAAGAGGACCGGGAATGAATGGGTGCCCGATGTCGCGTTGGCCATTGATCTTGTGCAGATCAACAGTCTGTATTCATTTAACTCGAACCGTCGAGAGGTGAAAAACAAAGGGAGAAAGGGGTTTTAATTGGGGTTTCTTGGCCTTTGAGCACCTGATTACAAAGCTTTAGGTCGCATGGAGGAGGGGCTAAAGGGAATAAGCCCTCGGGGGCTTAATACTTCAATGGAGTGGAAAACTTGTTTTTTAGGCCTTTTGAAGGGATTTTGGGGGTTTTTAAAGTGAAGGTTTGTTCTTCTAAGCGCATGGTTGCGGGCTGTAGTCATATGAGGTGGGGGGGTTTTAAAGCCATAAGCCCTCGGGGGCTAAAAACTTTATAGTGCAAAAAGGGTATTTTAGGCCAAAAAACAGTGATTTTTAAGCCAAATGAGGGGTTCCGATAGGCAAAAGAAGGGATTTTTAAACCAAAAAAGAGGGAAATATCAGGTGCAAAAGGGGTTTAGGATGAGATGGGAGTGAAATGAAGGGGTTTTGAAGGAATTTTGTGAAGGTAAAAAGGGTGAAAAATAGGGATTTTGTGGGAATGAAATGGAGCAAATGGAGGCCTTTTTAATGCAATCTCTTTCACAAAATAGCAGGGCTTTTCAATGGAAACAACAGTGAAGATTTCTTCAAAGGACAGAAAACACATGAAGGCTTCAAGAATGATAGATTTTCAAGGGAAACGTTTCTCTTGAAGACTTAGAAACATACTTAGCCACCTGTTTGCTATGCCAAAATTTTATAAGTGGCTAACAGTGGCTCCACATGGGGATGGCATCTTCTTGAAGGTGTCAAGAATCTCAGAAATAATCTTTGGAAGTAGGCTAGATGCCTGGCACTTGACCATATTTCTCTTATTTTATTGATACTACAAACATGATGGATATTAAATCAACAGAAAACCTTTCCCAAACAACTACCTACCCATCCTACTGTCCTAACATTTTTTCTTCAAGGTGCATTTGGACTTGCAGACCTTTCACATCATCAAATTTTATTGAAAGAAAAAACTAATATAAATCGACCCTTGTTCCTCCATGAGACCAGATTAAACAGTTGGACTCATAGCTTCTCTATCTAAACTAATATCTACCAGGATTAAATTGTCTGACAGATTTTCATTCTCTACATTCTAAAATAGAAATTTAAATATAGACAAACCAGGATTAGACTGTCTGATTTGCTGTGGGTCCATGGCAATAAGACAAGCTGCACATGGACTGAACTTTGCAGAAATTGAAAACAAAATTTGAAGGCTTCAGATCTGAAAATCACCAACATCCTTCCTTCTTCTTGTGACTCAAATTTTGAGCTTTTTAGAGTCACCTTCTTTCTTCTTTTTAGCTCTGGTTTTGATCTTGTTAGAGCTGCTTCTTTTTTTTTTCTCTGTTTTGAGCTTGTCTGAACCCTTCTCTTTCTATTTTTGTATTTTTTGAATTTTTCTTCAAAGTAAAATTAGCAACTAACTAAATGCTCACAGGCTGAGCTTTATTGAGATTCCTACCTACCCTAATCTAACTTGGAAATCTCTAATGCTCTATGTGATACAATAGTGCCAGTGCAGCTAGTTAAGAAATAACAAAAAAGGATAGAAAATATGACTGCCTGTCAGAGATAACCATAGGGTACTTTGAATGTGGGTCTTCAAAACCAAGACCAACACCAGTGGTGACCACTCCTGATGTATCTGGCTCTTACAAAGGGTTAATGCTTGGGAACTTGAGCCAATCGGGGCCTCCATATATTCTGCTATAGGATCAACAAGAACATGATATAAAATTTCTTCCTTCAGACCTTCCATGACTGGTAGGCTATCTGTATCCTTGACAGCTTTGATCACTGCATCTTCAGTGTGTTTCTTGAAAGCACAATCATCCTTTTCCTGGTTGGGAGTATTTGGCAGGTAAGTTTCAACCAAGACTAATTCTTCTTCCACTGGATCAAGAAAAATATTCCTTTGAGATAGAAACTCTTCCTCATCTTCATGATCATCTGAACTGGAGGACTCATCATATTTGGCAGTGTTGTCCTCTTTTAACCCTGATAGGTTTTGCTTGAGTGTGCTGAACTCTGTGAGAATACTAACATATTCTTGAGCAGGGGCTTCTTTGAGTACCTCAACCCTTTCAGGAGAAGGTTCATGATATTCCACTTGCTGAAGAGTTTCTTCATTGCTTTCCTCCTCATCCTCTGAGTTGAAAGGCTGTTGATTCCCAATCACATGAAAACCATTATTAATGGTCTGATATAAAGCAAAGTGAAGATTCAATGAGTCTTCACCTGCTACTAGACTTTCATAACTTTCTTCATCAGTATCATAAATAGCCTGGCTTGGCTCATTAATTTCTTGAAGTTGATGGACATGATCTTCCTCCCAAAATCTACTGATGATGGTCCTGCAGGATTAGCTTCTATTTGGAAAAAATCATCATTAGATAGATCAAAACTGGAAAAATAATAATTATAAGCAATGTTACCAATCAAACCTACTAGATTCTCAGCAAGTCTTTCTTCAAAATAATCTGCAAGTTCATTTTTTGATTTGAAATCTTGTTTATCATACATGCTTTGCATGTTGCTTATGTATTGCAGTGATTTGGTTTTTTTTTCCCGAGGAAAAGGTGTGGGTCCTTTAGAATAAGCATCTCTAGTTTCACCCTCATATTCTTCCTCTTTTATGTTTAGCAAGTAGTTGGCTGTCTGTATCAATCTTTCCAGCTTGGTTTCTGTAGAGATCAACCTTATTTTCTCTACTTGGTCCTTCTTTATTGCATTTAATTTTTCCTCCCTGCACCATATGTTGTATTCGGCAGTAATTTCTAAGTTTTGCATTTCTTCTAGGCTTGAAGGCTCTCTTTCTCTTATATGGAATTCCACCTCAGGGTCAAAAGAACTCGGATAGTGCAATAGGGCCCATCCCAAGGGTGGCTTTATCTTAGTAGGTATTGTATTGTATACCTTATTGAACCTAGATGAAAAGTCCTGTACTGTCTCTCCTAGTTGTCTTTTCAAATTCTGGTACTCTTCTAGGATGAGGAAAACATTTCCCAGGACTACCCATTTATCAAGGAAAACTTGAGCAAATTGATGAAAATTGATAATGCTTGCAGCTGGAAGGTCCTTAAACCAACTCTTAACCTTTCCTTGTAATGATAAGGAAAACATTCTAATATGCACATCTTCTTCTTCTATTTCATATAAGTCAAGTAAATCCTCAAGATTTTGAACGTGTTGCTCAGCAGTGACCTTTGTATTTTCTCCATAAAAAAGGGGCAGCTTATTTGTAAGTCATGTAGGAAGGGGTTGGAAGATAAGAGGCAAAAATAGAGGCTTGTATCTTTCTATGACCTTTGTGGGTGTAGGTAGTGCAACACGAGACCTATGACTGCTTGAAGTTTCATTAAGGGTAAGAGATACAGCATGAGGCTCTTGTTTCACTAGGTTTTTAACAGGTGTATAGGTCTGCTCATGGTTTGAAAAATGAGGCTTGAGATCTTTCCCATAATCAATGTCGATCTCATCTTTGTACACTTGATCATGCTTAAAGTAGGATAGAACGTAGTTGTAGATAAAAACAATGAGTTCTTGAAACCAAATCCAGCCTGAATGTTCTATCCTTCTAGAATGTCTGGCCATATTTTAGGTTCTTCCTCCAGTGGAGTCTTCAGGTCTGTTAGGAATTGTGGAGTTTCCAGGTGGAGGATTCTCAATATTTTAATGAGGGTTGATGTCCACCATCAGCAGTTGAATACCAATCAAGGCTAATTGGTCTTTATTCCCCAGCGGAGTTGCCATTATGTTGTGGTTCCTGTGTTTTGGCCAGATTGGCAAGACCAAAAGACAAGACAACATCAAACCACTTTGGGATCCTAGGATCTAGCCCTCCTGGATCCAGAGAGGGATCTCTCTAAAAATGTAAAGAATGATATATATTTAAGGTCAGTTTATGGTATTAGGCTAGGTATGAAGCATAGGGGTTTTGGTTTTGTTTGTTTAGTTGGAGATCATTAACTGAGAAGGTTATGTGAAGTGGAAAAGGAACTAAATAGAAGGATGTTTTAGAATGGGAAGGTGGGTCAAGAGAAGTGCCAAGCCATTGGGCTATGGAGTCATAAAAGGGTTTACTTGCATAACAACTATCCAAGGGTTTCCATAGGGAAAGTCATCTATACCAAAGGATCTCTTTAGATAGGTGGTGAGATGGAACATTAAGAAGTGGGTGAAAGAAAGAAACCAAAGTGCATCCTAAGATCGGGTAAGGACTTTGAACCTATCCTGATTTTGACATACTTCAAAGGAAACTCTCAATAGACACAAAGGGTAGCTTAAGATCAGGTAAAGAATTTTAACTTAGCCTGCTTTCAACATACTCTTAAGGAAGACAATCCAGCAGTCCTCATAACCACTTTCAGACAATAGAAAACATTTAAGATTTAAACACAAAGTAAGGCCTAAGATCAGAGAAAGAATTTTAACCTTCACTGCTTTGACACTCAACTCAGAGGGATCTTAGAAAGGTTGACTGTTGGAAAAGGAACCTAGTGAGACGGGGCTAACTCTAAATCTCCTAGTTTCCTAATTCTTTCAGCTGAAACCAAACAAGAACATCTAAGAAAAAAACTCTGAATTCATACATTAGTAAGCATGGACAAACCAAATTCTATACTGGTTAAATTGTGTTGAATTTGTTCCAAGATACACATTCAGAGGAAAGCATAAAGATAAAGATTTGACAGTGAGATTTAGGGTACTTCCAACAATATGTCCTAATCTATGCTTGCTGTTCTTTAGTAGAGAATAATGGACAGTCTGAAAAACATGAAAGGAGACAATTACAGTAAGGAAAACATCACCAATAAT
This sequence comes from Pinus albicaulis, assembly GCA_034641835.2. Classification (NCBI taxonomy): domain Eukaryota; kingdom Viridiplantae; phylum Streptophyta; class Pinopsida; order Pinales; family Pinaceae; genus Pinus; species Pinus albicaulis. Next base: position 736,098,082 of record CM076570.1, on the reverse strand, counting down.
ATAGACCAGGATCCTGTGAATCTGCTTGTTCAATTGATATGCAAAACTAGTCACATACTTTGAGCCCAGTGGCTTTTTACAGTCCAAAATTTCCTTCCCAGCCTACTATATTACAAACTACTCAGCTACTTCCCCTCAATAACAATTCTAAAAATCAATAAAATCCCAACCCTTTACAATGATTCTTCAATGAATAATTATAGGTGAATGAGGAGGTGGAGTAGCAGATATGAACTTAAATGATTCATTAAGACAAATGGGAGGAAGTATTCGAATGCCCAATCTGCATAATGACTTTACATTAACATGTTGGTACCCTTTAGGCTGGTTTAGAAGTCTTTGTCAGGTTGAAAATAACCTCAGGTATGGGTCTTTGAAGTACTTTTTGGCTGCTGGTACTCTTTTTTATCTTCTGAGACAAGTAGGGTGACAGAGGGTCTTTCAGGTCTTCCATACTTCCATAACTATTGTCCTAACAACTTTAGAAACTTCTGTCAGTGTAATAACTACCAGGGTGCTTGGTGGAGTGTAGAATAGGTTGTGTGATTTGTTCCTTCTTGGAGAAAAAACATTTTGCTGATCTGTTCTGATTGTGTTTAGGCTTCATCAAGCCTCTTTAATCATCTTCATGTCTTCATTTATGCCCTTTATCCTTTAAAAATTGGATTATAAGCGTTAAGGCTTCAACATTAGGCATTAATCCTTTAATTTGTATTCTGATACTCTTTGTTGCTTCCGCTGATTTGTTTGTGTGAATATACAGGTTTTAGGGGCACTGGAGGGTTTGAATCAGGGTTTATAACCCGATCTTCAATGAAAAAAATACTATTAAACCCTCTCTGGTGTCTTCCTCTGCTACCTTTGGCTCTGGAACTGGCATTCTGTGCTCTATATTACCATAGCCATGACTGTGGAGACAGTGTAAATTCATGGCCTTTTGATACCTGCAAAACACAATAAACACATTAATAAAACCAGTGGGGGCGAGGGTGGCTGCTTCGAAAGCTCGCTGGGATGGAGGAGCAGCGAGGGAAAATGTGAGCACAGTAGAAAAATGGGTGAAAAACCATGTCGGGAGGCAAAAGATAGGTCTGATGGGAGTCTGGATCAAGGTGAGTTATGGACCGTTGGATTAGATCAAACAACGGTGATCTACGGTGGAGATTTGTGGATGGATTCGTTGGGAAGGTTAGATGGATGAAAAATGGATGGAGGTGAGATTAGATCAGGGTCGTTAGATTAGAACCAATCGACGGCGGAGATCGCCCAATGGGATCATTTGGGAGATCAGATGAATGGTGAGTGAACGGGGTTGCGATGTAATGTGGGTCGTTGGATTTCGAAGACCAATGGCTGTGATTAAAAGAGAAATTATGTTGCGGAGGGTGGTATGGCGGAAACAGGAGTGGTTTTCGCATGGCATTGAGGGGGGTAAATGGTTTTCCGAAAAATAACGCGATTCCATTCATCGCGTGACACGTGGATTTACAAAACCACCCATTTCGCGTTTTTTTTCGGCGTTAACTCGCGGTCATAAAAATTTTGCGAAAAATAATGCCAGCCGTCAGATCGTGATGTGTTGATTGGACGGTGTGGAATAAATGTGATAGCGGGTGAGATGCGCGGGCAGAAGGTGGGCCATCGGGTTTATTCTCGACCGTTGGTTTGCTGGAATGAACGGTCGAGATTGAAGGATAGAGCAAAAGTGTTTTAAAAGGGGGATCGAGATCTTATATGGGTGGCGGGATAGATCCTGGCCGTTGGATCTATAGAATGGATGGACGAGATCTGAAGATGAGGTGGAAGGTTTGAGAAAAAGGGGAAAGAGGACCGCGAATGAATATGTGCCCGATGTCGCGATGGCCGTTGATCTTGTGCAGATCAACGATCTTTATTCATTTAACTCGAACCATCGGGAGGTGAAAAAACAAAGGGATAAAGGGGTTTTAATTGGGGTTTCTTGGCCTTTGAGAGCCTGATTATAGAGCTTTAGGTCGCATGGAGGAGGGGCTAAAGGGAATAAGCCCTCTGGGGCTTAATACTTCAATGGAGCGGAAAACTTGTTTTTTAGGCCTTTTAAAGCGATTTTGGGGGTTTTTAAAGCGGAGGTTTGTGCTTCTAAGCGCCCGGTTATGGGCTGTAGTCATATGAGGCAAGGGGGTTTTAAAGCCATAAGCCCTCGGGGGCTAAAAAATTTATAGTGCAAAAAGGGTATTTTAGGCCAAAAAATAGGGATTTTCAAGCCAAATGAGGGGTTTCGATAGGCAAAAGAAGGGATTTTTAAAGCAAAAAAGAGGGAAATATCAGGTTCAAAAGGGGTTTAGGATGAGATGGGAGTGAAATGAAGGGGTTTTGGAGGAATTTTGTGAAGGGAAAAAGGGTGACAAATAGGGATTTTGTGGGAATGAAATGGAGCAAATGGAGGCCTTTTTAAAGAAATCTCTTTCACAAAACAGCAGGGCTTTTCAATGGAAACAATAGTGAAGATTTCTTCAAAGGACAGAAAACACATGAAGGCTTCAAGAATGATATATTTTCAAGGGAAATGTATCTCTTGAAGACTTAGAAACATACTTAGCCACCTATTTTCTATGCCAAAATTTTATAGGTGGCTAACAAGCAGCATGCTTGTGATCCTCTCTTCATTTTCATCATCACTGTCAACATGAATAAGTTGAAACTCTTATTTAGTCTCATGCTTGTCTTCTTATTATTCATCAATGACCTTTCCCTTACCTTTTTCAAGTTTCTTGGTTGATGTAGAAGGCATGGCCCCTTGCCTCTTAAGGGCAGCAAACACATGCCTATTTCCCCTATGGTAAGTCAAAGGAAAAGGTTCAATTTTCATAATTTGTGTGCCACTTGTTTCACTGCAATCATTGCTGCCATCATGAATATCATTATCTTTGGTATCGTCACAGCTTTCATGGCTCTTTGACCCACTGTCACCATCCTCACTGATATGTGCCTCAATTCCCTTATTTCTCTTTTCTTCACTGTTCTTTTCCTCACTGCTCTCTGCCTCATTGCCACTTGCCTCACTGTTTTCAGCCTCTTTGCTTGAATCTTCATTGCCATATCCCTTACTATTTTCTTCCTCATTGCTTTCTTCACCTTTTGATGCACTAGTACCATGAGATGAGGGTGAGGGATTATGTAAAGGTGATGAAGGAGGAAGCTCATCATGATGTGAAGGACTGTGAGTGGATGGTGAGATGGAAGAGTCATCATGAGGTGAGGGAATGTGAGTGGATGGAGGAATGGGAGGATGAGAAGATGAAGGGGCATCTTGTTGTTGTTGGGCTTGTGGAGAAATAAACACCTCATTGGCAATGAAGGTTTCCCAAGGAATACCCTTCTGCTGCAATTGATGCATAACAACCATTTTGATAAGATAGTGGTGAAAGAGGCTTTTCACCTGCTGAGGATAATCTCTCTTTTGTACAATATAGGACAATTTTCAATGCTTCTGTAGAGGTAATAGGGTAGGTGCAACATCCTCACCCTAGTAAAGTGCATGAGTAGCCTGATGTGATAGGAGAAAATGTGGGAGAATCTTCCTTAACATGTAAAATACTTCATAATGATTCTCATCATAGGTGCATATCTGTCAAGAAAATGTGAGAAAGGAAAGATGGATTTATTGTGGTCTTTGTAGCTAGGATTTAGGTAGGGTTCAAAGTAGCTCATGTCTAGGTTGGACTGCTTGAACCATTTATGTCCCACACTTGGTATACCTGTGGCATTGGCAATAGCATCTGAAGACAACTCAAAGGTTACCCCTGCAAGGTTAACTTGTTTTTCATACAAGTTAATGATGAAAAGCTTGGTTGTCTCAGGGTGGTTTTGCACCTGCTGTACCTTCCCACAAAAATCAAAGCATCCTACATGCTTGAAACATTGAACAGTAAGGGGATATGCCATTGCCTCCCTTATGTTGGGGGGTTCAAATATTGATTTTTCCACCTTTGTGCTCATGCCTCCTTGCAATTTGAGGCTCTCCACCACTGTCACTGTCTCCCTCCCTTGACATTTTTAAAACTCTGCCTTGAGAAAACCCTAGGACTGTAAATGGAAATGGAATGAAGAGATGGTGATGAAAAAGGCATCTTTTCAAGTGAATGAGATGAGTGCATGAGGGTAAAAGTGTATGAGAATGAATGAGAGGTTGAAAATTCAATGATAACCCTCTATTGACATTTGTTTAAACTCTGTTTTTGAAACACTTGGGCTAAATGTGAATTTGAGATGAAAGTGAGATGATGGAGTGACAACCTTTTTAATGTAGGGACTGAGTGTTATTTCAATATTGTATGGATTAAAAACATAAAACAATGCAACCACCCTTGTTTGACTGATACTCTTTATAAGTAGATAAAGTAATCAGTGTTTTCAAGTTCAAGCCTAGGGTTTCTTCTTAGGGTCTAACTTATTTCAATTACAAATCATCAAAATGCTTGGAGATGAAGTTAGGGCATCCACTTACTTCTTTATGTGCTCAGAAGACCTTGGAGGAGACTTGAAAAGGGTTTTGAGGTGGTTTGAGTGGTTAAAATACTTAGAATGCCCTCCTAGCCAAGAGCGCAGTGCCTATGCTGAGGGCACAGAGCTCAATATTAAACGCGCAAAACTCAATCCTGAGTGCAAAATGCCAAATATTCCTTCACTGGGTGGCTGTCGGGCGAGAGAGCAGTGCTCTGCCAGGCGCACAAAGCCTTTGTATTTTGTATGGGAAATTTTCGCGAAGGGCACAGCGCCAGTCTAAGCGTGCAGCGCCACAAAAATTTTGCCCTAATTTGCTTGAAAACTCAAATTTTTTTCTCCTCTGAATGCTCTATCTCTTTTGCAATGCAACAATTATTTGTCTGAAGTGTAGAATGTATTTTTATAGGCAAATGATTTAATTTATCTTTGATAACCCATTTCCTAATGTTTTAAGTCCTTTTCACTTTCTTTCACTGATACTCTTCATGCCTTTTTGCTTGTAGGTTGCTGGAGTTATGAAACTTGCTCTTCTTTTGATCCTAGAGCCTTCACATGCTTATTTTGACATCTTTGTGATGATTACCTACAACAACAAGCTACAAAATCCTCTGTGGTTTCCATTGTGAAGCTCAACTTATCTTTTCATATTTTCTCACTGACCCTCTTACACTGTTTGCATGTAGGTTGATAAAATGATGAATTTTGACTTTTATTTTGGTGATGGAGGCATGAAAATTTTATTTTGACACCTTTGGGACTCAAACACAAGGCAACATCTTCAAAACCCCTTTTGTTCCCACCTTGAAACTCAACTTATCTCTTTTTCTCATTTAGTCATGCAAGCTCATTTTTTACAAGTCTGGGATCTGATCACACAGTGACATCTTCAGAATCCTTCCTTTGCTTCCACCATGGAAAGATCAATAAATAACCTTGGAAGGATTTCTCATAGCAGCACTTTCAAAAGCCTCTTTTTTCTGCACCATGGAGCTTAATTCAACATTTCACCTTCCCTGTTCACTTTTCCAAAACCCTAGGCATCTGGAGTTCTTTAAGACAATCATCAAAGTTGTCTTCTAAGTTCTCTATAGCCCTTTCAAGTTCATTCATTTATGTCCAGTTCACCTCACCTTTTCCCTATTTCATCAATCTTTTTGACAGACTTTCTTCATGTTTGGTTTGGTATGCCTCCTCTAGGTCATTCTACAATTGATCACTATTTGGCACTCTACTTGGACTATCAAGCTCAAAAACCCTAGTTCTTCTTAAGATCAAGTGTTTCATGTATTCCTTGCTGCAAGATATCTTCATTCAGGAGCAGACCTCCTACCTCACCAACTTTCTGCTGATAGACCTTTTAACAATCTTGTAGAAATTTCAAAGTTTACATTTACCTCTTGCAGACCTTGAATTTGATAAGGTAGTCTTCTTTGGAAACTTTTAGACCTTTTCTTGAATAACCGTGTCTCAACATTTCAATTCCTCTGAACTAGATTCTAGCAAAGGAAAAGTAGAGTTTGAAACACCAATGATTACCTTAGAACATATGAAATCCTAATTGACCTAGTGGGAGGATTCTTTGACCTAGTCTTTGACTGAAAATTTGCTTGGAGTCTTCAAGTGAAAAATAGAGTATTTTTCAAAGTGTTGTACTGAAGATCCAAAATCCAATGTACTTGATTTATCTAAAGAGCCTACAGAGATATTTTTGATACCATCAATTCTTGAGGAACCTGGTAATCATGGGAAGGGGTAGGCTATAAGAAACCCTAGATGGAAAGTGGGTTTTATGGGCAGGGGAAAAATATACCAATGAAGTTATAGACAGGGAAGAGGCTGAAAATGATAGGTATAAGCTTAGGAATAGTTTGTAAGAGTGACAGGGTAACCATGGAATGGCAAGCTAATAGAAATAGTGAAAAAGTTTGAAAAAGGATAATGAAGGCAGTGAGATTTCTAAAACTTACAATTTTCAAGGAATGTTGTTTTTAGAAATCTAGAACCAATATTTAGTCATCTACAGATAATGAAAAATACTAATGAATAATAGTGGCTCCACTTTGGGAGGGCAAATCCTTTTCAGGAGGTGTCCAGAACCTCAGATTTCAGATCTCTGAGTTTTGAATATTAGTACCTTGTACTTGGCAGACCTGTTTTTCTCCTCTTGCTGATTCTTTTGAAGCTGTGATCTCAAATCTGAAAAAACATGATTGCTTCAATATCACTTCTACCTACCCATCATACTTTGCCTAACATTTTTTTTATTCACTTGGGGTGCATTTGAATTGGCAAACCCTTGACATCATTTTTCTTTTAAAATCATAAAAAATATCTACTTCTACCCTTATCACTTGCAAGAGCTCAGATTAGGCTAATGAACTCTTTTATTCTCTACCTACTCTACTCATCTATCAAGGTTAAGCAGTTTGAAAGAACTTTATTCTCTAATCTACTAACATGAAATTGAAAACATGATCAAACCAAGGTTAAGCAATCTGATTTGTCACGGGCTGTGGCTTTTTGGACAAGCTACACACAAACTTTATTTTTTGTGCAAGCGAAACTAGAAACTTGAGGGCTAATAATTTAGAATTTGTTACCTATCCCTCTCTTTCTGATTTGGTTCATATTTGAGCATTGAAACCAAATATCTTTTCCTAATCTAATCTATTGAAAAGCCAAGTTTACATGGTTTGGAAAATACTCTTTCACTAACCTATCAGCAAAAATTTAAAACATGTTCAATCACGATTAGGCTAAATGACTGAATAAGACTTTGTTTTCGTCAAAAGCAGTGGCATTTAGGCTTGCACACTTTCAATAATACTCTTTTTTGGTATGGGGTTGTACCTCTTCTTTTTCCTGCCCTCTTTTTCTTCTTTTATTTTTTTTGTGTTTTTATTTTTCTGATTTTTCATCAAACAATATTATGTATAATGAATGAAAGATTCAAACTAGGAATTTTAACCAAAATAGTGCTTGAGCATCCTACCATTGACAGGACCTCCAGATAACTCTGTTCCATCTAGTTCTTGTAGGAAGAAGGCATTTTTACCTCTAAATGAATGGATGATGTATGGAACCTTCCATATATTTTCATATTTTCCATGCTTGCCTTTGTCCTCTATCCTTGAATCCCAATTTAGCACCTTGTCTCCAATCTGGAAATAATTTTCCTTGGTACTTCTCTCAAAGATCTTCTTGATGTTCTCTTGCATTGCTTGTGTTATTTTGTAAAATTCTTCCCTTGATTGCTACAAATGAATGGTTTGCTTCAGCCTCCTTTGTATGCCATTCTCCTCTGATTGTACTTCTTGGAGGAGCTTCATCACTGAACCCCCAAGGATGTTGGGAAAACTACATCCATGCCATACACTAGTTGATAGGGAGACATGTTAATAGATTTCTTGCTTTTTAATTTGTCAACCCATAGTGCATGTACTAATTTTCTATGCCATGACTTTTTTTTCTCCTCCAACAGCTTCTTGATGATGTTCACCAAAATTTTTTTAGAGGACTCATCCAACCCATTACCTTGATGGTAATAAGCTGTAGAATGCCCTAGTGTGATGTGATACTTGTAGCAAAAGTCCACCATTCTCTTGGACTTAAATGCAACAAAATTATCAGTGATGATCTTTTTAGGACAACCAAATCTGGACAAGATGTTGGTTTCAAGGAATTTGATGATGACTAAGTCAGTGGCATTCCTTGAAGGGATGGCTTCTATCCATTTGGTGAAATAGTCAGCTGCAGTAAGGATCCATTTGTGTTGGGCAGATATGGCAGGGTGGATTTAGCCAATGAAATCTAAACCCCATTATTGAAAATGAGTTTCAACACTGATAGGATGCAAAGGTAAAGGCAGAAGCTTTATCTTCTCGTCAAAGATTTGGCATTTATGGCATGTTGCAACTAGCTTGTGGATATCAGGGAAAAGAGTAGGCCAATAGTAACCAGCTCTAAGGATTTTGTTGGCAGTGGTTTTCCAGTAGAGATGACCTCCACACTCTCTTTCATGAAACTCATGCATGATTCTATCTACATCATCTTCAAGTAAACATTTAAGCAAGATACCAACATAATTTTTCCAATACAAAGCTCTATCTAGAATGCAGAAATTTACAACCTTTAGTTTCAAGAATCTAGCATTTGTTTTGGACAAAGCAGGAGGATCATTTAGATTAAAAAACACATACAATATATTAGTATACTAGAGTGAGTTCAGAAATTCTTCTTCAATGGGAGGAGTCACAAGTTCCTCTTGTTCATCCAAATAATGTATCATGTTTATGTCTAGTGCTTGAAAGTTTGCTTCAGCCATGAGTTTGGCAAGTCCTTGTCCTTTGATCAGTTTAGTGGGTCTGATTTCTAAATCATATTCTAAGATGACAACAATCCACTTACCTCTTTTACCACCAGGATCTTGATTCAGTATGTCCTTAACAACTGTATGTGGAACAAAAGCAATGACATGTGAATGCAAGATGTAAACTCTGAAATATTTTAAGGCTTTGATTAAGGCAAAGGCTTGTTTCTCCATGATGTTATATTTCAGAGGTGCATCTCTCAATGCCTTGCTGAAGAAAGCTATGGGCTATTCTTTTCCCATCATGTTCTTTTGTAGAAATACTGCAGCAATAGTGTGTTCTGATGCAAATGAGAAGATGAAGAAATCCTTGGTAAAGTCAGGGCTCATTAGAATTGGTGTTCGGGTAAGTGCTTGTTTTACCAGTTCGAAGGATTGTTTGGCTTCTGTGGTCCACTTCACTCCTATTTCTCTTTTCAGCATGTTTGTAACGTTTCTTAGGAGTTCTGCAATGTTTGGTATGAACCTTCTTAGGAATTTGATCTTTCCAATGAAATATTGCCGCTCTTTAATGTTCCTAGGGTGGCTGATCTGCAATATACCCTCAATCCTCTTTGGGTCTATCTTAATCCCTTATTTAGATATGATGTGGCCTAATATTTTTCCTTCCTGTAGACCAAACATAGTTTTCTTAGGATTTAAAGATAGACTATACTTCCTACACCTTTCAAAGACCTTTCTTAGGTGAACTAGGTGTTCTTCATCAGTTTTAGAATAGACAGTGATGTCATCAAGGTATATCACAATGAAGTAACCTATGTATTCAGAAAAGGCAATGTCCATGTCTCTTTGAAAATTAGCCCCCGCATTCATTAACAGAAAAGGAATTTTGACATACATGAAGGTGCTCCAAGGTGTTGTGAAAGCGGTTTTGTGCTGATCACTTGGAAGTACTAGCATCTGATTGTAACCTAAAAAACCATCAAGCAATGATATTCTTTTAGAGCCTACTACCCTTTGCAGTATATGATCCATCTTTGGTAAAGGGTAGTTTTCTTTCAGAGAAGATTTGTTTAAGTTTTCAAAGTCTATGCATAGCCTAATATCCCCTGTTTTCTTTCTTACTGACACAAGGTTTGAAACCCATTCTGAGTACTTGAGTGGGACTATGATTTCAACATCATACATCTTCTTTATTTCCTTCTCAACTAGAGGCACTAAGACGAGGTTTATTCTTCTCAATTTTTTCTTGAATGGTTTCTGGTTTTCCTTGAGAGGAATCTTATGTTGAATAATGTTTGTGTCATAAGACTTCAAGTCCTCAAAACCCCATGCAAATACATCTTTAAATTCTTTGAGCAGCTCAATATATTTCTGTTTTATGTGAGGTGGCAAAGTTTTGGACAACTTTATCATTTTGGGTTCTTCTACACTGCCTATGTTGCATTCTTCTACATCAGTCTTAGTGGATTCCATTTTTGGCTTCCTAGCAACATCATTGAAATCAAACATCTATTCTAAGGGAGCAAGACCTCTTGGTAATAGATTATCTTTGCATTGAAATACCTCAAGGTCCTTTTAATCCAGATCCCTAGAAAATTCTGCCTCATGAAGGTGTTCTAGTAGATTTATATCAGCAGTAGGAAATGGCTCTGTTTTGGGTGTTTGTTTTTCATTAGGGCAGTCTTGTTCATGATCTAAGTCTAGTTTTGGCATTTTAAATTCATTCCTAGATTGTAGAAAGTCCTCAATTTGTTTGTCACCTTCAAACACTTGCAAATAATCTATGTTTTCAGGTAATTTAGGTATGATTTTGACTTTTACCGTGTATTTTTCATTGGCATGAGGTACTTGGCAAGTGATGGCAGCAAAGGCTAGTTCATTTGCAAGGTTGTTTTGAGCTCTTGGGATAGAGGTGAGTTAATATTTCTCAAATGTCTTCAGGAGGTCTATGGCATCATTCCTATATTCTCTTAGCCTGGGATTCTTGGCTGAATATTCTCCTTTGATTTTCCTAATGATTAGCACGAAATCTCCTTGAACGAATATCTTCTTAGCTCCTATGTTTTTTAGCAAGTGTAATCCTAGGAGAAGAGCCTCATACTCTGCAATATTGTTTGTGCATTAAAAATCTAGTTGGTAGGAGTGACCTTCATTGGTGTTATGTATTCAAACACCCGCTCCTGAACCAGCTTTTCCACAAGAGCCATCAAAGCTCATGTTCCAAAGTGTTTCAAGTTCAGATTCGCCATTATGTTGTTGTTCGTGGCTACTAGAGTTTTGGCTGTCCTGTTATTCATTTTGTGTTTGGCCTGACTGTTCTGATAGGCATAGCTTTTCCTCCTTCTAATTTACTTGTTCATTAATGTCATCTTCATTATACAAGATAAATGAGTCAAGGCCTGAATGGATAGAATAGAGAGGGGTGTTGTTTGGCCTATCTTGGCTGCTTACCATGTATTTCATGTGAGATTCTTTGTACAGTCTTCTTGTTTGGTTAAAAATGGAATGGTAGCGTATGTCATGTCCATTTGGAGGTTTTCTTGGAGTTTGGCTCCCCATGATCTAGATAAAATCATGCCATACTTCAGGGGAATTTCAGCCACTACAATGTCCATAACTAGGCTTTTAGCTGGTATTTGTGCTAAATTGACACACAGATCCTTGATTAGGCCTAGGCACTTAACTCTACTTGAATCAAAAGAGTATAAGTCCTTGTAAGGTTTGGTTATTTCGAGGCCTAATCTCTCCATCACTACCTTTGGCATGAGGTTATGTGAAGCACCAGAGTCTAGCATAACATTGTGTAATATTTTGTCATGAATGTTTAGGTTGACATAGAATGGAGGTACAACTCCTTCTTGATATTTTCCCTCTACCTCAAGTCTGAACAACAACTCTGGCTTGTCATCAGTTAGATTCAGAGTGTCGGTGTCATTTCCTAAGTTTAAAGCTCAAAACTTGAACTCTATATACATCTTGGGTCACCAGTTCAGCAAGGGGTATGGCTATTTTGATCTTGGAAATATCACTCTCAAAACTGAAAGGTGCTGGTGTTTTTGGCATATTTACATGGTCTTTTCAGAAACTTTGGTTTACTGATTTTTATTTGGAAATTCAATTAAGGAAGTTTTTTCAGGGCCACTAGTTGATGCACTATGGCAGATTTGGTTACCATTTGGTTGGCTAGTTTTGTCTTTTTTTTATTAGGAGTCTTAGTCATTATGTTGGTGTTTTCTACTGTCTTTTTGAGAATGTTTTCAGGGGTCTTTATAGCAGAAATCTCTGGCTTGTTTTTCTTAGAGGCCTCTTGGGTTTTCTTACTTCTAAGGTCATACTTCCTATGAACCTCCATGATGGCATTTTCAAATCCTAGCTTGTATTCTTCAGAATTCTCATATGTTCTACCAGTTAGGTTTGAGGAAAATATCCCTTGTTCTTATTCTGTGAGAAAAACGTCACCCTCATTATTAGATCCTATCAGATTTACATGGTTTTTTTCCTGCTCTTCAGTCTCTCTTTCGTCTTCTTCTACATAGTTTTCTTGGAAAGGAGGTCTAATTTGTTGGTCATTGTCTCTTTGTCTGTTTTGAGGAGGGTCTGTTCTGAAGTTTTGGTTTCTATTTCTGTTTTGAGGATTTTCTTGGTTTTCCTTAGGGGGTGCTCTTTCATTCAAATTGATTTTCTCCATCATCCTTTCCATTACTCTAACTAGATTGTCAATTTTAGCATCAGATGTGGAGGCCATGGTTTCCTCTTTGTATGTAACCTTCTTCTCTGCCCTTAATCTAGCCCTTCTAGCATTTAGGTTGGCTTCTACACTTATTTATCCTCTTTGTGTGTCCTCTAAGGTGAGGGAATCTCTTTCTCTTAATTGATAACACATGTCTAGATCAAATCCTTTCGGAAATTTCACTAAGGCTAGGCCTTGTGGGGGTTTCATGTAAGGTGGGAGTGCATTGTAAACACTATTGAACCTAGTGCAGTAATCTTGGACACTTCTCTTAAGGTTATCATACTCTGATAGGATTTGGAGAGGATTTTTCTTAGTCTCCTACTTGTTTATGAATGTTTGGTAGAGGGAAGGGAGGTCATGAATGATGTTAGGAGTTAACTTTTTGAACCATTTCTTTGCTTCTCCTCCTAAGCTTTGGGCAAACATTCTCATTTTTATGGTATCCTCTTCTATTTCTTGGTAATCAAATGCATCATTCATCTTGTCTACATGCTGTTGGGCAATGGTAGAGTTAGCTCCAGTAAAGTGAAGGATTTTGGATTGGTAGTCTTGAGGCATAGGCAGTAAAGGTTGGGGTAGCACCAATGGGGCAACCCATGCTACCATGATTGGAGGTAAAGGAACCCAAGGAGAGTTTGTAAGAGGGGGGTTTGTGAGAGGAGGTGGAGGATGAAAATGAGTGGTTTTCACAATGGATGTATGAATGGGAGTGGCAGATGTACTTGGACCAGCAAACTAAGATTGAGCAGATTTGGAATGAAAAGAGCCAAAGTTTTGGAGAAGCTAAAAATTAGGAGGAGTGGAAGGAGAGGCTTCTATACTAGGACTCTGCAGAAATTCTATAGGCTCAAGGTCTGTCTAGTCTATCCCACTTTGAGACTTAGTTCTGAAAAGGTTTCTTCTATGGTGTAATTCACATTGGGGGTCTTGCAAGGCTGTGAGATTTTCAGGGACGAAACTTGTTTTGTGAATGGGTCTAACAACAGTTGAATCTTCAGTCCTAGATGTTTTCCACAAGATTATTTCTGGATCATCAACTATGGTAGGAGGGTTTGGGTCAGGGTGAGATCTGGTGTTGATTCTTTGTGAAGCCAGATTTCAGACCCAAAATGCAGAGAGGTTGAAAGTTTATGAGAGCTTTTTGAAAAACAAGACTATCTGTAGGGTACTAAGTTCACATAGTATGTGATTGGGCTTGGCAATGTTATGACTGATTGATATATTCCCAGGGGAGTCTGTGGGAAATAGTGGGGTCAACAGGGCTACTGAAGACCAGTGGAGTCACCAGGTGGATGATGTTTACTATTTTAAGGATGTACTTGTTGTCCACCATCAACAACTGAATACCAATCTAAGGATGTTTTTGGGTTTTCTGAGTTCTTTATGTAACACTAAGCTTTTCAATGAGTGTTCTCCAGTATGGTCAACATGGTGCTAGTATGATGAATCAACTAGATATAGCTCTTGGCTTAAAACTTGATTTTTCTAATTTTGACAGGGGATTTGTGAGTTCTTAAGGAATTTCTAAGCTTGTTACTTACTCAAAAACCCTAGTATGATCGCCATTGTGTTAGGTGGCGAGTCAAAGGATACTATTGACAGGGTTTTTCTGAGATTTTAAGGAGTGCTTAGGATGTTATTGACTCATAAGTCCCCAGCGGAGTTGCCACTATGTTAGGTCCCCGTAATTTGTCAGATTGGCAAGACCAAATGTACAAGGGTAACATCAAACCAGTCTTTGGAGTCCTAGGACCTAGCCTTCCTAGACTCAAAGAGGGCTCTCTCTATAATTTGTATAAAAGATGTGAACTTGATTGATTTTAGGGTTTTGATTTTAGGCTAGTTATGATGATTAGGGTTTGTTTGTTTGTTTTGTTTGGTTGGGTTGCCTGTCAAGAAGAACAGGTAGAGTAAGAGAGCTTTATACCATTGGGCTATGGAGTCTGTAAAAGGTCTTGAAAGATATAACAATAGGTCAAGGGTGTTTCGGAGGGCAAGTATAACAAAGCCAAATGGATCTTCAAAGCTTATGTGAGTGAAGTGAACATTAAATTGTGAGATTAATAGGTTTAAAGGGCAGTTAATAATCCTTTAACTTGTACTATAACAAGAAAATTCTTTAAGAACACTATGCATAAAGAAATAACCAAAGACAGGGCATACCATAAGCTTCTTTGACAAAACCCTAGAAAGTAAACATTAAGACAACAATCCAGCAAACCATAAAGAGAAATAAACTTGTAAATTCTCTAGTGATTTCACCTTCAGGTAAAGAAAACATTCAAGATAAAATATAGTAATGATAAAAGAGAAGGGAAATCCTAAAATTCCTTAATCATACTACAAATAACTTCAAAGCAACCATTCAATATGGACAAAAGGGCAGGGCAAACCATAAACCTCTTCAGTCAAACCCTATTTAGCAATACTCTAAAGAAAAGACCTCAAAAAAAATGTTTTAAGTCATACCAAAGGCAGGGCAAACCATAAACCTCTTCAGTCAAACCCTATTTAGCAATACTTCAAAGAAAAGACCTCAAAAACAATGTTTTAAGTCATACCAAAGGCAGGGCTAACCATAAACTTCTTTGACATGGGTTCCATTAAATAATTCTTGAGATAAACAAGCTGAGTGGGATTAGAGAGAAACTAAGAATTCTCTAAATTGACCTAGTAGAGGAAAACATACAAGCAATAGAAAGCAGACAGAGCTAAGGTGCCTCTAAACAACATTTCTTAACCTAAACTTTCTGTTCTACTGCATGAGAAAGGTGAAACAAAATGAAAAAATAAGAAAACAAGTACTAATTTAGAAATACATCACCATTATCCATGCTTATGAATCCTTCAAGTGTGCTTGCTCCATTTTCATCCAAATCAAAGCATTCATAACACTCCAAAGCCAAATTTCTCCTCAACTCGAAGTCTATGTATTGAGTTTAACAATCAACCAACATGTACAATGAGGCCTCCATGCAGTATTTATCTTGAAAAGGAGGACAAAACCCCTAGCTAGGTCTCCAAAATATCATTAATTACATCATAAATGCCATTTTTGTCCAAAGAGACCATGCAAGGCCTAAGGCACAAAATATCCTAACTCAATAAATGCAAAATAAATTTTAACATAAATTCTGAGCTAACTCTAGAGTGATTTGCCTCAAAACCCCTCAAAATATATTTTTCATTAACTCCAAGTGTCTTTTGTTGACTTTCTGGCAAGGGCGCAGCGGCAAGGCCAAGGGCACAACACCAAAACAAGAAAAATAGGTATTTTGCAGCTGAGTTTTGGAGGCCTTCCCGGTGTCCAAATGAGCTCCATGATAGCTCATTGGAAAGCTTGTCCTGTATACTTTCCAAAAATGAATTTATTTTTCTAATTGGACTCCATTTACCAGCTTAAAAATGCATTCTTCCAAGGCTGCTCAGGGTGTAGTCCCAACTCTAAAAATAGGGTAGAAAGTTGATTTTTTGCATGTGTTTTGGCAATTTTGGAGTACCATTTCTGCTCCAAATGATCTGAAATTTTGTGAGGGTGATGTAATTTGCCTAAAGATTCTGAAAATGTCAAGTTTTCCTTCAATGGATGCCCCAAAAAAGAGCACAGTTCCAGTGGCGCTGCACGCTTGGCCCTTCAAAATAGTCACAATTCCCAAAAACTCAAAAATTTGCAAAAAGTTTTCAAAATGGGAATTTGCCTTGCTGATCATGTCTCGGATGCTTGTAGTGATGCACCAGCAAGGATTTCAAGCTTTTCATTTCTTTTTTCCTCCTTTAGGGCTTGAATCTTTGCAAGGGCTATTTTGAGCTTGGCCCTTGCAATCTTGTTTCTTAAGGCATAATGCCTTGCCATCTTCTTCTAGAGGTCAAGGTCCCTCTTGGTCTTTTCCAACTGACCCTATAAGTATACATTTTCTCTCTCTAGCCAAGGTTCCCGATCATATTCTATTTCCATGGCAAGCAGCTCACTTGGAGTGAGCTGCTCTGCCAAGCTATCTCTTGCTCCCTCTCCTTGGCTAAAGCTTTCTTCAAGCCAATTGTTCTTGGCCTCCTCCTAGGAAGTTGTTCTTCCTCTTCCTCCATGTCATCATAAATTCCCAAGACCTCATCTAGCTTTGCCTTTGTCTTTGCAGGCTCTTTCCGAGCTCTGATAGCTCTAATCTCATAGATAGCCTTCTCTGCCTCCAACTGCTTGTGTTCAACCTCAAAATAGTGAATCACATTCTTAGCCCTACCTAGATTTGTTTGCAAATCCTTAATTTGGGCATATTTTCTTTTGAGAAACATGCTTGTGATCCTCTCTTCATTTTCATCATCACTGTCAACATGAATAACTTGAAACTCTTGTTCAGTCTCATGCTTGTCTTCTTCTTCTTCATCAATTACCTTTCCCTTACCTTTTCAATATGCCTGGTTGATGTAGAAGGCACGATCCCTTGCCTCTTAAGGGCAAAAAACACATGCCTATTTCCCCTCTGGTAGGTCAAAGGAAAAGGTTCAATTTTCATCATTTCTGTGCCACTTGTTTCACTGCCATCATTGCTGGCATCATGATTGTCATTATCTTTGGTATCATCACTGCTTTCATGGCTCTTTGACCCACTGTCATCATCCTCGCCGATTTCTGCTTCATTTCCATCATCCTCACTGATATGTGCCTCACTGCCCTCATTTCTCTTTTATTCACTGTTATTTTCCTCACTATTCTCTGCCTCATTTCTTGACTCTTCATTACCATCTCCCTTACTATTTTCTTCCTCATTTCTTTCTTCACCTTTTGACGCACTAGTACCATGAGATGAGGGTGAGGGATTATGTAAAGGTGATGAAGGAGGAAGCTCATCATGATGTGAAGGACTGTGAGTGGATGGTGAGATGGAAGAGTCATCATGAGGTGAGGGAATGTGAGTGGATGGAGGAATGGGAGGATGAGAAGATGAAGGGGCATCTTGATGATGTTGGGCTTGTGGAGAAATAAACACCTCATTGGCAATGAAGGTTTCCCAAGGAATAACCTTCTGCTACAATTGATGCATAACAACCATTTTGATAAGAGAGTGGTGAAAGAGGCTTTGCATCTGCTAAGGATAATCTCTCTTTTGTACAATATAGGACATTTTGTCAATGCTTCTGTTTAGGTAATAGGGTAGGTGCAACATCCTCACTCTAGTAAAGTGCATGAGCAACCTGATGTGATAGGAGTAAATATGGGAGAATCTTACTTCACATGTAAAATACTTCATAATTATTCTCATCATAGGTGCATATCTGTCAAGCAAATGTGAGAAAGGAAAGATGTATTTATTGTGGTATTTTTATCTAGGCTTTAGGTAGGGTTCAAAGTAGCTCATGGCTAGGTTGGCCTGATTGAACCGTTTCTCACCCACACTTGGTATGCCTGTGGCATTTGCAATAGCATCTGAAGACAACTCAAATGTTATCCCTGCAAGGTTAAATTTTTTTTCATACAAGTTAATGATGAAAAGCCTAGTTAGCTCAGGGTGGTTTTGCACCTTCTGTACCTTCCCACAAAAATCAAAGCATCTTACATGCTTGAAACATTGAGCAGTAAGGGGAGATGCCATTAGCTCCCTTGTGTTGGGGGGTTCAAACCTATTGATTTTTCCACCTTTGTGCTCATGGCTCCTTGGCATTTGAGGCTCTCCACCACTGTCACTGTTTCCCTCTCTTGAAATTTTTAAAACTCTGCCTTGAGAAAACCCTAGGACTGTAAATGGAAATGGAATGAAGAGATGGTGATGAAAAAGGCAGCTTTTCAAGTGAGTGAGATGAGTGCATAAGGGTAAAAGTGTATGAGAATGAATGAGAGGCTGAAAATTAAATAATAACCCTCTGCTGACATCTGTTTAAACTCTATTTTTGAAACACTTGGGCTGAATGTGAATTTGAGATGAAAGTGAGATGATGGAGTGTGTTAGTATGAATCTTTCGTCGTAAAAGATCACTTTAGCTACGCATAAAAAATAGCCCTAACATCGATTATGGCTGCCAAGCATCTATAAATCTACAATTAGATGATCCAAATAATGCTGCACAAATCCAGATCTAAGCATAAAAGACATTAAGCAGATAAAATACAATATGGCTCCATGCATCCAATAGACAAGACAAGAACGATGTGTTTGAAAGAATATTTTATATTATATTAAAGAATGGGGCACTTGAGAGGAAAAAAAGAAAGGTGTTTTCCGGTTCTCCTCAATGGGATGGGTTCTTGAAAGTCCTCAGCGTTTCAGATCTAAAATTCCTCTCTCTTATTGTGGTAGAAAACCCAGACAAACATAGAACTCAATGGGAGCTCACAAGGCAAAAATGGAAAATGGTGACCAAGAGTAGATCCTGTGCGATCTAATGCAATGAAGGTGACTAATGAATGGGGAAAACCCTTCTATTTATAACAAAATATTGGGGTGTTCTAGAACTTTGTGCATGAATAAAATATTATTAATCAAATTCTAAAATCACCCTTTAGGAATATTTTATTATATTTGTTGGAGGGAAAAGGTCTTTTGACTTGGGTCAATTCCTTTATTTATAAACAATAAATAAATAAATGATTTATTTATTATTTTTAGGGAGATGGTGGGAATATAATTAAATAAATAATGATTTATTTAATTATTTAAAAATGATTTAGTCAAATTTAACTAGGAATATTATTTAAATAATGATTAGAATAGCTTATTCCTAGGAAATAATTAAATAAATAATGATTTATTTAATTAATTTCCTTGTTTTGGGTTAAATATGACCAGGAAATATAGACAAATTTTATTTTACATGGTGAAAGCAATTTTACTTAGGGTAAAATTGGTCTTACATGGTGTACTTGGGTTCATCTAATGATAATGGGTTAGATGACCAAAAAATGGTGTAACATATTGCCCCCCAATGAACGAGTGTTAGGAGAAAATCGTCTGACCAAAGTACGTTGTAAGAACTCAATCACTAGGCATCAAGAGGGAAGGGAGAGAGAGAAATGTAAGGTAGTCTAATGTGCTAAAGGACTAGACCCGGAGGAGATGAGACTTACAGGTGCAACAAGTCTGTAGGTGATGAAGTGGTACCGGTGTTAAAGACGGCGGGGGAGGCATACCTATGCCCGCCGATACAATAGTACATATAATAAGGCATCCGGAAAACCACGAAACACAATAATGAATCATGTGTTGGCCTAAAAATGAGCCAGATAAATAAAATGATGAATCCCACATACATGCGATGCCTGGAACAACCTCCAGGACTTATAAAAGAAGATTTTAGTACATGAGATACAAATATACCCGAATTCCCCCTACACACGGGGAAGGGATCGGAAAATCTGACTAATACATGCAAATCGAAGAGGCGCTGCAAGCGGGTGAGGCCGATATCATCAAATGAGAGGAGCTACATCAAGGGCAGAAATGAAGAAGTCATCTGGGCATGTGGGGGGCTACCTGCAGGGCCACCCCCTCATGAGGGTTGAGACATCTCACACACGCCCGGGAATCACCAATAGCTGCTGCTGCATCACTGGACCATCAAGTGTATAGATCATGATCATGCTGAGAAGAGCTCAAACCAAGGTACACTGCCCCCTAGACCTAGCTTTGGGAGTAAATGAGCTGATGTCGACAGAAATAGGTCCGCCATAGGTGAGGAAATAAAGGAACCCCAACTAAGGCATGAGGAAAAATAGTAGAGTGACGAACATATGGTCATTAATGATGATAATGAAATGGGGGATGATCCAAAGGGGATCATAAAAAACATGAGTACAAAATGGTATCTCATGACGGAAATTGACACGAACAGGAATGAGTATAGAGGCAAGATGGTGCCTCCAATGACATGTGTTGTAAGTGAGAAAATCCGATTTTGAGGGGAGGTGAAGTAAGGCTTTGTGGACAACAGGTGTCCTAGTGAAGTAGCGAAATGCAAAAAAAACAGATGCTGGCTATCTAGAAGAAAATAAAACACGCATTTTGAATGGAAAATGCTAAGGGTAATATTTCTTAAGATAGAGTGCATTGCGAGGATTAGGAAGGATGTGGCCTTCAAAGTCCTCTCAAAGATATGCCCCCTTACCAAGGTCTTTACTGATAATGTAAGGACCTAGCCATAATGAGTTGAACTTCCCATGACCGAGGGTATCGTGGGCCTGGTCATATACTTGAACAAGGTCACCTTCGTGGAAGGTACGAGGGTGGACGTTTTGGTCATACTGAGCTTTGGTGCACTTTTTGGTCACTTCAAGAGTTTGTAATGCAATGTGGCGGTCTTCAGAGGTGCACTCGAGCATGATAAGTCGTTGTTCTAGAGGTTGGGTATCAGGGAGAAGTTCGATGACCAAGTGAAGGAAAGGGATTTCACACTCGATTGGTAAGAGTGCCTCCTCACCAAATATAAGGTGGAAAGGAGTGAAACCGGTGGCGGTTTTAATAGAAGTACGATAAGCCCACAAAGTAGGGAAGAGCATGAGATGCCAATTGGTTTTGTGCTTATTCACCGTTCGTTGAAGCATGGTCTTAAGAATTTTTTTGACCGCTTCAACTTGGCCATTACCTTGGGGGTAATAGGAAGATGAATATTTGTGCTCAAAACCCAATAGGGAGGATCGCTCATGCCAAATATTATCTTCGAAATGTTGGCCATGGTTCAAGACTAATTGTTTTGTAACTCCGAATCTAGCAATGACATGGTTAAAGAAAAAGAGGGCTGCAGTGGCTGCCGTATTGTTGAATGTTGGCATTGCTTCGGCCCATTTAGTGAAATAGTCAACCGCCACTATGATATATTTGTGGTTAACAGTAGAGGGAGTTCGACATTCCATAAATTCGATGGCCCATTTACAAAAAGGACCAGCTGTGACGACAGGATGGAGAGGAGCGAGAGGAGTGCGCGACTTGGGGGCGAAGTGTTGGCAATTGGAACAGTGTTTAACTGCTTCAATGCAATCACTGAAGAGAGAAGGCCAAAAATATCCAGCACACATTATTTTTTGGGTGGTGGCGAGATCGGAGAGGTGGCCACCACAAGCGCCGCTATGACAGGCATTGAGGACTTGTTCGGCTTCAGCGTGTGTGAGGCAACGACGAAGGACAGTGTCTACTCCACAACGATAAAGGTCATCGCCGATTAGAAGGTAGCAAGAGGCTTGGTGTCGGATACGTCGTCGAGCATCACGATCAAGATGAAGGGCAAACTTTTGGGTTCGCAAGTAAGTAAGGATGTCACCGTACCAAGGGTCGTTGGTGGTGATGGCAAACAAATGTTCATCGGAAAGAGCATCATTAATGGGAGTATCTTGCGTCCTTGTAGGAAAAACAGAAATGAGTTTAGTGAGGACTAAACCTTTCTTACTTTTCGGGGTGACAAATTCAAGGTCGAATTCTTAGAGGATAATGACCCAACGAGCATACTTCCCACTGAGGATGTAGCGACTTAATAGGAAAGCCATGGGGTTGGAATCAGTCACAACCTTGGTGGAATGCATGAGGATATAATGACGCAGTTTTTGGACCGAAAACACGACAGCTAGTGCTAATTTTTCTTCATGCGAGTAGGACACAGGTGGCCCGACAAGGTTCTTACTGACATAATATATCACATGTTCGATACCGTTATCATCCTCTTGGATAAGGACACCAACAACCGAATAGGTGGAAGCGGAGATTTATAGGATGAAATCTCGATCAAAGTCAGGGGGACGGATCAAGGGAGCGGATGTGAGAGCATGCTTGAGGGCATCAAAAGACTCTTGAGCGTATGTATCCCAGACAAATGCGGTGTGAGAGTGAAGAATTCTAAGGAAGCCATGTGTTGTAGTGGCGTATTTAGGAACGAATCGGCGAAGAAAATTAGGTTTGCCTTGGAGACTTTGTAGCTGGCGTAGGGTACGAGGCAGAGGAAGTTCAAGAATGGCTTGAACCTTCAAAGGGTCGAGAGTTATCCTGTCTTTAGACACGATGAAGCTGAGGAGACGACCGGCGGGAACACAGAAGACACATTTCAATGGATTAAGGCGAATGTTATACTTGCGACATCGGAGAAAAATGGTACGCAGGTCATGAAGGTGTTGCGCCCGATGTTTAGAACGTGCAGTAAGGTTGTCTAAATAGGCAAGGATAATATGATCTAAGTCATGGAAACAATAAGACATGGCTCGTTGAAAGGTGGTGCCGGTGTTTTTAAGGCCAAATGGCATGACTCGGTATGCGAAAGTGCCCCACGGACTAATGAACGCGGTTTTAAGTTGATCAACACGATGGATAGCACTTTGGTTGTATCCGGAGAAGCCGTCCATAAAGGAGAGAATCTCGTGCCCCGCACACTCATCAATGATTTGGTCAATAAATGGTGTGGGGAAGTTGTCTTTGGGACAAGCTTTGTTCAGATCACGAAAGTCGGTGCAAACATGAATGGTGCCTGTTTTTTGAGGACGGGAACTGGGTTAGACACCCAAGTAGTATATTCGATGGGGTAAATGAACCAACCTGTTGGAGCTTATCGATTTCAGCTTTGATGGCTTCTTTTCTAGAAGGATGAATGGGTCTCAACTTTTGACGGACTGGAATGGCATCAGGCCATGTGTCGATGTGATGTTCGAAAATGGCAGGATCGAGTCCGGGCATTTCTGAGTAGGACCAGGCGAAAATATCACGAAATTCTTTGAAGAGTTTGGTGTAGGCTTCAATTTCTTCTGGAGTGCATTGGGCACCCATGGTGATATGTTCTTTAATACCTGGTTTGACAGAAATGTCTATTTTGATGGTAGGAGAGATATTAGCCATATTGCCTTCTTCGAAAGCGTCAGGTGCAGGGATGGGGTTTTTGAACCAATCAACTTGATCGGAAATGAAGTCTTTAGATTCGAGGGCATATTGGTCATGGGATTGGTACAGTAGGAAGTATGCACGATGGTGCATATCGTCCCACGCAAAATCAAGTGCGGTCATGGCTTCCATGATGTCTTCATCAGTCTGAAATATGGGAAGAGTGGGTGGAATAGGAGGATCTAAGGAGGTAGAAATATGAGACACCTGATTTTGAGGGGGAAGGCTCACATGTGTGTCGGCATGAGGGGTGACAGCGGAGTGAATAGATGAGTGGGTAAGCGAACCGTCGGGGGAAGGCACTAAGGGGTTGGTTTTCGGGAAAGGTGGAGATGAGGAAAGGTAGAAAATAGTGGCTGAAGGTTCGGTCATTTCAGTAGCAGGATGAGGAATGGTAATCGGGGGAGACATGGGGTCAGGTGTTAGGGAAGAAGGATGATGGGCAAGCGCAGCTTCGAATTGGCGGTATGCGGCTAAAGAAGTGCGATACTCATCAAGGCGAGGGCAAAGATGGGTATAATTTCCATGGAAATCGCACAAAGAACAAGGGTGATTGTTGCGCAAGTGTTTAAGTTTAGGAAGAGAATCGGGTATGGTGACATAGAATTCAAGAATAGTAGATTCTGGAAACGTTTCATTGACCATGGTTTCGAGATGTGGTAATTCAGGGCAAGCATGGGTAGCATGTCCGACAACATCGCACAAGGCATACTGGATGGGATGCTTTGGAGGTCGAGGAGGGGCAAAAGTTGTCGGGGCGGCTTTGTCCTTGGATGCCCCCCTGCGAGCTTTGCTAGTGGCACCTGACATGGTCGCCACAGGGGGTGGTTCCGGATGAGGGGACTGAGGTACAGGTGCAGCGGGAGAAGCCATGGGTATCGGTTGAACTGGGGTCAAAGTAAGATAAGTTTTTGGTTGGCCAGGCAGGGTAGGGGCTGGGGGGTCTAGGTACCAGACGGGTATACCCAAGGTCAAGTTGGGGAGGGATAGGGTATTCAAGATAGGGACGGAATGAGCGCTAGGAGGGGGAGCAAGGAAAGGAATCTGACTAGTAGGGAAATGGCTAGGAGGAATGTTCAGGGAAGGAGATTTCGAAGGAAGGTGGGCTAGCGGGGGCGAAGGGATAGGAGCTGGTGGGGTTGGGTGAGGGTGTGTTTGCTTACTAGCTAAAGTGGGTTGTGTAGGGTCAGCCCAAGAAGATTGCATCATGCAAAAATTCACCATGCTAGGATTGGGTACCGGAGGAGGGTCTAAAAAGGTTCCAAGTAAGGAGGAGTCTTTATAGATGCCAGGGGAAACACTGGTCAAAGAATCAACAATTGGCTTATTGGTGACAGTAGAGGTGGTGGACTCAGGGGAGGTCTAAGATTTTGGTTCATGGTAAGTCAAATGATCAATCGTGACAATTGTGCCATTACGAGGGAAGAACATCTTGCGGTGGACTGTGGATGGGACAACAGACATGGCATAGGTGTAACTACGACCCAAAATAATGTTGTAGTCAAGAGGGGCGTCGATAAATTCAACATTGACACAAACAGTATTACCGGAAAGGGTGATAGGAAAATTACGGAATAGGCCAATGGGCTGGGAGGCATGGCCATCCCACGCACGAAGGGTGATTGTGGAAGGGGC
Organism: Pinus albicaulis; assembly: GCA_034641835.2. Lineage (NCBI taxonomy): Eukaryota > Viridiplantae > Streptophyta > Pinopsida > Pinales > Pinaceae > Pinus > Pinus albicaulis. The sequence goes on along the minus strand of CM076570.1, from coordinate 736,073,079 downwards.
CAAATCAGGGGATCCGAGTTGTTTCCAAACTGAAGTGGTCATCACACATGTAGATTCCCCCTCGTCAATAATGCACCGAGTGATATTGGCATTTCAGATGTTGACTGGGATTTGGAAAGCAACCGAAGGAGGAAGAGGGGGATGGTTGGACTGACGGGCGTTGAAAACAATCAATTGGTCATCAGCAGGATCGACAACACCCATGACAGATAGTAGAGCCTTCTTTGGAGAAGGACACGACTGGAGGAGTTCCAGTGTTGAAATGACAGCAGGAGATTGTGCCAGATCATCTACTATACTGTACGAATGGGAAGCCCGACCAGAGGCAGCATTTCGGTGTAATGGGCCCTTAGGAGTCTTGGTATGAACCGCAATTTTGGGCGGAGAGATTTGCAAGGGACCATTGGGAGTCGACAGAGGCTCTGTAGGACCTGAATATGGGGACGCAGAGATAGACAGAATGGGAGGTGTGGAATACTGACGGGACCAAGTTTGAAGGTTAAGGTCGACAGTGAGTGGTTATTCAGAGGCCATCATGAGAATCTGGTAATCGAAGGAACCAATAGGGGAAGGTTGAGTGGTTACTGGGGCATGAGGTGGTTGAGTGGCCACGAATCCTTTTTGAGGGAAAGGATCAGTAAACATAGCAGGGTGAGAAGTAACTGGATTGGGAGGGACAGTAGCGGAGGAGTGTTGTCCCCGTATGGTGGCCTGGGACTCCCACATCTACTGCATTTGTGGTAATAAGGGACAATCGTAAGTGTAATGACCATAAACACCGCAACACGAACAAGGCTTATTGGTGCGAAGCGGCCTGTCCAGCTTGGGCTGGGAGCCCTGTGACTGGTTGGCAGTGGTAGGGTCAATACTGGAAGGATTGGATCCATGATTACCAGAAGTGGATTGATTGCCTTTCCTCTTTCTTTGAGAAGGAAGAGGATTAGTTGCCCCCTGCTGCACAAATACTTGCCCGGGAGGGGGTAGTAAATGCGGTTGCGGGGGTGGAGAAGGCAAGGGAGTGGGAGGTCCAAATGCTGGAGGAGCTGGGACACCAGGTTGTAGGTACGGATACGGGTAGGATGGGCAACATTGAGGTAAGCAAGAGGGTGGGAAAAAGGAGGAGGCATGCCGTATCCTTGATACATGCTACTTGGAGGGGGGAACGTGCCGGAGGGGCTGGCCCCTCCTGGAGGGAAACCATAGCCCACAGGAGGGTGAGCAGAGGTATGCGACAGGGCTCCAATGATACCGTTGGCAGAGTGAGATGCCCCCGAGGCATTAGGACCACCAGGCTTGGGGAGGTCAGGAAGGACGGTATAAACATAACCAGATTGGGCGTAGATGAGGTCATATTTCAAGGCTATTTGGAGGGCGGCTTCTTCAGTTTGGGGAAAATGGGATGTGACATCTTTGCCAATGGGGGGTAAGAGAGAGCGAAGGAACCGGTCCATGTAAACCCGATCTTCAAAGGGGGGAGCGCGACACAGGCTCCGTCTTCGTCGCCATTCCTGGACATGAGCGGAAAGGTGGGTCGAAGAGGATTGATGAAAAGAAGTCAAGAGTTCAGTACCAGTGTCATATCGGAGAGGGAGCTGGAAATAAGATAAGAAGGCTTGGGCAATGGTCGCAAAGGTGGTATGGGAAGAGGTGGCTTGATCAACATACCATTTAGAAGCTTCATCGGTAAGCGTGCATTGGAATAAATGAAGACGGATGGAGTCATCGGTGATGGAATTAGAGGAACACCACATGTGGAAAGATCGGATATGGTTGGAGGGATCTTCACTAGTGAGGCCTTCAAACTTGGGAGTGTTGGAGGGGAGCTTGGTTGGCATAGTAGGCCAATTGAGATCGTGGCGAATAGGATCATTAATCATCTGATTGAAGTCGGGGAGACTGAGACCGGCCATATAAGGGAGCAACGGGGCAGTCGACGTAGGTCCCATAGTGGTTCCACTGGAAATGGACCCAGCGGTGGAACTGGGGTTAGGGCTAGGTCCTGAACTAGACATGGTGAAGGTAAGAGAGGGAGAACCAGAAGTAGGGGGAGAACCTGAACAATCAGAGGAAGAGTCGGAGTGCGGACTCAGGGGAGGACTTACTCGGTGATGACGGGAAGGAGGAAGTCGACTGACCGGAAACTGAGGGTGAAGGCCAAGAAGTCTCCGGGAGAAGCGCCTTGGGGGCGCAATGATGACGGGAAGAAGAAAAACCGACAAGGGTAGGGAGGGACAAAATCAAGTGAGGTCAAGGGCGGAGAGGTGCAATGACAATTTATTTTAAAGTCTTTGCCAGGCGGTGTTGACCAGGCTCTTCTTCACTTAGGGTTAGTGTGTGGCGTGCATTAATTTTAATTATTTAAACCCAGATGTTTTGAGAGGAAAAGAAAAAGTGTGCTGCATAACTGAAAATAAATCTGCAGTAAATAAGACTGAAAGAACAGAAAATTAACAGCTACCAATGCATCAATCTAACCCAAGAAGGCGGGTCTCTCAAAACTAGTCTATAAGAGGGAAAAAAATTAAGCAAAGCACGCTGAAAAGAGGCCAATAGATCTAAGGTCAGGAGGGACAGGGATCTAAAGGAAAAATCTGCTGAAAAGAGGTGCAGAGAACAACAAAGAGGCAAAGGCAAGGTTGCTGCTAAAAAGGAGGAGATCAACTAAAAATAGAAGGGACAAGGAGGTGGCCCTAGAAATGAACCCAAAAAAAACTATATGAGGTGATTTGAAAGGGAGAAGAGTTGATCTGAAGGGATCTGAAAATGAGGTATCAGATCTGGAAGCAAAAAGGCTGAAACCCTGGAAAGGCAGACTTCTAAATAGAAAAACTCTCCCACAAAAAGTGGAGGGTACTAGAGCCCTAAGGGGCAAGATTCCCACTTAGTTGAGTGAAACAGATCAGAAATATGTCTAAGTGGGTGGAGACAGAGGCTGGAAAACCCTGACAAAAGCTTCAGACAAACCCAAAAAAAGTTCTGGAAAATTGCAGAAAAAAGTGCAGGTCACAGGTTCTGACCTGTTTGCTGTCTAGGATGCAGATTTAGGGCAGAAAAGTGCAACCTCAAGGCCAAGTCGCACTTTTTGGGCCGATAAGTGCGACTTGCAGATCCGGCTCTCTTGGCGGCAGATTTTAGAAAAAGTTGTCGTCTCAGCTGCGGCTGATGTCTGTCACCTGCGCAATAAGGCCAGAAACACACAGAAGTTAAAAATTTGACTGTTTGAGGGTTTTAGAGGTGGAGAGCACCATAAAAAGAGGAAAAACAGAAAATGGAAGAGAAACCCTAGGGTCTGAAACAACTAGATATGCAGGAATATATGAAACGACAGCGGTCGCAAAAGAAAACCCGTGTGGAGTCGTCAATTGTTCGTATGAATCTTTCGTCGTAAAAGATCACTTTAGCTACGCATAACAAATAGCCATAACATCGATTATGGCTGCCAAAAATCTCTAAATCTGCAATTAGATGATCCAAATAATGCTGCACAAATCCAGATCTAAGCATAAAAGACATTAAGCAGATAAAATACAATATGGCTCCATGCATCCAATAGAAAAGACAAGAACGATGTGTTTGAAAGAATATTTTATATTATATTAAAGAATGGGGCACCTGAGAGGAAAACAAGAAAGGTGTTTTCCGGTTCTCCTCAATGGGATGGGTTCTTGAAAGTCCTCAGCGTTTCAGATCTAAAATTCCTCTCTCTTATTGTGGTAGAAAACCCAAACAAACATAGAACTCAATGGGAGCTCACAAGGCAAAAATGGAAAATGGTGACCAAGAGTAGATCTAGTGTGATCTAATGCAATGAAGGTGACTAATGAATGGGGAAACCCCTTCTATTTATAACAAAATATTGGGGTGTTCTAGAACTCAGTGCATGAATAAAATATTATTAATCAAATTCTAGAACCACCCCTTAGGAATATTTTATTATATTTGTTGGAGGGAAAAGGTCTTTTGACTTGGGTCAATTCCTTTATTTATAAACAATAAATAAATAAATGATTTATTTATTATTTTTAGGGAGATGGTGGGAATATAATTAAATAAATAATGATTTATTTAATTATTTAAAAATGATTTAGTCAAATTTAACTAGGAATATTATTTAAATAATGATTTGAATAACTTATTCCTAGGAAATAATTAAATAAATAATGATTTATTTAATTAATTTCCTTGTTTTGGGTTAAATATGACCAGGAAACATAGACAAATGTTATTTTACATGGTGAAAGCAATTTTACTTAGGGTAAAATTGGTCTTACATGGTGTACTTGGGTTCATCTAATGATAATGGGTTAGATGACCAAAAAATGGTGTAACAGAGTGGGAGCCTTTTTAATGTAGGGATTGAGTGTTATGTCAAGCTTGGATGGATGAAAAACCTTAAACCAATTCAATCACCCTTGTTCTGACTTATATTCTTTATAAGTAGATAAAGTAATCAGTGATTTCAAGTTCAAGCCTGGGGTTTCTTCTTAGGGTCCAAATTCTTTCAATTACAAATCATCAAAATGTTTGGAGATGAATTTAGGGCATCCACTTACCTCTTTATGTGCTCAAAAGACCTTGGAGGAGACTTGAAAAGGGTTTTGAGGTGGTATGAGTGGTTAAAATACTTATAATTCCCTCCTGGCCAAGAGCACAACACCTGAGCTGAGGGCGCAACGCTCAATATTAAATGCGCAGTGCTCAATTCTGAGCGAGTTTTCTTCACTGGGTGGCTGTTGGGTGAGACTGTAGCGCTCAGCTTCAGGCATGCAACACCTTTGTATTTTGTATGGGAAATTTTTGCCAAGGGAACAACGCCCGATTCCAGGCGTACAATGGATTTTTATAGGCAAATGATTTAATTTATCTTTTATAACCCATTTCCAAATGTTTTAAGTCCTTTTCACTTTCTTTCACTGATACTCTTCATGCCTTTTTTCTTGTAGGTTGCTGGAGTTATGAAACTTGTTCTTCTTTTGATCCTAGAGCTTTCACGTGCTTATTTTGACACCTTTGTGATGATTACCTACAACAGAAAGCTTCAAAATCCTCTGTGGTTTCCATTGTGAAGCTCAACTTATCTTTTCAACTTTTCTCATTGAACCTCTTACACTATTTGCATGCAGGTTGATAAAATGATGAGTTTTTACTTTTATTTTGGTCATGTAGGCATGAAAAATTTATTTTGACACCTTTGGGACCCAAACACAAGGAAACATCTTCAAAAACCCGTTTTTTCCCACCTTGAAACTCAACTTATCTCTTTTTCTCATTTAGTCATGGCAAGCTCATTTTTTACAAGTCTGGGATCTGATAACACAGTGACATCTTTAGAATCCTTCCTTTTCTTCCACCATGGCAAGCTCATTAAACACCTTTGGGAGGATTTCTCATAGCAACAATTTCAAAACCCTCTTTTTTCTGCACCATGGAGCTTAATTCATCATTTAACCTTCCCTGTTCACTTTTCCAAAACCCTAGGCATTTGGAGTGCTTTAAGACAATCATCAATGTTGTCTTCTAATTTCTCTATAGCCCTTTCAAGTTCATTAATTTATGTCCAGTTCACCCCACCTTTTCCCTATTTCATCAATATTTTTGAGAGACTTTCTTCATGTTTGTTTTGGTATGCCTCCTCTAGGTCATTCTGCAATTGATCACTGTTTGGAACTCTAGTTGGACTATCAAGCTCAAAAAACCTAGTTCTTCTTAAGGCCAAGTGTTTCCCGTCTTCCTTGCTGCAAGATGTCTTCATTCAGGATCAAACCTCCTACCTCACCAACTTTCTACTAATAGACCTTTTAACAATCTCGCAGAAGTGTCAAAGTTTACATTTACCTCTTGCATACCTTGAATTTGATAAGGTAGTCTTCTTTGGAAACTTTTAGATATTTTCTTGAATAACCATGTCTCAACATTTCAATACCTCTGAACCAGATTCTAGCAAAGGAAAATCAGATTTTGAAACACCAATGATGACCTTAGAACATATAAAACCCTAATTGACCTAGTGGGAGGATTATTTGACCCGGTCTTTGAATGAAGATTGGCTTGGAGTCTTTAAGTGAAAAACAGAGTATTTTTCAAAGTGATGTACTAAAGATCCAAAATCCAATGTACTTGATTTACCTAAATAGCCTATAGAGATAGTTTTGAGACCATCAATTCTTGAGGAACCTCGTAATCATGGGAAGGGGTAGGCTATAGGAAACCCTAGATGGAAATTGGGGTTTATGGGCAGGGGGAAAATAGGCCAACGAAGTTATACGCAGGGAAGAGGCTAAAAATGATAGGCATAAGCTTAGGAAGAGTTTGTAAGAGTGACAGGGTAACCGTGGAATGGCAAGCTGATAGAAATAGTGAAATTTTTTGAAAAAGGATAATGAACGCAGTGAGATTTCTAAAACTCACAATATTCAAGGAATGTTGTTTTTAGAAATCTAGAACCAATATTTAGTCATCTACAGATAATGAAAAATACTGATGACTAACACACATCACCTCCAACCTCATCGCACATTGCACTTCACCATTTTCAACATTGAACAACACGCATTTCACAATAAAAATTTCGATGTGTGATCTGCGACTAGTCCCACTTCTTTGCCACGTCACCACCCCCTCTCACTTATCATTTATTCCACTCGATGTCTCCTCTATCAATTAAACCCATTTCAAAGGATTTTCTTTGTAATTTCTCATAAAATGAAACTTCATCATTCTATCCAAAAGTTTTGAGTTTTCTGCCATTACAAAGGGTATTTAACCAAAAAAGGGAAAGGAACAACGGAACAATGAAAGAGTTTATCTCAAACAATTTTCTACCACTACTCTCAGTACCAGCACATTTTTACCAGACACCGGGTAGCATTCAAGGAACAACCACACACCATTTTCACGGTTGTTTGCACTTTTTATGGATTTGGTTGCACTAGAACAGAAGAGGAGTCTTCCCATAAAACTACCACATCATACAAACCACTTCAAACTGTTAGCCTCAATGTTGTTATTTTCATTATGTCATAACACTATGTATTAAAGTTTTAGATAAGCCTCACCTCTTGCACAAGGTTGTAATTACTTTTGAAATAGATTTACCTTTTTCTATGGAAGATGACAATATCATATTTTGTATATATATGCCAAACTGATATGAAGTCAGGGTTGGTTGGTGGTTATTGAATTTTGACTTATATGAACTATATTTTTTTTTGTGAATGAAATGGAATGATACTACTAAGGACTTATTACCAATTTGCTGTGTGTATTGTCTACTTTATTTCTGTTTCCATATCTCCTTTCTTCCATTTCCAGTTTGCAAATCATCATAATATTATGTGTTTCTATTAGTCTCCTAAGAATGTTATCTGTTTTATTAGTTTTTGTTAGTCTCAAACAGTGAGCATTCCTGATAAAATATATGTTATAACAGTGGAAGAGCAACACTCATGATATTTATTCTTCCTGATATTTCAGTGAGAATCTTATTAGACTAGAAATAGATTTCTCTCAATGAAATATTGTCAAACTGCTACTTTTGTCAATTTCTACTAAATCAGTAGATTTATATTTTACAGACCTATTGAATTTCCTCTCATCTTTCAATTTCATCTCATTATAGACTACAGACTTGCACCTTGATACCACATCAAGTTACAATACCCTCTTTAGTACAACTGTGGATTTGATCGAAATATCTCTTCAGTAAATCAAAGTTTATACCATCTTCCATCCTATAAATCAAAACATTAAAATTGCCTTAGAGTTTAAGATGTGTCTGGTCAGGTGCTTACTGTAGTCCAAGTGCTGATTCTAGTGCCAACAGATTCTTTGATGGCTCAGTTCATTGTTATATTCAAATTAATACCGTGTGGTAAAACATTTTTGTGAAGGCTCAGATCCATAAATCTAATAACTTTTGGAGCTCGGATTGCAAAGTTAAGGCACGAATCTGTGGAACAATTTCTTAGACAAGCACACTTGTTACAAGCTCAAATTTGAGTCACTTTTTATCTTGATATATTTCTAACCCTGTGAAATTAAGGACCATTCAATAGTCCAAGTTAAGTGGAATAGTCAGATTAAATTACAGTCTCCTAAGAACTCGTGGGAAAGTTCCTTGTTAAGATTTCCTTCAAAAATAGTCACAAGTTCATAAGCCTCGAACTTGTAATAAGGTTTCTTCAAGTTCAGACTACTGGACAATCACTTGAAAACTTGGTTGATTGGACAAGGAACTCAGATCATACTAAAATTTGTGGACAATAATACCACTCGGATTTATGGACAAAACTAGTGAAAGAAATTTAGATTATTCTGTCCATCCACCTGCATCGGCAATGACTCAGATTTGAAGGAAATTCATCTCACCTCGGTCAACAACAAACCTGTGGGAGATCAAATTGCAGTGAACATTCACCATTTAGGTTGGAACCTGTGGTTGTCCTTTGGTAGCTCAAAGTGCAAGCTTGGATAGCCACCTTAAACCAGTGTCATCAGAGTGTAGGTCACGAGTTTGATACACACCCAGCTCGTTGGGGGAATATTGTTGGACATTGGATAAACCAAAGCTCCTGTGTGTTTCACGACATAGAATAATCGTCTCTAGTGGATCCTTATCTCTGGCAATGCGATCGTTGACTAACACCTTTGATCTAACACAATCGTGATTCTCAACAATAACATATTATTTTTGTATATGTTTTATTGACTGTAATGGACTGAGATGAGCCTTATTTTTGGGTTCAAGTTAAAACTAGACACTAGTATTGAATTTCTTTTTATGTCAGCCCTGCCTTTTTGAATGCTCTATGTGCATCTGCGACATGTAACTTTCTATTTATCTTATGGAAATGATGATTTTTTCCGAGGAAAAAAACAATTATTAGTATATTAATGAGGTTAATAAATAATTTTATACTATTATTTAAAAAATAATAGATTTATAATAATACATTAATAAGTATGCACTGATACATTAATTTATCCATTACCACATTAATAATATATTTATCTACACATAATAAGAGATTATTAATATTTTGTCTACATATTAAGATATTAAGTTATACATTAATATATTAATATATACATTAACTCATCTGAATCACCTCGGTTTAAGTGTAGTCAACATCGACATAGACATTAATATAGTCATTACTCTTAATAACTTTAACTTAATAGCATTATATAATAAATTTAATATAGGTTTAATTTGATTTAAATTTAAGTTATTTCAATATTTAATTTTTATATATCTTTAATAACTTTTCCCAACCATGCAACTATATTCACCATGGTGAAACCAATTCTTTAATTTTCAACCAAGATCATGATCATGATGGTTAGCATGGTCAACTATATTCATTTATAGTTAAACATTGACAACCATGTTCAAAAATTTTCACCAAGAGTTTGATCAACAACTTGTGGCTTAATGGAAGTTTCTATTATTTGTAATTTATTTTTCCTTCCTCAACTTATCCTTTAAATGCTTCTAGTTTTCTTTTGATTCTTAATTGAACTTTTTGTTGCTACATGATTGGTTTCATATAAGTTTATTGATTTAAGGTTTTGGGTTAAAGTTAATGACCTTTTTTGAGTAAATAAGCCCTTTGTTTATCTTTTTTTCATATTTATTTGAGAAATATATGGCAGTAGGATTAATATATGGCTTCAATTATTTTGTGGGAATTCAATGTGTTTATCTGAATCCAAGGAACTAGAGAAGTATCTGGATATTAGAGAAGCAATTTATAAGAAACCAAAATAATTTGATGTAAAAATTCATGATTTTAAGATAGTTATTCATAGACATTATTTTCATGTGAAGCCTCTAGAGTGTGAATTACATAGAATATGACCCAGTTGTTTGAATGTATCAAGACCCATTTTGAGCAAAGGACCTATATATTTTGACATTGTACAATTTTGGGAGTACCTTTCCAACTAGTTGCCCCTTGGGAGGTAATAAGACCTTTGTGATAAAAAATGATAAAACCATACAACCAGATTTGCAAGAGTTTATAATAATAAAATTCACAAAAATAACCCAGGATGTTTCTTTTCTAAGACATATAAAATGAGTATATTATAGTTTAAATTATTTATTTTTCTTATTAGTATATGATTTCATACATTATGAAGTATTATCCAAAATTTTACAATGTTTTCTAATTTTGTGAAGGATTTATCAAGACTTTAAAATATTTTATAATTTAGTGAAAATGTTGCCAATATTAAAAAAGATTTTACAATTCACTCAAAGATTCAATAAAAAACTATACATGCATATTATATTATTTGTAAAATAGCATATGCATTTTCCTTTAAAAATGTACCATGGGGATTCACCCATTTATTATATATATATATAAATATTGGGGGGTTTCTTAAAATTTTCCCTAATTGAATGTGACACTTATTCTCAAGAAATGTCTGATTTGAATGTAAATAAAGAGCATAAATGAAGTGTATGTGAAAAATACAACTAGAGTATGAGTTGAGAGATTATAGATTGAGAGTAGCTGAACCCGATAGGAGTGAATTGCAGAAGTGTAGTGCTACGAATTATGTCTGAGTGTGCCTATAGAGGAATAGAATAACTTGATAAGGCTTATGTGCACTGTAGAAGCAAGGTGGTTGTATGAGAGTAGCGGTATAAAATTGAAATCAAATTAAATAATGCTTCGAGAGGTTTGAGTTTTAAAATCTATGAAATTATAGATCTGACTGGTTGAAGCAGGTTGGTGCATGTGCAAATTTGAGGTTGGTGCCTCAAACAAGTCGTTTCTTTTTTATATGAGGGGGTTGGTGCCTCCTGTGAGTGAGTTCCACAAAAATATTGATGTAGTCATAGTTGGTGGTATTGAATTACGTCATAGTAAAAACAAGCTAATTTGTTGGTTTTTCTCCTGGAAGGGTTTCCACATTAAAACAATTTGTACAAATATGATGTGAAAGTTTTTTTCTATGTATAAATTTTTAATGATTGAATAAGTTGTTTAATTAAGTGTAGAATTTATAATTACTGATTCACCTCCCCCCCTAGTAAATTTTCATTCCCAACAATTCGTATCAAAGCGAGGCTCCTTAAAAAAAAAATTAGCCATTGGAAGGTAGATCCACACAGAATCATGGAAAGTCAGGAAAATAATTATATCTATTCAAGCAGAGTAGCAATATTTGATGGAGTTGATTATGCATTATAGAGAGTCAAAATGGAAACATACATAATGTATCTTGGTGTGGGTGTGTGTGCCACTGTAGAGTTTGGATACATAGTTATAGTGACTCCACCAACATATCTTGATAGCAGGAGAGCCTATAAAAATAATGAAAAGGCCAAGAACGTGATTGTAGTTGGTATTAACCAATTTAACCTAGTAAAGGTGATGCAATGAAAGTCAGCAAAATAAGCCCGAGATAAACTCAGAAAATTCTATGAGGGAGATGAAAATGCAAGGAAAGAAAAACTCTAAACTTATAGAATGATATTTGAAAGTCTAAGAATGAATTATGATGAAAGCATTGAAAAATACTTTCTTAGAGTAGATGAAGTTTAAAATATGATTAGAGGTATAAATGAAGATACAAAAGATGAAGTAATCATACAAAAAGTCTCAAGGTCATGCCCAATGAGGTTAATGCTAAGATCTCAGCCATAGAAGAGATGTCAGAGTTGAAGAATATGAAAATGGAGAAGCTCCATGGAACGCTCACTTCCTGTGAGATGATAATTAAAGGAGCGGAATCAGAACCAAAAAAAGAAGCGTTCAAAGTCTCGAAGAAGCATAAAGAAAATAGAGGACATAAAGATTGCTCTAGTTGTGACTTAGATTAGGAGATGGCCTAGTTTGTAAGAAAACTTAAAAGAGGCTCAGGAAAGTATAAAGGTAAGATTCCTTTTAATATTTTTTACTATGGTAGAGTAGGAAATATTGCTTCAAAATTCCCATACACTAAAGTTGAGAAGCAAGAAAAGGAGAAAGAAAAGGAGAAAAAGAATAGAGACATAACTTAGAAATATTAGAATAAGAAAACTCATAGGAAAAAGAGATTCTACTCTAGGGAAGGCATTGATTCATCTAAGGTCAACAATGAAGAATAATATTAAGGAGAAAATGAGGAATGCATGCTTATGGCATTTGAATCTGAATCAATGTTTGAGGACAAATCATACTTTGAGGAATGGGGAGTGGTGGACCTTGAAGCTGAACTAGTGAGTGCACTAGAGGAACCAAAGAAAACCAGAAAGAAAAAAAAATTGTTGAAAGAACAACTTATAAGTGTTGAATAAGGCATGTATACTTTTGATAATGAAGATTGTAACCTTCAAAAATTTAATTTGGAAGAAGTTGTTAAAATCATAAATGTATTAGTGCAACAACCTAAAGAAAAACATAGTCGTGATAAACTAGAAGATGCAAATGGGGCTCTAAAGTTAGAATTGTCAAAGAGGCAAGGAAAGACAAGCTCATAATCATATTATGGAGATATCATAACTTTGAAAACTTAGCTTGAAGAAGCCATGAGAAAAGAGGAGATTTTTATGAATTATGTAGCTGAATGGGAAAATAACTACCAAGAGTTAGATGCAAAAGTTGTATCGCTGAGAATATATCTGGTAAAAACCAAGGCCAAGATAGATATGAACTATAGATATACTAAAGGATTGAGACCATTGGATGATATTTTCATCTCTCAAAGGCCATCGACAAGTAAAGTTGTTCTAGGATATAAAGAGCCTCAACATACCTCAAAAGGAGAATCAAGCACCATGTCCCCAGGAAATAAAGATCATCGTAGCTATGAAAAAGAACTTAAAGGAAGAGTCGGTAAGGATGAAAGGGTGCCTAACCCAAAGGAAAATCAAAATGGTGTCAACCCACTCAATACCACAACTATACCTTAGTGTAGATCTATTCACCAAAAAGCAAGACAATAGAATTTTAGTAGATCTACCTGAACTCAATAGATGCACTATTTTAGGTACCCAAAGTTATTTTATGGTAACTACTGCAGTTTTCATAACTTTGGGCATAAATATATTAGCTTTAAAATAAATAAAATTAAAAGGGATGAAGATTATAGATCTAGAAAATTTTATGTTGCACAAAGAAACTCATTCTATCCTCTTAGGAATGAGATTGAGTGCTATGTCTATCAAAATTATGGGCACTAAGCTAATGAATGTCAGAGTAAATTTTCTAACTCCTCTAGATAACACATTCCTAGATAGTCAACCCCTCAAAAGAATGTGAAGAAATGGAAACAAAATACAAAGAAAATAAAGAAGAGACTAAGGAATATAGCGTTTTTCTATATGCTCATGATCAAGAAGAAAATTGGAATTTTTACAAAAAATGTTCCAAACACATGACCGGAGATAGAAGTAAATTCTTATTTCTGAAAGAAAATGTAAATGGGAGTGTCAAATTTGGAAACAATTCTCCATTTAAAATAAAAGGGAAATGAATAGTCAACTTGGATGAGAATATAAAGGCTCAAAATGTCTTGTATGTGGATGGCCTTAAACACAATCTTCTAAGTGTTATCTAGATGTGTGATAATGGATGTGATGTCATATTTTATTCTAAGTATTGTGAGATTAGAAAGGTGGAGAATGGTAAGCTTGTAGGAAAATCAATCATAATCACTAACAATGTTTATGTCTTCAATGATTCTAGGGTATATTGCTATTTGAGCAAGATAGATGAGACATAACTATGGCACAAGAGAATGGATCATGTAAATTTTTACAACTTGATGAAAATCAGTAAGACAAAGGTAGTCAGAGGATTACCAAAATTTTCAGAGTGAGAGAGCTCAATATGTAAATCCCATCAGTTTGGTAAATAGACAAGAGTATATTTCAAACATAGTTACCGATGAAACGGGAACTATTTCCTCAAAACGGGAACTCTAACCAAAAAAACATCAAAAAACCATGAAAAGCCAACTCGAAAATGAAAAGTTGTATTCAGGAATAACCTCTTCTTCTTCTTCTTCTTCTTTTTTTATTTTTTTATTTTTCTTTTGGGGTAAATTTTCAACATATTTTAAAAATGCAAGTAAAAGCCAATTTTTTTTGGTGCAAAAAACACCCTGAAAATGAAAAATTGTATTGTGGAATAATCTAGTTTTTTTTTTTTTTTTTGGGAGTAAATTTTCGACATTTTTAAAAATAGAAGTAAAAGCCAATTTTTTTTGTGCAAAAACCACCCCGAAATAGAAAGTGTTGAAACAAAAATTTTAGAATAATAAAAAATTATATTAAAAATTAAAAAAAAAATGAAAAAAACATTTTAAAAGAATTGCAAAAAAAAAAAAACAAAATTTATTATATTTTTTTAAATTAAAAAAATTTTAAAATTTTAAAATGAAAAAAAAATCCCTAAAATTTAAGAAAAAAATAAAAAAATAAAAATAAAAAACATTTTAAAAATTAAAATTTAGAAACATATTAAAGGGTAAAAAATAAAAAATAAAAACAAAAACAAAATATTAAATTAAAAAAATAAAATATACAAATTAAATTTAAAAAATAAAAAGAAAATGTTTATTAAATTAAAAACAAAAAAAATTAAATTTTAAAATAATAATTAAATTAAAAAAAAATATTAAATTTTAATAAATTTAAAGTTAAAAAAAAAAACATTGGAAAAAAAAAAAAACATTATCTAAATTAAAATTAAAAAACATTAAAAATTAATTAAAAATAAAAAATGAAAAAATAAAATACAATAAAAATATTAAATTAAAAAAAAAAAAATATATTAGAAAAACAAATAAAATTTAAAAAATAATTAAAATTTAAATTATGAAAAATAATATGTGTGTGTGTGTGTGTCTGTGTGAGATGATGATGATGATGATGATGATGATGATGGTGGTTAACATCCATTTAGACCAATTTTTGGTCTATTGGACCTAAAGAAAAGAATTATTTAGTTTGATTTAAGATTTTATTCCAATGCTCAAAAAGCTTAAAGAGAAGCCTCCCAAGCTCACTATATATGAACTTAAATTAAAAAATATATATTACATTTTATTAAATTTAAAAATAAATTAAATATTAAGATAACAAATTAAATTTAAAAAATAAAAATATTAAATTTTAATAAATAAACAAATAAATTTTAAAATAAAAATTAAATTAAAAAAAAAAAAAAAAAACAAACAAACATTGTTAAAATGAAAATTTAAAAAAATTTACAAAAAATGGAAAAAAAAATAAATTAAAAATATTAAATTAAAAAACAAATTAATTTAAAAAAAAAATTAATTAAAAAAAAACTTAATTTAAAATACAAAATTTTAATTTAAATGAAAAATATTAAATTTTATGTAATTAAAAAAAATAAAAAATAAAAATAACTATAAAATTTAAATAAATTAAATTTTTTTTTTATTGAATTTTATTAAATTAACTTAAAAAAACATAATATAAAATTTAATAATAAAGAATTAAAAAAAAATATATTTAAAATATAATTTTGTTTTTAAATTTAATATTTTTAGATTAATTATTTTTTAAAATTTAAAATTTCAAATTTATTTATTACATTTTAATTATTATTATTATTATTATTCTTATTATTTATATTTTATATATTTTTTTTCATTTTTTTCATTTTTAAAATGGTTTAATTTTAATTTATATATATATATATATATATATATATATATATATATATATATATATATATTTAATGATAGTGTTTAATTTTAAATTATTTAGTTATTTATTTATTTTAATTTTAAATTTTGTTTTGTTTTGTTTTTTTTTTTTTTTTAAATTTGTATTTTTATTTCCTTATTATTATTATTTTTTTTAATATAAATTTTTAAATTTAATTTTTGTTGTTTATTGTATTTTAATTTTAATTTTTTATTTTTTCTGTTTTAATTTTTATTTTTTTTTAATAATTTAGAAAAAAATGTTTTTGATGTTTTTTTTCTTTTTTTATATAATTTTCGAAATTTTTTGTTTTATTTATTTATTTATTTTTAAATTTTCTATTTTTACAAGTTAATTTTGTTTTTTTTTATATTTTTATTGGTTTTTTTATTGTTTTTAAATATATATTTTTTATTTAAATTTTGTTTGTCATGTTTTTGTTATTTTATTTTTATGTTTTATTACCAACATGAAAATCACGACTCTAAGAAAAAATGGTTGATGCTATATCAATACGTTACGAAATTAGCATGAAAATCACTAACATTTTAAAACAAATATTCATACTTCATAAATAAAAATAATAAAGTGTAAAAAATATGCAAAAAAAAAAAACAGGTGATTCTGCATCACCACTTTTCAAAATTGGGTGCTTTTTTTGTTACCTCAAAAGAGTAGGTACCAGTTCAGTTACCTATTTCATTGGTAACCATGTTTTCAAGACAAAGGAATATTCTTCATCCAAACCTCTAGAATTATTTCACATAGACATATGTGGTCCAACAAGAGCACAAAGTCCAAGAGGTGAGAAATATCTACTTTTATTCATTGACGATTTCACTAGAGCTACACAGATCATGTTACTAAAAGAGAAATCAAAAGCTTTGAGAAAAATTAAAGTATTCAATGAACAATTTGAGAATGAGAATATCTTAAGATCAAATGTCTGCGGTTAGACACAGGACGAGAGTAAACTTCAAGGAGTTTGAAGAGTTTTTTGAAAAACATGGTATCAAAAGGTAGTACTCTTTGATCAGAACCCCTCATCATAATGGTGTAATGGAAAAAAAGAATATAACCATTCAAGATGTGGCTAGAGCCATGATGGACAAAGGAAATGTTTCAAACACCTTTTGGGGAGAGGAAACCCAAGTTGTTGTCTATTTGGAAAATGGGGCACCCCATCTTCCGTCGAGTCATGGTGCGTAGGCTTCGCCGTCAGTAGCGTAGGCCGTGCGCCCCCCACTTGCCCGGGGCCGATCGCCTCCACGGGGCCGGGCGACGCCACTTTGTCTTATTTCAAATTTTTTAATTTTTTTTTTAAATTTCGTTTTTTTTTTTTTTTAAATTTAATTTAATATTTTATTTTGAATTTTTATTAACAAATTTAATATTAGTTTTTTATATTTTACTTTAATTTTTTATTTTTTATTATTTATTTATATATATATATATATATATATATATATATATATATATATATATATATATATATATATATATATATATATATAATTTAATTTTTATATTTCGATTTTTTTTTTAATTTAATATTTTTAGATTAATTATTTTTTCAAATTTCAAATTTCAAATTTATTTATTACATTTGAATTTGAATTTTTCTTTTTAATCTTTTATTTTATATATTTTTTTCATTTTAAAATGGTTAAATTTTAAAAAATAATTAAATTTATATATATTTGTTTTTTAATTATTTGAAAATGTTTTTTTTTCCCTTTTTTGTTTTTTAATCATAGTTTTTTATTTTAATTTTCTTTTTCTTTTTATTTTTATTTTTTTAACTTATATTTTTATTTTCTTATTATTAATATTTTTTTAAATTTAAATTTTTAAATTTAATTTTTTTGTCTTTTGTTTTTGTATTTTAATTTTAATTATTTTTAAATTTTCTATTTAATTTTTTTTTAATTATATGGTTTTTTTTAATAACTTAGAAAAAAATGTTTTTAATGTTTTTTTAGTTTTTTGTTCAATTTTTGTTTTTTTCTTTAAATTATGTATTTTTTTTCCTTTTTTTATATAATTTTTGAAATTTTTTGTTTTATATATTTATTTTTGTTTAAATTTTTTATTTTTACAAGTTAATTTTGTTTTGTTTTTTACATTTTTATTGTTTTTAAATATAGCTTTTATTTAAGTTTTGTTTGTCATGTTTTTCTTATTTTATTTTTATGTTTTATTACTAACATGAAAATCACGACTCTAAAAAAAATGGTTGATGCTGCATCAATACGTTACAAAAATAGCATGAAAATCACTAACATTTTAAAACAAATATTCATACTTCATAAATAAAAATATTAAAGTGTCAAAAATATGCAAAAAAAAAGGGGTGATTCTGCATCACCACTTTTCAAAATCGGGTGTTTTTTTTGCTACCTCAAAAAATTAGGTACCAGTTCAGTTACCTATTTCATCGGTAACCGTGTTTTCAAGACAAACGAGTATTCTTTATCCAAACCTCTAGAATTATTTCACATAGATGTATGTGGTCCAACAAGAGCACAAAGTCCAAGAGGTGAGAAATATCTACTTTTATTCATTGACAATTTCACTAGAGATACACAGATCATGTTACTAAAAGAGAAATTAGAAGCCTTGAGAAAAATTAAAATATTCAATGAACAATTTGAGAATGAAAATATCTTAAGATCAAATGTCTGCGGTTAGACAGAGGAAGAGAGTAAACTTCAAGGATTTTGAAGATTTTTTTGAAGAACATGGCATCAAAAGGTAGTACTCTTTGGTAAGAACCCCTCATCATAGTGGTGTAGTGGAAAAAAAGAATATAACCATTCAAGATGTGGCTAGAGCCATGATGGATAAAGGAAAGGTTTCAAACACCTTTTGGGGAGAGGAAACCCAAGTTGTTGTCTATTTGGAAAACAAAACTCATCTTAGGCTTAACAATGATAAGACACCCTACGTAGTATGGAAAGGAAGGTGAGCCTTAGTGAAACATATCAAGGTTTTCAGGATAAATGTAATATAAAGAAAAATGAAAAGAAACTTGGTAAGTTTGAATCTCAGGAAAATGAAGGCATTTTTCTTAGGTATGCAATAAGAAGCAAGGGATATAAATGCTACAATAAATGGACTGATAATATTGAAGAATGCATTGATGTTAGAGTGGATGAATATGTACCAAGCCTCAGGAGAAATCAATCAACGATGATATTTGTGATTTCTAATATGCATAACCTAAAGAGATAGAAGAAGAAGAAAAATAAGAAGAAGATGAGGATTTACAAATATCTCATCATAAACACACAACACCATATAGATATGTGTAAAATCAACACCTTGATAGCCAAAACATTGGAGATAGAGATATTGGTAATTAGACAAGGTGAAAATTTATGGGACCAGATAAGAAAACTTTGCACTGCAGTCCCAAATAGAACCCAAGAATTTTAGTCAAGTAAGTGAATACAAGTGTTGGATTAAAGAAATGGATGAATAATTAGACTGGATATAGAAGAATAAAACTTGGGAGATGGTTCCTAGACCAAAGGATAAGAATGGCATTGCCACCAAGTGGGTTTTCAAGAATAAGTTGAATGAAAAAGTTCAAGTTGTAGGAACAAGGCTAGGTTGGCTTGTAAAGGCTATTCTCAAGTTGAAGGTATATATTTTGAAGAAATATTTTCCCCTATAGCTAGACTAGAAGCGATAAAAATGATTTTGGAATTTTATATTTATAAGAAATTTAAATTTTATCAGATGGATGTGAAGTCAACATTTCTTAATAGTGAATTGGAAGAGGAAGTGCACATTGAGCAGCCATAAGGATTCCAAATCTCAGAAGATGAAGATCATGTTTGCAGATTGAAAAAATCCATGTATGGGTTGAAGCAGGATCCAAGAGAGCATGGTATGCTATGCTAAATAAGTATCTATAGTATCAAGGATTTCAAATAGGAACACCAAATAACAGTCTATACATTATATCTAAAAATTATAATTTGTTGAGTATTGTTGTGTATGTAGATGATATTATTTTTGGAAGTGATTTAGAGCGGATGGGGCATCAATTTGCTAAAGTAGTGAAAAATGAGTTTGAAATGTCCATGTTAGGAGAGTTTTCATTCTTTCTTTGATTGCAAATCACACAGTTAGTCAAAGGTATTTTTATCTCTGAATCCAAGCATTTGAAAAATCACTCAAAAAAAGTTTGGAATGGATGATTACAAACATGTTTGTACACTTATGGTGATTGTGTAAATTGAGAAAAGAGGATGAGTCCCCAACTTTCAATCAAACTACATACAAATCCATTATTGGAAGTTTGTTGTACCTAATTGTTTCAAGACTTGATATAATGAAAGCAATAGTTCTCGTTGCTTGATTTCAAGCAAATACAAAGGAAATTCATGTTAATGTAGTCAATAGTATATTCAATTACATTTACGACAAAATAGACTATGGTATGTGTTATGAAAGAGGCAAATATTTTACCTTAATAGATTATATTGATGTTTATTGGGCTGGAATCGTTGATGACAAGAAGAGTACCAATGGAGAAAAATATTTCTTGGGAGTTGCCTAGTGCCCTGGGTAAGAAAGAAATAAAATTAAATCTCTTTAGCTATATTTGAAGCCGAGTATATAGCTACAACTACTTGTTGTACTCAAATTCTTTGGATGATGCAGAGACTGCAGGATAACTAATTTGAGGTTGATGATTCAATCCTCATTATGCGTGATAATATGAGTTATATTAGTATCTTTAAGAACCACATTATGCATTAAAATACTAAACACATTCCAGTTAAATATAAATTCTTGTGAGATAAATTTGTTGACCATGTTGTTAGATTAGAATATGTGGATACTAATGAGAAGATTGTAGATATTTATCAAATTTTATTCCCATGGAGCCCTTTGAATACCTCTAACACAAATTGGGAGTGGTCACTCCCTCATGAAAAGGATTCAGAGTGTTTGAGAATAGGTAGCTACTCCACTCTTGGAGCAATCTCATGAGTAGGTTGTAGGACCAAAATGTTGAACATGAGAAGAAAAGTGAATTGGCATACTTTTTTCTTTGTATGTTTGGCTGAAAAATAAATTATGTTGGTTGGAGAAGGAATAATCTAAAGGGGAGAGTTTTCATACCTATACACCCTTTATCATTGATGTCAAAGGGGGAGAATAAACCAAAAATTGATGTATTCAATGCATCCAAGAGGAGGAAGTCGTGGGAGAAGAAACCGAAAATTGATGTATTCCATACATCTAGCATAAAAAAAGGGGAAGAAGAGGATAAAAAATAAAGTGGGGAGAAGAGTAAAAAGATTCCAAATATTGATATATTCCATGGGAAAGAGACTAATGGGAAGAAGACGAGTGGTCCAAAAGTTTTGGTTGTGGAAAATGGAAGTGATGATAGCTCAAAGGGAAGAAGTGTGTAATCGGCCATGGAAAGTATCACATTCAAGTGAAGAAGAGTGAGCTTGATTAGTGTTAGGGGGAGTGTTGCTACATGTTGCATGCTATTTATATAAATTCCTTACACATGTTTTCCATGGTTACCTTAATGCCAAAGGGGGATATTGTTGAAAAAAGTGTTATCATTGATTGGCATTGAAGGTTAACATTGGACATTGTTGCGTAGTCATTGATTTCAAAGGAAATATCAACTTGGTATGTGCAGTCACATGAAGAAAGTATTGAAGGTTTCAGAGCTTAGGAAATTATGATTTGGTGCCAAAGTTAGGTTTGAAAAACTAAAGGACTAGTTTCAATAGTTGGATTGAAGCAGATTGCATGATTGTAGGATCTTATTGTTGATGAGAAGTGATGTATAACCGCCCATAGAGAATGTAGTGCAAGATTGAGAATGAAATTTGGTATAATTGTAACCGAGGATAGATAAGCTTTAAATAAAAGTCATGGTTGGTGGAGATTAAATACGTTTCCTAGCATTTTGATGTTCATGAATATAGTGTCAATGGAAAACTATAGCTAATTGTGGTTGGAATTAATTGAAGTACCTATTTGAGCTAAAATATAATTAAATAAAGTACATCTTATGTGTTGTAAGAATTGAATGCAACACCTATTCTCGGGTAGTGTGTGATTTGAATGTAAATAAATAGCAATATAAAAGTGTATGTGAGAGAGACAACCAACATATGAGTTGAGAGAACACATATTAAGAGTAGCTAAACTTGATAGCAAGTGAGTCAGAGAAGAATAGTGTTCTATTTGCGTTTGAGTGTTACTACATAAGAACATAAGAGGATAATAAGGCTCACATGTGTTGCAGAAGCAGAGGTAGTTGTGTGAGAGAAGTGGTATCAAATTGAAGTCAAATTAAAGAGCATTGCCAAAGGTCTAAGTTTGAAAATCCTATGAAAGTATAAATTTGACTGACTAAAGCAGGTTGGTTCGTATGCAGATCTAAGGTCGACGTCTTGAGCAAGTTGGTGTCTGCTAATATAACGGGGTTGGGGCCTCTTGCAAGTGGGTTCTCACAAAATATTAATGTAATAAGTGTTGGTTCTTTTGAATTACATCATAATAAAAACAATATTTGGTGTTTTTTCTCCCATAAGGGTTTCCATGTTACTGCATACAAATATGATGTGAATTCTATTATGTTGTGTATAAATTGAAAACGAGTAAATAAGTTGGTTAATTACGTGTAGAATTTATAATTACTGATTCACACCCCCAAGTAATTCATGATTCCCAACATTATCTTGTCCTTATCTATTTTGTAATGCAATTATTTCAATATTTCTATACTTTTTGTTCATGTTAATTTTCTTTCATGTTTTGTTCCATTTATTTCATTAATAATGTAAGTTTGAGAATGGTAGAAGTAGCTTGATTTAGGTTTTATATCTCTAAAACCCATCATTGTATATGCTCAAGTTATAATCATTAAGTTTATGTATTTTATTTATCCTAGTCACAAATTGCACATATAGTACCTGGGTATACTCATCCTTTGTTTGGAAGGTTGATTATTTGGCTAATAGCTTCTTCTTCATGGCTTGAGCTATTTAAATGACAAATTCAACTTGAAATTTGCTGCCTTATGTCCATAGTTTGTGCATGTAAAAAAATATCCTGGAAATATGTCTTCATACCTGGGAGAAAATCAATTTCTAAAATATTGTTGGGTTGTCCTCTGATAAATTAAATTTTCCTATCTAGCATTGATCCTCCCTTGATGTGTGGGATTCGATCTAATGTTTGAATTGCTACTCTTATTTTGTTGATGTTTATTGTTCCTTTGTTGCAAAGTGGGTTACATTCTTCCTTTTTCACCTTGCTATTGCATTGAAACCTCTCTAGGTTCTTCACTATCTCAAATTTTGGTTGCATGCACAAAAGTAATCGCTTTCTTGCACTTTATTTGAGCTATTGAGCTTGACTCGACCTCATATCCAAGACATTCTTTGTTATTTGAGACCCTTCATGCATCAAGGAGCTCATTCAAAATTTCAGTTCCATTTGCAAATTTCTCATTGAAGCTAAGCCGAGTTTTAGCTTTTTCAAGCTCTTTTCTTAGAGAAACAATTTCTCCTTCAAGCCTTTCACAAGCTTGATTTTTATCATTGAGTTGTTGACTTGAGTTTCTTTAATTTTCTTACTTCTTCAATTGGCAGGAGTAGAGTTTTTATAGATTCAAATTTGTCCTTGATCAACAATTCCTTTTGAGTTTTATTTTTCTTTCTCAACCTTTGATTTTCTTTAAGAGAATTGACCAAATCACCTTTTATGTTGACCTCAACTTCTTCTCGATCATAATCAATAACTTCTACTTCTATATTATCTATAGAAAGGAGCATAAATTCCTTTTCAATTTCATAGGTTTTGTGCTCATCAAATGATTGTCTTTCTACACTTTTAGAGGAGTTGGCACCTTGGGTGTAGAAGATTTTATTTTTAACCTTCTTTCTATACTTTTTCACTTTTCTAAACTTCTCTCTAGGGTCATATTATTTCTTCTTCTTTTTAGGACACTTGAAATCATAGTGAACAAATTTACTGCAGTTAAAGCACTTAAACGGTAGCTTACCTTTGTACTTGCCTAGGCCTCTCTTAATATTCATCACAAACTTAGCTTATTATTCATCTGATTCACAACATGAATCATCATGTTCTTCCTTGGGCTTCTTATCCGCTTTGAATGTTGACTCCTTTGTTGTCCCCCTGCAATATAAATTCTCTTCTCATAGGTTGTAAGAGTACCAATTAGCTGCTCCAAAGTGAGGTCCTTTATATCTTTCATCTCCTTCGTGGTTGAAACCTTAGGATTAAATATCTCCACCTTTTGAACTACTATTGACTCTTCTAATTTTTCCTCAAGACCTATTATTGTGTTCACAACCTCGTCAACCCTAAGAAAGTATTTAACAATATATTCATCATCATGAATTTCAAAAACTCAAATTTCATTCTAAAACCTTGAAGTTTGGCTTGTTTTACCTTGTTTTCAACTTCATAGCAACTCCTCATCTTGTCCCAAATATATTTTACAGTAGAGAAATACATAACCTTAACTAGTTCTAATTCAAGTAGGCCAACAAGCAGAGAATTCATAGATTTAGCATTGCATGTAAATTCCATTTTTTGATCTCTAGTAATCAAGGCTGGAAGCTTTTGATATTCTTCTTCCACTGCATCCCATACATTAGCTCCAAGTGGTTGAATATATGTCTTCATTCTTACTTTCTAAAACACATAGTTTGTTCCATTGAACATAGGTGCCCTATTGGTGCATCCACCTTCCTGGTTTTCCATAGTCCTTGATATTTCTTATATATGTTAAATTAATCCTAGAGTAACCAATGGATTTGATACCAATGGTTAGAAACCAAGAAAACATTGAGACGAGGGGGGGTGGGGTGGGTGAATCAGTATTGTAGAAAATTTAAAAATTTTCTTGCAATAGTAAAGATTAATAGAACACCAATAAATAATATAGAAATAATTCATGTCAGCATCATAAGAATCAACATAAGAAGCACAAAATATCACACATAGATTCTTCAAAATTTTCTTCAATTTACTTCACAAAGGAAAGCTTATACTTGTAGTTACAATTTGTTTTGATTGTAACTAGAAGGAAGCGGTTACTCCCTAATTTATCAAATACAATTGAAAGGAGCTACAACCCCTAGTTTATCAGCTACCAGTGAAAGGAGATCCAACCCCTAACTATTTACCAGCCACTACTGGGAGGAGCTACAACCCCTGATCTACAAGCTACCACTTTCCTGACCTCCTTGATTCATATTTGATGCAAATATAGCTAATATTTTATGAGAATCAGCCCCTCTTTGAGTTGGTTCCTCATAGTAGGCACTTCCTCCAATCCCATATCAAAATCATCCTCTCAGGTCTCAGGTCCTCGACTCTTAGTGATCTTGGAACCCTCACTTCCTCACAGGCTCTGGACTTCATGCCTTTGGGATCTCAGGTCTCGGTAGTTGGTTGAATTCAATTTAAATGAGCCTTTGAGGTTTCAACCTCCAATATGGCCCACTCAAGGTTATAAAGAATCACAACCCCGACACTTGACAGGTCCGTGAAATGGAAATATTTTCCATTAATGTCACAATATTCGAGTTCTATTTTAATGTTACAATATTCGTCAATAGACAATCTTGGTCCTTGACACCTGAAAAATTTCTATGAAATGGATAAATGGCTTTAAGTGTTAGCTTCTCTCAACTTCCTCTTGGATTTGATCCTCTCACTCCTTTTGTTTTTCTATACTCTTCCATCCTCTCTGCTTGGCTCCCTCCTTTGGCTCTACTTAAAAAATATCTCGACTTTCATACTCCTCCTACAACACTCCGATGACGATGCATATATGTACACGAAATCTCAGGTTTTTTTAATTAAATAAAAGGATTAAAGATCTGGAAGAATAAAATAGATTAAATAAGGACTGGTTAAGTGAGCTTGAAACTCTCAAAGCCAAAGGTTCACTCATACAAACTATCTCTCCTCTCCACCACTTTTTTCATTAATAAAAGGAGATATATGAATTACATTATCTGCTTAAGATCCTTGAAGGTGGGATCTAAAGACTCAATTGAGGAAAATTGAGTAAGACTACAACCACTACAATAAATTTACCAATTTAATTAATTACATGCCCAATTAAATAAAATCCTAGCCTAACAAACCACACATTAAGGATCCAACTCCTCTGGTAAAAAGTTTCTAACCTCTAGGTTAAAGAGAATTATGAATGGCCCTGCATCATACTCCCAAGGAAAAAATATTTCATGGGCTCCTATCCATGAGTTATTCAATATATTTTCCACTATTATGTATGAGTGTGGTAGTCATCCAGGTTGCATTTGTCACTAGCAGGTTCTTCCACTTAACCAAGTACTAAAAGAACCCTTTGTCCCTGATTTTCTTGATCAACCTTTTGTCTAAGATTCTCTCTAGTTGCAAAGGTTAAATTACCAACAAATGTTTCTCCCATTGTACTGGCTGCTACTTTTTCTCACTGGTTGGTTGTTATGGTTCAAGTTCATACTTATATAGATCTACTACATTGAAAATAGCTGAAATTCCAACTCCAAGTGGTAATTCGAGTTAATAAGCATTGGTAGAAATTTCTTTAGAATTTTGCAGGGTCCTATCTTTTTAAATTTCAATTTTTTGTACTTGCCCTTGATAAATCTCTCTTTCCTCAAATGTGTAAGTACTAGTTCTCCAACTTCAAAATATTCTCCATTCTACTAAGATCTTCTCTACGTTTACACTTCAAACTACTATCATATAGTTTTTTCTTGACCTGGTTATGGATTTTTTGTATTACTGTAGAAAAATATTCTCCTTCTGCACTCCTCTGCTCCAATCTTCCCAAATTTCTGAGTTCATTTACTCCCCTCAAGTTCATTCCATATATAATATGGAAAGGACTTTGTCATGTACTTATGTTTGGAGTATCATTGTAAGCATATTCAACCTATGCTAGAATCTTCTCCCACTACTTAGGGTGATCTCTAGTCAAACTACGCAGAATGTTTCCAAGGATTTTGTTCAAAAATTCAGCCCGACCATCAGTCTATGGGTGATATGCTAAGATGTACTGCAATTATGTGCCAAATTTCTTCCATAACGTCCTGTCCCAATAACTTAGTATCTCAGTTTGAAACAATGTTCTTGGGAATTCCATGTAGCCTTACTACCTCTTTAAAGAAAAAATTAGCAATATGAATAGCATCACTAGTCTTAGCACAAGGAATAAAATGAGCCATTTTTAAAAATATATCTACCACCACAAAAAACAAGATCATTATCTTTCTGAGTTTTAGGTAATCCTAGAACAAAATCCATACTTAATGAATCTCACTGCCTCTCTGGAATAGAAAATGGGGTATAAAATCCAGTTTTATGACTTCTTCCCTTAGCATAATGACAAGTTTTGCATCTCTTCACAAAATTATACACATATGATCTCAACTTCAACCAATTATAATGTCTCTTCAAAAAGTCATAATTCTTGTCGTGTCCAAAATTTCCTCCAAGGCCTCCACTATGTTTTTAGAACAATTCAGAATTCACAACTGGTTGTCTTTTAAAATTAGTCCATCTTGAATCATGTAGTCAATCCATGGGCTCCTATCTTGAGTAACTGGACTTTTACAAGCTTCAAAAGCTTCTTTTAATTTTGTATCCTCATCATATAACTCCTTGATAAAATCAAATCCCAACACTTTAATTTGACTTTCCTGCAATAAAAGTCGTCTCCTGCTCAAAGCATCTGCAATTATGTTAGATTGACCATTGATGTTATTTAAAATAAATGTAAAAATTTGTAGGTACTCAACCCATTTCATATGTTTCTAATTCACTTTAGGTTGTTGCATTATATACTGATGAGCATGATTATCTGTATACAAGATAAATTCCCTAGACAATAAATAAAGCCTCCATTCCTTAAGAGCTTGAACCACTGCATAAAACTACTTGTCATAGGCTATGTACTTTCTTCTAGCCTCATTCAAATTCTCACTGTAGTAAGCTATTGGTCTATCCTCCTAGCTAATTATTGCTCCAATTACATCATTACTGACATCAATATTCACTTGAAAAGGTTTATTAAAATTTGGAAGAACAAGTACTGGTTGTTCTATAATATTCTTTTTCAACATTTGAAATCCTCTTTTACCTTCATTAGTCCACCGAAATTGTTTATGATTCGTCTTCATTGTTTCAACAATTGGTGCAATCATCTTGCTAAAATTTCTAGTAAACTTCCTGTAAAAACTCGCCAAACAATGAAAAATTATAACTTCACAAGGACTTTTCGAAGAGGGCCATTCAAGGATAGCTTTCACCTTACCTGGATCCTTCTTCAATCCTTCTATGGAAATAAAAAATCCCAGATATACAAGCTCTAACTTCAAAAAGGAACGTTTTTTCAAATTCAAAAGAAAATTCTCTTGCTGCAAATTCTTCAATACATATCTCAAATGTCTCAAATGTTTTTCCTTAGAATAAATATACACTATAATGTCGTCTGGGTAAAAAATCACAAACTTACCTATAAAATCCTTTAGTACTTCATTCATCAACCTCATGAAAGTACTAGGTGCATTTGCATTACCTTCCATTCATACAAACCCTCACTAGTTTTAAAAGAAGTCTTCCTCTCATATTCCTCTCTAATTAGAATTTTATGGTATCCACTCTTCAAATCAATTTTAGAAAACCAATTGGCACCACATAAACAATCCAATAAATTATCAATGCGTGGTAGGGGAAAACGATATTTGATGGTAATTTTATTAAATTCTCTAGAGTCTGTAGACATGCACCATCCACCATACTTCTTTGGAGTCGACAATATAGGTAAACACATGGATTACAACTCTCTATGATTTATCCCTTATCTAACAGCTCCTGTACTTGCTACCAGATTTATTCATATCATTGATGATGTGGCAGCAACAATAGTTGGAAAATCCTGAGCAGTTGATGATTATGATGTAGCACACAAGTGGTGTGATGTGGCATATTTTTAGTGTGACATGTGGTAGGTAGATTGGGCCCTTTTTGGTGGCCAAGTGGCTTGTTTTTAATTTACACATGGCACTACCCATAAGACACCACATGGAAGGATGAAGTGACCATGACAACATAATGACACCAACTTTGCTTGTGACATGGTAGAGTGACGTGGTGGCATGATATGGTGGAATGTTGCGGTAGCATGATGTGGTAGTTGGGGCTATTTGATGTGGCGCCATTTTGTGTTAGGGAAAATATTAGAAATATTGGGACTCCCCACCCCTCCTTAATTAAAATTCAGAAATTCGAGGGGACCTCGAGATGGTGTTTTAGCCATTCTATTGAACTAGAAAATGAATCACGTTTGGAACACTTGGGGAAGGTAGCAGAGAGTTATTTGCATAATAAAAAATATTGTACCCACCTTTCCCCCATTAATCATTAGGAATTCAATGCGGGATAGGATGACCATTGGTCATTGATCAAATCAATATAGGAGGGGCGCCAATGAAAGGTGTTGGTTATTTAGCCATTGGATAATTTGAACAGGGCTATGTGTCATAGGATATAGGCCCAAGGTTCCAGACCATGGTTCTATGGGGAAAAAGGCTAACATGAAGAGGGGGCATGAAATGAATCTCAACCATTAATCAAGACATTTAGCCATTTGTCTCATCTTCTCATCCAACTATTGAATAATATGGGACTTCATGCATACATAAATTTAATCCAAAAATAAAATGAACTAGATATCAGATTTTATGAAACTAATAGGTTAAGTAATGTAGGGCTAAATGGTGGTTACATCTTAGTTTTTCATAACAAAAGTGCTAAAGAAAATTTGGCATTCCACAATTTTGGAATTTGTGTACCAAAATTAAAAAAACGGAAAACTACAGTTCGAACATCAAATTTGGCCAAACAGGTTGAAGAAGTTAGTGTTCTATTTTTAACAGGAAATTTAACACATTCTATTCACACGCAGACTGAGAATGAAACTATTGAAACATGGGTTACCTAATTAAACAATTAAAGAACACAAATATGAGAGTAGCTAGAGCAACAATGAGGTCATCACTAATCTAAAACATACATGAAGCTTAAATGCAAGCTAAAATTTAAAACATAAAATCAACTGAGAATAGAAGCGGTTGTAAAGCTTTATAAGTAGCAACATCATTAAAGAGAATAGACATTAACAAACACATATATGTGCGTGTTGGGTTGAAGAGCATATTTGAGAAGGATAAATTGCTGTGGAAATATTTTATGAAAAAGAAGCCGTAGATATGAGTTTGATTTTTTTGAAAGATGGATATGAAAGGCTATGCAGGTAGGTACTTGCACAACATGGAGTTGATGCTTCTTTTAGGTCAATGCCTATAAAAATCTGCAAGTTGGTGCTTGCTAAAGAAAAAGGCGGTTGGATGCTTTTGTAGGTTGTATCTTGCAAAAATTGATGTAATTTGAAATTGGAGCTTTATTTTGCATCATAATAAAAAATAAATTTTTGTTTTTCCCAATTGGGTTTCCACGTTAATATCTCGAGTCCATTATTTATGAGATTAGTTTGTTTTTATTTATTAGATTGTAGCTAAGTGCAATTACTTTAAGCAAGTAATTTCTTTTTTAAATACTTGTTCATCCCCCCCTCTAACTATTTTCCTAGTTTCTAATAATATCATGTTGATGGAATGATTAACAAAATGTAGGATGATTGAGTGGTAGAAACATACAAAAATGGGAATTTATTGGAAAATTTGGGGAATATTGATAAAAAAATTGATTAAATTCTAGACTCCAACATCTGCCCCACACAGAGGGTGTTGCATGTCCCTTATGCAACGAATTTCCTCTCAAAATCATCTATTCCTTTTACAAAATTGTGAATCTATCCCATGTTGCTCATATCTCTCAATTTTCTATGGCATCAAGTAAAATATTCAATCATGAGGTATTGGATTTCTACTCCTTTGTTTGGAAGATTTTTATTTGTAGCCTCCTATTCTTGATTTTGGTATACAAGATCTTTCTATATAATTCCCTTGCATGTTTTACCATGTTTGTCCCTTATTTTATAAGTTGTTATTTTTCCTCTTGTAAAATATTTACAGTAGCTTTAAAATTTTCATTTTCTTCTTTTTATATACCTATTAAGTATGTTTATATCTCTAATTTCATTTTTTAATCTTTTGATTTTCTTATGTTAAGTTTTGGGCTTATCGAAGTTACAAATTCTTTAAGTTCATCTTGTGGAAAATCGCTTTTTTGGATAATATTCTTGTGAAATTTTTTCTTCTAGTAAATCCTCTTAAGGTTGATTTTCTTCTAGCAAATCCTATGCATCCTCCTTAGGTACAATTTTATATTCAAACCCTAAATTTTCAGAAATCAATGTTTTTTAGCTTTCTTCTCCTTATTATTAGATATCTTATGAAACTCCTTTTTTGGAAATGTCTTAAAACAAAAG
The DNA here is from genome assembly GCA_034641835.2 of Pinus albicaulis. NCBI lineage: Eukaryota > Viridiplantae > Streptophyta > Pinopsida > Pinales > Pinaceae > Pinus > Pinus albicaulis. The sequence goes on along the minus strand of CM076570.1, from coordinate 736,041,910 downwards.
TTTTATTGAATTGTTTCATCAATGTATTCATAAATATGTTATCATTATTATGTTCCTATTCTAATTCATCAATCTCAATTATTTTTTTCCCATTGACTTCCTATTCATTTTTTTGTTTCCTTCAACTCTTAGTCATGCCTCATGTGTTTCCTCTACCCACAAAAGCATTTGTTCCAAAATAATTTCCTCTTTCTTTATTTAAATGTCCTTTTTGGGGGTTTACCCCTTCTTCTTCTACATTTTCTCTCTCCATAAAACCTTGTTCATGGAGCTCAAGTTATTGATTTCTCCTCTGATGAACTCGGTTTTTTCTTAATTGCATACATAGATTTTTCTTGTTTCCTCTTCTTTCCCTATGTTTTCGTTTATTTTCTACCTCTTGAACTCTCCCCTTGAGTATAATTAGGGCGTTCCTCTTGCCCCCTTGTGTTCAATGAATTAACAACTTCATTTGTATGCAATAATTTTTCTCAGGTTTCCTCTTTTTGTTGTAATTCAGGTAAAATTAAAATCCTAACCAACCCATAATGATATTTCTTCATTCATGGTTCTTAGGGTTTTTTGTATCACCGTCACCATTTTAGTCAAAATATTAAGCAAGTAAAAAGGAAGGTTAAGTGTCTTGTTACCTTTAAAGTACATTAGTAGTATGGGATGATAAAATAATGCCAATCCATAATGGCCCTCATAGGTTATATACTTCTAAATGATGAATAGGGTATCTCACCATTTCTTCTTCAATAATCATTTGGGAATCCATTTCATGCAATTCAATACTTCTCCAAGGTTCTTCAGTAAATTCTTCCAACTGTCATCATTCATTTTCCAATTTTTGAACCATGTTTTACCCTCTAGTGGTAATCCCATAGCTTTTACTATGAAATCTTCTATGTTACTAAGCTGAAATCCAAAAATTAAGCTCGAATTCCATTGAAGGTCTTAGTTTATTCTCACATGCTAGCTTCAATATGTTGAATTTCCATGATCTTGGGTCTAGGTTAGAGTCTTAAAATAACTAACGCTACCAAACCAATAATATCAACCAAAACTACTTTTCACAATGGAAAATATAAAGCATTAAATCACATATGCACAAGTATACAAATTTTTTAACAAAATTGTACAATAATGTACAACCCAATCTTTGTTATATTAAACAAACTAAATATTACAACAATCTATAAAATACAAAATATAATGACAAACATGTTGTGTAGACTCGATGTCATATCCTTTCTTGTTGGTCCTTCACTTCCGTACTGTCCACTAGTTTCCCCTTAGTCCTTCAAAGGACAACACATTGAGACTCAAGGAGGGATACCACCTAACAATGTTGCAATTCACTTATTCTTGGTGTACATGGGATGATCCAATCTACTCTCTAGGATGACCACTTCCTGGTGTCCAAACTACCAAGGTAGAAGTCACCTTTGTCCATCAAGGTGCTACACTTTAGCACCAACCTTCAGCTCTTCTTCAACACTTCAAGACAACTTTTCTAAGGCTAATTTGGGTAGCTGACACATTTCCCTCCAATAGAAAAATGGCACCAAATACGTCACTATAAGTTTTTCTCCTAGTTTTGGTTTCCAAATTCCAAATTTCACCTCAACTCATGGCACTTATAAGCTGCAATAAAAACTGATCCAAACTAACGCTCACTGTAGAATATGCCACCTGGTTAGGGAATCTAACTCTCAAGTCTTCCCCTCCTCTTTAACTTCCACAGGCTACCCAAATCCAGACTAGATAGCGTATCCACCTAACACAATGTCAACACTGAAACAACATCAACATACCTTTATAATTGGTGCATATTTGTTGTAGGTAACTCTCATTGGTTAGGGAAACTATCAACTCATTGTTGACCCATCATCTCACCTCGTAACTATCCCTTATAGCTATAGAATACTTCTGTTAGGCTACTCCTTGATGCAGTCCAAATGATCGCCAACACCCAAATTCCCCAGTCTATACACTACCTACGAATTTATACAAATTTACAGAAGATGTTTTCTCTGTATGGGCCTTTTGCGTGCTTCAAAGAACAATTATATTTTCTCTGGTTGACATATTATTCTGTGTATTCCACAACTTTCCTACTTCGCGCGAGGGAACCGAATCCAACTCTGGATCTTGCTGCATTTTGTGCTCTACTAACTGAGAACATGCTATGCACTAATGGATGACCAAGATCATCTTATTACACTGCAACTCCCTTAAATTCAATCGAATTCTCTTAAATATCAGAGTCCTGCAATAAAACTTATCATGCCAATTTCATTAAGAAAACAAAACCCCAATTTCCAAGCGTGATAATCATCGGAGTCACGCCTGTGGGACTTTGGGTGAAAACCAAAAGAAAATTTTCCTCCAATTTTGTGAACTCGATTCAACAACGACGCATCTCGGTCTTTCACACGCAGATATTAATGGTCGGATTGGAATCATGTCCATGGCTTCATACCTTTCGACTCCATAAGTGGCTCAATGCAAACTTCTCGCAACACATCGATTTTTCTTTCCATAGATCTGTAACTACAACACCCTACTTGCCCATAGAAATATGAGGTTCCTTAATTTCACCGTTAATGTTATGCCGATACACACTGCCATCTTGTCCGACACAAACCAATCAACCCTCCACTTGGTCGATCTCAAACACTGGAAGCTAGAAGCTTTCTAGCTGAATTTAAGATTTACACCTACATATATTATTTACATGGAAACAATACAAATAAGGAATAAAATATACTACCATTTAAATTCCCAACCATCGCACTCCAGGAGAATTCGATCACCTCTTCGACGCAAAGTAATTTGGGGAAAATCATGGTTGCTGCCTTCAGTAAAAATATAGTTGGTTTTCTCCTTTCCACAGGTAATACAACTGTGATTACCTCACAATCTGGTTCACGCCATTATAATAAGGTAATCTCGATTCATATACATGAAAATTTAATCTTTGAATGGTGTTTGAATCCCTCAGCTGGAATCTCACAACCCAGTCATCTGTCCAATATTTCTCCCACGCATTCTTTCAAACTAATTCAATTCCATGACCTCTGTAAATGGTGCCTCAATGCCTAAAGATGAAATCAAAGCTTCGACTCCCTTAAATAAAGAAACTTACACAGACGATTTCGTTAATTCTCTCACAACACATTCACAATTTGTTGTATTCGTTACTCTGCCTTTTCCACACAGAAATACTCCTGAATTTACTTACCTCGTACCATAATGAAATAATGGGTTTCTCCCTTAAATCAATACCAACACTCAAACCATCTCGCTAATCTCACTACACACTTTGTTTTTGTATTTTTATTAATATGACAAAATATATTTACAAAGGCCAACAACCATACTCGTAAGGCTCAAACTACAAACCCAGGCCAACCCTGAATGCGTCGAAAGCTTACAAATATATACAAAGATTAATCTAAACTAATTATAGTTTAGATCCAACAATCTCTCAATCTCTCCTAAATATTATCCCAAATCCATTCTTTACTCAACCAAAATCCTATATTAGACCTATAGATCCCTAAGATCCTTATGAGATCTCAACTAGCCTGAATCTCTCATGTTCTCCTACATTCGAGAACATTTAAAATAAAATTTATGAATTAAACCTATCCTATATCTCTCACATAAATCCACTCAAGAATTAGGGAAATAAAATTAATCAAGCCTTAGGAAACCAACTTCCTAGGCAACACAAGAACCCATATATATATATATATATATTGGAAGTAGGATGCTCCTACATCAGACTCCCAAGGTAGAAATTTTTCTATGATCTCATGATCCTGAAGTTTTGTCATCAACTCCTCCTGGATCCCAAACTTTGTTCTGTAGTCTGTTTTTGGCTGCCTCTCTTCCTTTCTGTTGTTGCTGTTGTTTGTTCATTAGGGGAATTTTGAGGTCTAAAATGGGCCTCCTAAGTAAATTATAAAATAATAGTGGAAAAAATCTAATAAGATTTGATGACATCATCAAATTTTAGAGGGAAAAATGAAAAAACTACTTTTTCAATTCATATTTTCAACTTATCTCCCAAAGTTTTTACTCAAATTTCGAGCGAGAGTACTCGTTGGATGCGGAATTTAATTCCTCATCCAAGGAGTACCCATGTTGCATACTTTCGATGGGTCCTACTACACGAAAAATGAGAAATACATAAAAAAATGTGATTACAATCACGTTTTTTATGTATTTCTCATTTTTTCGTGTAGAAGAGTTCATCGAAAGTATGCAACATGGGTACTCCTTGGATGAGGAATTAAATTCCGCATCCAACGAGTACTCCCGCTCGAAATTTGAGTAAACATTTTGGGAGAAAAGTTTAAAATACGAGTTGAAAAAGTAGTTTTATTATTTTATTATTTTTTAATATTTTTACTTTTTTACTCCAAAATGGTGAATCATCCATTATGGATGACATCATCATCTTGAATCCTATTGGTTGTTATAAAGTTTATTTTTGTTGTACATTTTTCTTATGAGGCCCATTTTAGACCTCAAAATTCCCCTAATGGTTGTTATCTAGGACTCCACACTTTATGCTGCATTGCCCCACTGGCTATGCTCTCACATCCTGCTACTTCTTTGCTTTCTTGTTTTTGTCTTCTCCTTTTGAGACACTTTTCTCATCAGTTCCATCATCAATTTGATTTATATGTCCAACTCATTTTCTTGCTGGACTTCTTTCTACAACCTTTCCTTGTCTACTTTCTTTATGCCATTTTTTCTTGACACTTCTTCTTTCTCTTCCTCTGTTGCATATCCTTTGCAGTCTTCATCAGGATCTTTTTTTTCTGTTGGTGCTTTCAGCCATTTCTCCAGTAGCTCCAATTCTGTCTCCCATTCACTGATATTTTGATGAGAGTCTGGATCTTATTTTTCTTTGTCCTGTTGTTGAATTTCTGCAATTTTCAACTCCTTTTTTTTCTCTGCTATGTGAATTTTTGTTTCATGTTTTCTTCCCTGAGATATCTTCTTTTGTGGAATGCCTCAACAAATTCCATGGTTATCTCCATTGTGCCTATCATTATGATGGAATGATGATCCTTCACTATGTTTACAACTAACATAGTTTCTTCTTCAAGTTTACCTTTAATTTGTTGTTGTTTACCTTCACTTTGGAGTTGCCGGATTCTTACTACCATCCTTACATCCTTACCCTCTTGTTGCTTCTAAATTTTTATCTCATATCCAAACAACCTTTGTTCAATATATTTGATCACAACATCATGCTCATTAATGCTATTCACTGTACCTACAAACAAACTATTGGTTTGTAAATTAAAACATTATTTTGTCTCCATGACTATTAGAGACTCTCTTCTATTGTTAGGTACCGCTGTAAATATTTCTTTTTTATTGCCACTTTATCCTAAAAAATTCTCTAGTAATTCAATCTCCTCTTCACATTTAGCAAGAATTTTATCACAATGCCCTTTACTTCCAGCTTCATCCTTTATATGGTCACTATTGCTCAGTGTTTGTTCTCCAATTTGATTGTCTTCCATAAACAATTTTTTTTTTTTCCTGAAATATCCTTATAAATAAGTTTATGTTCTCTCCTTACACTTTACAAAAGAAATACTTCATCAACTCCATGATGTGTAACTGTGTTTGAGAATTGTCCTTCTTTGACACTTATAATCCCTATATTTATACACCAATTTTCAGTTTTAAAAATGTAAGGCTCAACAGACTCAATTGATGTTTTACATATCAGCTCTTCAGGCTGAACTTCATCTCCTTATTCTAGAAGGAATTGTCCCTATTTTGTAACATCTCCAAATATCAATTCATCAATAAGTTCTTTCTGCTGCAACAGGTCACTGTTTTCCTCATTCAAGAGGCATCCTCCATCATACTTTCCTTCTGAATTTTTATCTTCTAAGAGGTACTCTTCATCCTTATTTTCTTTCAGACTTTCATTAATTTTTATGAAAACTTCAAAAGATTGCCCATCCTCTGCAAATCTTGCAAACACATCAAAATTATTAGATTAAAAAATATAAGGCTTTATAGCCTCTTCTGCTTCCTTTGTCTACATTTCCTCATGTTTCCTTGAACTATCCCAGTAGTTCATGAGATATTTAACTGATCTCCATTCTTCATATTCATTGAAAACTTCACACTGTTTTGATTCACAAATGGAAACTTCCATTTCCAACTCATCTTCTCTGAGTTTTTCCTCCAGCCACTTCACTTGCCTCTTTTGTAGCCTTCTCTGTATATTAGGCCACTTCAATGTCTTTTTCCTCAAGACCCAACCTTGCCTTTGGTTTTCCTCTAGCAACATCCTTAATACATCAAGTTTTTCTTTAACTCAGCAATCTCCTTGTCAAGCTCCTCTTTACTCATCTGTTTCCTGCAGATTTATTTAGCACCCTTCTTTTTCATCTTGTATTCTTCTTCTATGTGTGACCTTCTGCACCTGCAACCAATCAAATTCCTATTAAGTTGATCTTCTCACCAAGATTCTCCTATGCTTGGTCTCCAAGTCCTCTCCTTCTTAGAATTTGTATCGAGCACTCCTGCTTTCCTCTCTAGTTGATGTACTCACTTTTCTTAAAGATCCTTCTATCCTTGTCTATTCCTAGCCTTGGCTGGAATAAGGTTCTGCTATACTCAAAGAACTTCCAAAAGATCTTCCTACAGTCTTACTGCTGTAGTTTGGTGCCAAGATTTACACTCATTCAATTGCTGCTAATAATTAAACAAAATTTCATACCTCTTTAATCAATTTTATTCTTGGCTGGCTTGTCCTCTGCAAACTTCTCTTGTGTCATAGCTTACAGCATGATCCACTATCACTAAACAAATCTCTCAGGTTTTGAACTACCATGCTTCCACTGCCTACTCTTTCAATATACAGCTGCTGCCACTTCCTTTGTTACTCTGCTACAACTGTAATATATTGTTCCTCCATTTTATTTTCTTTCTCATACGACATGCAAACTGAATTCATTCAATCTCAAACATAGACTGCTACACCTGCCTTTTTTACTCTAACATCCTTGGCCTATGCAAGAATTCCATTGTTGCTCAGATTCAATACAGCTCCATCATTTTTTTCACCTATTATTTCACAAAATAGTCCTATTCACAAACATATCTATGCGCTGATACCAAATTTATGTAGTCCATATGACCGCCAACACCGAAATTCCCCAGTCTATACACTACCCACAAATTTATTCCAATTTATAGATGTTTTCTCCGTATGGGCCTTCTGCGTGCTTCAAAGTGCAATCAAATTTTCTCTAGTTGACATACTACTGTGTGCATTCCGCAAATTTCCTACTCCGCACGAGGGAACTGGCCCAAACTCTGGATCTTGCTGCATTTTTTTCTCTACCAACTGAGAACACGCTCTACACTAATGGATGACCAATATAATGTTATTATATTGAAGCTCCCTTGAATTCAACCGAATTCTCTTAAAGATCAGAGTCCTGCAACAAAACTTATCATGCCAATTTCATAAATAAAACACAACCCAAATTTCCACGCATGATAATCATTGCAGTCACACTTGTGGGACTTCGGGTAAAAACCCAAAGAAAATTTCCTCCAATTTTGTGAACTCGGTTCAACAAAGATGCATCTTGGTCTTTGGCACACAGAGATTAATGGCCACATTGGAAGCATGTCCATGGATTCATGCCTTTTGACTTCATAAGTGGCTCAATGAAAAATTCTTGCAACACAACGATTTTCCTCTCCACAGATCTGTAACTACAACTCCCTCCTTGCCCATAGAAATATGAGGTTCTTGAATTTCACTGTTAATTTTATGACGACACACAGTGCCATCTTGTCTGACGCAAACTAATCAACCCTCCACTAGGTTGATCTCAAACACTAGAGGCTAGAAGCCTTATAGCTGAATTGAAGATTTGCACCTACATATATGCTTTACATGGAAACAATACAAATAAGGAATAAAATATACTACCATTTAAATTCCCAACCATCACACTTCGGGAGAATTCAATCACCTCTTCGATGCAGAGTAATTTGGGGAAAATCATGGTTGTTGCCTTCGGTAAAAATATAGTTTTTTTTCTCTTGTCCACAGGTAATAAAACTGTAATTACCTCACAATATGGTTCATGCCATTACAATAAGGGAATATCGATTCATATACATGAAATTTTAATCTTCGAATGGTGTTTGAATCCCTCAGTTGGAATCACATATCAGAGTCATATGGACAATCTTTCTCCCATGCATTATTTCAGACTAATTTGATTCCACAACCTTGTAAACAATGCCTCAACACCTGAAGATGAATTCAAAGCTTCGACTCTCTTAAATCAAGAAACTTACACAGACAATTTTGTTAATTCTCTCAGAACACATTCACAATTTTCTGTATTCGGTACTATGCCTTTTCCATAGGTAAATACTCCTGAATTTAATTACCTCATACCAGAATGAATTAATGGGTTTCTCCCTTAAATAAATACCAACACTCAAACCATCTCGTTAATATCACTACACACTGTGTTTTTTTATTTTCATTAATATGAAAAAATATATTTACAAAGGCCAACAACCATACTCATAAAGCCCAAACTACAAACCCGGCCCAACCTCGAATGCTTGAAAAGCTTAAAAATATATAAAAAGAGGAATCTGAACTAATTACAGTTTAGATCCAACAATCTCTCAATATCTCCTAAATATTATCCCAAATCCATTCTTTACTCAACCAAAATCATATATTATACCTCTAGATCCCTAAGATCCTTATGAGATCTCAAATAGCCTAAATCTCTCTTGTTCTCCTACATTAGAGAACATTTAAAATCAAATATATGAATTAAACCTATCCTATGTCTCTCACATAAATCCACTCAAGAATTAGGGAAATACAATTAATCAAGCCTTAGGAAACCAACTTCCTAGGCAACACAAGAACCCCTATGTCTATCCTATATATATGTATTTTGGAAGCAGGATTCTCCTGCATCACTCTTATTATGCGTTGTTAATTCCAGCCTCTTGATTAGGCTTGCAGACCCTTACACTTGTAGTTTAGGCCTGCGACCTACCTCAAACTCCAGAACAGGTTGTCGCTCAATCGCACAAGAGTTCACAGCCTTAAACCCAAGACAATTCACCCAGAATTTCTCCTTGATGTTGTGGCTACCTAGCCCAAGTCCTCATCCCTACAATCAACCCTCCAATTGTCCTAAACCCAGCCCTGTTTCTCTTTTTCAGCCATCAACTTAGTTTATGTGGTTTTTTCTCTATGAAAATGTGCTCTTGGATATGTAGAAATGTCCTCCACAACACCTCCTATATATACACTAAAGGATGGCTCGTCATAACATTTATCAAGGGATTTTCCAACTTTCACTTAGCTAATTATCATCAAGTTGACCTTGACTCCTTATGTGAAAACCCAACCTTAGGCTTCAAAAATTCCTATCTCCATTTATACAACTCAGAATTATATGATTCTCATTGCGTTAGATTCATTTCGTCAAGAGATATAATCATCGTCCATCACATGTCGAAATGTGTTCATGGTTTTTTCCTAAATATATATTGGTGAAAAACCCTTACCTTGGGGATCCAAGCCCACAACTGACTCTTGTGGCGCTTTTTCCTCCAATCCTTGAACCCTAGGGCTTGGAGTACCTCCCAAGCTACTAAAAAATAAACACACCCTTTTAGTGAGGGATGTAATTCCAAGAATAGGAAGTAACTCATCATCATCATCACTACTCACAACACTTGCCCAACTCTTGGCGCTCAAAATTCCAGTAATTCCTGTTCTGTGAGCTACGCCTCTATCAGAAGTGTCACTATCACTACTGGAAGCATCCTACTTCTTCTTCTTTTCCTGTATCTCTTTCCAATCTCTCCATGAATCATTCTTGGAATTTTTAGGAGAACCCTTGCTCCCCACTGACCGCGCACTCTTCTTGGGCTGCCAATTCTCCCTCTGAACCTACAAGCTCCTGCAAGAACTCAACTCCCTCTGATTCTCTGGAAAATGGACCTTCTTTGCTAGAACATGTACCTTCCCCTTTGAATCTTGCACTTGCACATGATTCTCTGGAACCTTTACCTGCTCTGTTTGGTGCTAAAAGGTGCCTTTTAAAACTCCTATTTATCCCACATTAATTATCAACCCGGGCAAGTCCTCTTATTTCAAGAGTGTACACAATATGTGCATGCTATAATCCCAAAGAGCAATGTTTCTTAAAATTTAGTATAGATATTTCAAATACAAGAATAAACAGATGCTTTTAATAAATCCCACTTGCAACTAAAGGAAACTCAATGCTCTAAACCTAAATCATTCATTCAGCAAAGTAACAGCAATTATCAATCGAGGATACAGTAGCAATAACTCATTCCTCTTTTAACTGATGTAAACTAATCAAGCATAAATAAGATCCTCAATCTGAGAGCTTTGATAGCAATAGCCAATGTTCTTTACAGTTGTTGATCTCACACACAACACACTAAATAACCAATTGGAAATGGCAATGAATTAAATCAATAATGCTACTGCAACTGATGGAAATGAGATAATTATGCTAACTGTAAGAATTCTAAAAGGAAAAATTAAATGATTGCAGAAAGTAAATGAGCAGCAACGCTATATAATAGAAATAGACAGTAACGCTTATGTGACCACAATGAACAACAAAACTAAGTTACTAAAATGAACAGCGAAGCTCTGTAATTAGAATGAGAAACACAACAATATACTTGCAGAAAGAAATGATCTTGTTATGAGGGAAAAGAACAACAACGCAATTCAATTGCAGAAAGTAATCATTAAACAAACCATACTTGCAGAAATCAGAAATAAGGCAAACCACACTGTATGGTATAGGAACAACAAGTAGATCCACCAGGAGCTGGGCCCTTAGCCGCCGGTGAATACTGTCGGATTACTTCAGGAGATGCGAAGGAACTGCAATTGTTTTTATGTATTCATTATTGCATAATCGTTACAACAAGTTCGTGCTCTGCTTCAACAGCGAGAGTCGATGATCAAAGTTACAATTTCAATAGTAATTCTCCCATTCCTCCTATCCTATCCTATCTATCTCTAATATAATAATCCATATAATTCTCTCTCTAATCATCCATCATGAATCCCCATAATAACCCCCATAATAATCCCCCTTCTCTGATCTTTGTTCTAATTTAAATACACATAGAGAAAAGAGAAGTTACAACCGATATGATTAAAAATGATTCCTATTACAAAATTGTATTGCTCACAACCAATTGATCAGCAATATCATATCTGAAATATCCTTCCATCAATCATTTAACAGGAATAGGTTGAATTTGGTATTGCAACTGAAAGAATTAGGAAAACGGCCACAACAACGAATCTGGGAAAATTGTCCTCAGATAACCTTTCATTTCTCTCAATACAGGCCGAATTTCGGAAAAATATTATATGATAAAGTTAATTCGATCCGTTCTGAACAAAACCCATGTTTTGGATTTCCCAGATTCTTCTCCATTTTCCCAACACGTCTAATGAAAAATTGTCACTTCTTATTCCAGCGAATTTCTGAGTTGGCATATTTAATGATGAGCTGGAGATCAACTCTGCAATCTTGAAAATATCTTGGAGGATAAAATGGTGAGTGATGTTACAAAAAATTTATTAATAAACCATAATTGGTAAAATCATGCATAATCATCAATTTATTAACAATAAAGGAGAAGAAATAATATTTATCCATAAGAGCATAAATAATTATAAAATGGAATTATATGATAAATTATGATAAAGACATGATAAAGAAGAGTAGAAATGGATGAAATAGGTGTTAAAAAGTGATAATAATAATAACATATTAGCGGCCCAACATGCTCCACCTAAATTTTCTTCTTTCCATGATCCTCATGCTCTCCCGTCAACTTGTAGAGACCATGCTTTCTAACTCCAAGTACAATCTCATTAGAGCTAGAGCCTCTATGTCTAAATATTGCCTTCCCATCCTAGAACAAGACCTTAAACCCCTTATTATCAATAATAAAGATAGAAATCACGCTATATATGGGTCTTGGTACAAAAAGTTCATCTTGGACCCGCACCACACATCCTGTCTCTGTCTTGAATGGCACAACAACCGATCCTCAGATCTGCAACTAACTCTTGTCCCCCAACAACATGTGCAACTTCGAGTCCCATTCAACTAGAGTCTCAAAAACATCTTGTGACCCTGTCATATGCTTTGTCGCACCATTATCCACGTACCATCCATCCTTATTGACAGTACCTTGTGAGAAATGAGATATCATATCAAAGTCCTTCTCATCCAATCTCCTATAGAGATCATCTATCTTAGCTGAAGTGGAAACACCGGTGACCTACTTTCCTTTCCTCTTATCGTCATCTCCCTTCTTCTTCATTATACATCTCAACAAAAAATGACCCATCTCGCCACAGTTAAAACACTTAACTTTACTCAAGTCCTTCTTATGATTACCCTTCATTCATGTTGCAATTGACATGTCCTCATCTTCCCTCTTCTTTGGATGAAGATCATCATCTCACAAATCTTCCTAAATGAAGTCATCCCACATCCTATTCTAGTCTGGAAATTTCTCTCTGGAAATTATCCTTTTGATGAAGGGATTCCATTCCTCAGTGAACCCTTTCAAGGCAATCCTCACCATATCTCCATTTGAAATTTTCACACTGATGGAAGCAAGCTCATCTCTGACCTAAGACAATCTCGTCGGATATGAAGTCACCCCTTCACCCTTTATCATCTTGGTAGAATTCAACTTATCCTCCAATACTAGTACCTAGTTCTCATTCTTATTGTGGAACAAATTCTAAAGAGCCATTTGCATCTCATGTGCGGTGTTCTTCTCGAAGAAATGAGGTATTAAGGCATCCTTCAAACCATCGAGGATGATTAATCTCTCCTTATCTTTATATATTTCCCACTCCTTAGGGTTAGTTGGCTTCTTGATTGATTTCTCACCAAAATCCTAGATCCCGTTGATATGCAAGACCAACCTGGTCCTTTCCTACCAAGGACTATAGTTGGAAAATCCCTCCAACCTATAGAGACCTACCTACAACTTCCACATTGTCACCTAAAATGTGACCAACTCCCTCTCACATTGTACTTCACTGTGCACAACTCTGATTCACTAAATTACATCAGATGTGAAAGAGCCGGTTTCTTACCAGTCCATACCTCATGTGGAGTCTTATCTTCCAACGCTGATGAAGGTGATCTATTAACCAAGTAAAATGCAGTCTCCATTTCCTTTGCCCAGAATTTGTGTCCTAACCCAGTACCACTGCCTCCATTGCCTCCATCAGTGTTCTGTTCATTCTTTCTACAACTCCGTTTTGCTGAGGTGTGTATGGATTAGTCTTCTGCCCTGCTATAACAAAATTCTTTAAATTCCTTCTTGCAGAACTCTCCACCATTATCTGTCCTTAGCACCTTTATCTTCTTCTTTGTCTAGCTTTCCACCAGAGCCTTAAATTATTTAAATCTGTGAAAGACTTCAGATTTATTCCTCAAGAAATATATCCATGTATTCCTTGAGAAGACATCTATGAATGAAACGAATTTCCCATTGATGGAACTGACATAGGTCCAAACACATCACTGCGCACAAGCTCTAATATCTTGTTTGCCCTCTTAGCACCAGAAGGAAAACTCACCCGATTATGCTTCCCATATACACAATGTTCACAGAAATCGAAATCCAGAGAGCAATTATACATACCTTCTACCATACCATTTCCATGCAGTATCCGAAGGCCCTTCTCTCCAATATGTCAAAGATTTTGATGCCATAGCATGGTCTTTTCTCCAGAGACTGCTATGCTTTCCGCTCCACTTTCAAGAACCATAGAACTATTGCATCCATCAATAATAGTGCTACCCTAAAGCTTGTACATATTTCCAACCCAAACTCCCCGCATTAATACCAGCTCTCCTGGAACCATCTTGTAGCTGGTATCTTTCTCGAACACTACTTTTACACCTGCATCATCCATCTTGCTTACAAAAATCAGATTTCTCGTCAATGCAGGAATATACAGAACACCAGGAAGTGCTCTAATCCTTCCACCCTGTAGATTCAACTTTCCTTTTCCATGTCCAACGATTATGGCCTTCCTCTCATCCCCTAAGAAGAAATCACCACCATCATATTTCTCATACTCAGAGAACCACTCCCTATGGGGAGTGAAGTGAAAGGATTCGCTTGAGTCAATCAACCATGCCCATGATCTACATGTGTATTTGAATAAGAAGCCAAATACACATCCCCACCTTCATCTGAGGTGGTTTTTTCCTCTCTAGAATGAGCATCATCAAATCCCTTTCCTTTCTCAATAGCTTTAGATCTGCAATCCTTTTTGTAGTGCCCTTCCTTTCCGCATTTCCAACGCACCTTTACAAACTTTCCTAGAGATTTAGATTTCCCTCTAGATTTATATCTCCCACTTGAAACCTTATTTTTGTTTCTGTTTTGGGACCTTCCTCGTACAAATAAGGCATCTCCATTCTTTCCCTCCATATATCTCTATCTCATTTCCTCCAACACCAAGGCTGAGAAAATTTCATCAAAATTCAAGGTAGTTGTATTGCTACCTATTGCAATAACTAGACTATACCACGAATCTGGTAGAGAACGCAAAAAAATGATGCACTTATCTTCATCTGAGATTTTAATATCAACAGATGACAACTGACTTACCACAATATTGAAGGTGTTCATATGATCTGTCACCGAGTCTCTATCCTTCATCCTCAGGGTATAAAACTTTTTCTGCAAGAGCAATTTATTCACCAGAGACTTAGATTAGTACAAAGTCCCTAGCTTGTCCCACAAAGTCTTCGCCGTATCTTCCCCATATACATTCAAAAATATCGAATCTGAGATACACAACCATATTGTGCTCTTTTCCTTCTGATCCAACTTCTTCCAGTCTTCATCTGACATTTTCGTTTGTTTAGTACGCAAATCTACCGCGATCCAGTGATCTTTATCCACTAGCAGATCCTCCATTTTGAGCTTCCACAACTCACAACTCTGAGCATTAAATTTATCAACCTCTATCTTTCCACTGCTTGCCATCTTCTTTCACCGCAAGAATCGATTACGCAGATCTCCTACTGAACAGGGTTTACCATAGGCCTGAGAAAAAAACCCCTCAGTAGCAAAGGCGTCCCCTTGAAGCCGAAACAACTCTGATACCAAATGTAGGTTTTAACCCTATACATAAATTATCTGCAAATGAATCTTAAAAACATAAAATAAACAATAGAGAGAGAATAAAACATAAAACAAATATACACAAATATTTTCCCCTAGATCCCAAATTGGGACTACTAGCTTGATTTTTCATTATATTCCTTTTAGTGTTACAACACACATATATATACATGTCGTAGCATTCATAAACCCCAATCCATTAACCCTGGATTAGAAAATAATAGTAGTTCCCTTGACCGGATCTACAAAATACTAGGGGTCGAAAACCATCATGCCCCAAAATCATGAGCAAACCCATGCTCAAAACCATGGGTGAGTTCGCCCACCAAAAAATAGGGTCCAATTTTTTTTTCTTGGGGCACTGCCCCAGACCCCAAATAGGGGGGGCGCCTGTGACTCCCCTGCTGCGCCTGACGCAACGTACAGGGAGGGTTGTCACTCCCCCTGTGACCCCCCCCCACACGTGAGACTAATCGTGGAAAGAATATAACACACCCAATAATAAAAATAACCACAACATAACAATTGATGAAGGAGGTCACCCCTCCTGGGCTACGTCTCCTTGGTCCAACTTCCAATGGCTTGGCCCTCTTTCGTTATGCTCAAAATGGTGATTACATACATTTACAATGATCAAATGGCTTCAAAACCCATTCCATCAACTTCAGAAAACCCAAAAATTCCTGTCTAGCCTCTTTCTAATTCAAAATTGGTAAAAAACTGAAGAAGTTATGAGCCTCCCTCGTTTTGTTGCTAACCGCACTACAATTTCCCCAAAATCTGGACCGGTCCTACAATTTCGCCCTGTTTTCAGCTAATAGAGCGACAATTTTCTGGAATTCTGGGCAAAATTTCTGGATCATTAATTTTCCCAATAATGCCATAAAACTCGAAAATAAATCATATTCTATGGTGCATAAATATATTTTTTTAAATAAAAAATGTCAGACGATTAGATAATCATTGGTGATTAGACGAACGCGGTCACGTTAGCAGTTAAGGTGGGTGGCTAGGATGGTTTGTGTAGGAAGCTAGAATCCGCCGCCATGGTCTCCAGTGGTATGGTCATATGACTATATGTTTGGGGGGACCCCATACTTCGAATTAATAAACTTTATATATGGTTTTTAATCATAGTTTTAACAAGGAAATCATGTGGCTTATTCGTAATATGGTGCGCTGTTTGCGGTGAGGTCTACTGTTCGACCCACGTCTGGTCTGCTTGGCCTTAAAAAAATTTGGTGGCCTCCTGTGCTACTACGTGGCAGCCTCCGGTTGGGTCACGTGGCAGCATGTGGTTGGCCATCATTCCAACCTATGAAAATTCGCCAACCAACAACTAATAGAAATTCAACAAGTGGCGAGGCCTGACAGGCCTAAAAATAATTACCTTTCGACCAAACAAAGGAGGCCACATGGCAGCCTACCATTAGCCCAAATTTTTTACCTATCAACTGTCATTTTTGAAAAAATTGCATGTTTGGGAAAACGAGCAAAACGTGTTTCCGGGAGCATACGGTGTCGTTTTTCCACAAAAAGAGTTGCACCAGATTTAGAACGACGATATCTATGTGGACATTTAGGTTTCACACCATTCTGACAACTTTTATTTTTGAGCACCTGATCACACCTCCCCACTGGAGACCCTGTCTTGTTGTTGTAGAAACCATCTTGCCGTAATTTCCTAGAATTTGCAGAACAACAAGTTGTCCTTGAAGAAACAAACATTTTCCCTCCTAGGTCGTCAATCAAAGGAAAATTAAACAACTTGAATTTCTTCTCACCTCGAACACTATAAATATGAAGATGTTTAGCTTGTCTTGCCTTTTGCTTGGCTCGACTATTGAACAAATGTGTGTTGATTTTATAACACTGGGAATTGTTCCAAGTCTCAAATTTTGTGGAGAGGCTTGGACAACAGTTATCCAGATAACCCATAAATCGTTTGTGAAAATTCCACTCGGATCTTGATTTATTAAAATAATTAATTATTTTAATGTAGACCCTAAGTCTAAACATAGGGAAATTAAATAATTAAAGGGTATTAATAAAGAAGAGTGTGAATCTTCTAGAAAAAAGAGATCAAGTCATTTTTAATCTGAGCCATTGATTAAATATATAATCTTGGTTGTTGATTCATCAACGAGAAGACGATAAGAAGAGGTTTGAGGGTCAATTGGAAATCACGTCGGGCACATTCTCAGTACTCGAAGGAAATCTATTATGAAGTGAGAGAATTCGATTTTAGTGGGTGAGTTTGTAGAGGCGGGATTTTAGAGGTAGAAGGAGGAGGGAGAAGTCAGCTCAAGAGAAGCAGAAGGCAGAAGGGTGAAGGGAAGGCAGTGCTGAGCAGCAACATCAATCCCTCCACGCAGAATTACACAGTCTAGGGAGGGACTGCGTAGAGCAGCTACGCAGGATGATGCAGAAGGTGTAGAAGGTCACCCTGAGAGTTGGAAATACTTCCGGTGTGTCTGGAAAATTCATGCCAGGTGTATGATAATTTATTTTTCTCGCCAAGACTTTTGTAAAATATCTTTTCATTTCTGAAGATAAATAAAAACCCTCATTTGCTGCACTAGTTTTCCCACATTGGGTTTTTCCGGGGACAATTGTCCAAAAATAACTGTGTTCATATGGTTGTTTCTATTTGTGCTACATGTGTTATTTCTGTTCTTCTGCTTTTGATTAGAGTGAAGTACTTCAGCTTTTTTTATTTCAAAATTTACTTAAGCATCTATAAATAACTTATCTAATAAGTAGGCGAAATAAATCAATCACTGCAGTAATAATTTTCAGATTTGAAAATTTCACATGGTATCAGAGCAAAAGGCTAAATATAGAAAGGGAGGATTTTCTATGGACCAAATATATGACATTCAGAAGGGTTCACTCAGTCCCCCAAAGCACACAAAAATGCGAAGGGAACATGACATGACGGTGCTGGCATATAGACTAGAGGAGGATCTCGCTTGTGTGTCAAGCATGAATCCTCCAGGTTTTTGGTATATTGACAGTGGAGCATCTGCTCATATGACGAGGGTTCGAGAATTTTTTTCGAGCTACCAAGAAGAACAGATGAATTTCCAGATTACTATGGGAAACAAGGCTAAGTGTACCCCCGTTGGAAGAGGTACCATAAAATTTCAGACAGAAGCTGGCAACGAGTTTCAGGCCACAAATGTTCTGCATGTACCAGGGTTGCGAATGAATTTTCTCTCACTATCTCAGCTTCAGAACAAAGGTTATGATGTACAATTTATTGGAATTTTTTTTATGTCAAACATCCTAGCTAGAGAAAAAGGCACAAATTGGAGTAAGGAGTCATAAAATATATAAGCTCCAACTTGAATCCCCCGTGGCTCTGATTGGAAGTACGAACGAAAGCGATATGAATGAATTATGGTACAGGAGGATGGGGCATCTACATCATGGATCCTTGAAGATTCTCAAGAAGACTGTCATAGGAGCTCTTGAACTTAGCACAAGGAGAGATGAAGTCTGCAGGGGATGCGTACTAGGGAAGTATGCTAAAGCAACATTTCCAAGAAGCATCGAAAGGGCCAAGAACGTATTGGAATTGATACACTCAGATATTTGCGGTCCAATGTCCACAACCATTCTTAGTGGTGCAAAGTATTTTTCTACCTTTATTTATGATCATTCCTGAAAGACTTGGATCTATTTTCTCAAAACCAAAGATGAAGCCTTTGAACGTTTCAAAGAGTTCAAAGTGTTGGTAGAAAATTCAATAGGAAATAAGATCAAGAAGCTACGGTCGGATAATGGTGGAGAGTATATCAATAAATATTTCACCAATTTCTGCACAAAGGAAGGCATCAAGAGAGAATGGAAAACTCCACACAATCCAGAGAAAAATGGAGTTGCAGAAAGGAAGAACCAGACCATTGCAGAGGCTACAAGGGCAATGCTATATGACCAAGATATGCCCAAATTCTCATGGGTAGAAGCCTGAAATACAACGGTGTATCTGCAGAATAGAGTACCCCATAGAGAATTGGGGAAGGTAACTCCTGAGAGTGTTTTCACAGGTAGCAAGCTAGAGGTGAGCCATATTAGGATATTTGGCAGCATGGTGTATTTCCATGTTCCAGATGAGAAGAGGAATAAGTTGGATCAGATTGCGGAAAACGATTATCTTGTGGGATATAGTGAAAATTTGAAAGCATATCGCATCTATATTCCAGAAATCAATAAGATTTTAGTAAGTAGGACATGAAATTCATGGAGGAGAGAGACTTCAGGAAATCTCGGTAAATGGCTATAGATACGCAAATTGAGGAGGATCCACTAGTACAGCCTCAATGACCTACAAAGGATGGGTCAAGTGCCTCTCCATGGCACAAGGATTTTGAGGAGAGTTCCTCCTAAGAAGAGCATGTAGGAGAGAAGGTAATACCGCCCACCACCAGTGGAAGAATGAGCAGAGAAATCCAAAAAATTCTAAATGACGGAGAAGAATTTGTTGGATCCCCTAGAGACGGGAAGAGGGAGCAGAGGCAACCTGGTAGATACCAGACCTTGGTAGCTTAGATTGGATAACCCTCCAGCTTTCGAGAGGCAGCTCAACATCAGTTGTGGGTGGATGCCATGGTGGAGGAGCATAGCTCCATCATGAAAAACGATGTCTGGGAAGTAGTCCTTAGACCACAGTGGATCTAGAAGATCAAGTATGTTGCAGATGACAACATAGAGAAGTTCAAGGCCATATTTGTGGCTAAGGCGTACGCACAAAAAGAAGGGATCAATTATGAGGAAACCTTCACCCCTGTAGCTCGCTACACTTCTATTACATCCGTCATCTCTCTAGTATCACAGATGGGATGGGAGATTCACCAGATGGATGTTAAGACATCGTTCTTGAACGGTGTGATAGAGGAGGAAGTGTACATATAACAACCAGAGGGTTTCGAGACACATGAGCAGAAGACTCATGTTTGTAGGCTTAAGAAAGCATTGTATGGTTTAAAACAAGCCCCCAGAGCATGGTATGGGCGAATTGATAGCTATTTGTAGAAGATGAGGTTCATCAAGAGTGACGCAGATCCCAATCTCTACTACGTGAGAGTAGGAGATGATCTGTTAATCCTGGTATTATATGTAGATGGTATTTTTCTTACTGGATCATCTAAGCTCATCAAGGACTACAAGGAGAATCTAGCTACGGAATTCGGCATGAAGGATCTGGGGTATTTGGACTATTTTCTTAGTTTGGAGGTCTGGCAGCAGAAGGGAGAAATATTCCTAGGGCAAGGAAGATACACTAGAGAAATCCTGAAGAGATTTCAGATGGAAGATTGCAGACCCATGGAAGAAGATAGACACAATAGAGGATGATGAGGCTGATCCCACCTTGTATAGGCATCTCATTGGATCATTGATGTATCTAGTAAATACTAGACCAGACATCTGTTATGCAGTGAATACTCTCAGTCAGTTCATGGTGGAACCAAGGAGGGCTCACTGGGTAGCAGCCAAACATGTTCTCAGATGTCTGAAGGGGACTGTCGAGTATGGATTGAAGTAAACCAAGGGAAATGAGGTCTAGTTGAGTGGGTTTATAGATGCAGATTGGGCTGCAAGCACAGAAGATTGGAAGAGTACCAGTGGGTACTCTTTCACTCTCAGATTAGGAATGACCTCCTGGTGCAGTAGGAAACAAAATTCTGTCACACTAAGTTTAGCTGAGGCAGAGTATACAGTAGCAAGCACAACCTCGTGCGAGGCGATATGGCTTCGTAAATTACTCTTGAACCCACTGAAGAAGAGGATGGAACCGACCAGGATTATGTGTGATAACCAGAGTTGCATCAAGCTCTTTGAGAATCATGTGTTTCATGACCGATCGAAACACATTGACATTCAGTGCCACTTCATCAGGGACTATGTCCAATAGGGATCATTGTAATTCAGGTACAATCCTACAGGGGAATAGGTGGAAAGTATCCTCACCAATGCTCTGAATAAGATTAAATTCACTTACTTCAGAGAGAAGATAGGGATGGTAGAGATCCCCTTCCATTATAGGAATGGGTGGTTTATAGGGACAAAGGGAGCTGCAATACAGATGAGGCAGTGGTAGAGACAGTATCATAGGCAACAGTACATAGGGCAACAATGCAGAGATGAGGGGCAGCAACTAGGACATCATCAATGCAACATATGTTCTAGAGTAAGAGAAATACAGTGGTATCTTGCTTGAACACTTTCCTAGCTAAGAGGGAGTGTTGTTTTTATAACATCGGGAAGTGTTCCAAGTGTCAAACTTGGTGGAAAGGCTTGGGCAGTAGTTATCCAGAGAACCCAGAAATCATTTGTGGAAATTCCATTCAGATCTTTCTTTATTAAAATAATTAATTATTTTAATGTAGACCCTAAGTTTAAACTTAGGGAAATTAAATAATTAAAGGGTATTAATAAAGCACAGTGTGAATCTTCTAGAAAACGAACATCAAGTCATATTTTAATCTGAGCAATTGATTAAAGATATAATATTGGCCGTTGATTCATCAACTAGAAGACTATAAGAAGAGGCTTGAGGGTTATTTGGAAATCAAGTCGGGCACATTCTCAGTACCCGAAGGAAATCAATTATGAAGTGAGAAAATTTGATTTCAGTGGAAGATTTTGTAGAGGCGGTATTGCAGAGACAGAAGGAGGAGGGAGAATTTAGTTGAAGAGACGCAGAAGGCGGAAGGGTGAAGGGAAGACAGTGATGAGCAGCAACATCAATCCCTCCATGCAGAATTACGCAGTCCAGGGAGGGACTGCGCAGAGCAGCTATGCAAGATGACACAAAGGGTGTATGCGGTCACCCCGAGAGTCAGGAATACTTCTAGTGTGTCCGGAAAATTCATGCCAGGTGTATGCTAATTTATTTTTCTCACCAAGAATCATATAAAATATTTTTTCGTTGCTGAAGATAAATACAAACCCTCATATGTTGCACTGGTTTTCACACATTGGGTTTTTCCGGGGACAATTGTCCAAAAATAATTATGTTCATATGGTTGTTTCTATTTGTGTTTCATGTGTTATTTATATTCTTATTCTTTTGATTAGAGTGAAGTACTGCAGCTGTGTTTATTTAAAAATTTACTGAAGCATATGTAAATAACTTATCTAATAAGTAGGCGAAATAAATCAATCACTACAGTAATAATTTTCAGATTTGAAAATTTCACAATGTGATATCCATCACCATGCAACATCCCATTTCTAATAAAACATATTATGAAAACCACAAGAAGAAATTTTGACCCCAATGCCCTCTTTTTCAAATTTCTTTGACTCTTTCTCTTTGACATTTGCACTATCTTGCACTGGCATCTTGTTCACATCACTTCTCAACAATGTTGCATGCTTCTGCAATTTTACCACATCTTGTTGACCTCTTTTGAAAGGAAACATGTTAGACTAATGAAACATCTTATCACACCCATTAGCAATCTCAATGGAACCGGAATTTTCATTTGATGCATCACCTTGAAAGGCCTCATTCACAACATCTTGATGCTTGAACATTAATAAATAAATTTTTCACTAGCATTTACAATTATCTTCATTTATGCAGCATGCATAAGAGAACAACTTATCTTCTTACTATGCACTCTAACAATATACTCAATCCCATTCTTGAACAAGTGATACTTATTCTCATGGAAATTAAATATTTCTCTTCTATCATAAAGATATGGGCTACCCAAAACAATACCGGAAATATCAAGCGGAACAACATCAATTTCAACTTCATCAAGAAAGTTTACAGTGATTGCAAATCTAAGTATGCACTTCCTCGTCACCTGCAAATTTGCATTATTACATATCCAACCTAAAGGATAAGGTATTGGATGAGGAATGGTTTTTACATTCAATTTCTTGACTAAGTATTCTAAAATAAGATTTGCTTGTGAACCACTATCAAATAGGGTGTCAATCTTGGTTTTCTTTGAAATAACTCTAACATGGAAAAGTTCAATTCTTGTTTCATCACCTTGAGTACTAATTTGAAAACTTGAAGAACTAGTACTTACAATGTCCTTACCTTTCAAACCCATTGCGATGATCTTTCTTTCATCTCCAGAATCAGAACCTAGATCATGCGTGATTGTAGCAGTTGTGTTCTCCTTCTCTTTGTTTTTTAAGCTTGTTGGGTCTCATCTCTGAATGAAGTTTCCAGCCATGATATTCATCATGCCCATATTTTTAACAATGTTTGCATGTGAGTTTTTCCTTCTCCATTTTGATGGATTCATTCTTCTTATCCTTACCCTTGAACTTACCCTTTCCTTTCTCTTAAGAATCAAAGGTACCCTCACTTGTCTCCTTTGAAACATGTTTCCCTCTTGCATATAGATGTGTGGCCTGTACACATATTTCATCTAGATTTGAAGGATTGATCATGAGAATAGTATTTCTTAGGTAAATATTCAAACCTCCAATGTACTTTAGCAAAGTTTCTTGAGATGTCATATCTACACCAAAAATTAGTGCTCTTCTCCTAAATTCTTGAGTATAGATTTGCACACTTTTTCCTTTACCTTGCCTAAAGTTTTTCTAGTCCATTATAGCCTTTTGCATGTATGATAATGGATAAAATTGTCTCCTTAAGGCAACAACAAAATCATTCCACGAGGTTAAGACCTTACCATGTTTCTTCATGAGATCTTGATTTTTTTTCTTCCCACCAAATAAGAGCTGCACTTTCCAATCTTAGTGAAGCAAGTTTAATCTTGGTTACGTCGTACTTGATTCTTTGTATCCTGGAATACACTTCAAGCTGACGTACCCAATTGTCTAATATTTGAGCATATACCTCTCCATCATACATAGGAAAATCAAACTTAATGTTAAGCTTTAAAAATGGAATTTTACCATGACCCTTTGGAGAATGTGGAGTTGTTTGTGAAGGGCTTGTTGAGGAAGACGATGATGGTGAAGTGGTGGTGAGGAGAATGGTGGTGTCAATGGTGGTTTGTCACCATTCCCATTACCTTTTGGAGTCTTGTCTCCATATCCTGCTTCTCATTTTTAAGACTTATCTCCCTTTGGAATATTGGAGCTCTCACCTTTCATCTTTGTGCTTCTCTCCTAATAGAGAACTTTCACCATTCTCGTCATATCAAAGAATGCTTTCCTGAAGGATTTTTCATCCTATGACATATTTTTAGGCTCTCCTTCATGTGACATACTTGTTGAAGCTTCAACTACAATTTGAGGAAGAATTTGTGGTGGATAATGTGGCAAATTTTCTCTCCTTGTCCTTGACCTAACTTGAGGACTTGCAACCACAAGTTTTCCTTCTCCTCTCTCAAGCTTAAACCTTGTAAGCATCACATACACCTGCAAATAATTAAATCCTCACTGCAACAAAGAAAACCAAACTATGATACCAAGAAAGTGACAGGCCTTAAAAAAAATTAACTTTCGACCAACAAGATGAGGCCACGTGGTAGCCTGTCATTGGCCCAAATTTTTTCCCTGTCAGTTGTCATTTTTGAAAAAAAAAAAATTGTTTGGAAAAACGAACATAACACGTTTTTGGGAGCATACGGTGTCGGTTCTCTACGAAAATATTTGCGCTAGATTCAGAACGACGATATCTATGCTTGTTTAGGTTCCACACCATTCCGATAAATTTCATTTTTGAGCATAATTTTGAGCACCTGATCTTTGGTGGTCCCCAAAATATTCTGAATACCTTTGTTCTCTATAACCTAAATTTTGAAGTTCAATCTATGGATTTAAATCCCCCTAAAATCCAAATTAGTTTTAACTATTACGATTCACATAATATTTATTGATATGTTAGAAATTGGGTATGTTCAATTTGGAAATACTGAAATGATTCTGTAGCTATAAAATCCTTGAACTTCATTAGCTAGTATCTTGATTTTCCAATGAAGTTTATGTTCAATTGTGCTAGGGAGTTGGTTTTCACAATTGAACACTTTTTTTTCACACATTTATTTATTTATTATTTGTTGTAATAAATGTGTAAGAAAATAAATTTGGAATAGTAGGAGGAGTATCCTCCTTGCTCAATATTTGTAATTCAAATTGATGTAATAAATTATTGATGAAATCTTCTTTAGTTAAAGGCTTTTGATAGATCTTCAATGTATGGACATTTACCTAAAAGGTGATTCCTTCTTCATTAATTGTTGTAATTCTAACTAATCCATTTTCAAAATCCTTTATGAATTCATAAGGCCCTAACCAATGGGTAGTAAACTTTCCTTTATAATATTCAAATCTAGAATAAAAAGAAGATACAAGTCACCTACTTGAAATTGATTTTACTTAAAAAACTTGTAGTTCCACTTTGTTCTCTATTGTTGGATGAGTATGGTATTTATAATGAATTCTTGTCATTTCACATCTAAATCACTAAGTTGAGTTATTCTTTGTTGTTGAGATTTTGACAGATCTAAACGAATCTTTTTTGCAAATTTGATAATTTTTTATTTGGATCTCAATAGGAAAAAACACTTGTTTCTTGTACACCCTTTCATATGGTGAGAATCTAATTGTATTTCACTAGGTGATTATGTATGCTCATATTTATTTTGGTAATCGATCCACCAAATCCTTATGATGAGGTTGAGCTATCTTGGTAAGAATAACTTCTACGACTTTATTTTTTGACTCCACTTTTCCATTAGCGTTTGGACTATATGGATTTGATTTCCTGGGTATGATATGATAATGTTGCATAATCTTATATACAAGCTTTGGTGTAAATTGAGTACCTTGATCAGAATTGTAAATTAATTGTTGTTTCTTGATGTTCTTTCAACCTAGTTACAATTATATTCCCATTAATATATTATTTATCAATATTAGCATTAATTCTAGTCTTGTTAATTTTATGCTAATATTCATTCAGTTTAAAGCTAAATTTTCAAGGATAAATATGGTTTTATTAGAGTTGGATATTGGATCCATGGATATTTGGTTGTAATGAATAATAACTGTTTATTGTTCACATACAACCTTGCCTTGCTTTCCTTTATATTGGATTAAATTGAACTAATACCTCCATTCGATATAAATCTTACAATGGATTCATTCACATGATTGGATTTGGGGATATGCAAGAAATTATTTTAATAACTATTTATTAAGACAGTTTCATTGCATATTTGCTTGAGCAACTTGAAAATTGTCAAACTACTTTGATAGTTTACAAGTAAAACTTAACCTGGGTTCAATCACAACCTTTTTCCTTTCTTAATAAATACTTTTCTCTTGATTAAGAGTAATGATATCCTTTTATTAGTCAAGGTAGGTTTTCCTTTTTTTCACTTGCATCTTAGGACTAATATTTATTTGCATTTAGGTTAAATTCTTTCATTATTTTAAGTCTCTTTTCATAGGATCAAGCCTCGTTGTGGCTAGACTGAGCCATGATTTCAGTCACTTCAAAGGGATCATAATTTTCAAAGAAATAACTTACATGTGATTCCTTTCCCTTGATTTTTTTAATAATAATAACCTCAATATCATAAACTAACAAACTAAAGGAATTTTACATAGATAAATATATATACAAGATCACTGAGGCTATATTAACCTTAGGCTAGTCTTAGGGTAAGGGTGATTGGAGAGCCATTGAACTAGTAAAAATCACCATACCAAATGGATAAGGGTATATCTGGGACCCTAATAGGGTGATCTCACTAATTTTTTACATGGTAATTTCTGGCCATCAACAATAACATAATATGTACATACCAAAATATACCTCCTCTTCTTGGAGCTTGATGTGGTTGGTACCACAAAATCTAAGGCCTACTTTTAAAAAGGTTTAGTAAGTACCTACCGGGAACTATAAGAATTTCATTAGATTCTATTGGAAGATATAACATATCTTGAAATATTCCTTGACATCCCTAAGAAGAGAGGGCTAAAAATATCTAGACTGAAAAAAATTATAAGTTGTTATTTTATCTACAAAACGTCTACTACAAAGTTCATCATACGAATAGTTTAGAATTTCATATAACTCATCCTCCCATACACATTAAGGAATGATCAAATAAATTCTAGTACGAGTAAGATCTTCTCCAAGTTAGGAATACAAGGAACTCAACCTTTTAACTTTCTACTTTTCCCTTGGTGACAAATGTTATGGAATTTTCCCTATAGCTAAATAATTAGAAATGTTTTCAAACCAAGGAGTTTTGGCAGATATCAAAAATAAATGTTCATCAAATAATTATCATCTTCAGGAATTAATTTACCATCATTATGAACTCTATAGGGAAAATATTCTATTGCATTTTCTCATCCAGATTTATCCAATATACTCATATTAAATTTTTGTAACAAAAGAAGCCATCTAGAAATTCTCTGTTACTTATTGGTTTATTCATCAATATATAATGGCAGAATAATTAGTGGGGATAAATGGTTCATACCCAATAATATAATGCCTAAATATATTTATACCGTGTACCACTGTGAGAAATTCCACTTTTGTGACCATGTAATTCAATTTAGTAGGTGTCAAATTTGTACTCACATAATAAATAACATAATAACTATGATGTTCTTTTTGTTCCAAAACTACTCCTACAGAAGTGTTTGAAGCATCAGTAGAAATATGGAATGGAAGAGACCAATTTGGTCCACTTAAAATAGGTGCTCCACAGTTTATTTTTCAATGTCTCAAAAGAAATTTGACAAGGATTGTTCCAGAAAAAATAACTACCTTTCATAAGAAATTTAAATGATGGTGAATCTATTGTCATTAAAAATTTTATAAAGATTTTGTAATAGCATAGATGACCTAACAAAATCCTCATATCCTTTTTCATTTTGGGTACTAAAAGTTTAATGATGACTTTTATATTTTTTAGATAAACTCTACTCCCTGCACATGAGACACAATGACAAAAAACAACTCCTTAAGTTAACAACATATGACACTTCTCATGACTTAAGGAAATATAATTTTCTTGGAATTTACAAAGAAATTTTTCAATATTTTAGGAAATTCTTCAAAAATATCACCATAAACTGTAAAATCGTCCATATATACCTCGACATAATCATGTATCAAGTAAAATAAAATAACCAAAATAAATCTTTTAAAGGTAGAAGGATCATTACACAATCCTCACTTGATTCTATAATAGACTACTTGTACAACCCAATTCTTGGCAACAGGGATTTCAACAACTGTTGGACGATGTGCTCCACTTCCCTCTTAGATGGTAGCCCTTTAGGATCCTGGAACACACCCTTGAATCCCTCTAGAAACTCTTCTAGTTGTTTTTTTTTCCTTAGTACTCCCCTCCAGGGATAAATTTTCTCTTACTGACTCTTCTACAAACTAATTTTCCATTAAAATAGTAAAACATAGTTCTTGTTGTAACTGGTCAGTTTCCTAGCTTGGTTGGCACTTACCAACAAAATTTTGGATTTTCCCCTATGCACATTTATGGTGAAGGATTTTCCATCCTTGATGAGGCGATATTGGTTGGATCTCTATATGGAGATTTCATATCCCATGTACATATAGGGACTTCTAAACACCACTCTACATATCAAGGGAACTACAACTAGTTATACTTCATTAGTAAAATAAACACTAATAGAAAATCTGATTTTACACTTTTTGGTTTCCTTTATTTTCTCATCCTTATTTACCCATCCTAATGGATATGGGATTGGATGATAAAAAACTTACAAACACAATATTTTGACCACATCTTATACAATGATATTCTCCTATGATCTTGATTCAAATAGAGCATCAATAATTGTCTTTTTGACCTGTATCTTTATATGGAAGAGTATGTTTTTTTTGTTCTCTTCCTATTACTAAAGGCTACTCAAATTCACCAACTTCTACACTGATGTACATATAATATTATCATCCATGTCTGAGTTTCTTTCCAGATGATTACTCAAATATGTGGCCATGCAATTTTTCTTCTTAGTATATTTATCTTTTGTTCTTTGGGTTGAGCTTTAGATGCAACTTCCAACACTTATCCTATATATAACCATCAATATTATAGTGGTTGTTGCGATCTTTGACATGGTAAATTGTGACATTTTTATTATTTTTCTAACCCCTCCCTCTTCTTCTTCCTCTCCTTGGAATCTTCTTAGTGCTCCTTTTGGTTAGACCCACTTGATTGATTCTTCTTCTAGCCCATGTTCTCCAGGAACTATGCTTGTACACAAGCCTCATCCACCAATCTAGACTTTAACAACATCACGTTCTTGCTTATATAGCTTCATAGACCCCCTAGATACTTGACTATGTCTATTTTTTTGGGGATATTCTTGAAATTTTGGAAATCTTTATATAATTTCTGGTTTACACATATACACTCTGCCCCTGTCTCTACCTCAAGAAATTCCACTGGATCCACAGGTCATCTACATACTTGATAGGGTAAAAATTTTACTTTATGAGGGTTTTTAAAGCCTCTCACTTATTCATTGAAAATTTTCCCTCCAACCTCAAGTTCTCCATGTGACATTCCCGCTAGGTTAGGGCATGGCCTTCTAATTTCAAATGAACAAATGAAATATTACGTTCTTCCTCTTTATGATGAACACTAAAATAAACTATCCATACTACCCCCTTCGACTTCCCAAGACTAATGGGAGGTGATACTTTCAATTTATCCAACCTCCATAGTCTCATTATGAAGATGGGGTTACAAATTTACTCCCACCCAAATTGTGAAGAACTCACTTTAGATAATACCATTACATTCATCTCGTCAAGAGCTTTTCGATGATACAAAATTTATCTCAATATGAAATTTATGTTGAAATTTATTCCCATTTGAATTTTTAGCATTGTAACCCTTACCCAATCATCAAGGATTCACCATGTGTGTAATGTCCCATTTTTATTCTTAGTATATTTATCTTTTGTTCTTTGGGTTGAGCTTTAGATGCAACTTCCAACACTTATCCTATATATAACCATCAATATTATAGTGGTTGTTGCGATCTTTGACATGGTGCATTGTGACATTTTTCTTATTTTTCTAACCCCTCGCTCTTCTTCTTCCTCTCCTTGGAATCTTCTTAGTGCTCCTTTTGGTTAGACCCACTTGATTGACTCTTCTTCTAGCCTATGTTCTCCAGGAACTGTGCTTGTACACAAGCCTCATCCACCAATCTAGACTTTAACAACATCACTTTCTTGCTTATATGGCTTCATAGACCCCCTAGATACTTGACTATGTCTATTTTTTTTTGGGATATTCTCGAAATTTTGGAAATCTTTATATAATTTCTAGTTTACACATATACACTCTGCCCCTATCTCTACCTTGAGAAATTCCACTGGATCCATAGGTCATCTACATACTTGATAGGGTAAAATTTTTACTTTATGAGGGTTTTTAAAGCCTCTCACTTATTCATTGAAAAATTTCCCTCCAACCTCAAGTTCTCCATGTGACATTCCCGCTAGGTTAGGGCATGGCCTTCTAATTTCAAATGAACAAATGAAATATTACGTTCTTCCTCTCTATGATGAACACTAAAATAAACTATCCATACTACCCCCTTTGACTTCCCAAGACTAATGGGAGGTGATACTTTCAATTTATCCAACCTCCATAGTCTCATTATGAAGATGGGGTTACAAATTTACTCCCACCCAAATTGTGCAGAACTCACTTTAGATAATACCATTGCATTCATCTCGTCAATAGCTTTCCGATGATATGAAATTTATGTTGAAATTTATTCCCATTTGAATTTTTAGCATTGTAACCCTTACCCAATCATCAAGGATTCACCATGTGTGTAATGTCCCGTTTTCAGAAAAATCACAAGTCTGTGCCAGAGATGGACTCCTGAGGCATTTACTGGCTATGTCTCCTTCCAAATAAGGGAGAGAACCGGAGGCTACTTGGCCTTTTGTAGTCTCTGTCTACAGATATGTAATTATTCCTATCCAGGAATTGCTGCAGCAAGCTCCTTAGGGACGCTGTATAGGGAAGCAGATGTGAAAATAAAGCCACCCACTGATGGAATGCCTTAGAACATATATATTTTGACCTCCTTGTAGAATGTAAGCTCAAATAAATAACTGTTGGATGATGTGCTCCACTTCCCTCTTAGATGGTAGCCCTTTAGGACCCTGGAACACACCCTTGAAACCCTCTAGAAACTCTTATAGTTGTTTTTTTTTCCTTAGTACTCCCCTCTAGGGATAAATTTTCTCTTACTGACTCTTCTACAAACTAATTTTCCATTAAAATAGTAAAACATAGTTCTTGTTGTAACTGGTAATTTTCCTGGCTTGGTTGGCACTTACCAACAAAATTTTGGATTTTCCCCTATGCACATTTATGGTGAAGGATTTTCCATCCTTGATGAGGCGATATTGGTTGGATCTCTATGTGAAGATTTCATATCCCATGTACATATAGGGACTTCTAAACACCACTCTACATATCAAGGGAACTACAACTAGTTATACTTCATTAGTAAAATAAACACTAATAGAAAATCTGATTTTACACTTTTTGGTTTCCTTTATTTTCTCATCCTTATTTACCCATCCTAATGGATATGGGATTGGATGATAAAAAACTTACAAACACAATATTTTGACCACATCTTCTGCAATGATATTCTCCTATGATCTTGATTCAAATAGAGCATCAATAATTGTATTTTTGACCTGTATCTTTATATGGAAGAGTATGTTTTTTTTGTTCTCTTCCTATTACTAAAGGCTACTCAAATTCACCAACTTCTACATTGATGTACATATAATATTATCATCCATGTCTGAGTTTCTTTCCAGATGATTACTCAAATATGTGGCCATGCAATTTTTCTTCTTAGTATATTTATCTTTTGTTCTTTGGGTTGAGCTTTAGATGCAACTTCCAACACTTATCCTATATATAACCATCAATATTATAGTGGTTGTTGTGATCTTTGACATCGTAAATTGTGACATTTTTCTTATTTTTCTAACCCCTCCCTCTTCTTCTTCCTCTCCTTGGAATCTTCTTAATGCTCCTTTTGGTTAGACCCACTTGATTGACTCTTCTTCTAGCCCATGTTCTCCAGGAACTGTGCTTGTACACAAGCCTCATCCACCAATCTAGACTTTAACAACATCACTTTCTTGCTTATATGGCTTCATAGACCCCCTAGATACTTGAGCATGTCTTTTTTTTTGGGGATATTCTCGAAATTTTGGAAATCTTTATATAATTTCTGGTTTACACATATACACTCTGCCCCTGTCTCTACCTCGAGAAATTCCACTGGATCCACAGGTCATCTACATACTTGATAGGGTAAAATTTTTACTTTATGAGGGTTTTTAAAGCCTCTCACTTATTCATTGAAAAATTTCCCTCCAACCTCAAGTTCTCCATGTGACATTCCCGCTAGGTTAGGGCATGGCCTTCTAATTTCAAATGAACAAATGAAATATTACGTTCTTCCTCTCTATGATGAACACTAAAATAAACTATCCATACTACCCCCTTTGACTTCCCAAGACTAATGGGAGGTGATACTTTCAATTTATCCAACCTCCATAGTCTCATTATGAAGATGGGGTTACAAATTTACTCCCACCCAAATTGTGCAGAACTCACTTTAGATAATACCATTACATTCATCTCATCAAGAGATTTCCGATGATAAAATTTTTATCTCAATATGAAATTTATGTTGAAATTTATTCCCATTTGAATTTTTAGCATTGTAACCCTTACCCAATCATCAAGGATTCACCATGTGTGTAATGTCCCATTTTCAGAAAAATCACAAGTCTGTGCCAGAGATGGAATCCTGAGGCATTTACTGGCTATGTCTCCTTCCAAAGAAGGGAGAGAAACAGAGGCTTCCTGGCATTTTGTAGTCTCTGTCTACAGATATGTAATTATTCCTATCCAGGAATTGTTGTAGCAAGCTCCTTAGGGACGCTGTATAGGGAAGCAGATGTGAAAATAAGGCCACCCACTGATGTAATTCCTTAGAAAATATATATTTTGACCTCCTTGCAGAATTTAAGCTCAAAGAAATAACCTTAAGCGGGTTATTCAGAACTCCCACAGTGAACTAGCTGAAAATGGCAGCAACAAGTAAGCACTAAATAGCTGTCTCCAGAAAATAACGCTGTATAAGTGAGAAATGGGATTGAGGTCCCTTAGATGACTCAATATATGACTCACTTATATAATAATAGGTTAAACAAATGAATCTAGCTCATATAAATAGATCTCCCAAAACAATATGCCTCAATCTAGCTCAAAAACCCATAGTCTAACTCATACAGAAAAGACTGAAACAAGAACAGCATTATTCCTACTAGTTTTTCTGTAGTAAATAAGTGACACATCAGATCTGAAATGAAAAAGCATCCAATGGCTAAGAAAATGTGATTCCTTTCCTCTTTATACACAATGAAGATCACCCACAAGGGGTTTCGTGGAAATACAAGCGTACAAGTGCAGATCTGCAAATATATGTAGCTGGAAAATGCAATCACTACAAAAATGAACATAAATATGACTGATAATATGTAAACAGAAGAGGAATGGAATATAGAGCTTTCCAGGAGAAGGGTTGTCCCTTTTCTCCAAAGAATAAGTCCTCAAGCAAGGGATCAAACCCTGCAGCTGCTGCTCTCACAAGAATAACGCAGTTTACCCAGTGAACTGCGCTATAATGGATGGAACATGAGTTGGCCACATGCCAAGATCTGAAATCAGCTCTGAAATCTCCTATACAACTCCCTCAATGCAAGAGAAACTCCCTCCACTGAATAGAAATGCACAAGAGTAGATGAAGCAACACTCCCACTGCACTGCCCAGCAACACAACGTCCTTTGCTACAGAAATAAAGCTATAACTGTGAGAAATTCTTGGCCTACAATCCAGATGTGGGAGAAATTAAGCACAACCCCTTCAAGTGATCACTCAATGAAGGAGAAGGAATTCCTAAACAGGAATTCCTCCAAACTCTGCTGAGCAGCAAGAGTTTGCAGAAAATGTCCAAGCAGACATGAAATCAAAATACACAAGCTAACCCCACAATTCTTCCCTTCTCTTCCTTATGAAGTTGTGAGCTCCTCCACCTTGCGTCCCACCTCTTAGGGTTTCCATCTTCATTTGAGTCTCTTCCCTCCAAAACTGCGATGGCTTCTTAGGCAAGCTACTCCTCCTTAGGCTGCGCTGGTTGACTTGGTCAACCTGACCTTGTCCTCATACACTTGGCCCTTTTCACACTAGGAGGTGTAAAATAAGCTGCTCAAAATTTCCCTTTTTACATTAGGAAGGGTTTTATTCATGTTAAGAGGCCTCCTCTTCCTTTTTATTCACCTACTACATAAAATGAGAAAAATTTAATGTTCCAATTTATTCATGAAAATTTTGGAACATTACAATGTGGCATCTATGTGGAAATATTTCATATGAATTCCATCATGGTACCCACCACACCATAGCACCTTAGTGCCACTTATTTAGAATGAAATTTCATTCAAACCTCTACAACATGCTACATTTGTTTCACCTCATTTTATAGGGATGATCACCATCCTGCGACTTCTATCTACTCCACACCACACTGTAGAAATGCTCTATAAACACCTCTGTGGTGATGAGACCCATGGTGACATGGCTTCCAGCCACGTGTGCTACCTCTTCAATGTTAGAAAATGTAAAGTGGTAGCAATTATAACTTATTTTATTTAACCTTGATACTTGCTTGTGAAACTTAGTTATCTTCTTTATGTCCTTTAGTTAGATATTTTCATCAAACA
This sequence comes from Pinus albicaulis, assembly GCA_034641835.2. Lineage (NCBI taxonomy): Eukaryota > Viridiplantae > Streptophyta > Pinopsida > Pinales > Pinaceae > Pinus > Pinus albicaulis. The sequence continues at coordinate 736,006,841 of CM076570.1, read as the reverse complement.
ATATCAATAAAAAACAACATTAAAAGAGGACATAGATATAGTCTCTCATCCAGGGAAAAACCCCTCAAGGGGAAAACTCGAGAACTCTTCTCTTCTTAGAATCTGCTTCAAATCAGATACAATGACCCAATCCCTAGACCAAGTCCTTCTCCAAGTACCAAGTTTTTCCTTCCTTATTTCCTTTCCTCAAACTGCTTGTTTCTTGCAACTTCGACCTCCCAGAAACTACCCAGCTACTTGAACCAACAAGTTCTTCCTCGAGAAACTTCATCCCAAAAACTGTTGCAGAAACCCTAATCTATCTTTTGTTTGAGACCTTGTTGGAGCAATCCATCTCTCCCCAAGGTCAACAAGGTAAAGACAAGGATTTCACTCTTTCTAGCAACTTGTTCCTGCAATTTTACTTCCCAAAAATAACTTCGTTCCCTAAAAATATGGACCTGCAACTTCAGCCTCTTTCTGGTTGTAGAATCGCTATCTTCTTCATACGTGTGAGAGAGATAGAGCCCAAAAACACCAAATTTCATCCTTCTAGCTTCTCCTAAACTTTCACTCTCCTTTTCTCAACTTCTCAGCTACAGATCGAATTCTTTCCTTGATAGATCGAAATTGTGAGTGTGTGTGTCCAAATCAAATCAAACTTATTCCTTTTATAGCCTTGTCAAGGGGTCGAATTCCCTCCTTTAGGCCGACTTGAGGATCCCAAGGCCAACTTGTACTCTTGGAGATTCCTAAACTTTGTAAACCCAAAAATAATTCTTTTTACAATTACAAATTTCCTAGAAGGGTATTATAAACATGACGTTGACTCCATTGAATCATGACAATAAATTCTAAGACCTAAGAAACCCTAGAAGTATGAAGAACATGATTTACCTAAAATACCATCAATAATGAGCATGAAACCCATGCTTTGATAATAATAAAGTTTATTTTCTTTATCTTGTTTGATACAACACATATTGAAATGAGTACAAAAATTATGAAGACTGAAACTAGTTACATTTATCAACATTCCCTCTTAACTAGGGAGGTATTCATAATTGTAAAATAAGTACAATCACATCTCAAACTGAATAGTTCTCAAATAGAGTTGGATTGATAAGCCATACTATAAGCATCATCATTATAACCAACACTGTCCCTGAGGCCTAACCAGGCAAGCTCTTTTTTCATTCAAGAAATTATGATGGGAGGATTTATGTGTGATATTGCACTACCTATATAAGTTACATACCCCATCCGAATGTACACAAGGTATTTAGTTTTAGGACTGTTCTTATCTTGGATCTCCATACATGAGTCCTCAAATAATATCGCTCCTCTTTGACCACTCTTCTCTTGGATTCATGTCCCGTCCTTAAAGATTGTTGGTCCTCGGGATTACTACCTCTCTTGGATTCAAGTCCTTAAGGAGTATCAATACCCTTTCCTTTCTTGGATGGTATATCCTCAAGGAAATCATATATGCTTATACAATCCTTCGTCATTCTCTATTCATCACTTGAAGAGAAGAATTCACATGTGATATCAATTATCACTCCCTCTCAAATGATAGGAAATCCCTATTCCCCCTCAATCTTGAGAATAAAACCTTGCTCCTTATTCAAGGAGACTCCTTTTTCTCCCTCTAAAAATTGGATGAGATTCCAAAATTCCTTCTAATAATGGAAGCCAACACGACAATCTTTATAACTTGTCTTCATCAGAGTATCAACTACCAATTTTATAGCTTCATGGTTCCCTCTTTCCTTTACATCTCTTGCATCGAGTTTGCTTCCTTCTAAGGTATCATAGAACCATATCCAATCTTCATTATTTTTATAGGATCTAGGTCATCTTTCTTGCTCATCACTTTCCATTTTTGACATGAAGGAATTGTATTGAGCCTTCCCAAACTTCTATCTGATCGCGACTTCCTTATGAAAGTGATATTCCTCGACCTTTAAAATAGATTCTCACATTGCTACCTTCCAATACGAACACATATTGACTTCATAGTTGTCAGATTCCAGCTATTGAGCTTCCCTCAATGCTTTTCATCCATATAATTGAATTTTCCTCAACTATCGTCATGTATTCCTGCACCATTATACTAGGTAGAAAAATAATATGCTAACCAGATAATGAAACCAAAATGAAATATACTTACCTTACCATGGTGATCTTCTCATTTAATCAACATCCTCATTGACCATCTCCACTTGAAATTTCCCTCTCACATCAAAGTGCGCAAGGATCGAACTTGATTACCAAGTTACAACTTTTATTCAAGAGATTATACTATATGTTAATAAATATCAAATACATATTCTAGAGAAAGTCCTAATATTTTATACACTTTTAACTAAGTCCCATCAACATCAAAAATACATAAGAATGTTTTTCTTACCAATTTTATTCCACAATATTCTCATAAATGGATCTTATCCATGCATTCCCATGCTTTCATCCAATCATCTAGCTATCCATATATATTTTCAAAAAAATTCTATATCCTGACCCATTGTAATCCTTCATCCTTTTTTACCAACATGTTTCCACATTTCTTAGAATACATACTATTCTTGTAATGACACTCTTCCCAAGGACTTTCCAAGATGAAGGTCCTTCTTGAATCATTAGCAGGATGGCAACTTTTAACATAATTCCAGATAATATCTCGATGAACACTTATGAAAAATGGTCTAACATTCTATCCTAGATTATCTCTACAAATAAACTTAATCATGTAAATTCCAAAATATGCTACTATCATTTGCTTTTATCTTATGATGCAAAACATACAAACCTATCAGTCAGTGAACCTTCTTTATTAGTAAATATCCTTCACCTCTTCTTTCTTTGCCTTATTCTTAGGTTCTCCAAAAAATTTAGCTAATTTAGATTCACTCTTGTCCTTCCTATTATTGTTATATTGATTTGGGTAACCCCTCTTATGGTGTCCAAATTATTGACACTTGAAGCATTGCACCATGGACATATCTTTCTTCTTGGAATTGCCAAACTTTTCCTTCTTCATCTTCTTGACTCAAGATACAAAGGCTTGAGTTTTCTCTTCAGATCCAATGTTATCCTTGACCGTGATTCTTAATTCTTCTTGTATGCATTGTGCCCAAAAATCATCAAAGGGAGTTGAATCTTTCTTGGAGTAGATACTTGTTGCAAAGTCGCTCCATTCCGGTGGCAATGCATTGAGAACACATATGGTCACTTATGAATCAGTGATCGGATACCAAATTCCCTATAAATGGTACCATAACCAAGAGATTTTCATGATTAAGGATTCCATATCCTCATCCTTCGATTTATTCATTCTATGTGGCTTGTTCTGCAAAGACATCTTTTGACCTATTGTACTTACGGAGTACAAATTCACTAGCTTTTCGTACATGGCCTTGGAAGTATTCAAATTCGATACAAAAGGAACAAGAGAATCATTGATTGAATTCTACAATGATCCTTTGAGATCTTACTTCCCATTTATTGTACCTTGATAGTTCTTGTGTCTTGTCTTTCCTAGGTTCAATAATTTCTCTGGTAACATATCCCCTTAAATATTGCTCTGTGAATATCAATTCAATCCTCTTCTTCCATGATAGATAGTTTACTTCCCTAATGATATTGCTTCTCTCCTTCCACAAAGAACTTACATGACTTGAAGATTAAATCATTATGACATAGTACAGTATTTAATTGAATACTATTTCCAACCTTCTTGATGTTTTCAATACCCTCATAGAGTTATTATTGATACCCTTGAAATATGTTCCCTAGGATTACTCCACAAACAACTTCAAAGGTTGATTCCTTCCAAGTAGACTTCCTTTTGTGAGTTCAACACCCTTCTTGCGATATTTATGTAGTTATTTATCTTATTCAATGTACAAACCATAGATTAGAAGGGTCTTCCGCCAACAAGCCTTTAAGCAAATCCCTTTAAGAGACAATATTCTTCTTTTAGACCTTGAGATCTTCCTATTCCTTGATAAAAAATTATTTATAGTGTGCTTCTGGATCCCTTCCTTGCTTACCTTAGCTCTAATTCGATGTTATAAAATGTAAAGTGGCAATAATTGTAGCTTATTTTCTTTAACCTTGATACTTGCTTGTGAAACTTAATTATCTTCTTTATGTTCTTCAGTGATATATTTTCATCAAACAATATAAAGAAAATAAATAAAGAGGACACAGATATAGGTTTTCAGCTAGGGAAAAAACCCCTCCAAGGGGAAAAGCCATAAACTATTATCTTCTTATAATCTTCTTCAAATGACATACAATGACCTGATCCCTAGACCAAGTCCTTCTCCTAGTACCAAGTCATCCCTTCCTCAAATCCTTTCCTCAAAATACTTCTTTCTTGCAACTTTGACCTACTAGAAACTACCTAGCTACTCGACCCAACAACTTCGTCCCAAAATATGTTTCATAAACCCTAATCTATCTTCCTTTTGAGACAATTTTGGAGTGAAATATCTCTCCCCAAGGTCAACAAGGTCAAGACAAGTATTTCACTCTTTCTAGCAACTTGTACTTGAAATTTTTCTTCCCAGCAACAACTTCGTACCCCAGTAATTTGGACCTGCAATTTTGGTCTCTTTCTGGGTACAAAAACCCTAAATTATTTGCACGTGTGAGAGAGATAGAGACTATAAAATCCAAATTTCATTCTTCCATATTCTCCTATAATTTCACTCTACTTTTCCTAGCTTCCTAGCTATAGATCGAACTATTTCCTTGATAGTTCTAACTTGTGAGTGTGTGTGTCCAAATGAGATTGAACTGCTTCCTTTTATTGCATTCTCTAGGCGTTGAATTACATCCTATAGGATGACTTGAGGATCCTAGGGCCGACTTGTACTCTTGGATATTCCTAGACTTTATAGACTCAAACATAATTCTTTTTAAAATTACAAATTTCCTGGAAGGGTCTTATAAACATGATGTTGACACCATTAACTCACGAAAATAAATCCTAAGACCTAACAAACCATATAAGTACGAAGAACATGATTTTACCTAAAATACCATCAATAATGAGGATGGAACCCATGCTTTGATAATAATATTCTTTTTTTTTTAATTGTTTGTTACATAGTATACATATTGAAATGAGTACAAAAATTATGAAGATTGAAACTAGTTACATTTCTCAACATTCAACAACATGTAGCACCCCCACTTCAGGTGGCACCAAAAACCATTGCGACGTGTCATTTATGCCATGTCAACATCGACATCCACATCACCTACCTCTAAAACATCTTGTTGACATCATCTTTCCATTTGGCACCCTCTAGAAATGCAACATGTCATCTAATAATTGGCCACTTAGTCATCCAAAAGGGCCATATATACTTTCCATGTGTCACACTAATAGTGTGCCACGTTAGTAACCAAGCAATGTCACAAGTACATATAATTTGTGTCCTATGCAACATCTTACACATCAACATAAGTCATGGGTTCCACCGATTCCTATACCTATGTGAAAAACAATGTTTTCTCGTTTAATGATAGGAAGGGAATTCTTTCATGCACTCTATTAGTAGCACCAATGCTCCCACATGGGATGAATCCACAACCTCTCCTTCTCTACGACATGATGAAAAATCCTGGCAACAAGTGACGAGCATTTTCCCGTCTCATGCCCTCTGTCAACTTCACTCATCTCTCCAAAAATTATTTTATCAAAATTAGTGTAGTGTGTCATGAATATCCATTATAGGTGACAAGAGTTTTCTTGTCCTGCACTTCCATTAAATCTGTACCTCTTTTCAATTCATGGATTTTCCCAAAGAAGCCAAGTCTCCCGTCTTACAAAGACACATATCTATTCCTCATGACATGAATGTATTCATATTTGAATAATAACTTCTCCATCTCCATGGACTCAACTCGATTATAAGTATAACAAGGTCTATCCATCTTGAGTGCAAGCCCATATTTCATTGAAAAATAAATCTTAGAGTATTAAGAACTCAAATGGCGTAAAAATACATTATAGGTGATGAAAAATTCTCGAAAACACTAATAACAGGGATCGATCCCTCATTCCCTTACTAAAATTACAAACATTTAAAATGGTCATCACAAGGAAATAAACTATTAACATTCCTAACAACAAGCACTACCAGATTCACTAATGTGGTGTACATCACACGCATCGACCACAAAATTCCACCAATCTATACTTAATAGTTATCCATGATATTCATGCATATAAAAAATAGAAATGACACATAGTGACAAACAATTGAACTCAATAAATAACTATAGATAGGTAAGTAACCATACATTTAGGAGATTATCAATAGCCATAGGGATCTACAAATCCATTTCAAACAATGAAAGAAATCACACATATATCCCATTATAGGAAACCATGAAAAACACCATTCCTCCATAAGCAAGACTGGTAAATTAATTGTTATAACCCATAACAATATCATTCAACATTTATAATGCAACAAAATTACAAGTAGATACATTTATATGTATATCTTAATGATTGGAAGCTAAGGGAGGGACTTAAACTCTCCACCCAACTTTAGGGCACCTATAATATAATATTTCTTACAGTTGACCACCCACGAGCTAAATTTAGATTATGAGGAGGTAATTTCTTAGGATTACTCTCACATATTACCAATAAAGATATAGTAAGAAATAAAGTCCATTTTTTTAGGTGGTTTCTCAACAAACCACAATAGTAGCACTGCAATGACTCTTTTTTCAACATAAAAAGAACCATAAGTGTTCATCTAAGGGTAAATGAGTTATAACTCAATTCTAGGAGAAGTAATATATTATTAGGGACATTTATCAACTGGCTTAGTACTGCAGGAGTAAAAAGTCCACTACCATGACATTTATCAGCTTATTGAGTAAGTACCTAAGTGGTTTATCAACCCCAAGGCTAGCCGATTAGTGGTTTATTAGTCCTTTTGAGCTAATTCCTGGGTGTCTCAGCCTATCAAGTAGTTTATCAACCCCACATGATATATCAGTGGTTTATCAACCCTAAGGCTAGCCACTACCTAAGTGATTTATCAGCTTAATGAACAAGTACTTAATGGTTTATCAGCCTTAGCTAGTACCTAAGTGTTTCAACTCTATTGAAGTCTCCTTAGCCAACCAAATCATAGGCACACACACATTCCTTAACAAACATAGGGAATACCATCCCAAATTAGAACATAGGTTATAACTAGTTATTTCTTCCTAGTAGATTCACATCCAATGCAAATTCATGTTATGCGTTCTCTTCTTTTGCACATTTAATTCTTGTTTTCCTCAATGGGCTCTCTGTTGATCAACTCATGTGCCCCCTCCATTTGCTTTATTCCTTGCATATCTACCCATGGTCTAACGTTGAGCTTCTCCTTATTGTACTTTTACATGTGTGTCGACCATGCCAACATCTTCCACGAGAACCAATATTGCATGGCTCATCCTTCACTCAGGAATCCCATTCATTAAATTCAATTATTTCACAAGTAGTGGCATAAATCCATTATGGAGTTAGGAGTTGAAATAGATATAGTGGCTTGGGTTTATAAGAAACTCCTCCTCCTCAGCCCTTTAAATTTGTTTCAACTTCCCTCAACTAGTCAATGTGTTACATTTCCACATTATTTACATGAATTAAAATTCATAGAAATATTTACAAGAGTGATAAAAAAAGGGTTGTCACAGACCCCGGCCCCTTAAAGGAACACAATCCTTGGTGTTCTATACCCAAAACAAAATTTACAAGAGCTTACCCAAGTTGTCGTTGGGAAGGAGAATTTACAAAAAAATGGGTATGATATATACCTTCATTTGCTCAATAATATACCAATTGTCTTGATCGCATCCAAAGTTGTTCCAATACACGTTGAATTACTCGATTAATCGATTCTCGAGCACGTTCTACCTTCGATCCATAATTCATAGTGGCTCTAGCTGGAATTCTCCCTTGGATTCCACATGTATCACAAACCAATAAAAAACATGATTAACATGTACATATTTTTAAGAAGATTAATGTGGAAGAAATTGTGCTCCTTCACTTTGAGTGGCAAGGAAAATTTGTAGACAATCGATCCCACTTTTTTGATGATATGAAATGGTCCAAAAAATTTGGGTGCTAGCTTTTCACAAGACCTAGTTTTCAGTGAACTCTTCCTTGGTTTGGTAGGAAGATAAACATGTTCCCCCACTTGGAACTCCTTGTGCGTTCTATGTTGATCTACATATCTCTTTTTCCTGATCGCAATTACTTCTTGTTCCATTTCTTTTAGCATATCAGCTCCAAGAAGTACCCTTTTCATTGGATCTTTCCAACTAATATATTTTTTACATTTTCATCCATAAAGAGCCTAAAATGGATTCATCTTCAATGGATCTTAGTAACCATTGTTTTAGGAACACTCTATCAAAGGTAGAAACTCTTCTCACCTCCTTGGATGATACATTACATACATCCTTACTACGTCTTCCAACACCTTGTTAACTCTTTCAGTTTTCCCATCTATTTGAGGATGATATATCATGTTGAAGGCTAACTCAATCCAAAAAAAAACAAACAACACCTTCCAAAACTTAGAGGTGAACTTAATATCACTATTCGAGATTATATTCTTTGGTACACAATGCAATATCATTATATCTTTTATGAAAATATGAGAAATATCATTTTTTCTATCAATGGATTTTATATCTATTAAATGAGATACCTTTATCAACTTATCTACCAATACCATTATGGCATCACACTACCTAGATGTTCTTAGCAGTCTCGCAATGAATTATATTGATATGACTTCCCACTGCCACTCATGAATGGGGGTTGTTTGTAGCAATCCCACATGATGTTTACATTTCACCTTTACTTGTTAGCACTCTAGGAACTTGGCAATGTATTCTACCACATCCTTCTTCATGCTTGGCCAATGGTACATTCTTTTCATGGAGGTTATTATTTTTTGATAACCAAGATGAAAAAAATATGATATTTTATGAAATTCACCCAAGATGAGGTCCTTCAAGTTTCCCATGGAAGGTACTATACCTTATGCCTTTAATTTCAAAAAACCTTCATTTGTGACTACTTTTTTCTAAATATTCCTTTTGGCTCCTGCTGCGAGTGTTCATTGATTTTTTGATAGATCTCAACCTGTTGTATGGCCTCCTTAATATTTTCTTGGATGTCAACTTCAAAATAACTTATAACTTCCACATTAACTACATGTATCCTTCTACTAAGTGCATTGGCTATTTTGTTCTCGTTGCCTTTTATGCACTTGAATTCATAATCAAACTCACTTATTAATGCTATCCATATGGCATGTATGGAATTCAACTTGGGATGATCAAATAACATACCTTAGGACTCCATGATCTAACATCAACATAAATTTTCTTTTGAGGAGGTAATGCCTCCACATTTTTAGCACATGCACTATAGTTTCTAATTCCAAATCATGAGTGACATAGTTTTTCTCATGCTTATTTCACGTTCTGGACTCATAAGATACCACCCATCCTTCACGCATCAGGGGCTCCACTGAGGCCTTCATTGTAGGCATCCATGCGCACTACATAATCCTTTTTTTGGGTCTTCTACCCTCAATTTTAGTGTGTGTGTGAGTAAATATTTCAATTTCTCAAAGATAGCTTCACATTCTGGTGTCCATTAAAATTTAATTCCTTTTATTTATAGCATTGTGATCAAACTCCCAATCCTTGAGAAATTGTGGAAGAATCTACACAATAACTACCCAATCCCATGAAGCATCTTCATAATGGATTTAATATTCTCTAGATCCACTGTTATCATTTTCAGAGACAATTTTCCCAAAATAATGAACCTATGAATATAAAAAGTCACACTTGTTGATTTTGGCATAGAGCTCATGCTATCTTAGCACTTGCAATACTCCTTATAAATATTTTTCATGCTCCTCCTTGGTTTTTGAATAAACCAAGATTTCATCAACAAAAACCAATACAAATTTCTCCAAGTATGGACTAAGAACATTATTCATTACACACATAAATTTTTCTTTGGTGTTTCTGATCCCAAATGACACAACCAAAAATTCATAGTGACCATAGTTGGTTCTAAATTCCATTTTATGAATTTCTTCATCTTTTATGCATACCTGATGATACCTAAACCTGAAATAAATCTTCAATAAGGTCATAGCTCCCCCCAGCTAATCAAAAAAATCATCAATCCTTGGCAAAGGATATCTATTCTTGATGGTGTATTTATTGAGCTACCTATAGTCAATACACATCATCAAAGTACCTTCCCTCCTGTTTACGAATAATATAGTATCTCCCTAGGGTGATCGATTGGATCTAATTCACCCCTTATCCAACATTTCCTTTAATCGTAATTCCATCTATAATAGTTATGGTGTACTCATTCAATGTGGGTCTTTGGATGCTTACACTGATCCCAATAGTAATTCAATTGAAAAGTTAATTTCCCTCCTTGGAGGTAGTCCTGAGATATATTCAAAGAACACATCACTGAATTGTTTTATTATTGGGTGCTCTTCGACTTTTTCCATATCAGATGCTAATTCACTAGTCACTTGAACAACAAACAATTCACACCCATTCCTGCTGCACCTCTTCAATTGCAGTGTAGTGTTTTTTCAAACTATTAGGGGATTTTTATTCCCTTGCAACATCATCTTCTCACCTTTCTCATTGAGACACTTTATCGACTTGCTGTAGCAATATATCTTGGTTATGTGGATTGTTATTCATTCCATCTCGACAAATACGTCATATGAGACCAATGGTAATAATTTATATTTGCAATCATGGGCATGTCATTTAGCATGACTGGGCATTTCTTGGATTGATCATAGTAATACTTAATTTTCCTGATAATATCCTCTAGAGTTTGTGGCTCGTCAAACTCTATTCTATCCATGAATGCTTGCAGAAACCCATTGAGATACCTTTGAATATTGTCTTTCTCATCCTTGAGGTAGGGAACATACCTCAACAAATCCAAGAATCTAGTTGTACATCAATTGTCAACTTCCCTAGCTTGTGCTCATAAGATTATTTGGTGTTGTTGTCATTGTACCTATTAGATAGGTACTTTTCCAGAAAATATCTCTCACATATCCTCTAGTACAACTCCTCCTCTTGAATTTTCTTGGCATTATTTAGGTCTTCATACCAGAACAACGTAAACTTTGAAACAAGATCTATAAACTCAAAATGGGAAATCTAGCCAAAAAACTAAAAAAACTGTGAAAAGTAGCCTAAAAACAAAAAATGTTGATGCTGGAATATTGGAATGATGGAAAACCTTAAAATTTGACAATTTTTCATCCATGACATTATGGAAATTTTTTTGACTAAAAAGTCTTTCAAAATGAACACCTGAATGAAAGAGTCAGTATTTGAGGAGTAATTTCTTTTTTAAATGTTAAAAAATTGGTGACTTTAAAATCTTAGCCTAAAGTAACTTGACACATTGCAACAAAAATTTAAAAGGCAACCATCAAATTGACAGTAGGAAAACTCGACCCATTGAAATGATAACTTAAATATCAACCATAAATTGACACATTGTGCAGGCGGACTCGATCTTTTACAACGAAAACTTTAAAATCAACAATCAAATTCACACATAATGGGATCAGGTTGCTAGTCGAGGATCAACATAGACACTATATGAAAAAACAAAACAACAAATAAATGTATAAAAATGAAAAAAATAAAAGAAAACAAAAATTAAAACATTAAAAAAACTAAAAAATAAAATAAATAAAAGATTAAAAAATGATAACAAGTAAATAAAGTTCACGGGGTCTTGGATAGACGATGATTGGGTGGGTTGTTAAAAGACTTCTTGATGTGAAGTCACCGGTTCAATTCCTCGCGCTTGATTAGGGTGATGTATTTGGACATGATGATGAAGATATAGTCCTAATCAACTTAAAAAATATATATATATATATATATATATATATATATTGAGAAAAATAGAAACAAAAAGAAAAACACAAAAAATAATAAGAAGTAGATAAATAATATATATTAGAACACAAAAATATATGAAAAACATGGCAAAAAAAACAAATATAAAAACATAAAACACAAATATAAAATATATATGAAAACGACAAAAAACAATTCAAACATAAAAAAATGTACCAGAATATATATATATATATATTCAAAACACACATAATTTGAAAAAAATTAGAAGATTAAAAAGAAAAAACAAAAAAATAGAACCAATTTTAGATAATTTAATAAAAAAATTAAAAAAAAAAAACCATAGTTTTTTTTTTAAATAAACATTAAAATTAAATTAAAAAACATTAAAAAATTAAAAACATTATAATAAAAAAAAAAACATAAAAAAAAAAAAAATTTGAATTAAAAAAAAATTTAAAAAGTAAAAAAAAAACAATTAAAAACAAAACAGAATAAAAAATAATAAAAAATTTTGACAAAAAAATAAAAAAAATAAAAAACATTAATGAAAAAAGTAAAAAAACAAAAATAAAATTAAGTCCGCCCAGCTCAGGGCTGCTCGGCTACCAGGCTGGGCAGCCGTGGGAGTTGCGCACACCTTTCAACCTTTGACCGCTCGGTCGTGGGGTCGGGCGACCATGAGAGCCGTGCGCGCAGCTCCCACGACCACCAAGCCCGACGACCGAGCAACCATGGTCGCTCGGCCGTTGCGTTGGGCGGCCATGGGAGATGATTTAATAAAAAACATTAATAAAATAAAAAATAAAAAAAAATAAAGTCCGCTCAGCCTAGCAGTCGAGCGTCCCTGGGCTGGCAAGCCGATTCTCAGAATCGGCCTCCCAGCCTAGGGTCGCTTGGCCGTCGGGTTGGGCGGTTGTGGGAGTCACTCACACAGCTCCCATGGCCACCCAGCCCGACGGCCGAGCAGTCGTGGCCGGTTGGCCAACCCTCGGGCCAACCACATACTTGCACTAGTCTAAGCATAATAGTTATCTATGATATTCATGCATATCAAAAATATAAATCACACACACTAACAGAAATTTGAACTTAGAAAATAGCCATATATATTGGGTAACTAACCATGCATTCATAGTACTATGAAAAGTGATAGGGGTCTACAAATCTCTTGCAAACCATGAGAGCAATCACACATGTATCTCATCACAGGAACATCACCATTCCTCCATAATAAATACGAGTACATTCATTCTTATAACCCACAACAATATAATTCAACATTCATAATACAACAAAAGTACAAGTAAATACACTTATTTTCATAGCTTAATGACTAGCAACTAAGGGAGAGAATTCAATTCTCCACTCAACCATAGGCGAGGTAAGTTGCAATATTTCTTGCAACTGACCAACCTTGAGCCAAATTTAGAGTGTAAGGATGTAATTGTTCAGGAGTACTATCACAAATAAACAATCAACAAATGGTAATAAGTAGAGTCCATTTTTCAAGCGGTTTCCCAACAACCCCCAGTAGTAACACCATAGTGACTCTTTTTTCACCAGAACAACAACCACAAGGGTTCATCCAAAGCTGAGCGAGTCACATGTTAGTTCTAGGAGAAGAAATATATTATTAGCAAGGTTTATCAACTGCTTTAGTACTCCAAGAGTAAATATTCTAATTCAAGGAGGTTTATTAGCTTATTAATCAAGTACCTAGTTGTTTTATCAACCCCAAGGATAGCCACTTAGTGGTTTATCAGTCCTTTCAAGCTAATTCCTAGGTTTATTATCCCCAAGTATAGCCACTACCCAGGTTATTTATAAAATCATTGAGAAATTTCATGGTTTATCTGCCCCGACTAATACTTAAGTGGCTCAACTCCTCTGAAATTTCCCTGGAAAACCTAATCCTAGGTATGCACACAAGCCTTAGCAAACATAGGGAATACCATCCCAAAAGAGAACATAGGTTATACAATTTATCTCTTCCTGGTTGATTCACATCCACTTCCAATTCATGCTCTGTATTATATTCTTTTGTGCACTCTCTTGTTCTGATTTATTAATGAGCTCTCTCTTGCTCAACTCACTCCCCCTTTGTCTGCTTCATTCCTTGCGTCTCTACCCACCATCTCCTGTCAGGTTTCTCCTTGTCATACATTTCCATGTGTGTTGACCACACCCACATATTCTATGAAAACCAAGACTGTGTGGCTTGTCCTTCACTCAAGAATCTTATTCCCTAAATTCAATGCTTGCACCTGTGCCATAAATCCATTAAGGAGATAGGTGGTGAATTAAATACATTGGCTTGGGTTTACAAATAAATCCTTCTCCTTAGTCCTCTGAAACCTTTTTCACTTCCCTCATCCAGTCAATTTGTTGCATTTCCACATTATTTACATGAATTCCAATTCATAGAAATATTTACAATAGGGATAGAAAAAGGGGTTGTCACATTCTAATCGCCGCAACCAATAATTCATCTTTAAAAAATCAAAATATCCCCTTGATACAACTCGATCTTAACCTTCGCTTCCATTTTGAATAGGGACTATGAATTTTTCATGGCACTTGAAATGGGTTGATCCTTTTTGAGTTTTTTCTAATATGACAACTTTGGTTCTTCTTGATCTACCGATTTTCGCTTCGATTTTAACTTCAGTTAGAACCTCCATATTCTCCAAATACCCCAATATTATTGGTCAGGGCCACCACATTATGGTTTATATTTGTGACTTGTGCTTCCAAATGCAAAAACCTCTCCTCTACTAAATGTTGAGGGTTATTGATAGATTCATTTCCCATTTTTGGGGTTTTATGAATTTTGAATAAGTTGGTTTGAACACCCCATAAATACCCACAATATACCCAAAGAAACCTACTCTAATACTAATATGATCTGTAAAATGCCATGGATATTCAGTTGGACATCTTGTCACAACAAATCGATTGAAAATTATACTTAATTTATGAAATCTATGGTATGAGAGTTAATTTCTCTTTAGATTTCTCGGTTCATTAATTATTGTGTTATGCTTATGCATGTAATAAATGAAATATGAAAAAAATAGAGAACAATTAAATACAACTCACAAACCTAAATTGGCACAAGATATAACCTGGGAAACCCTTTTAGGAGAAAACTCAATTGGAAGGTGAGGATACTCTCTTTCTTTGAATGGAAAATGGACTCAATTACAAAGAAGTGAGACTTGTGGTGCATGGGCTGCTACAATGAAAAAACCCACTCTATTTTTTCTCTCTATATTCACTCCTAGATACTATAATCATAAATGGAACAAAATACACTTGAATAGAACGGAACCCCTTTTCCTCCTATTGACCTAGTTATAACATAGCCTAATAGCCTACTAGTGCTTAATTTTGACTTCAACTCTTAAGTAGAGTTACAAAATGGACTCTTTTAGAGTCTTATTCCTCGTGATCATGTAGCTAGCCATTTTATTATCAATAGTGGGGGCTGACATGGAATCCTCTTGAATTAGGGTGGCCAAAATAGGAATTTTGACTTCCAAGTGGCATAAATATTTCATAAAAACTCAAATTGAGTTTATTCTTGTGCCATTGGAAAGGTATCCATATGTATAATTGTGATAAAAGGTGCATGCTTCCACAACAAATTCTTACCCCCCAAAAATTCTATTTAATGCCTCAAAATGTTTCGAGAAGAATTGAAACTCCAATTTTCCAAATTGGGTTATGTTGGTAAAAATGGTCTTGTGAGTTGATTCCTCCACTTTTTCTACTATGAAAGCATCGAGATGGATAAAAAATAATATAATGATCCAATTTAGATAAGTCATGCATCTCATGTTGGCTAACACATATTCTCAATATATTGTCAAGCTCAAGCTTATATTAATATCCCTTGATCCATGTGTAGGTTTTTTTTTTTTTTTTTGATGATTTTGTAGTTTTCCCTATAAGAGAAGTGTTGAGGAAACCTCTCCATAGTAAAATAGCCAACTATGTGAGAAAATTAGGCAGTTTCTTCTAATATTGAAAAAATACGCTAATTAGATTTTTTTTTCGTCTACAACTTCATCATCTATAGTATTGATTAGCCTTGATAAAAATATATAATAACATTCTATTTGACAACTTTCTCAAGTATGTTAGATTAAACTCTTGTAGTAGTAAAAACCGTTTAAGGATCCTATCATTAATTCTAGTGTTCATCAAATTCCTAAAGACGAAATGGTCTATATGAAAGAATAATGATTATCTAGTAACATAGTGTTTAAAATTGTTAATGACATAAACAACTACAGTAAAACATCTACATGGCAACATAATTCATCTATACACCAAATAATTTTCCACTAACATAATAAATTGTGAAAATAATTTTATCTTTTTGCTATCTTGGAAGTACCCTAATGCTTTTTTAGATGAATTAGTATGAATGTTGAGGGGAATGTCCCACTGAGAATCTTTTAATACAGGGGTTGTTATGAGTATTTCATTGATGTTTTCAAAGGCTTGTCGATGTTTCGTTCTCTAGAAAAATTGACTATCCTTGGTAAGCAAGGTGAATAAAGGGGAGGCTATTTTGTTGAATTCTTTGATGAAAATCCTATAGTGTCATGCATTACTAAGAAACCTCCTTAAATATCATTTTATTTTGGCATTTAGATAGGTATTTAACGAACTCTACTTTGGTTTAGTCAAATTAAATCCACTTGGAGGAGATATGGGGACCCACGACCAACTCCTACAATCACGAGTATGTTGAAATTTTCATGATTGAGTGATAAATCCATCTATTCACACATTTTTAGTACCTTTTCAACATTTTTAAGTGTTCCTAAACGAAATTTCCATAAGGTATAAACTCATCTATGTACAATTTCATGGACGAGGTCGATAAATATGATCAATAGAGCTTTTTGGAAAGTGTTTGGAGTGCTGCAAAGGCCAAAACAATGATTTTATATGAAAAATTTCCCCAAGGAAAAGTAAAATTGGTTTTTGTCTTAATCCATAAGGCCAATATGAATATAATTGTGCCCACTAAATCCATCTGGGAATTAAAAGTGTTTTTTTCCTATTAGGACATTTTGTACATGGGAAATGAAAGGTAAGGGAATATGATCGTTCCTAGTGGGTTTCTTGAATTATCTGTAATCCACATAGACTCTACATTTTCCATTTTCTTATGAACATTAGTAAAAGTGAGACCCATTTACTATCAGAAATAGGATAAATGAATCCCACATTATTATTATTATTATTTATAGTTATCCTTTGATAATTTATTTTAAGGAATTATTCATCATTATTTGAGGTCATAAAATCATCATTTATGTAAATTTGATGTGTACAAATGTTGGGATGAATTCCTTTCACATCCTTTCAATCCCATGCAAATGTTTTGTCACGATTCTTGAGACAACCAACAATTTATACCCTTCGACAATAGTTAAGTTAGCGCTAATTTTCAAAGTTGTTGAAGGAAATATTTCCACTATTTTGAATGTTGTTTTTTACTATAAAAAATAAGTAAATCCTTCCATAAACTCTCTTTTAAATCAATGGAAAATTCAAACTATTGTTATTATTCATGCTAATCAATACTATCAATTTGTATAATAGTAGGGTACATGTTTTGTGTGAAGGTGGAGATTAAAGTATCCTCATATAAGTTTTTCATGGCTAATGTTGTTTCAATGGTAAAGAGTGGATATAATATTGTTTGAATATTTCCTTCCCTTGTTTTCCTACTCACATGGGGATTTATTCTTCAATTTGTCTCGTAGAAAAGGTGTAGAGGACAAGTTGCTTATGATATTAAGCATAGGTAATGACCATATTTCTTTCTTTAAAATTGATATATGCATCTACTAAGGCTAGATAAGGTATTCCTAGTATGAGGGGGTATCCATTCATCTTAGATTTTGTCTAGAGAAATGTGAAATTAGTTGATGATTTTTAATCTTCCATGGTTATTCCAATGGAGTAATTCATCACAATATATCTAATAAAATAGTAAAATCTTTATTGTGAATGTTTTTATTTGTGAATAAAGGGTTTTCTATTAAGTCAAAATATTTATTGGCCTCACACTTACCATATTTAATGGCTAGTAGATGCAAATCCAAAGTCATAACACGTTTTGAAGATAACAAAAATAACCAAAACTATAAAGGCAAGTACAACCAGAAAACTTATAAGATCAAGATACAACCAACACTCATAAGATATTTTTAGAGCTGACCAAATCAAGGTGGTATGGAACCGATCCAAGAGATGGATGGGGTTTAATATCAAAATGGGTGTGTTTCTCCATATGGGAAATCTTGATCTCAAGTTGATCTAATTTCTCCTGAAGGTTCCTATGCCATATCATCATGTTGACTAGTCTATCATGCATCTACCACTAATTGCTTTGAATATGTTTCATGAATTTAATAACATTTTTGTGGTCATCATACCAAGCCCTATTAAGCTAATCCAAGGAAAGAGTTATATGCCTCAAAACACTGTCATTGTTAGTGTATGGAGGGATATGAGCTATTGTGGCATAAGGCAGAGAGGGTGTTGGGTCAATGGCCTCTCCTAGGGCATGATCTCCTCCCTATGCACACACCCAATATTTCCCCCTAACTCCGATGCCTCTTCTCACCCATCCACGTTGGCAAGCCATGACCATATGTAATGCTATTCGACAAGTACCTACACTCCACCATACTTCACACCCATAGAGTATATTTGATACAACATTATTTCATATCCACTAGAGCACCTAGGGACGCCACCAATCAACGATTTCAGCCAAAAACACCATCCCTACTAAATGCATTTGAATTCCCCCTACGGGTCCCTTACCGAAGTTGAAAAAATGGCCATAATCCTCCGCATAGGAAATAAAATATCATTACAATGGTCTACTATAGGGGTTCTCCCATGGTTGACACTAGATCCGCCAATATCTAGACTAACCCCAAGAAAATCCATGCATGAATGACCCCCAAGAAGGTGTTGAAAGAGTTTAACTTAACTAAAATTCAAGTCAATTTATCCCAGGTCCAAACCATCAACTGTTAAAAATCCCCCTACCCACGCCAATACACACAAGGAAATTTTACTACAAAAGGTTTGAAATCTTTCCAAGTCAAGAAGATAAGAGGTAGCACCCAATTTCCCCAAGTAAACCCCTCAACCATTGAATAAAATGGAGACTCCCTACAACCCAAAAATTACACAAATAATTTAGGATTCCAAGGGCATTTACTTTCAAACACTCTCCACAAGCAATAAAAATGAGGCCAAACTCTTTAGAAACAAGGGCGAAAAACTCAGAGATAAATTTAGGACCTCTTACTTATTTCTAGATGTGATGAATCCAAACAAACTTTAGAAACTCACCCAATGCGCCTACAACAAATTCAAATGAGAGGCGGAAAACTAATTTTTATGGTGGCTTCACATAACCAAGTCGAGTTCTTGGATCCCAGTTGAAATTTTGTTGAGTCAAATTCCTTCCATTATTCTTTTCCCAAATGAAACTAAAACAACGACTCCCCTCCTTAGTCACTCACTAGGTGCATACATATAATTTCCCCCAATTTTCCGCCACATGCTTATCAAAGGCAAGAAAAAAACACTCCCACAACCATCCCATACTACGTTGCATAACACTCCACCAACAAATGAACCACCTTCCACATAGTTTTATCCCCACTCACAATATCACCAAATCCAACTTTAAATGAATTGAATTACACCTTACGATATCATGATAAATTGCATGAAGGTGCATGTCACCCAGCTACTACAACATAAATTAATTAAATTCCAATATGGTTCATGGGGTGGTGAAACCTCACGTTGATCCCCACTTCATGATGATTTGATGCCCCCACCAAGGAGGCCTTTTAATTTTCTAGGGTATTTTCCATCTCCTCCAGGAAACTGAATATGGATGGTGATGGCTATGAAGAGGAAAAATTCACTTTTCATGCCCTATTTCCCCAATTCACCAAAATATCAACCACTTTATTTCCAGAATGAAGTGAATGGGAGGTGATCACATAAGGGAAGGAAAGCAATAATGATTGAATCTGAGGCACCAGGAGGTCCATACACCAATGATTAACTATTTTAGTCACTTGGGCCCCATATATTAGTTTCTGAGCTGCCTCCACTGTCACTTGGGAATCCCCATCAACCAAGATCATTGTATATCTTTCTTCTCTAGCGATGCTCAATCCTTGCTTTAGTGCTGTGAATTTTGTGACATTATTTCTAGTGTGCCCGCAGTAGCCCACATAAATAATCAAAGAATTTCCCCTCTCATCCCTGAATACGCCACCATAGCTAGCAAGGCTCAAATCTCCCTTGGAGTCCCTGTCAAAATTCAATTTGATGAATCCATGAGAAGGTGGAGAGAAACATAGAGACAAGACTCTCGATCATTGATGCCAATGTACTCTGTGTGGGATGACCATACCTTGTGAGATCTCTAATTCATTCAACATTCATCCCTATAGTTTATCCACTTTCCAATCATTTTTGTTCCAAGGTTTAGAGAGAATGGACTCCTTCAAGTTTTTCTTGGTGGTTAGCCATACAAGGTCCTCAGATGTTTTCCAGTATTTGAAAATATTTTGGTTGCATGCTTTTTGCACATTCTAAAGTAGGAGTACAAGTACTAGCATCCATGATTTATTCATGATAAAATTATTAAAGAGGGTAAAAAATAATTTCTATAGGGTCTCTTTGAGGCTATTTGGTGAGAAATACAAGTGGCTAAATAAATGGAGCACTCTATTCCAAAAAATTCCAATAAAAAAAAGAGTATAACATTTTTTTCTAGTTTCCTCTTGTTCCTTGCAGAGGGGTAAAAAGGATGGCCCACTGAAATATTTTTTCCTTAGGTGATCCCATGTTAAGAGCTTTTTCCTCCCTATTAACCAAAGGAATTGTGCTACCTTAAAACACAATTTTCATATCCACATTCTCCGCCATAGAGGATCCAAATGTGCTTCATGATGTCCCACAAAAATTTTGTAGGCTTCCTTTAAATTAAACATCGCTTTGGGTCTATATCCCCACCGCAGTTTATTAGGATCATGAACTATTTGTATTTTCCTCTCCCATAGGAATTCATCGAAGAGCATCCATCCTTGTATTGACTGGCCATTAAGATATTGTATATGTGTTTTCCACTAATGCCATCCAGATTGTGAGGTGAAAGTTGTCCAAAAATATGCCAAAATGTTATCTCCTTGGGTGGTAGTAAACTCTCTTAGTAACCTAAATTCATCTCATCTTTCCAGATGGGGTAATAGCTTCCATGATTCACTCCAAAGCTTCATCTTCTACCCATTCCTGATTTCCCATAATATATGTTCTTGGATAAGGGATCTATTTTCTTGTGGTAAATTCCAAATACATGAACATGGAGGAAACATATATTGTCAAATTTTTTTCTCCTCAGATCTTTCTAGACAATATTTTTAGTCCCATATTCTCTTCCACAATTCTAATCCCCCTTGGAGCCACCACACCATAATTTCACTCCCAGTGCTCTATTGAGGACCTTTGGATCACACAACCCTAACCCTACTCCCATATTGGGGAGGCATACCTTATCCTATGCCACTAGAGTCAACTTCTTTACTTATTTCGTTCCATGCCAAATAAAGTTCTTGATTCTAGTTACAATGTCTTCGTACACTAATTTTTGTGTGGGTAACACAGAGATTTGATACACCGGGAGAGGCTGGTGGAATGATTTCAAAAAGGCAACTCAACTTGCGAGGTTCATTGAATAGAAGGTATTGTTGTCTAATATTTTTTTGATTTGATCCATAACCTCTTGCCAACATGAAATTTTTAGAGAGTTCATGACTAGTGGGATACCCAAGTATTTGGTTGGAATAATACCTATTTAGTCAATTTAGTGTCTTGAATTGATAGCATAAATTATCGACCAGGTCTAGTAAACTGATGAGGTGTACTTGCACTATATGTGCCTAAATATCTTTTTTCTTATTTCATTGTTTTCAGTATTTTATTGATGTTTTTGAGTTTTTTTATGTTTGAGTTTTAGTATGATACTCTATGCTCAGGAGATGAAGTTAAATCTATGTCAAAAAGAAAAGAAAAGGAAACCTTAGACTTAAAACAGAGTTTAGTTGCAAATTCTATCTCTAATTAGAAAAATGGTGAAAACCAGAGTATCCTAATCCATGGATTTAATAGCTTGCAAATGAACATGAAAGGTAACTCAAAACACTATAATTCAACCTGATCCATTTAGTTAGAGGTTTGTTGGAATAGTTTGTGAAAGAGATTAAACTCCAATGTGATGAGGATATTCCTAAAACAAACAACAACTTAGAACATTATAGTGAAATCTAATTCATATGATAGAGTTGTTTTGAAATAGCTTGAGAAAAAGATTGCTATAATGTAATAAGGATCTCCTATGGAATATTTGAAACAACTTATGACATTACAACTAGATCTCGTTCATCAGTTAGAGATTTATTGGAAGAGTTTATCGAAGGAGATTAGACATAATGTGATAAGGATCTTCTAAACAACAATCAAGCAGTAGCCCATAGCATTACAACTAAGTCTTTTCTGTGATTTAGAGATTTATTAGAACAGCTTGAGAAGAAGATTGTTTGTAATAATATGAGGATCTTCTATCTAATTGCAGAACAGGAAATACTTATAACTCAATATAGTACAACCAAATCTCATTCATATATTAGTGATATGTTGGAAAAGCTTGAGAAAAAGAATGGCTGTAGGATAATGAGGATCTTCTTAATCTAGATGAAAAAAACTAAAGTGCTAGTAACTCAGAATATTACAATTAAATTCATTCATTGAATAGAGATATATTGGAAAAGCTTGAGAAAAGACTAACTGTAACATCATGAGGATATTTTATCTAAACAAATAATGTGAAACATGATACTAAAAGATATGAATTCAGAAAATTATCTAAATAATAAATATAACAAAACAGAATTGAAAGCTACTTATCTAGAAAGCATGTAGAAGCCTCCTCGGATAGTAGGGGCCCTCTGCTATCAATTTGGCATCAAAATATTTAACTCCTCAAGGTTGTGTTCAGAACAACATCAGATTTATGCTCCTTTTTATTATCAAAAATACTTGAAAACAGAGTATCACAGTATTGGTAAAATAAGTATCAACTGTCTCTCTCAGTCTCACCGAGCTAAATTTATAGGCAATTACATAACTGATATTGAATGAAAGTAGGCACAGGTGTATTTTTAAATTCAAAATAAAACTAAAACTCCTTTTTAGGACTCGTGATTTGCTGAAAGAAAATCAAGAGTCCTTATCCTTATAGAAATCAGCTTCTTGGACTTTTGTTTTGACCACGTGCATAAGCATCTCCAGTTATTGACTCAACCTTCGTGGATGACAAGGAATGATGTAGGAAATATTTAGAATCTAACCATATACGCCTTTTCCCCAGATGACACCTGTAACATGTTCAAACACCAAAATGGCTACGAAACGTTTGACTAGCTACAGAATGACTACATTCTGTAGCTAAAACTGCTCAGAAATCATTAAGACAACAAAATCACAAAAGTACAACAAGTTAGTCATTGCATGTATTTCTTAAGTGATTTTAATCATTCTTATTGATCTTTAGGTCTATAAAATGATAAAGGAATGATGAAATGAAGTGGATTTTGGCAAAAGAGAAGACAATTTTAGGGATCAACATACCCCCACTGCAAAACTCTTGCATGTCCTCATGCAATTTCATCAAAACTTTATTCCATTTGCACTGATACTTCTGCAAGAACATCTAACCTCCTTTTTCTGCTTCTTCCGGTAGTCAATGCCATCCTGGGTTTCCTCATGAGTGTTTTGAACTTCATATTAATGAGTGCCCTGTTCAATTTCCTGTTTCTTTTCTTCAACTTCTTGTTTGCTTTATATAGTACTTCCATTTTCTGAGAGAGAGTGTTAATGCTGCCTTTCAATTTGACCTGCTCTCCTAGGATTTTATTTTCATTATTGATATGGTTATTCAGTATCTCCAATTCATAATTGTCTCTTTTCAAAATTTCAATTGGAGGTTCTTGTGGACTGAGGGATCTTTCTCTGTTCTCCGAGGCTCTTCTTTCTAATGATTCCACATAGTCGTAAATTTGTTGTTGGGCTAGATCTATATCTGGGGTTCCTCTATCAGGGTCTTCTTCATACTGGTATACAGGAGATTTGTCAACTGGTGTCTGGATTGGAGTTTCTTCCTCTTCAATGTTTATGATTCCAGTTTCTTTAATGCATGTATTTTTCACCGTGCCTTTAAGCCTGGAGCTTCTTCTCAATTTAGGTGGATTTTCATCTTTTACATCCCCTCCTTCAGCACATTCACTTGTTAATTTCTCCTTCCTTTTTATTCTTGAGTTGTTTTCTGATTTTTACCAACTTTTCAGAGATTATTTCCTCACTGTCTTCCTGTGTTGATATATCGGGTTTGATTTCAACAGATTTAACAACTTTTCCTCTCCTACTTCTTCTCATAGGTTTTTCTTTAGACAATGTTTCTTTTGGTTCTTCAAAATGGTTTCTTAGGAGGAATTCATCCCAACTATCTCCTACATTCTTCAAATGAAACTCAATTAATATTTTAATTAAGCCATGATGATGTAAGGTAGTTTCTGAGAACTGAAGCCTTTTTTGGACATTCTAGGCCATCCTTTTCAAACTATTAAGCAGGAAGAAGGGTAGATTTATTTCATCATTTAGGAAATTCATCACGAGTCTAATATGATAGACATACAAAGTTCCAAATCTACCTTCGCAGGTTATGAACTTTTGTAAAATCAACAGCATATTCCTCCATTTATTTTTCAAAGCTGAACTAGGAATACCTTTTCTAAACACTGAAATGTCCATACCTAGGTTTTTTAGCATTTGTCTCCAAGTTTCATTATGGAACCCTTTGTTTTTGAACCAGCATTCACCCTGTCTTGGCAACTCTGTTGCTTCTGCTATGAATGACTCTGTTATGGTAAACTTGATATCCCCAATTTCTACCTCTGATCCATCGAATGACCTGGCAAATGACTTTGTGATTTCTTTGTGGAATCCATTGAACTTCTCTATAAAGCTCAGCCATCCAACCTGCTGTAATAGCCCCTTAATCTGAGGGTATCCTTCTAAGTATTTAGTTCCAATTGGCTCTGACCTTACAATAAGTCCCATTTCTTCTTGATAAAAAATTCTTCCTTTCTTTGGCTTCAATTTACTGCTATGTTTCTATTCTTCTGCCTGAAGCAAGAGTAACTGTGGAAGGTTGTCTTACCCTAAAAATGGCTTCTATGTTTCTGCAGACAAGAATTAGCTACAGAATGTAATGGCAGTGAGTGGATACGGATGAGTGAATAAGGTAATGGAAAATCATAAAAATGACCGAGTTAAGAGTTTGATATGGGATGAAGGACCGCGAAGAAATCTTATGAAGATTTTGAAAAATCATCAATGAATGCTACGGTCTGATGACGTGACCTATTAGGTCACTTTTAGGTTCTGACCGCTAATTTTTAATTAATGATGATTTGTTATGGAGCGGGATGGAAGGGATTTGGTCGAGGAATTTTTATGATGGGCATTGATCAATTTGAATAATAAAATAAATTTAGGAAACATTTGACTTAACCATATTATATATTTCATGATTTGTTATCAAAATAATTTCACACAGTTTTACCTTAGCCTTTTTTATTTTTTTGCTGCTTTGTTGTGCTTTGTCTTTCATTTGAAAAATATTGATCTTTTAGGCTCCATAATCTTCTTTGACTCATCCTCTTGTTTACTGAAGTAGGTTTGCAGAATCAATTGGCTGCAGAACAGGTTTGGCTGCAGAACAGGTAGCTGCAAAATGTACCTGTAAAAGAAACTTTGAGATATGGAATGGAATGAAATATGGATGGAGTGAACTATGGAACGGGATGAGATGGATTATGAATATGGAGTGGAATGAAATATGGATAAAGTGAGATATGGATGGAATGAATGAGATGGATCATGAAGTATGAAAATTGAATCTGCAACTTATGATTTTATGATACTTAATTGCAGAAAAAGAACAATTTTGAAAATCTAAAGTGTCAGAAAAATTTTGATTTTTACCTTAGATTTTCTGTATAAACATGCCAATCAATGATTGGTTTTCATGTTTATACCTTTTTTTTTAATATATTTTTTTTTATTCAAAATGATTGAAAAATAATACAATTAAGTGAAGAAGAACAATTCTTCTTCACTAACTTCATATCAATGTTATCTTGAAGTTTCTTGACAAATTCTTCTCTTGAAAGTGGCTTATGATACAATTTCAGTCTATGTCCATTTACAAGAAAAGCTACCTTTCCTTCATCTATTTTCCTGATTTTTATTGCTCCATTTTCAAATATTTTCACAATCTCATATGACCCAAGCCAATGAGTTTGAATTTTACCTTGAAAATCCTTGAACTTTGAATCAAATAAGAGAGCCCAATCACCTTCTTTAAATTTCTTTTCCTTGATGTACTTATCATGCAATCTAGTCCTTTGTTGTTGGACTATGCTTGTTCTCTGGACTGCATCTTTCCTGATCTCATCCAATTCATTAATCTGCTCCAATCTATGCTTCTATGCTTCTGTTAGATCAAGTCCTAGTTGGAATGCCATTTTGAAAGTTTGAATCTGAAACTCTATGGGAAACAAGACTTGTTTTCCATAAACAAGTTCATAAGGAGTGTGATCTGTTGTGTTTCTCCATGTAGTTTTGTAGGCCCACAAGGCTTCAGGAAGCCTTTCTGCCCAATATCTTCTATGTACATTAATAGTCTTTGTTAGGATCCTTTCAGTGACCTTATTGGTAGATTCCACTTGGCCATTTGCTTGTGGATGGTAGGGAGTAGATTTTTTGTGTCTGATTTTGTACTTTTCTACCATTTTCTCCACCAGCTTCGATGTGAATTGAACTCCTTGATCTATAACAATTTCTCTTGGGACACCAAAATGAGTAAAAATATCCTCAAAAAGAAAATTAACTATAGATGCTTCAGTAGCAGAAAGTAATGGTTTGGTCTCTACCCATTTGGTAACATAATCAGTGCAAACTAATATATATTTCTTTTGTCTTGATGGAGGATTAATAAGTGCTACAAAATCCAAAGCCCATTTCTCAAAGGGTTCAATGTGTACCTGAGGTTGCAATGGCATCTCACCTGAAGGAGAAGGTTTCCCTACCCTTTGGCAATTGTCACACCTTCTGACATACTCTTTAGCATCCTTAAAGAGGGATGGCCAATAATATCCTAAATGAAGGATCTTATAAGTTGTCCTATTATTAGCAAAGTGTGCACCACAAGGTTCATCATGACATGCCTTGAGAATATCAAGCATCTCGTCTTCTCGAACACACCTCTTGATGATAAAGTCTGGACCTGTTTTGTTAACTCATTAGAAATCCATGAATATTTTTCACTGTCATAAATGATCTTTCTTTTATCTCTTGCATTCATAATTGAAAGAAATTTCCCTGAAACTAGATAATTAGCAATATCAGCAAACCAAGGAGTTTGAATGGTAATTGCAAAGAGATATTCATCAAGGAATTTATCTTCAACTAGAGTATTGTCTTGAGTGTTTTGGAGTCTAGATAATAAATCAGCTACTGTATTTTGTTTTCTAGGCCTATCTAGAATGGTGATGTTAAATTCTTGTAAAAGCAATAACCATCTTGTGACTCTGCCATTAGTAATTGATTTGTTCATTAAATACCTAATTGCAGAGTGATCTGTGTGAACAAAAGTTTCATAGCCTGTTATATAGTGTCTAAATTTATTAATAGAATGAACAACGGCTAA
The DNA here is from genome assembly GCA_034641835.2 of Pinus albicaulis. NCBI lineage: Eukaryota > Viridiplantae > Streptophyta > Pinopsida > Pinales > Pinaceae > Pinus > Pinus albicaulis. The sequence goes on along the minus strand of CM076570.1, from coordinate 735,978,982 downwards.
GAACTCTTTTTTAGTTACAGTATAATTTAACTCTGAAGGAGTCAAATTTTTACTTGTATAGTAGCTGACATAAGGAATCAGGTATTTTTGTCCCAATACAGCTCCTAAAGTTGTGTTTGAGGCATTTGTTGAAATATGAAAAGGTAATTTCCAGTTAGGTCCCCTTAAAATAGGTGCTTAAGAGATTTTTGTTCTCAGGGTTTCAAAGGCTAACTGGCAGTCAGGATTCCAATTGAATTCACAGTCCTTGGTAAGTAATTTGAAAAGTGGAGATGCTATCTTGGTGAAATTTTCTATAAATCTTCTATAATACCCTGTAAATCCTAGAAAAATCCTAACATATTTTTGACAACTTGGAACTAATATTCTGGAGATGACTTCAACTTTTGACTCATCAACTTTGATCCCATCTCCTGAAATGTGATTTCCTAGGACAATCCCTTCAGTAAACATCATAAAACACTTTTCATGACTTAATGAAAGCTTTGCTTCTTTACATCTCTTTAGAACTTTTTCCAAGTTTGCTAAGGCTTCTTCAAATGTGTTTCCATAGACTGTGAATTCATCCATGTATACCTCTACACAGTCATGTATTAGATCTGAAAAGATTCCTAATACTACCCTTTGGAATGTTGCAAGTGCATTGCATAATCCAAATGGAAATACTCGGTAGACATAGGTACCCCAGGGACAGGTAAATGTGGTTTTTTCTTGATCCTCAAGTGCTACTTGAATTTGATTATAACCATTGAACCCATCCAAAAATGAAAAGTACTTTTTTCCTGCTAATGTGTCTAACACCTGATCTATGAAAGGTAAGGGAAAATGGTCTTTAAGAGTAGCTTTGTTTAATTCTCAGTAGTCAATGAATACCCTCCATTTTCCATTCTTCTTGGGTACAATCACCAAAGGAGAGACCCACTGACTATCTGAAATGGGATAAATAATGTTGACATTTAACAATTTCTGCAATTCTTCTTTAACAATCTCCCTAAGATTTGGATTCATTCTTCTCTGAGGTTGTCTGATTGGTTTACAATTTTCCTCTATATATATGTGATGAGTGCAAGTCTTAGGGTTGATCCCTTTCATGTCAATGTACTCCCATGCATATGCAGAAGAGTGTCTCTGTAATATTTTGACTAGCATTTCTTGTTGAAATGTCTCTAGGTTTTTGTTTATGTTTAAGGTTTTTCCTGGGAATATTTAAATTGTAGAGCTACCAAATTCTTCCATAGAGTAAAGAGACATCTATCTTGATGATAAGAACACAATGTTGGATTCTTCTTGAAATTTTTCATGTTTAAATTCTGAAGAAGATTCATAATTTTCCAAAGTATTCAGAATCTTACTATCTTCACTAATTTCTGAAATATTGAAGAGAGGTTGTATATCTTCTTCATCATCAATTCACTGAGTATCATCTAATTCTGTGATTGTTCTTGCTGGAGGATACAAGGTGAATTTCTTGGTTGAACTTCCATCAGAGATGTACATATCACCAGATCTATAGCTAATGAAAGCATCAGCTGTAGCTAACCAAGGTCTTCCAAATATAATAGGATGTCCTCCTAGATCATTTTTAGGAGTTAGGATCATGAAATCCATAGGATACTCCCAAGAATCTAAGGACACTGGAATGTCTTCTATCACCCCATCTAGTTTGATCACAGATCTATCTGCTAATTGCAGTAGTGTGGGTGTAAAAAGAAGATTAGGAAGTTTTAGTTTTTCCATGATTTTCCTACTCATGATATTGATTGCTGCTCCTAAATCAATAAGTGTGTTTTGGATTTCAATTCCATTGATGTGTATTTTAAAAACTATATTTCCTGGGTCTAGATACTTTGGAATGGCAATCTTACCCATCATTATATCTGTTATTTTTCCTACCAGTTGTATTTTCTTTATCTATTTTATTCTTTTTCCTATTTTTTTCATACTCAACTCTTTTATTGTCTCTGCTAAGATTGGGATTTCCTTGATAGCTTGTAATAATGGAATCTTAATACAAACATTTCTTAACTCATCTAGGAAATCATAGTTAGGCATCATAATTTGTTTCTCTACACCCCTATCAATTTGTAATCTTTATGGAAAAGGAGGTGTAAAGTAGATGTGGATGGCTGCTCTAATATAGGAGTTGAAATTATTGGTTTTTTCTGTTTTGATTTTTCAATATTTTGGTCTTGAAAAGATGTGCTTTACTCAAGACTTTTATTTACCCGTAGAGAATCTTCCTCATAATTGTTTTTCTCTTGTTTAATTACAAAAGGTTTCTTCTTTTCAAGTATTCTTCCACACCTAAGTTGAACATCATTAAGGTCTAAAGGAGTAATTAAATAGGTTGGGAATTCTTGACCTTCTATCATATATGTATTCTGAGGGTTTTTATTGTTGGGGTTCGGTATTGGCTGGGCAGGCAACTGATTTTCTTTTTGAGGAAATGGTAATGGAAGTGGTGTATTTTGATTTTGGTTTTGATGTTGTGTATTCTATTGAGGATTTTGTTGAGGGGGAAAGTTTGAATATGTTGGATATGAGGGATAAGAAGGTGGATATTGATAATACTGGGAGAACCTTCCATAAGGATTTTTTGCTCCTTGTGCCCAAGGTTGAGATTGATTTTGAAATTGGGGCCAAGGTTGCTGCCAAGAGTTCCAATTTGGTGGGGGTTGATTATAAATTTGATTATTAAACCCTTGTGTCTGAGGTCCCTGCCAAGGTCTTCTAGAGACAAAGTTAAGAGATTATGTGGAATTTGTGGGTGTTTCTTCTTGAAAGACAGCCTTAAGACCAGGGAGTGAAGGAAAACTCTTGGTCTCATGTTTTTATGAACAAATTTCACAAGTCTCTATTACTTTTGCATCTAAAGGACACTCTCTCAAGGCATGCTTCTTCCTACATTTGGGACAAAATATTTCTAAGGCATCAGTTTCGGCTTTTTTCTTGTTTTGTAACTTAAGGGTGTCTATTTGTTCACTAAGACTCCCTAGAATGACAGATTTGAATTCATCAATCATATTACCTATTTCTGCCCTACTTATTGTTCTAGATGCAGACTTACTTGCCCTTGCAAGAGCAGGGTCTCTTGGTTCTTTTAGAATTTTAGATTTTCCTCTTGAAATATTGATACATAATTCAGCTATATCAGGTAATGAAAGCTCAGATATGTCCCCTTTTCCCATCATATTGAGGATATCTATCCATTCATCCCTAATTTTTTTCAGCAAGAGAGCTTTCAAAGTATCTTGATCTAGGTTTTCCATTTTTTCCCTCTTGATGTTATAATTGAATCTTTCCAACAAATCTTCTAGATTTTCATCCTCTTTTTGCATTATCTTGAACACTTCTTCCTTATGATTGACTGGTATATAGTAATCCAAGTATTTATATAGAAATGATTTTCTCATTTCATCCCATGTCCTAATATACCTAGTGATTAAACTCATAAACCATTTTAATGCCGCTCCTTTCAATGTTGAAGGGAAAAATTTAAGTTTTTGAGCATCTTGTAGATAATCATAGGTTCTACATAGAACTTCAAATTCAAATAAGAAGGTCTCAGGATCCTCACTTTTTAGTCCATGAAAGTTTGGAAGAACAGAAGGTGAGATATTTTTTATAGCTGCATTAGTCTCTTCATCTATTATAGGGAATCCAAAATGGCTTCTAGTTCCCCTTCTACCTCTTCCTCCTTCTGCATTTCCTCTTCCTCTACCTTCTTCTGTACCTCTACCTCTTCCTCTATCTCCTCCTCTTCCTCTACCTCCTCCAAATAGTGTATTTTCTCCATTAAATACTTCTCCTTCCCCTTCTTCTGCCATGATAGACTCCATGAATTGATATAAGGTTCAGTTGGAAGTGCTAGTTGTTCTACTGGTTTTTCTATCAAGGGTATATTAAAGAAATAGTCCTCTTCTTCCTCTTCACTAGGGATTTGTAATTCTTCTGCTGGAATATATTCCCCTGTGGAAGTGAAAAAGGTTATCCCTTCTGTAGGATTCCTTGGATCTTCTTCCTCTAGAATTGCTTCAGTGGATGAAGTGGGGGATCTTCCTGATGGGATATCTGATCTTGAGACTTCTGGAAGCCTATGACCAGTATAGTATGGAATGTGAGTTTGAGTTGGAGGTGTGCTACTTCTTGGTCTTGGTGGAGTGAGTGGAGTTGTGGGAATTAAGCTTCTACCTCTTACAAATCTACCCCTAGAATCTCTTTCTCTACGCATATCATTGTTTTTGGGAAATAGGAAATAAGGCTACCTAGTTACACCTCCCCGGCAACGACGCCAAAATTTTTATTCAATTCGGTGTCCTGAATTGATATCATAAATTATCGACCAGGTCTAGTAAATTGATGAGGTGTACTTGCACTATATGTGCCTAAATATCCTTTTTCTTATTTCATTGTTTTCAATATTTTATTGATGTTTTGGAGTTTTGTTATGTTTGAGTTTTAGTATGCTACTCTCTGCTCAGGAGATGAAGTTAAATCTATGTCAAAAAGAAAAGAAAAGGAAACCTTAGGCTTAAAAAAGAGTTTAGTTGCAAATTTTGTCTCTAATTAGAAAAATGGTGAAAAACAGAGTATCCTAATCCATGGATTTTATAGCTTGCAAATTAACATGAAAGGTAACTCAAAACACTATAATTCAACCTGATCCATTTAGTTAGAGGTTTGTTGGAATAATTTGTGAAAGAGATTAAACTCCAATGTGATGAGGATCTTCCTAAAACAAACAACAAATTAGAACATTATAGTGAAATCTTATTCATACGATAGAGGTGTTTTGGAATAGCTTGAGAAAAAGATTTTTATAATCTAATAAGGATCTCCTATGGAATATTTGAAACAACTTATGACATTACAACTAGATCTCGTTCATCAGTTAGAGATTTATTAGAAGAGTTTATCAAAGGAGATTAGACATAATGTGATAAGGATCTTCTAAACAACAATCAAGCAGTAACCCACAGCATTACAACTAAGTCTTTTCTGTGATTTAGAGATTTATTGGAACATCTTGAGAAGAAGATTGTTTGTAATAATATGAGGATATTCTATCTAATTACATAATAGAAAATTCTTATAACTCAACATAGTACAACCAAATCTCATTCATATATTAGTGATATGTTGGAAAAGCTTGAGAAAAAGAACGGTTGTAGGATAATGAGGATCTTCTTAATCTAGATGACAAAAACTAAAGTGCTAGTAACTCAGAATATTACAATTAAATCCATTCATTGAATAGAGATATATTGGAAAATCTTGAGAAAAGACTAACTGTAACATCATGAGGATCTTTTATCTAAACAAATAATGTGAAACATGATACTAAAAGATATGAACTTAGAAAACTGTCTAAGTAAGAAATATAACAAAATAGAATTGAAAGCTACTTATCTAGAAAGCATGTAGAAGCCTCCTCGGATAGCAGGGGCCCTCTGCTATCAATTTGGCATAAAAATACTTAAATCCTCAAGGTTGTGTTCAGAACAACATCAGAGTTATGCTCATTTTTATTATCAAAAATACTTGAAAACAGAGTATCATAGTATTGGTAAAATAAGTATCAATTGTCTCTCTCAGTCTCATCGAGTTAAATTTATAGGCAATTACATAACTGATATTGAATGAAAGTAGGCACAGGTGTATTTTTAAAGTCAAAATCAAACTAAAACTCCTTTTTAGGACTCATGATTTGCTGAAAGAAAATCAAGAGTCCTTGTCCTTACAGAGATCGGCTTCTTGGAATTTTGTTTTGACCACGTGCATAAACATCTCCAGTTATTGACTCAGCCTTCGTGGATGACAAGGAATGTTGTAGGAAAGATTTGGAATCTAAACATATATGCCTTTTCTCCAGATGACACCTGTAACATGTTCAAACACCAAAATGGCTACAAAATGTTTGACTGGCTACAGAATGACTGCATTCTATAGCTAAAACTGTTCAGAAATCATTAAGACAAAAAAATCACAAAAGTACAACAAGTTAGTCATTGCATGTATTCCTTAAGCGATTTTAATTATTCTTATTGATATTTAGGTCTATAAAATGATAAAGGAATGATGAAATGAAGTGGAGTTTGGCAAAAGAGAAGACAATTTTAGGGCTCAACAATACCTACTTGGAAACCCATGGTTCAAGCCATATGAAATTTCACTTATATTTGGGTATTAAAGAAGGATATATTATACTTATCCTTGTTAAATATGTGCTCCAAATGTGTCCTGAAAGTATGAGAGGATGAGCACAAGCGACCTTAATTCTTGTAATGTTGGTTCCCCAAATAACATTATATCATCAAAAAACTATTGATGTGTAATCGATATATCATGTCTCATTGATATGATGCCTTTGATTTCCCCTGGATTTATAGCCACCTTCATATATCCTCCATGCCCCTTAGCTACCAATATAAAATTAAAGGGGGATAGAGGATCACCTTGTCATATGCCCCGAGACCCACAAAAGGTGTGTGTTGGAGATATGTTAAGTAATATGGAGCAAAAATGGGTGGAAATGAGAATTCTAATCTATTTTATCCATTAAGGAGAAACCCAAATGACCCCAAGCCATTGAGAAAATATTTTTAATTTAATCTATCATCTGCTTTTTATAAATCAAGTTTGATTAGCATACCTAGTCATTTGAATTTCCTGAGGGAGTGTAGCACTTCATGGGTCATGACAATACTATCTAATATATTCCTCCCTTCCATGAACCTTATTTTTTCGGAGGTGATAATGTGATGAAACAATGGTTTAATTATTTTCAATATAGCTATAGAAATACTTGTATACACCACATTGCACATGGCTATAGGATGAAAGTTATTGGGTTCATTCAAGTTTTCATTCTTTGGGATGAGAGACAAAAAGATAGAATTCAATATTGACCATACCTATTGGAGAGTCCTTTATTCCTCTATTAAAGCATGAATTCCTTAACCAAGAAAGGGCCAACATATTTTGAAGAAATATGTAGTGAATCCATCTACCCCTGGGGGTTTATTTCTTGGTGTCTCCTTCACTGCTTCCTCCACTTTGGTGAATGAGATCTCCCTCACCAGGGTTTATTTCTTCTCCACATCTATGAGTTTGGGAATGTGAGTTGCGATCTAGGCTATAAATTGCTCTCTATTGTTTGTTGTTAGAAAATTGTATATTATGGAGCAATGCAACACATAAAGTATGCAGAAAATACAAGCACACAAAACACATAAAACTAGAGAGACACAGATATACGTGGTTCACCCAGTTTGGGCTACGTCCACCTCGAACAGCTAGTCCTTCCTTTCTATTATCCAGAAAAATGAAGAGACAAAACCTACAGCAGATCCACTGTAATATCCTCTTTTATAATTCTTCATGGGGCCTCTCTCTAGCAGTTTTCGCTCCCAGAATACACATACAATAAGGACAAATACAATAAAATACCCTCATAAAAGCGACAGGTTGCCTTCTAGGGAAAAAACCCTAAACTAAACATAACTTCTACCGTCAGATCATTTTCCTAATGAACGGCCCAGATTGACTAGAAATTACTATACTTTTACAAGGCAATTTTACATCTGTTTTTAGCTTCAGGGGCGCTGCCCCCAAAACCCCCTGCCAGGGGGGGGCTCTGAAAAGCGTTGTCGCCCCCCCTGGACCCCCCATGGCAACGATTAATTATGGGCAGCGTTGCCATCCCTTTTAAGGTACAGGGGTCCAATGTTGTGATACAAAGTAAACAAGATAATCAGGCTCCACACCCAACAATCTCCCACATGGAGACTGATTGTAGCAACTCCATTGCTGCTTCATTTCCTAGACAATAAATCCTCTTTGGACCTGGCTATTCCTCATCTTCATCGTCATCCTTGAAGACCAATTTAAACTGAGCACATTCTTAGTTTCTCCCTGGTTACAACTTTTGTTAGCATATTTGCAGGATTCTAGCTAGTGCGTATATTTTCCAGCTTCAACTCTCCATCTTCCAATACTGACCGTATGAAATGGTACTTGAGATGTATGTGTTTAGTCCTAGAATGAAATGCTGAGTTCTTTGCAAGATGAATGGCACTTTGGCTATCATTATATAACGTGCCCATGTCATGCTTCTTACCCAATTCATCCATAAACCTTTGTAACCAAATTATTTATTTACTAGCCTCTGTAGCAGCAACATACTCGGCTTCTGTTGTTGAAAGTGCAACAACACTTTGGATTTTTGAAACCCAACTGAGAGCTATTCCACCTACAGTAAATACATATCCGGTAGTGCTCCTTCTGTTATCTCTGTCACCTACCATATCTGCTTCAACATATCCCTGTAGAGCAATGTTTGAACCACCAAAGCATAATGCTTGATTTGTGGTACCTCTCAAATATCTGAGAATCCATTTTACTACCATCCAATGTTCTTTTCCTGGATTATTCATGTACCTGCTTACAACTCCCACTACATGTGCAATATCAGGCCTTGTGCAGACCATTGCATACATTAAGCTTCCAACTGCAAATGCATATGGAACTTTAGACATATATTCCATTTCTTCGTGGGTCTTGGGGCACATCTCCTTACTAAGTTTGAAATGGCTAGCAAAAGGTGTACTAACTGGTTTTGCATTGTGCATATTAAATCTTTTCAACACCTTTTCTATGTACTCATTCTGAGACAGTGTTAATTTGTGATTTTTCCTGTCTCTAGTTATCCTCATACCAAGGATTTGTTTTGCAGCTCTCAAATCCTTCATTGCAAATGAATTTTCCAATTTTCTTTTGAGCACATTTATTTCCTGCATGTTAGACCCTGCAACAAGCATGTCATCTACATACAATAACAGTATAATATAGCTGCCATCATTTTTCCTTTTTAGATAAACACAATGATCAGAGTGACATCTAGTATAACCTTGTTCAAACATAAACTTGTCAAATTTTAGATACCACTGCCTTGGGGCATGTTTTAAGCCATACAAGCTCTTCTTTAACCTGCACACCAATTTTTCTTTCCCTTTTACCTCATATCCTTCTGGTTGCTGCATGTATATCTCTTCCTCCAAATCTCCATGGGGAAATGATGTCTTTACATCTAACTGTTCAATATGTAAATCTTCCGCTGCTACAAGACTTAAAATAGTTCTGATTGAAGTAATTTTAACAATAGGAGAAAATATTTCATCAAAATCAATACCTTTCTTCTATGCAAACCCCTTCACCACAAGTCTAGATTTGTACCTCTATTTTCCTCCATCTTCTTCTTTCAGCCTGTAAACCCATTTATTATGCAATGTAGTTTTACCTGCAAGCAACTTGACTAAGTCCCAAGTCTGGTTATGCATTAAGGAGTCCATCTCTTCTTCCATGGATAGCTCCCACTTCTTCCTGCTTTCAACCTGCATTTCTTCTTCATAACATTCAGGTTCACCAGAATCAGTCAACAATAAATAATATAATGAAGGAGAGTATCGTTCAGGGGGTCTACTTATCCTGGTAGATCTTTTAACACCACTTTCAGGTGTTTGAGGTGCTTTTTGCTATTGTGGTGGTTGCTACTGCTATGGTTGTTGATTATTATTATTTTCAAGCACCTTTACTTTTTCAGTTATCTCATCAAGAACCGTGTATTCCTTGCTTTCTTTTTCCTGTTTCTTTTCCTGCAACTGATTCTTATACAAGACCTTTTCATTGAATATTACGTCTCTGCTCCTAATGATTTTGTGATTTTCATAATCATATAAGAAATAACCAAAATCATTAGCACCATATCCAATAAAGGTACATTTCTTTGATTTTGCCTCAAGCTTTGTTCTGTTTTCTTTATTAATATGGACAAAGGCCTCACAACCAAAAGGATTTAAAAAAGATTAGTTTACCTTTTTACCTGTCCATGCTTCCTCTGGAATACCACCATCCAAGGAACTTGAAGGCCCTCTGTTTATTAGATAAACAGCAGTATCTACAGCATCTACCCAAAATTGTAAAGGCAATCCCGCATGCAATCTCATGCACCTTGCACGCTCCATGATTGTTCTGTTCATCCTTTCTGACACACCATTTTCTTGTGGTGTTCTTGGAACTGTCTTCTCTCTACGAATTCCATGCTCTGAACAGTACCTATCAAACTCTTTGCTACAATATTCACCTCCATTGTCTGATCTGAGACACTTCAACTTCTTTCCCGTCTCAATCTCAACCAAAGCTTTCCATTTCTTGAAAGTATCAAATACATCAGATTTATTTTGAATACAATAAATCCAAGTTTTTCTAGTTGCATCATCAATAAACATAACATAATAGCGAGAGCCACCGAGAGATGATACCTGAGCAGGTCCCCATACATCTGTATGCACAAGCTCCAATTTTTCGCTCTTCTTTTCTTTCCCAACTCTGAGAAATCTGACTCTCTTCCGTTTTCCATAAATGCAATTCTCACAGAAATCCAAATCAACATTCTTCAAACCTGGCAACAAATTTCTTGAGTGAAGAATCTTCATTCCCTTCTCACTCATGTGTCCGAGCCTATGATGCCATAATGCTGCATCTGCTCCTTTGGAAGTTAAAGCATTAACAGAGTTAGAAATGCCATTGCATAAATACAATGTACCAACCTTTTCACCTTTTGCTATTACCAGCGCTCCTTTGGTGACCTTCCAAGTTTTATCTGTGAAAGTTGTCACACAACCTTCACTGCCTAACTGCCCTGTTGAAATTAGATTTTTCTTTAGATCTGGAACATGCCTTACCTCCTTTAGTAGCCATTGGTTTCCATTCTGTTGTTTTACAAGAACTTTACCCATTCCAACAATTTTACAGGGTTTATCATCACCCAAACGAACTTGTCCAAAATCTTCTTGAACATAGTCATGAAAATATTTCTTATCAGGTGTGGCATGGAATGAAGCCCCTGAATCTACAACCCAAGAATCAGTAACATTTTCGAAATAAAGAATCAAAGCATCTTGTAACACATCACCTGTCACATTTGCTTCATGATTGTTTTCTTGCTGTGTGTCTCCTTCTTTTCCCTTCCGAGATCTACAGTCTTTCTTTAGGTGTCCTTTCTTTCCGCAATTCCAGCACACTATCCTCGATCTGGACTTGGATCTGCCTTTCCTTGATTTACTATGATATCCCAAGCTCTTTCCTCTTTCCATTCTTCTTCCCCTAGACTCTGCACTCAAAGCATTACCCGATGTCTCACCGGAGCTTTTCCGTCGTATTTCCTCGCTAAGGATAGCACCAACAACATCATCAAACTTTAAAGTACTAGATCCAAAGACAGAGTTACTAATGGCCATTACTAAACCATTCCAACTCTCTAGCAATGAGCACAAGAATAACAGAGCTCTAACTTCATCATCAAAGTTTACCCCTACATAACTTAACTGACTGGTAACTGTATTAAATTCATTTAAATGGTCTGCAACAGATCCACCTTCTGACATCTTCATATTAAATAGTCGTTTCATAAGAAATACCTTGTTTGAGGCCGAGGGTTTTTCATATAGTTTCACCAACGTCTGCATCAAACCCTCTGTTGTTGTTTACTTCGAAATATTGAAGGAGACTGACGTCGCAAGGCACAACCGTACTGTTCCGAGTGCCTTTCTATCGAGAATGTTCCATTCTGCGTCTGTCATGGCTGCCAAATTCTTTGCTTTTCTGCTCAATGGTAGGTACAGAACTTTCTGATACAGATAATCTTCCATCTACATCTTCCACAACGGGAAGTTTTGGCCGTTAAATTTCTCGACCCTAAACTTAGCATCTTCTGCTACGTTCTACCTCGAACCAGGAACCCTTTCTTCCTACGAGTTTATCACCAATATACCTTCTGATTGATACTCATTGTTAGAAAATTATATTTAGGGATAAATGCAACACATAAAATATGTGAAAATGGTACACACAAAAAGAAAAACGGGAGAGAGCAAAGATATGTGTTCCTGGGCCACACGTCCACCTTAAATGTCACTCCTTCCTTTCTAAATATCCGCAAAATGAAGAGACAAAACCTACAAACATCCGTTGTAATGTATCCTCCTCGTTCTCTCCGCGCCCTCTCTCCGTTTCTCGCTCCGAGAATACACATATCACAATACCCCGTTAAAAGCTAGGGTTGCCTTCTAGGGCAAAAAACCATAAACTAAACATAACTTCTACCATCAGATCATTTGCCTAATGAACGGCCCAGATTGACTAGAAATTACTATACTTTTACAAGGAAATTTTACATCTATTTTTAACTTCGGGGGCACTGCCCCCGAAACCCCCCACTAGGGGGGGGGGGCTTCGAAAAGCGCCGCCCCCCCCCCCTGGACCCCCCACGGAAACGATTAATTACGGGCGGCGTTGCCGCCCCTTTTAAGGTACAGGGGTCCAATGCTGTGATACAAAGTAAACAAGATAATCAGGCTCCACACCCAACAGTTTGTATCTCCATCAAAAAGTCATGGAAATAATAGACCATCTCATTCTCTATTTCCTCATGCTATAATAGTCAATTTCCTTCTTTCAAAATGAGAGAAAATATTTTATTATTATTTTATTATCCGATGTTGTTCCGGGTCATGAAAGAGTCGACCCTATCCTCTATTAAATATGTATATTGGCCCTCTTTGGTGATTTATTGTTGGATTTCCTCCATGTGAGACTCCAATTTTAATTCCTTTATATGAATGTTTCCAAGTTACATATGATTCCATTTTTTTATTCTCACTTTTAGCTCCTTCAACTTGAGTTGAAATGTTTCCATCAAATTTCTACCCTGCAAATCTATTTTTCACCATCAACCATCAATTTTGGATAGTAGTTCCACACTTTGCAGCTAAAATATCTTACATATGAAGGGCCTATTTCAAGGGGTCATTTTTAGATCGATTTCAAATCATATAGGCCAATGATCCAAGCTTAAGCAGGTGGGGGGGGGGGGGGGGATAGCTTCTTCCACAAACACGTCCCTATCTAGAAGTCCTTCAAATAGAAAAAAATGATCCATATGGTAAACAACTTGATGTATTCCTCCCTTATGGTTGTTCCAAGTAAATTTTTAATTGATGGTGTTGATGTCTGCAATTTGATGATCCTGAATGGCCACTTGGAATGCTTTTGTAAGTTATATTTGTTAGAAAATTAAATATTATAGAGCAATGCAACACATAAAATATGCGGAAAATACAAACACACAAAACACATAAAACCAAAGAGACACAGATATACGTGGTTCACCCAGTTTGGGCTACGTCCACCCCGAACAGCCAGTCCTTCCTTTTTATTATCCAGCAAAAATGAAGAGACAAAACCTATAGCAGAACCGCTGTAATATCCTCTGTTCTCTCTCACAGTCTCCCTCTCTGTTTCTCGCTCCGAGAATACACATATATTTTTCAGCCGCAATACAATACCCTCATATATACAAGGGGGTTGCCTTCTAGGGCAAAAAACCCTAATCTAAACATAACTTCTACCATCAGATCATTTGCCTAATGAACGGCCCATGTTGACTAGAAATTACTATACTTTTACAAGGCAATTTTACAACTGTTTTTAGCTTCGGGGGCGCTGCCCTCGAAAACCCTCGCCAGGGGGGGGCTCCGAAAAGTGCTGCCACCCCCCCTGGACCCCCCACGGAAGCGATTAATTACGGGTGGCGTTGTCGCCCCTTTGAAGGTATAGGGGTCCAATGCTGTGATACAAAGTAAACAAGATAATCAGGCTCCACACCCAACAATCTCCCACTTGGAGACTGATTGTAGCAACTCCATCGCTGCTTCATTTGTTGGACAATGATTCCTCTTTGGACCTAGATATTCTTCATCTTCATCGTCATCCTTGAAGACCAATTGAAACTGAGCACATTCTCAGTTTCTCCCTGGTTATAACTTTTGTTAGCATATCTGCAGGATTCTGGCTAGTGTGTATCTTTTCCAGCTTCAACTCTCCATCTTCCAATACTGACCGTATGAAATGGTACTTGAGATGTATGTGTTTAGTCCTGGAATGAAATGCTGAGTTCTTTTCAAGATGAATAGCACTTTGGCTATCACTGTATAGTGTGCCCATATCATGCTTCTCACCCAATTCATCCATAAACCTTTGTAACCAAATCATTTCTTTACTAGCCTCTGTAGCAGCAACATACTCGGCTTCTGTTGTTGAAAGTGCAACAACACTTTGGATTTTTGAAACCTAACTGACAGCTGTTCCACCTACAGTAAATACATATCCTGTAGTGCTCCTCCTGTTATCTCTGTCACCTACCATATCTGCATCAACATATCCCTGTAGAGCAATGTTTGAACCACCAAAGCATAATGCTTGATTTGTGGTACCTCTCAAATATCTGAGAATCCATTTTACTGCCATCCAATGTTCTTTTCCTGGATTATTCATGTACATGCTTACAACTCCCACTGCATGTGCAATATCAGGCCTTGTGCAGACCATTGCATACATTAAGCTTCCAACTGCTGATGCATATGGAACTTTAGACATATAATCCATGTCTTCTTGGGTCTTGGGGCACATCTCCTTACTAAGTTTGAAATGGCTAGCAAAAGGTGTACTAACTGGTTTTGCATTCTGCATATTAAATCTTTTCACCACCTTTTCTATGTACTCATTCTGAGACAGTGTTAATTTGCGATTTTTCCTGTCTCTAGTTATCCTCATACCAAGGATTTGTTTTGCAGCTCCCAAATCCTTCATTGCAAATGAATTTGCCAATTTTATTTTCAGCACATTTATTTCCTGCATGTTAGATCCTGCAACAAGCATGTCATCTACATACAATAACAATATAATATAGCTGCCATCATTTTGCCTTTTTAGATAAACACAATGATCAGAGTGACATCTAGTATAACCTTGTTCAGACATAAACTTGTCAAATTTTAGATACCACTGCCTTGGAGCCTGTTTTAAGCCATACAAACTCTTCTTTAACTTGCACACCAATTTTTCTTTCCCTTTTACCTCATATCCTTCTGGTTGCTGCATGTATATCTCTTCCTCCAAATCTCCATGGAGAAATGTTGTCTTTACATCTAACTGCTCAAGATGTAAATCTTCCGCTGCTACAAGACTTAAAATAGTTCTGATTGAATTCATTTTAACAACAGGAGAAAATATTTCATCAAAATTAATACCTTTCTTCTGTGCAAATCCCTTCACCACAAGTCTAGCTTTGTACCTCTGCCCCATCTTCTTCGCTCGTACCAGAAACTCCATTGAGTTCGCAATGCATTTTTACTCTCCTGCAGCAACCTAATAAGTCCCAAGTCTAGTTATGCATTAAGGAGTCCATTCTTCTTTCCATATTACCTCTACTTCTTCTCGCTTAACTCATGACGCTTTCTTCATAACATTCAGGTTCACCAGAATGAGTCAGCAATAAATAATATAATGAAGGAGAGTATCGCTCAGGGGGTCTACTTATCCTGGTAGATCTTCTAACACCACTTTCAGGTGTTTGAGGTGCCTGTTGCTGTTGTGGTGGTTGCTGCTGCTGTGGTTGTTGATTATTATTATTTTCAGGCACCTTTACTTTTTCATTTATCTCATCAAGAACCACGTATTCCTTGCTTTCTTTTTCCTGTTTCTTTTCCTGCAACTGATTCTTATACAAGACCTTTTCATTGAATATTACATCTCTGCTCCTAATGATTTTGTGATTTTCATAATCATATAAGCGATAATCAAAATCATTAGCACCATATCCAATAAAGGTACATTTCTTTGATTTTGCCTCAAGCTTTGTTCTGTTTTCTTTATTAATATGGACAAAGGCCTCACAACCAAAAGGCTTTAAAAAAGAGTATTTTACCTTTTTACCTATCCATGCTTCCTCTGGAATACCACCATCCAAGGAACTTGAAGGCCCTCTGTTTATTAGATAAACAACAGTATCTACAGCATCTTCCCAAAATTGTAAAGGCAATCCTGCATGCAATCTCATGCACCTTGCACGCTCCATGATTGTTCTGTTCATCCTTTCTGACACACCATTTTCTTGTGGTGTTCTTGGAACTGTCTTCTCTCTACGAATTCCATGCTCTGAACAGTACCTATCAAACTCTTTGCTGCAATATTCACCTCCATTATCTGATCTGAGACGCTTCAACTTCTTTCCTGTCTCAATCTCAACCAAAGATTTCCATTTCTTGAAAGTATCAAATACATCAGATTTATTCTGAATACAATAAATCCATTTTTTTCTAGTTGCATCATCAATAAAAGTAACATAATAACGAGAGCCACCGAGAGATGATACCTGAGCAGGTCCCCATACATCCGTATGCACAAGCTCCAATTTTTCGCTCTTCTTTTCTTTCCCAACTCTGAGAAATCTGACTCTCTTTTGTTTTCCATAAATGCAATTCTCACAGAAATCCAAATCAACATTCTTCAATCCTGGCAACAAATTTCTTGAGTGAAGAATCTTCATTCCCTTCTCACTCATGTGTCCGAGCCTATGATGCCATAATGTTGCATCTGCTCCTTTGGAAGTTAAATCATTAATAGAGTTAGAAATACCATTGCATAAATACAATGTACCAACCTTTTCACCTTTTGCTATTACCAGGGCTCCTTTGGTGACCTTCCAAGTTTTATCTGTGAAAGTTGTCACACAACCTTCACCGCCTAACTGCCCTGTTGAAATCAGATTTTCCTTCAGATCTGGAACATGCCTTACCTCCTTTAGTAGCCATTGGTTTCCATTCTGTTGTTTTACAAGAACTTTACCCATTCCAACAATTTTACAGGGTTTATCATCACCCAAACGAACTTGTCCAAAATTTCCTTGAACATAGTCATGAAAATATTTCTTATCAGGTGTGGCATGGAATGAAGCCCCTGAATCTACAACCCAAGAATCAGTAACATTTTCGAAAGAAAGGATCAAAGCATCTTGTAACACATCACCTGTCACATTTTCTTCATGACTGTTTTCTTGTTGTGTGTCTCCTTCTTTTCCCTTCCGAGATCTACAGTCTTTCTTTAGGTGTCCTTTCTTTCCGCAATTCTAGCACACTATCCCCGATCTGGACTTGGATCTGCCTTTCCTTGATTTACTGCGATATCCCGAGCTCTTTCCTCTTTCCATTCTTCTTCCCCTAGACTCTGCACTCCAAGCATTACCTGATGTCTCACCGGAGCTTTTCCGTCCCATTTCCTCGCTAAGGATAGCACCAACAACATCATCAAAATTTAAAGTACTAGATCAAGAGACAGAGTTACTAATGGCCATTACTAAACCATTCCAACTCTCTGGTAATGAGCACAAGAATAACAAAGCTCTAAATTCATCATCAAAGTTTACCCCTATAGAACTTAACTGACTAGTAACTGTATTAAATTCATTTAAATGGTCTGCAACAGATCCACCTTCCGACAACTTCATATTAAATAGTCATTTCATAATAAATACCTTGTCTGAGGCCGAGGGTTTTTCATATAGTTTCACCAACGTCTGCATCAAACCCTCTGTTGGTGTTTCCTTCGAAATTTTGAAAGCGAATGACGCTGAAAGGCACAAACGTACTGTTCCGAGTGCCTTTATATCAAGAATGTTCCATTCCACGTCTGTCATGGCCGTCGGCTTCTTCGTTTCAATGGTAGGTTGATCTTTCCTCATGAGAATCTTCCACCGCATCTTCCACAAGCAAGTTTGGCCGCAACTTCTCGACCCTAAACTTACCATCGTCCACCATTTGCTTCCCACTCTAACTGTGAACCCTCTTCCCGTTAGTTTATCACCAAATATACCCCCTACCATACCGCCTGTTGTGAAAATAACATTACAGAGTACCAGCATATATGTGTGTTATGCGTAAAACATACACACAAAACACATAAAACCAGAGAGACACAGACATACGTGATTCACCATTTGGGCTACGTCCACCCCGACCACAGCCTAGTCCTTCCTTTTATTATCCAGCAAAAATGAAGAGACAACACCATGTGATTTGTTGGGAACATCCTCTCGTTCTCTCAGCTCTCCTCTGCTTCGCTCCGAGAATACACATATATTTTTCAGTCGCAATACAATACCCTCATATATACAAGGAGGTTGCCTTCTAGGGAAAAAAACCCTAATCTAAACATAACTTCTACCGTCATATCATTTGCCTAATGAACGGCCCAGATTGACTAGAAATTACTATACTTTTACAAGGCAATTTTACCTCTGTTTTTAGCTTTGGGGGCGCTGCCCCCCAAAAACCCCCGCCAGGGGGGGGCTTCGAAAAGTGATGCCACCCCCCCTATACCCCCCATGGCAGCGATTAATTACGGGCGGCATTGCCGCCCCTTTGAAGGTATAGGGGTCCAATGCTGTGATACAAAGTAAACAAGATAATCAGGCTCCACACCCAACAATATTTATTGTGAATGTTATCTTCCTTTATATCTCAAATTATTTATTTTCTATTTTTATGCTTAATTGAATAAATTATCTAAATTGTGAGAAATATAGAATATAAATAAATACACACACATCCACAATAAACAAAATTTTTTCCACGCTAAACCCTTATGGGAGAAAACCTAGATAGAAGGTGAGGCTACTCTGAACTCTTTTATTTGGTATCAAAATATGAAAGTACAAAGGAAGAGGTACTCTTTATGAATTTTCTTAAGACTTGTGGCTTTTAGGGATACTATAGTATTTTACCTCCTTCTAAGCTTGCTATGCTCAATTATGGAACAACATACAATAGCATAAAATGGAGCCCCTACTCCTCCTAACGACCTGGTATTTAACATAGATTGGTATATAACTAGAGGTAAGGTTTGACTCCCTAAAACCTCATCTTGAGTTATAATTTTGGCCCTTATAGAGTCTTCTTTAAATACCACACATGGATATCCCTATATGCATGAGTAAGAGGGGATAACACGACATCCTCTCCTACCATGGTGCTTAACATGGCAGGTCAACTTGCAGGAGGCATACATTTTTTATGAATTCTCATTGACATGATGCTTTTACCATTAGAAAGGCATCTAAGTGTAGAAATATTATATAGGGTCTAGAAAAAACAATATTTTCTGACCAAAAAATTCCATTTGATGCCTCAAAATGGATTTAGAATGTTTAAGACCTTAATTCTGCAAATTGGGACCCACCGTTTAAAATAAATCTGCAAGTTGATTCCTCTAGTTGTTTTCCATTATAAAATCATCAATATAGATGAAAAATAATATAATGATCCAATCGATACCATTTAAAAACTCCCATGAATCAATAGACACGATTACATTCTCTAGTATTCCCTCAAGATTTATAGTTTATCAATCTACTAGCTAGAGTATTATTGATGTGTGTCTTTGAAATCCATATAGGTTTAGTCTAAGCATGATTTCCTTTGTCATGAAATTAATAGTTTACCCAAGGTTCAAGGAGTTCTTAATGCAATTTTTTTTTTTTATACATCTACTATAGGGTTGCTTGAAACTAAGTACTTAGGAAAAATGCTCTTCATAGCATGAAGTTTTCTTGTTGGTTTATCACAATGAAAATAGAAGAATCCTTATTCTTTATCCTAGGTTTCTTATGACATTATTATTTGATGAATTTTTTGTAAATAGGAACATTCTTATTATCTTAGAGAAGAGGAATTTTGACTCAAAGGTTTTTTAGTTCTCCTAAGAAGTCACTCTAAGGATGTATAGGTCTTATTGGTGTCTGGCCTTTGAGGTTATGGTGGAACATTCTTAGTAAGAGTTTGTTCTTGTTGTGAAGATTTATCTCTCTTTGATCTTTGTCTTTGTTATGAAACCAGCTCACAAAATAGAAGAAAATATATATCAACAACTTAGAAATTATCCTCTTTCATGGGGAAACCTCCTTTACATTACATAAATGAACAATTTTTGGATGATACAAATGAAAAAACCTCTTTGATATATATAGGAGTCTAAGGGGTCACAATATAATCCTAGCCGACATAACAATAGCAATGTAATGGCACAACAATAACAATAGTGGGCTTCTATGGGGCACAATAATAACAATACAGAGACTACATGGGCACAAAAATAACAATAAGGGGGCTACACTAACAATAACAATAAGGGGATACACTAGTATTATAGGGACCTAGCATGCCCCTCTCCTTCAAAAAAAGTTTTTTCCTCAATCCTTGAGTAGTTCTAGACACTTCTGTATAAAATTCTCATCCTCCCATGTCGAATCTTCAGTAGGTAATTTCTTTCGCTTGATGAGATGCTCTAAAATTGATTGATTTCATAGCTATCTAGTTCTTATTTCTGTGACTGCTTCAGGTTCCAATATGGTTTTTCCTTCTTTTTCAAGTTTTGGAAATATTGTTTGAACTGGGATCTTGTCACCTATAACCTTATTTAATCATGAAACATGGAAAACTTGGTGCACCCGAGAAGATGTAGGAAGCTCCAATTTGTATGCCATAATACCAATCTTTTGCAACACTTTGTAAGGACCATAATACTTGGTGATAATTTATTATACTTCTTAGCTTGCTTAAGGGACATTTGTTTGTATGGTTGTAGCCGTAAAAATACCCATTCTCCTACATCAAAACTTCTTTCGTTGCAATGTTGATTTGCCTATTGTTTCATTCGATTATGCATCGATGTCAGGTTATCCTTTAAGAGTTGGAGAAATTATTGTTGATGCTCGATGTGATCTTCCACTGCTCGAACCTTATATTTTTCTCTTAAAGATGATGTGTTGGAGGGTCAATGATATCCATAAAGTGCCATAAATTGAGTCATTTTTGTTGCAGTATGGAAGGAAGTGTTATAACACCATTCAGCTAGAGGTAACCACTTGACTCATTGTGTTTGTTTATCAGATACAAAGCAATGAAGATATCCTTCCAAACATTTGTTGACTATCTCAGTTTTCCCATAAGATTGAGGATGATATGACAAGCTATGAGCTAATTGATTACCCAAACAAGAAAATAATTCCGTTCAAAAATTTTCTGTAAAAATGGGATCTCCGTCGCTTACAATAATATTTGGGTTTCCATGTAGATTTTGAATTGTTTCCATAAATGCGGTAGCAATTGTACTGGCTTTAAATGGATGAGATAATGCACGAAAGTGTGCATACTTGGTAAGTCTATCAACTACCACCATGATGACAGTCTTTCCTTCGGACTTGGGTAAACTTGTGATAAAATCCATTTGAAATCTCCTCCCAACATTGACTTGGAATGGATAAAGGTTGTAATAGACCCTAGGTCTTAATTGTCTCAACTTTATTTTGTTGGAAAACCAAATATTCTGCCACAAAATTTTGAATATCATATTTAAAGTCGTCCCAAAAAATTCCTTCTTTACCCTATGGTAAGTTTTTTAAAATCTTGAGTGCCCTCCTAAGGGAGAAGTGTGCAATTCCAAAAGAGTCTTTTTTTTGAGTTGGGAATTATTACAAATATAAGAAATATTTGTACCATAATGAATCATTTTTCTATTTAAATATTTTAGATGTATTGGGATCTTGATACAACTTTTTAATGAGTGTCCACACCTCTTCATCATTCTTCCATTCATCCCTTTCTTTGGTTATCCACTCAGTTTGGATAATAGAAATGACGCAAAGCAATGCTTCCACATCCTCATCCTTTCTTGAGATTGCATCTGCAACAACATTTTGCTTCCCTTTTTTGTAGATTTTTTCAATGTCATAACCCAAATTATTTTTGACCCATTTTTTCTTCTCTTTTGAAGATAATATTTGTTCCAAAAGTATTTAAGACTATCATGATCTGATTTACATTGAAGTGTCTTCCCATTAGGTAAGGTTTCCATTGCTTTAGTGCATGTAGTATTGCCAACATTTCCTTCTCATAAATAGGTTTCAGTAAATACTTTCCTTTGATTGTGCGACTTTCAAAAGAAATGGGTCTTCCTTCTTGCGTTAAAACCGCACCAATTCCATTTCCTGAGGCATCACCTTCCACAATAAAGGTTTTTGTGAAGTTTGGCATAGCTAAGATCGGTGATTGGCACATTGCCTCTTGAGGATTTTTAAAGGCCTTAGTTGCTTATGGAGTCCAAGAAAATGCAATTTTCTTTAGTAATGATGGTAAAGGTGTTGATATTCTCCCATAATTCTTAACAAACTTGCAATAATACCCTGTTAACCCAAGAAATCCTCGAAGATGCTTTATGGTTGTAGGGATTTTCCATTCCTTAATGGATTTAATTTTGTTAGGGTCTACCTTAACACCATCATGAGATACAATATGACCCAAATATTCCACCTCATGTAATCCAAAGAAACTTTTGGTGGTTTTTGCATATAATTGTTTTTCTGCCAATAGTTTGAGCACCATGTCAACATGTTAAGCATGATCCTTCCAAGACTTTTTGTAGATTAGTGTATCATAAAAAAAAATACGAACACAAATTTTCTAAGGGTGGGTTTGAAAATGGAATTCATCAAACCTTGAAATGTGGAAGGTGCATTAGTAAGGTCAAAAGGCATGACCAAAATTATATAATGACCCTCATGAGTTATGAATGCTATTTTCAGAATGTCTTCGATCTTCATTCTAATTTTATGATATCTAGAATGAAGATCCAACTTGGTGAAGTAAATTTCTCCATGTAATTCATCCAATGATTCATCAATGATGGGTTGGGAAATTTATCTTTAATAATAATCTTATTGAGCTCCCTATAATCTAGACACATACGCCATGATCCATCCTTCTTGTGCACCAATACTATTGGAGTAGAGAAATAACTATGACTAGGTTGAATTATACCAGCCTCTATCATTTCTGCAACCATACGTTCAATCTCACTCTTTTGAGCATAAGGATATCTATAATGACCGATGTTTGGAGAAAAATTCCTGGAATCAAATGAATATCATGATCATGATAAAAAAATCGGTGGGAGTCCTTTGGGAGTCTCAAATACCTTGGAATGATTGTCTAAGACATTTTGGAGACCTAGAGAAATAGATAATTTTGATGTTTGAACATGTACTAAACATAATTGTGCAATTATGCCTCATTTTTATTTCTTCAGACGCTTTATCATGACATTAGAGCTGATTATCTTTCATGGCTTCCCTGCAATACCCTATAACTCAACTTCCTTTCCTTCCGAAACTCATTTCAAGAAAAGTTCTTGAAAATTAAAGGCTATCGTCCCCAATGATTGTAACCATTGTACTCATAGTACAACATCAGCACCAACCATTGGGATGGAGAGAATTGGACTATTCAATACATATTCCCCCATGGTTAGTTTGATATTATGGCATTTTCCAGAGAAATTTATAGTTCCTCCATTTTAAACCATCACTTGACACGCTGGTGCTTGGTATAGGAAGCAATTAAATTCCTTGGATACCTTACAATGAATAAAATTATGGGTACTACCTGAATCAGTAAACACTATTACATTTTTCTTCTTGATATGCCCTTCTATCTTGAGACTTTGAGGAGTGGTAATTCCTGCCAATGCATTACAGGATATGGTCAGATTCATTTCTTCTTCCTCTAGGGTTGGTTCCATGTGTATATCCTCTTCTTTTGAAGTTTCTTGTTCCTTTTCTTCCTCCTCTTCACAATCTATGTAAAATAATTTCTTCTTAGCACACTTATGACCTTTAGTGTATTTTCTATAACAACTATAGCAGAGCCGTTTTTGTAATATTCCAAAATGGAAATAGCAGCAATATATGAACACAAAACTGGAAATAGCAATGTAAATCAACTCATTAACATTGGAGATCAATATGGAGTAATGACATCATGTATTAGATCGGAAAATCAGTACAAAATAGCGAGGCATGGATCATATACAATGAGGAAACAAGCCTCCCATAAGAAATCACTATCAAATATGAGTTGTTGTCACAAAACAAAATGTCGGAGAGCTGCTACAAAATAGTCATATTATGCATAGCTATAGCTGGAGACGATACAATGATATAAAAATACTGATATAGGCCCCAATAGAATCTAAAAATACAAATCTGGGCACTAGATCAGCTTTCCGAGACAACCCAAGAGGGTTTCCAAAAATGCACACAATGTGCCAATGTAAGCTGCAACCCTAGGGATGAAGATATGTTGCAACAACTGAAATGAGAAGATATGGTTGAGCTGATGTATATAACTATAGATATTCTCCAATAGATCCTCTGGATGAAAGAATGGCTCCTCCACTGAAGAAATCACCTCTCAAAACAACCACTGCAACTACCCCTGCAACTCCTCCCTAAAATAATGCAGATCTGGACTAAAACTGTGCTGTAGGGGATAAATTCTCCTTAGCCAGCTGCTAAATGTGTCAATAAAGTTCAAGTGACTTCTTTGCAGGCCTCCCAATGGATGGAAACCTTCCTCCACTACAAAAATAGCTCTGAAGACACTCAATCTAATCCTCCACCGCTGCACCCTGCAACACAACATAATATCCTGCAGAAACTGCACTGATGAAGAAAGTTGTAGCTTGGCCTGAAAACCTAAATGTGGAAATAAATGAAATTCTCTTCCAAGAGGCCTCTCAAGGGAAGAGGTGGGATTCCCGCTCGGGAACACCCAGTGCTAAACAGCACAAAAATCTCAACTAAACAGTTGAAGAATGCAAGAAGTCTAAACAGACCACATACAAAATAATAATCCAAAACATAACACATATGGTTTTCATCCTCTTCCTTATATATATTATGAGCTTCCTTGCCCTTAGCCCCACTGAATTAGGTCATTTCCTCCATACAATCCATCTCCCTCCAAAACTTCATTATTCCTCATTTAATGTCCACTCCTTCATAACAACGTTGTTGACTTGGTCAAAGTTGACCTGTTCAACATGATCCAACCCCTGTTCATACTCAAAGGTGCTTTATTTAGCTGCTTAGAAGGTCTCCTTTCACACTTGAAGTGTTTTTTTTTGCTACTAAGGAGATCTATGGGCCTCCCCACCCATTTATTCACCTACCTAGTGACAAAATGATCTATAATATTCCATTTAGCTAAAAGCTAAATTTTAGGAATATTACATTCCTCCCCTCCAAAATGTTGCTTGTCCTCAAGAAAGTGTAAAGGTGGAGAAAAATTCCTCCCCTCCTCCTCTTGTGGCATCCTCATCAATATTCCCCACCACTGCTCAAAATAAACTGTAATAAACCTACCCCCCAATGGTTCCTCCCAAGTATGCAAAACAAAATGGCTCACATCATGAGAAAGTGGAAGGTGTAAGTGGAAACATTCTTGTTTTCCAATAGCCTCCTCAAGGTAGGAGTGATGAAAAACATAGGGGATCTCATTCTAAATGAGATATTCCCATACCCATGCTATCATCCAAATGAAATGAGCCATTCTAGGTAGCTCATCAAATAAATCCTCAACCCCTGGTTCATGCAATGTGTTGGGGTTGCATGGAGAGATTAGATTTTTCCACCCATGATGTTTCTCTCTCCATTTATGGTATGTATGGGGCTACTACTGATCTTGGGCTGAAATATTATGGTCTCCAAGAATGTCCCAAGTTACCCCACCAATCAAAACATCCATGAAGTGCCTCTCCCAAGAACTCAAGTTCTCCAAATGGATCCTCCCACATGAAGACAAGAGATGTAGTGTGGCAATCATGTTTTACCCATTGTTTCTCCTGAAACATGCAGCATATGAAGTATGGAGACTCATACTCCCAATGGGCACCTCAAACTCTTGTGCCATCCTCCCAACAAAGCTTCCCATAAGGACAAGAACATCATCAATATATGGAAGCAAAAACACATAAAAACAAGCTGCCATATGACAACCGGGAGGTGGATCATAGTCCCACTTGTGGTACCAGCGTAGTGCATCCCCTACTTGCCTCAGAAAAAAGTATAACAAGTGTCTTTTCAGCCACTTGTTTGCTGCCACAATCATCCTACAAGATGAGATCATAGAAGTAAAGTTTGGTGCCACTGGTGCACACCAAGAATAATGTGGCCTCTCCCACAAACCACCAATAGAATGGCCAACATCAATGCTGAAAATGGCCTCAAGTACATCACAATAAAATATACAAGAAGGAATGATCCTCATTGGTACAATATGCTGCTCACAAAAAGTAAAAGAGTACAAATCATAATGCATAAATGTACATCCTCTATCATGTACCTTGGTCATTGAGATGAAATGGCTCGACTGAAAGTTCTCCCTCACTCTCAATGAGTAGGGAAGTGCTTGTGACAACCTCTCCATAATCATCTAGGCTATGCATCTCTCCATATGCTGATATACATCTTGTTGGATGCCCTCCCAAGTGAACTCCTCCATCAAGGAATGATATGCATCAAAGTGCCTGGAAAGAAATTCCACATGTGCTGCATGTAACAAATTCTCCTTGAGCTCAAAAGCTCTAGTCAAGAAGACTATGCCATAATAATATATGACCCCATCATCCACCATGTATCTATCATCTCCCACCGGGTCATCAAGAATCATGCAAGCACCAAGATCCTTGGAGTACTCTACCAAAAGCTGAGACCTTCAGTATGGATCAATCCTCCTAAGAGACAACACTGAAGATCTAGAATGTGAAGCTCCCCACATGCTGTTGTATTTTCCTATGATATCCCTCATGCCAAAGTCATCCTCCAAAGTGTTGCCATTCCCATGATGAAGTTTCTCTTGCTCAAGTAGAAGTGGTGGCCTTTGGAAGTTGTCCTCCCATGAGAAGCTACCATCCAAAAAGAACCTCCTAATCTTGGCCAATGTAAGCATGAGTGGCCTCCATCTACTCCAATATAGGGTGGATTTATTCCTCAAGGGGAGTACCCTCTGTTTCTCCAAATCCATGGAGTGATCTCCTTGCACCATGGTGGTGCCATCCTCCATCACTGCAGCAACTTCTGTTAGCACATAATATGTAGTGAGAGTGGGTAATGCTGAAAATGGGGAGTTTATCCCTCCTCCTTGAGTCTATCCCGGACTCTCTAGGTTGTACTAGACCCCTCCAAAGTATCCACCCCTATGGGATCTAAGAGTGGTGAACCAAATGGTAAGATGTCTCTCACCAACTCTAGATCTGGTGGCCTTCTAGGTGGAATTCCCCCATGTAGTGACACATCAAGATCTAAAGTAGACTGTATATATGAGTGGACTGATTTGTCCCTCTTTTCACTGCGCAATATAGTCTCCTTTTTCTGTGCAGAAACCTCCTGAAATAGATAGGGGTGAATGCTCATCATCCCTTGATGTTGATCCTTCTTTTCTTCTTCTCCTTCCATCTGCCAAGTCTCACAATCTACAAAAACTGATACATGTTGCTCCGGTATTGTGCATTGGTCCCCACATGTTAGATCATTTGGAACTCCTTGCAAAGGCACAAGGGCTCCTCTAATGGAAGAAATGACTCCCTTTCCATATCCATGTGGTGATGGATCTTCTCCTGATGGTACAGCGTTTTCATCTCTTCTTTTCTCATCCTCTCCATCGATATTTGAGAATGCCTCATCATCAATGAGAGACCCTAGATTTTGGTCTTCCCTTGAGGGAGGAATCTCCACGTCTTCATCTATAGAAGAGGGCTATTCAAGAAGTGGGGATATTTCCTCTAGCAAATTATTATGTAGGTTGTGTCCCCTTTAATAGAAATATGGAGTGGAGTTGGTAAAATAGATCCATCCAACTCATGCAAAGGTTTTGAATTTTTGGGTTCAACAAAAGATGTTTCACAATGTTTAATATCAAATATTTTCACTAACTTCCTAGTGAACCCTTTATAAGTATTTACACTTGCACGATGAAATGAAGCATAACTATAAAACCACCAATCATAAGCCATACCTTTAAGGTGCAACACTGCTACTCTAATGGCCTCCTTTTCTGAAACTTGGTGTAGTTGAAAATAGGAATCTAGCTCCTTCACCCAAGCCTTGGTTGTGCACTTTGATGATCCATAAAAGTTAGGAAGAAAGATTCTACCACTCTTACTTTTGTCATGGTTTTTTGACCTTCTGTCTTCCTTGAGTTTTCAAAACCCTTGGAATTCCAAGTACTCTTTGAATCTCCATGATTGAGACTCATACTCTTGGAGATAGTCACTCAAGGTTTCCTCCCTTGGTGCATCTTCTTCCTCCATTTCTCTTGCAGTGAATGTGGGCAATAAAATGCGCTGTGGATATGCATGTGTGGCTGAATTCTCACACCCATTATGTGAATATTCAGGGCTTTCTTCACTTTCAAACTCTCTCAGAAATTTTCTACACCTCTCCCTTTTCATCTCCTTGATAGCTTCCTTGATATTTTTCACATTTTGAAAAAAAAAGATGGGAGAGCCTCTCTTCCTTCATTTCTCCAAATAATGGAGTATTTTCTTTGTTTTTTCTGTACTTCTCCTCTTCTTGTGAGAATCTTCTCCTTATGGTGACATATTGGCTGAATGCACAGGCTGAGCCAAGATTATGCTCTGATACCACTGTAATATTCCAAAACGGAAATAACAGTAATATATGAACACAAAACTGGAAATAGCAACGTAAATCAACTCATTAACATTGGATATCAATATGGAGTCCTAAAATCATGTATTATATCATCAAATCAGTACAAAATAGTGAGGCATAGATCATATACAATGAGGAAACAAGCCTCCCATAAGCAATCACTCTCAAACATGAGATGTTGTCACAAAACAAAATGTCGGAGAGCTGCTACAGCACAGTCATATTATGCATAGCTATAGCTGGAGATGATACAATGATATAAAAATACTGATATAGGCCCCAATAGAATCTAAACATATAGATTCGGCCACTAGATCATCTTTCCAAGACAACCCAAGACGGTTTCCGGAAAATGCACACAATGTGCCAATGTAAGCTGCAGCCCTAGGGCTGAAGATATGCTGCAACAACTGAAATGAGAAGATATGGCTAAAGATGATGTAGAGAACTACAAATCTGCTCCAATAGATCCTCCGGATGAAAGAATGGCTCCTCCACTGAATAAATCACCTCTCAAAACAACCACTGCAACTACCCCTGCAACTCCTCCCTAAAATAACGTAGATATGGACTGAAACTGCACTGTAGGGGATAAATTCTCCTTATCCGGATGCTAAATGTGTCAATAAAGCTCAAGGGGCTTATTTTCAGGCCTCCCAATGGATGGAAACCTTCCTCCACTGCAAAAATAGATTTGAAGACACCCGATCTAATCCTCCACTACTGCAGCCTGCAACACAGCACAATATCCTGCAGAAACTACGATGACGAAGAAATTTGTAGTTTGGCCTGAAAGCTTGAATGTGGAAAGAAATTAAATGCTCTTCCAAGAGGCCTCTCAAGGGAAAAGGTGGGATTCCCACTCAGGAACACCCGGTGCTAAACAACACAACAATCTCAACTAAAGAGTTGAAGAATGCAAGAAGTCTAAACAGACCACATACAAAATACTAATCCAAAACATAACCCCATATGGCTACCATCCTCTTCCTTATATATATTATGAGCTTCCTCACCCTTAGCCCCACTCAATTAGGTCATTTCCTCCATGCAATCCATCTCCCTCCAAAACTGCATTATTCCTCATTTAATGTCCACTCCTTCATAACAGTGATGTTGACTTGGTCAAAGTTGACCTGTTCAACATGATCCAACCCTTGTTCATACTCAAAGGTGCTTTATTTAGCTGCTTATAAGGTCTCCTTTCACACTTGAAGTGTTTTTATTGCTGCTAAGGATATCTATGGGCCTCCCCACCCATTTATTCACCTACCTAGTGACAAAATGATCTATAATATTCCATTTAGCTAAAAGCTAAATTTTAGGAATATTACAGTTTTTCTCTTTTTTCTTCCAATTGTTGTGGTGTCAACCATGTAGGTTGTGGAAGTCTAGGAGTAGCAACACTTCCATATTTATAGTTGTGAGTGGTAGGCTTCCTTGTTGACATAATTTTTCTTTCAATTTTTCTTGCCAACCTGAATGCTTTCTCCAATGAATCAGGTTCCCAAAGGCGAACCTCATGTTGGATGTTATCCTTAAAAGTACCTATGAATACATCAATACTATGTTCCTCTGGAATATCAGTTACCCTTATATTCAATTTTTGGAAGTCCTCAATGTGCTCCACCATCGAACCCTTTTGTTTGATATTTATCAATTGGCCAAAGAAGGTGTTTCTCTTTGTATCCTCATAATGTGCTATAATTTCCTCCATAAAAATTGACCAAGTGACAATTTTTTACGAGAGAAAAGTAATCGATACCATACAAATGTATTTTTTTCTAAATATAATGTTTAAATGTGTACCTTTTGTGTGTTTTTCACATTATGGAGATCAAAATATTTCTCCATCTATAGCATCCATGTTGTCGGATCCTTGCCATCAAACTTACTCATATTGATATTTGGAATATGGTAGGTCTTAAATCCAAAATTAGAGTCTATGAAATCATGATTAAAATTTCTTTTATTCTCATCATGAGTTTCATCTACTATGGTTTCACCATTAGGAATCATTTCTTGTAGTGGCTTTGTCAAACCTTCCTTCAAACTTTCCATGTCTTCTTTTAGACCATTCTTCATTTCTTGCATGTTTCCTTTCAATTTTTCTTCTATACCATCTATCTTAGCTTCCACGCCATTCTTCAAACCATACAAATTAGCTTCCATGCCTTTATTCAATCCATCCATCTTAGCTTCCATTTCATTTTTTGCTACTCAAGTTTGCGAGAGTGAAATTTGTTGCACTTGGTCTCGTGATTTTGATATATCTTTAGAAATTTGCTGAATAATGAAGATTTATCCACCGTGATTATCCTGATCACATATCAATTCGAATTCATATGCAACACATAATCTCTTCTACAATCAATCATCAATTTGCAGAAATGGAAACAGTCGCATGCACACATAAACACAATATGTAATGGGGAAAGCTTATAGCTGAAAACCCCCAGCTATTTGTATATTATAATAGAAGAGAAACATGTAACAATCTCAGTACAATAATCCTCACAAGTACTCAGTACTGTCTCCAAAAGTTACACGCAAACTAGCTTGGTTTTGAACAAGTCACAGGTTCAAAACTCATCCACTAATTGCCTGCCTCTATTGCGCAATCAAGGCTAGTCTAATGAGAGATCCAAGTTCGAATCTCACTGGCTCCAACTGCGCAATCATCATTGGCAATCTCCTCCAATGCTTGTACAAATCTCATGCACAACTGCTGTCGCAACTAATAGCAAACTCACCCTTTCATCTACCTCTTCCACTGGTCTCCACTGAACTGTCCATGCACTGTAGTGAACTGATGTGTTCTTGAGTTGAATACTTAGTTAATAATTAGTGAATTAAATAATATTTAATTCACTCCACTCATTACTAGTTGATTAGCTAGTTAAACTAATCACAACTAGTTCAACTAAGTTAAACCGAACACAACTCCACCAACTGTCCCATCAACTCCACCAAACTTCTGCCACTGAAGTCCTAACTGAATTCAACCATGCATGAGCTCACCAAACCCCAAGGAATAGCTTAATTCATTCTGTCAGATGCATGAGCCACTTCTGTAGCTCCAACTGAAGTGTTGTAAGAGAATAAACTGAAGTTTAGAGTCCAAATATTATTAAGGGCTAATAATATTTGACTGACCTATTTTTAGACAGGCAGTCTAAAAATAGACTTCGACCTGTATGTATAAAAATAGAGGTCCATCTATTTTTACCAACTCGACCAATCATCCAAGAATAGCATACTGCAACTCCTAGACCATGCTCCATATGTCTAAAAATTGACATAGTCTAAAAATAGACTATGCGCCAAAAATAGCCTGCGGGCCCACTTAGTGAAGGCGACTTCATTTCACTAAGCTCCATCATCTTGTTGCATTTTCAACACTCCCTCTCAACAAGATATGGATTATCTGCAACCCCTACCCTGCCTCTGTGGAATTCGAACTTGCTCCTGGTGAGCGCCTTCGTCAAGATGTCAGCATCCTGATCCTCCGTGGGAATATATGAAAGCATCATGATTCTCCGCTGAACACAATCTCTAATATGATGGTACCTGATGTTGATGTGTTTGGATCTATCATGAAATACTGGATTAACCGAGAGATTAATGCAGCTTTGATTATCACAATAAATCACTGTAGGCTCCAAATTCAACCCGAACAATCCAACGAGGATCTTCCTCATCCAAATAGCCTCGCATGCAGCCAAGCTTGCTGCCATGTACTCGGCCTCTGCTGAACTGAGTGCCACGGATCTCTGCTTCCTGCTGTACCAGGAAACTGCTGTCGACCCAATGCTGAAAACTCCTCCAGATGTGCTCTTTCGGTCCATTGGGCTCCCTGCCCAATCTGCATCAGTGAAGCCGGAAAGCTTCGCTCCATCCTCCTGTCTGTACCATAGACCATATCCCGATGTGCCACTAAGATAACGCAATACATGCTTGCCTGCCTTCCGGAAGAGCTTGGTAGGATTAACCATAGCTTACGAAAGCTGGTTAACAGCATAGCATATATAGGGTCGTGTATTGACCAGATACATAAGCGACCCCACCAACTGTCGATAGACAGTGGCATCCACTACCTCCGCTGAAGTAGCATCCTCCTTCCTCCAACCACCAGGAAGAGGAGTGTCAACAGGCTTGCAGCCTTGCATGTTGAACCTCTCCAGAATCTCCCGAGCATACTTGCCCTGAGAAACAAATAGTCCTCCGCTGCGCTGCCAAATCTCCAATCCCAGGAAATAATGAAGGATGCCCAAGTCCTTCATCTCAAACTCTCGTGCAAGATCCTCCTTGCATGAAAGTATCAACGGCTCATCGCCAGTCAAAATCAGATCATCTACATACAGTACGATGATCAACAGCTTCCCCTCCACCACAATCTGGTACAGGTTTGGATCCGCCTCACTCTTGGAGAATCCAAGCCCGGTGAAGTAGCTGTCTATCCGAGTGTACCAAGCACGAGGTGCTTGATTCAGCCCGTACAGTGCTCTCTTGAGTCGGCACACATGCGACTCACTGCTGAAGATCTCGAAACCTTCAGGCTGCTCTATGTACACCTCCTCCTCAATAACTCCATTGAGGAACGCGGTCTTCACATCCATCTGATGAATGTGCCACCCCATCTGCGCTGAGAGAGCAAGGATCGTCCGTATGGAAGAGTACCTTGCGACAGGTGCAAAGGTCTCCTCATAATCGATCCCCTCGATTTGTGAGAAGCCACGGGCGACAAATCTCGCCTTGTACTTCTCCACACTCCCGTCAGCCGCCTGCTTCACTTTGTAGATCCATCGCGAACCCACCACTGATTTCCCCTCCGGTCTTGGGACAATCTCCCATGCACTGTTTCTGACGATCGAATCATATTCTTCGATCATGGCATCTACCCATACGGGTTCCTCCACAGCTTCCTCAAAAGAGGATGGCTCCATCACGACA
The DNA here is from genome assembly GCA_034641835.2 of Pinus albicaulis. Taxonomy (NCBI): domain Eukaryota; kingdom Viridiplantae; phylum Streptophyta; class Pinopsida; order Pinales; family Pinaceae; genus Pinus; species Pinus albicaulis. The sequence continues at coordinate 735,945,570 of CM076570.1, read as the reverse complement.
CATTGACTCACAAGAGCCATGTATCCAGTGTACCGATCCGGTGACTGCCTCTGTCTGCACTGTGCTGTAGGTGGTCCTACAACCTTCTCTGCATCTCGAGCCAGTCGCTCAGCTTCTGTAGTGCGCTTGCACCCTCTGATGGTTGGCGCTGCATGGGTGGTTTCTTCCACCTCCTAAACTTCCTCTTGTGGCTGATCCACATCCGGAAGCTCCTCCTTAGGAACTAACAGCTCCTCATCTACATGCAAGTGTGGCTCCCTCTCAAGCGAACACTGCATGGCTTTCTCCTCTTGAAACTTGATATCCCGTCGCACAACAGTCTTGCGACTGTCTGGAAAATACACCCGATAGTTGTGAGGTGTATCAGTGTACCCCACAAATATTCCAACCTCTGCGGTCGTATCCAGCTTCCTTCTGGCGTCCTTTGTCACATGCATGTAGACAGGTGAGCCAAAAATTCTCAGATGAGAAATATCAGGCCTCTTGCCAGAAAACGCCTCCTCTAGTGTACTCATGCCAATGCCTCTCCCGCTGCAGATCCAGCAGCCTTCTTATTTTTCTTCTTCTGCGGACAATTTGTGGCATAGTGTCCGTGCTGGTGACAGTGAAAACACTTCACCTTAGACATGTCTTGCTTCTTGCCTTTCGCACCAGACTGAGAAGCTTTCTTGCTCTTCCCCTTCTTTTCTTTGGCAGCCAAAGCACAATTTTCTTCATCAGGTACCTTTGATGAAGATCTGTCCCTGGTAGTCCTCCTTATCTCCTCTTGCATGACATCCGCCCAAAGGCGCTCCCATCCCGGCAACTTCTCCAGACCATTGACACTATCTTGATATGCATGCCAACTTTTCGGAAGACCAAGGAGAGCCAGGTCCACCATATCCTCTTCTTCGACAGTCACCCCCACACTTCCCAGCTCATCTCTGCATTGAGTGAACTTAGTGAGGTACTTGGCGATACTGTCGCCTTTCTCCATCTTAATGTTTCTGAGCTTATCCTTGAGCGCCAGCTTCCTTTGGTCGCTCTTACTCTAGAATATATCTGTCAATGCTTTCCACATCAAATATGGAGAAGCTTTTCCATGCAGGCTGGATACAATGTGATCCTTCACGCCCTCCAACAGAATCCTTCGACATTTCGCCATCTTCTTTTGCCAAGCTTCGACTTTAGCAGGATCAGTGGGCTTTTGGACATCCATGTCTACGAACTCCTTCATTCCATTATCTTCTAATACTGCCTCCATCCGATCTTTCCATGCAACATAATTCGAACTGCCTTCAAGAGCATATTCAAGTCGCAAACCGTTGAAAGACATTTTCAACTCCGACACCAAGAAAACAAACTGCTGCAAAATTCGAATTCCAAGCTCAAACACTCAATCGTCATACACAGGAGAACAAATTACTGAAGGAAGAGATCGACTGTAGGGGCATTTACCGGATATATCACCTTTCAGAGAAAGGATGGATCCAGAGGCTACCTGGCCCGCTTACAGACTCTGTCTACCGAAATAAATTGTAATCACTGTAATAGATCCGATGATCAATTTCGCTCCGATACCATGTAGAAATTTGAATAATAGCTGAATTATTCACCGAGATTATCCCGATTACATATCAATTCGAATTCATGTATAACACATAACCTCTTCTACAATCGATCATCAATATGCGGAAATAGAAACAGTCGCATGCGCACATAAACACAATATGTAATGGGGAAAGCTTATAGCTGAAAACCCCCAGCTATTTTGTATATTATATTAGAAGAGAACATGTAACAATCTCAGTACAATACTCCTCACAAGTACTCAGTACTGTCTCCAAAAGTTACACACAAACTAGCTCAGTTTTGAACAAGTCACAGGTTCAAAACTCATCCACTAATTGCCTGCCTCTATTGCGCAATCCAAGTTGGTTGAATGAGAGATCCAAGTTTGAATCTCCTTGGCTTCAACTATGCAATCCTCATGGGCAATCTCCTCCAATTCTTGTGCAAATCTCATGCAATAATCATTGCCTCAAGAATTGAAGATAAAGAATCATGACCCTTTCACCCACCTCTAACACTGGTATCCACTAAACTGTCCATCCATTGCAGTTAACTGATGTGTTATTAGTTGATTTATAAGTTAATAATTAGTGAATTAATTAATAATTAATTCACACCACTCATCACTAGTGTATTTTTCAGTTAGACTAAATACAACTAGTTCAACTAAGTTAAACAGAACACAACTCCACCAACTGTCTCATCAACTCCACCAAACTCCGCCACTTGAGTTCTAACTGAAGTCAACCATGCATGAGCTCACCAAACCCCTAGGAATAGCGTAATTCCTTCAGCTGATGCATGAGCCACTTTAGGTCTAACCTAAGTGTCAGAAGAGAATAAACTGAAGTTTAGAGTCCAAATATTATTAAGGGCTAATAATATTTGACTGACCTATTTTTAGACAGGCAGTCTAAAAATAGACTTTGAACTGTATGTCTAAAAATAGAGGTCCATCTATTTTTACCAACTCGACCAATCATCCAATAATAGCATACTGCAACTCCTATACCATGCTCCATATGTCTAAAAATAGACATAGTCTAAAAATAGACTTTGCGCCAAAAATAGCCTGCGGGCCCGCTTAGTGAAGGCAACTTCATTTCACTAAGCTCCATCATCTTGTTGCATTTTCAACAATATCATGTTGCACTTCTTCCTCTTCATGAGTTATAGTAGAGCCTTTAGAACCCAATACTGATATATATGCTTCAATATGCCATTGGAATCACTTCAAACTGATTTTTCAAGAAAGACTTATGCAATTTTAAAAAGAAAATACACACCTTTTTATTGCTTTTGAGGACCTCGATATTGAAATGATGTATATTTGTAATTTTAGATCCCCAAGATTTGATCCTCGGTCTTGTAGTAGCCCTCTGAGTATTATTTCTAATGCCATAGGTCATCCCTAATTTGGATGATGATTTTCCCTCAACCCCCTGTTTGAGATGAAATTGTGGGTCATGTAAAAAACTTCGCTTCCTCATATCATATCTCCGAAAATATAGCAAAACAAGATCTGAAAATTTTACATGAATTTCCTCATGATTTCGGCTCAAATGGGTTTTTTTTGAGATTTTGAATATTTGTAGAAAAAATGTTGTAGTGAAAATTCCAAGATAATATATTTGCAGAAAAAAAACCCTAGAATTCAAAGCTCTGATACCAAATGTTATGAAACCAACTCAAAAAATAGAAGAAAAGATAGATCAATGACTTATAAATCAGCCTCTTCGGGGGGGGACCTCCTTTACATTACATAAATGAACAATTCTTGGATGATACAAATGAAAAAACCTCCTTTATATATATAGGAGTGCAAGGGGTCATAATATAATCTTAGTCGACATAATAATAACAATGTAAGGGCACAACAATAACAATAGTAGGATTCTATGACATACTATAATAACAATATGGGGACTACATGGGCACAACAATAACAATAAGGGGGATACACTAGCAGTAACAATAAGGGGATACACTAGTATTATAGGGACCTAGTAGTCTTATATAGTTTTTGTAGTGTGAGAATGGGTTTTAAGTTACATTAATATTGATATATTAGATATCCATACATCTCATTTTCATACACTTTTTCGACCTAACTATTATTTTAATTAGGAGTTCCTTGGGCATGAAACTATGATTTTTTCGTGGTTGTTGATCAGTTCTTGCAGAAGCATCATTTTTTTATGGTGGAGGGAGAAGCAATTCTTGTTTTTTTTGGTTTGGAGGCCCTTGTCCTTGTGTAGGGTTATCCCAATTATGGTTTTTCATTAAAGGTTGAGATGAAAATGATTGATAGGAGGGATTGAAATTTTGAGTTTTATTATGACATTTTCATTCATTTTTCAGGGAGCTAGGTATGTTGATTAGGAGGATGGTAAGGTTGAGTATGCATTTGTGAGTTATATCTAACAAAGTATTCAACATGAGGTTGAAACAAATTGGGAGATCCTTTTCTTGTTTGGTTGATGAAGCATAATGGTTCCAAATTCTTCCCAGACCCATGATAACTATCCTTGAAACTTGGAAAGGAAAGAAATTTGTTAGTTGCATTTTTCTCTTCAAAAATTACAAGAAATTTACAAACTTAAATGGGCATTAATTTATAGTGTGTTTCTATTTGTATTCAAAACAATATATATATATATATATATATATATATATATATATATATATATATATATATATATATATATATATATATATATATATATATATATATATTTTTTTTTTTTTTTTTTTTTTTTTTTTCTTCCTCTTCTTTCTTCTTCATTTTCAATGTATCCATATACATGTATAATGAGTGAAACATTTTACTTTTCATACCTTCTAACAAACCTCTTAATTAATTATTAGTAAGCGTTTCAAAACTAGATGATTGTGTTACCATACTTTTTCCATTCCTAACCTTCTCCTTGTAGATCTAAAGTATTTTTCGAATACTTTACTTGATGTATTCATATTTCATCTAGAAGATGTCTCAATTTTTAAGGAGATTAAGGGTCTCCATGAGTTCCGTTCTATCCCTTTGAGAAAGACAAGTTTCAATGAGTTTTCATCCAATTTACAACTATAAACTCTTTTGTAAATAAGTTGAAACCTCACCTCATATTCTTCCAAATATTTATTTTCTCCTTGGATCATCCTAAAGATCTCATCTCTTATATCCCTAGCCTTGTAGTAGTCCTTGTATTGGTTGATGAAGGTTTTCTTCAAATTTTCCTTGCTTTTGATGTTTCTTCCCTATAGAATCATGACCTATATAAAGGTTGATTAATTCAGTATAGAGATAAATAGCTTGAGCTTATAATCATCAAATGCATATTCATAAGTCCCACAAATATATTCAAACTCAAAAAGAAAATTTTCAGGGTCTTCAAATTTTAAGGCCATGGAAATCAAGAAAATAATAAGGGTTGATGTCCTTCATATTGATTTCTCTATTGGATTCCCTAATGGGGAAATAAATTTTTTTATGTTTTTGGTCTCCATTTTCAACAATTATATGGTGAGATTTGGATCCTTCTCCTCCTTCTAAGATATTTACAAAACCTCATTTTCCTACGTTGGGTAAGTCCCCAAATACGTTAATAATTTGTTGGATATTTTGTCTCACAATATACTTGCTTATGTTATTTTTATACTTGTTACAGTGGTATGAGTTATTGATAAAAATATCCAAATATATATCTAGGTCAATGCATGCAATTTAATGAGTTTTTTTTCGTTTTTCTTCTTTATATAAATTTGATGAAATGTGTGTAGTTTTTAACACGTCCCCAAAAACAACACAAAAAATGTTGCATATTTTTAGATTTAAATTATCAACCTAGGAAAATGAGGTGCTATGCATGATGTGAGAAAACTACATGAGAAAATTCATCTAATTAGAAAGGAGACATGTTAACTCTATGAACGTAAGGGCCACTTAATTAACAAGGAGGTTAAATTGTAAAGATTATGAATAAATGAAAGTTGGGATTGACATGTTGCAATTTAACTTAATTGAAAGAGACACAACATAGTTGAAATAAACTAATGATAAAGTGACTAATCGTACTTGACATGTTTAGCACTAAAATAAATTGATACAGGCCAAAGAAAATATTGTGATGTAAGGATGAAAGGAAATTACTACAAAATAGAACTATTTCTACATCAATTCATCTAATTTAAAGAGGAACCAAAGTATTAAAAAATAAAGTTATTTTATAGGATTTGACCTACTACAAAGCTGAATTAAAACTAATGCACAACAAAGTTAATAATACCTCCTCATCAATTACATGAAACTATATTAATCTTACTTGAAATGATATGTTGGAAAATACTATAGGAAATTAATATTACTTGGAAGAAATGATGCATAATATAATGAAAAGATTAAATAAATACATTTGAAAGAAAGGAAACATAATATCGTACTTAGGTTCCTTTTTCATCATTGTGTGGGTCCTATTCAAGGCTTCCACAGGGAACCTATAAAAACTAGTAAGAGAAAGAGATATGAAAATCAAGCTTTTTCATTAACATATCAGTTTAGCATAGAAATTTATTCTCCAAAAGTTTGAATTCGCTAGCTCCTAATAGAGTTCTCAATTATCCAAATAACAAGAATAAGCTAAGTATAATCCCTAACTTCTACTTATGCAAAAATACCACATTAATCAACTCTTCAACTTTTCCTTTACTGAAGGGATCTTGCCTCAAGGTCCCTATAATAAGAGCTCTACGTTTTAAGGGTCAAATCACATCGTAAATTAATCTCTTTAATTAGATATTCAAACTGAGATGGTTCTATATTTGATGTATCAATTCATTGAAGGCTTGGCATGTCTTGCAGATTGAATAGGGTCATAATCCCCCTTTTATCTCATCTGGATGCAAGTGAAAACACCTCTTGAAATTTAACTTTCTTGAGTAATGGGTTATTACATCTTTATACATGCATGATATTATCAAAATAACAACTAAAATAAGATACATAACACATTTAGTCATTGAAATCATCTCATTAATAGGGAATTTCATAAATTCCAATATATGTGTATTAATCATGGTCAAAATAGATCTTATGGATTAAAAAGGAAGTCACAACATCTCAAACATGGGACCCAAAATACATCAATTGGGAGGAGCATCATATAGGTATAGTTTGTAACCCACACAATAAACAATACCCACTTTTGAGCAAGTGCAACAAAATATTCCTCATCTTCGTATACATGCATGGGGATGATTGTTGTTAAACAAGTATGTCAAATGATTCAAGTAGCAACTTGACTAGAACCTTTGACTCAAACAAAAATGTCTTAAGTTTCATCGTTGGGACAACTAATTTGTCCTTGCACCAACATTACATAGGGAAATATTAATGTATACCTCATTTCAAGCAAGCATCAACAAGTCATGTTATAGATCACTAAACATCACAATGGAATATGAAGACCTCACATAGACCTAACCTAGATTTCCATAAAAGAATAAATTGTGTCATGCTAGCATGCATATTTGTTAATGTCAACTCTTTGAAATAATTTGTAAGTTTATTATTGTGCACATGTATTAACACATTTCTAATATCTATTGCAACTCTTTAGCTACAACAACACATGAGTGTTTACACACACACACACACACACAATTTATTGCAACATTTTACCCTTGACCTTACAAGGAAACTAGTCTCACAATCCATATTTGGATTTTGGCACATAGGTTCTTGATTAACTATGCATACACATAATAGTAGATAGATATATTTCTCTTTGGTACATAAATAAATAAATCCTTACACACATAAAATTTATTGCAATAATGATCTCTTTGTTTCATTAGGATAGTAAATTCATTATCCATTTTTGGGTTTTGGCACATATATTCTAAATGGATTACTAAGGATTTACATAAGTAGCATATAATGGAAATTATATAGCTTTAGATTACGGTATCTAGTTCTTATTTTGGTTTACTTATTTGCTTATTTGTAACTATATTTACTCATTTTTTATACCCAAGGGATAACTTTGTTGGTTCGATCCTTTTTCTGATATTTAATGCCTAAGAAGGTCATGGGATACATTCCCACCAAGTCCTACAATGTTAATAGACACCGTTGAGGATTTCAAAATCGTATTCCATCGAAAATCTAGGGAAGAGGAAGGAAATATGAGGGACACTAACAAGGTACCAACTTCCTCACCCTGAACACTTAAATATGTGGGAGATTGAGGAAAATTTATTCTTTTGAAAATATATTTATTTGTTTTCTATTCAAGTGCATATCTATCATGAAGTATTGGTTTAATTCTATTTTCAAATCCTATATAAACTTCTTCTTAATTATAACCTTTGACTTCATCAAGTTAGTGGATGTTCCCTATAACATATTTAGGAATATGGTTTACCCAAACTAGAAAATTAATTTTTATTTATTAAAAGGTGCCTTCAAACATTATCATGGATTCAACAATAAAAATCACTTTTAAGTACGATAAATTTTATCCATCAGTTTAGCCTAATAGGTGATGTTGATAGATACAAACAAAATTTCCTCAGGCCAAGTCCCAAGATGTTTGTCTCTACCTATATGGGCCTCATTCGATGTCCCTGTTGGGCCAACATAAAATAGCTGACGTGGCTTTATTAACATTAAGAATCATATTCAAAATTAAAAGAAGTTCCCAAGGACTTTCCGGGGATGTATTTTCCCAAGGAAAAAATGTATTCATCATTTATTGGAGAAATGGTTTCCCTTTAGATATTTAAAGGGCCAATTTATTTAATGGGAAGTTCTTACTTTACCATGAATAGTAATAAAATAAAAATTAATTCTAAGTATACATAAGAAGAATGATATATAACACTTAAAAAATACAACAATTAAGAAACAATTAGATTCGTAGTTAATTAAATTTAACACACTTTCTAATCATAATTTTGTTTTTAATAATAATTAGTTAATCAATGAAATAATTTTTGTGCGTTAATTCATAATTTTAATAAAATCATGCAAAACAACATAACTTTTAAGTCCTAAATATAAGTTATGATCATTTCCATTTATGTTTCTCTTAGTTGCCTTTCAACCAAAATTTTAAATCCAAATTTCATTTGCAACATATTCAATTGAACAATAAATTTATAAATTTAATTGACATAGACAAAGCCATAGTCAGACTAGAGCTTCTTAAAGAGATGGAATAAAAAATACTAAAAATAAAACATAATTTATAGGGTGCACAAGATAGGAAGAAGATCCACATAGAAAAAGGTAGAGCACATAGATAATTTCAATTAGGTGAACATGTGTTCTTGAAAGTAAATGGTAAAAAGTGCTCACTAAATTTGGGAATTTGTTTAAAATGGAAAGTATGCTATTTTGGGTCATTTTTAAAATCTAGATAAAATAATCTTTATTGCATACATGTTAGATTTTCCTACATCCATGCTTGTGCATAATATATTTCATGTGTCTTTTCTTAAAAAGTGCATGTTATCTTAATTATTTAATAGAATTGAACTATGATTTAGGTGGGGCATGAGGGAAGCTTCTAGGTATAGCTAGTGTGCTTATTGGATAGGAAGATCACGTCGATGCTTCAAAATTGATCCATCGAATTGGTACAAGTTTAATAGACTTCCTACAATCTTGAAGATGCTACATGGGAGTATCAGTATTCCATGTAGAAATATTAGCCACAACGTTTTGAAGTTTTTTGAGGATTTCTTTATTGTATATTTGAATATAATGCGCTGAGAATAATGCATAAACAAGGGGAAGGGAAACAGAATACCCATCGATTGATCCCTAGGTTTTAAATTCACATGCATATGGCATGTATAGGTTGTTGATCTATTATGTTTCTAAGCCAAAGTACCCATAATGTTTTTTTGGCTAGAGTGTGTGTGACATCAAAAGGATGAAGAGCCTATAATTGTAATATATACATAAATACTAATTAATCAAACACATCACTTCTATAAACCAAGTAATATAACAAAGTATGGGGGTTATGAATTCATGAAAGTTAATGGGGGATAAGAGTTTAAGGAAAGGGGCTAAGCCAAGGAATATAATATTGTATTTCAAAATAGTAAGTCCTAATTTCATATCATTTCCTATGTTCATAAGTGTTAGGGATATGGTCCTTCCGTGTCACTTGTTAAATAGGGGCCATGCATATGTAAAGTGTAGGTTTAGTGGAAGATCCATTCATTCTAAGGTTATTTTACTATTCTTACTCTAGTATGTGGAGGTGTGAGCTTAGGGAACCCATTGTGTCCTTTTTCTTGTGAAAATTGTGAACCCTATGTGATATTTTGTGTATAATTATCGTTGGATTGACTTAGGGAAGGTTGAAGCATTGAGGGAGGAATTTGTAGATTTTATTTCCCATTGTGTGAGGCTTGGAGGGTTCCTAGACTCCATTGGTGTAGATAGAGTTATTGGAGTCACAACTTTGAGACTTTCTATCGAACCTATGCTAGAGCATGGAAGAGAATCAGAACAACCTGGGGATTACAGTGTAGATAAAGGGGTACATTTCCATAAGTTATGTAGATTAAGGGGAATGAGAGTTGTTGGTTGGAGTTTCTACTAGATTTTGTCACCTTAGTATAAAAAATTATTGATTTAGGTAGTATTTTCCCTAGTAAAGTCATAGTCCCTTTTACCCACCAAAATTAGGTGACCCCATAGGGGAATTGTTCTCCTAGTTATCTCTTCAGTCAGAAACTAGTAAACCTTGAAAATCATTGATTTATCCGATATTATGCCATTTTATCTCTGATCCTGCATCATTCATATGTCCCCTTACCCGTCTGTCGACAACATATGTTAGAAGGTGGGAAATCCAACCCAAATTATATGTTTTTCACAGCGCAATTGGGTTCTTATGCTTATTTTATTGGGAATTTTGGGCATGGATTATTGGGATACTTGGAAGAAGGAAGGTATTTTACTGTGGTTTTTTCCCTCACCTTTAATAAGAGATTAATACTCAATCCTAGACCCATGGGATCTCCCCTATTTACTAATGGTTTTAGGAATGGAACTACTTGGGAAAACCTAATTTTGGTAGTGTGGTCCCTTTTTCGTGTTCCTCATTTTCACTCCCCTCAACACATTACAAGCCCTATTTCATTATTTTCCTTCTTTGGGTCCACATAACTACCGGGTCCATAAAGCACTGGAATTCCCCCTTCCCTTGTCCACATAGCTAAGTCAAGCTTGGAAATGTTTCCATGGAGGTTGATGCAACCAAAATAATTTTAAAAGCATATTGTTGGGGCCCTTGTTTTGAAATTCAATAGATTTTGAGTTGCAGCTAGTACATGGCGGAATGCAACCATGGTAGGTAGAAAGATGTCAAGGTTGTGAAGGAGTAAAGGATAGGTGTCACGACTGTTGCGGGAGAAAGCACAGATGGCGGAAGAGCGTAGAAGGAAACGAGCAGTAGAACTCCTGAATAAGAGAAAGAAACATAAGACAGTCGAGCGAGAAGAAAGGAGGAACTGTCAGTCGCGCTCGTAACAGAACAAATAGGCAGCCATACAATGGATAGGAAGGTTGGTGCAGACATGAATAGACAACCAGGAGCCGCAGGAGAGCTCTGTATGTGTTGTACTGTTCTTCATTCCTCTGTGTTTCTATATTTATCTCTGTCTAATAGGACTTCTTGTATTCTGGTCTGTTCATGCTCACGTAGTTGAGCCTTGTAATAGTTTGTTACTGATAACTGATGCTTAATATAATCAGAAGTGTTGTTCCGAGTATCTGTTATGGTTTTGAATGAATGGTTTTGCAAGCACTTTTAAAATTTTATTTATTGCAAGTCTGAATGCATTTATGAAAGATATATGTTATGGAACATTGTATTACGGCTGTTTAGACTTTCAACATAACTTTGATTCAACTGTATCAATGTTGTTGTTGGGGTGATACCGATCGACTCCCTACCATAGTAAGGTCACGGCATGCCTCGGGAGAGACTCTCGGCTCTTCAAGGCTAGGTGCAAATGCCGGCGTGAAGCTAGACTACGGTGGAAAACCTTGTTGGATCTTAACTTGAACCTGGGTCTTCTCTGCGAGACCTATTCCCTCGCCAACAAATGGTTCCGTTGTCGGGACCCAAAATTTCATTTGGGAGCTAGATCATGGTATCTCAGATCTTAGAAAGAGAAATACGAAGCTGGTAGGATAACCACCTAAATCATTTCATTGCTCAACAAGCTGAGCTGAGACAACAGAAGGAGAAAATGATTAAAAACCTGGTTCTATTCTCTGACTCTGCTAGTGATACCTATGAAATATTTTGGGGAAAGTTCCCAGAAGAACTCTATAACTGGTTGCGGAGGCTTCAGACCAAGGTTGTCAAGGAAAAGTCACAGAAGATCAATCGCAAGTGGGCGCACAAGGATCTGGTGGTCCTTCATCGGTTAAACACCGATTTAACCCAAGCCGTAGATTTTTGGGTGGAATCTACCTTGGAAGGATATATAGTGGAGTTTGCAGTAGAGTGCCACCAATCCTTCTCAAGAGAAGAAGATACCTTCAGATTCGGGTTAAGGGGGAAGCTGCTGAAGGAAATTCCTTTGTGGATTAAGGCATTGATGGTAGACGAAGGACTGATGGGGTTCCAAAAAGCAGAGATGCAAGCGTAAAACCTCTGGTGCCGGGGGAAGGGATTAAGGGAGAGATGCTACAAGAACAGTGAAAATGGGGAGTAGGACTATGGATGTCGAGACCGCCAATAGGTTCAGGGAGCAACAAGCACATCGTAGGGTGAAGATCGCAGACAAGTGGCGAGAGAGGGTGATAAAGGAGTTGAAGAGACAGGAAATTGGTTGAAAGAACAAAGAGGAGGCACCTCAGATGACAAAGGGAATGGAAGGTCAGGTGGGTCCCCATGATATAGGAGGGGCCGTTAAAGAAGTGTGGCAGGTGTATAAGAGTCCAGCCCAGATGGATAAAGGAAAGAAGTCTGATGGAGAAGGTACAGACGCGCGCCCGGAGGAGGTGTTCCATGTGGAGATGCATGTTGCAATCTCAAGGTATTCCTATTCCCCACAGTTCAAGTATCTCTAGTTCCAACCTTCCCCTCGTGCTCTATAAACCCCTAAGTGAAATTTTTGTTAAGTTGCATGAATTAAGTAAGTTGCACAGTATTCAGTCCTTAGTAGTAATACATACTAGTAAAAGGATTGCTAGTGGTACAATATCACAACCAGGAACCAATGGCTTCATTTTTAGTGACGCCTACTTAAGCGAACATGGCGGGATCACTTACCTGGTATCTAGAGTTATCTGGGAAGGGGGACGATAATGTTGAACAACACTGGTACCTCTACGAGGCCATATGGAGGGCACGACAAACACCAAATGTTGGGAAGTTGATATAATTTCAGACCACCCTTAGGGAGAGAGCACTACGCTGGTTTATGAAATGGTCGGAAGCCCACCCGAACCCAGCGATGGCAGATGTAAAGAGGGATTTCATTAAGGAATTCAAACTGCCTAAAACAGACCAACAAGGCCTGTCAGAGATGTGGGAAATCAAGCAGTGAGAAGGAGAGACTGCTTGGGATTTGATGCGGAGATTCAAGGACGCAATCGGGAGAATCAGCTATCCAATTGACCCAAACCATCAAAGGGATTGATTCATTAAAGCTCTACTACCTTTGACCCGAACTCCATTGACTCAACAAAGGATCGAGACGTTGCAAGATGCACTAAAGCAGGCAATGAAGATAGAAGCTATGGTAGGTTACCCGCAAGATTTTAAGGGAGGTGCAGTAGTATAGGACCCCTCTATAATGGTTCTGCAACATTAAATAGCCATTTTGACAAAAAAAACTCAAGTAAATGCAACTAATGCGACTAGAAAGACCGAATGTATGGTGCACGCATTGTCTTATGGAGGGACATGTGGCAACTGAATGTCCTCGGTTCCGGGGCCAAAATGTGGGGACATTGGTCGCAAGGGCATATGGGGCTCCACCACTAGGAGGGGTTGTGCAAATAAACACACAAGGAATATATCCAGTGCAACAGCAATACATAGGGTTCCCTGCACAACAAAATCCAGCCACCAATGAGTACTGTGAAATATGGAAAAATATGGGCCATCAACCTCGCCTGTGTCCAATCTTATAGAAATATTCCAATGTTCCAAATAATATATACTATGAGTTCTATGCCTTAACAACACACGACACAGAGCAATTCTGAGCACTGGATGCACTGGCAGATCGGCTAGACCGGCCTTCATACAGAGTAAACGAAGCTCCCCGAGGAAGAGGAGGAGGCATGAGAGGAGGCCGAGTAGGAGGTACAGGCCTAGTAAGATGCTACAACTGCGACCAGGAAGGACATGTAGCTAGAGAATTCCCACTCCCTAGAAGACCTTGGTGTTCTCAGTGCCGAGTTAACACACACACAACAGAAGATTGCCCAGAGCTTATCAAAAGATGGGAAGAAAGAGCTAGATAGAGGGGGACAAATTTAGTAAATGCAGAACACAGGTTAATGGGAACTCAGACAATGCAGAACATGGCCATAGTAACATGAGGAGGCAAAATAACGGGGGAAGATGTGCATATTATGGACCTGTTGACGGGAAAATATGTCCGACCAATAGTAGGGGATCTCCCCGGTAGAAAGTCCCAATTAGACTTTGAACCGTTTGGAGTAGGGATCCCGTCCGGGGTGTGGGTCCGACTACCACTTAAATGACTATCTCTTCGGGTTCGAGCAACCTGATTGAAACTGCAAACATACACTCATTCACACGATACAGAATACATGACTGATGTATAAAACCAATATATGACACTGTGCGTAGCAAGGTAATAGACAGAATGCATACACTCAGGAAGTGTCGTTAGCAACACATCTATGAGGTATGCATGCAGGATAATCTGACCGCCAAAGAAACAGTTCTTTGTGGCAAGAATATCCCTTAACTTTCCGAAGGATATGACAAAATGCTAATAAAACAGTTCATTAACATTCATCATGAAGTAAATCATAAACTTGAGCATCATCAACACAATCACAGATAGCTATGGTGCATGAATGATACTATTAAATAACACAGATTCATTAATCAGAAGATATTCTGAAACTGTACGCAGAATACACACAATGTTGTCACAGCTAAACACATCATCCAATCAAAGGGGTTTTAACATGTATTGTATTTCATATATCAAGAGTATGCTTCTTCAGTTACAATGCAATAATGCCTTTCAGTCCAAAAAGAGCAACCCTTTACAATGCTCCCCACAGGGGTATTTATAGATTCAACAGACGCACTTATGGCCTTCCGACGGTTCAACTTCCCGACGGTTCAGCTTCCTGTTTGCCAAAATTGCGACCTGCGACCTGGTCGCAAATGCGACCTGCGACCTGGTCGCAAATGCGACCTGCGACTTGGTCGCGGGTGCGACCTGCGACCCAGCGTTTGAAACTATGGAGGTGGTCGCGCAATTGAGGTTTCTGGAGCGTCGACTTTCTTGCCTTTGAGGAAGTCTTTCCAAGTCTGGTAATCCGCCGTTATAGGAGCGACAAGAGGGCTTTCCTCTTTTATCCGATGCATACATTCTAGAGCATTTGGTACCAGAGTCTCCTTCTTCTGGGAGATTAGCATTGAGAGAGAAGCAAGCTTGGTGTAGATTTGCACTGGAGTGACAAGCAACCGGTTCAGGTTCTCTTGTGATGCCTCGAATTCCGGTTCGGCAGCAGCTTGTCTTACGGGCTGCAGAAAAGACTGAATTTCCTGCTCTACCTGCTCCCAGCCTTTAGTTTCATTTAGTGCCCCTAATGATGGAATGTGATGAAGAGCGTTCATGGAGTCGATACCACTGATTAGGTGGTTATACGCGGACACTACTTTGTCCAGATCTTTGGATAGCTTGTCTTTGGATTGCATACTCATCCGAATTTGTACTTTGGCTTCTTGCGTATGACTCCAATCCTTCCGAGGCACGTGTTCGGGAGCTTGCTGATACTATGCTGTCCAATTCATAATTTTTTCCAAGGCTGCCGAGGCTTCCTTGAGCTGTTCGTGTTTCTGCCTGGTTTCTTCCCGTGCCTCTGCTAATGGGGCCACTGTTTGTTTTAGGGTGAGCATTTCCTGGTATACTTGCCTCATTGTCATCTCCAACACATCACATTCCTTCCTGACCGCCAGTGGGACCTCATTCACTTGAGCGGGCCTACCCTGGAGCTGGAGCATCTCATTCTCTAGCCTTGATTTTTCCTGCTCTGCCGCTTTTAGCCGGTTCTGTAAAGAAATAATTTCTCTGCTCATCCTCGTGACATTTTCTTTTGTGACTGCGGCAAAAGCGGTGCCTGCTGACGCTATCATAACTGGATTTGTCCTTGTGTCTGGGACTATGTCCTTTCCGGTGGAGACCGTAGAGATGGCGGGGTAGCCTGGCGCTAAGGATTTCCTTTTCTCTTGTCGAATCTTGAAAGAGAATTGGTCAAATGTCAATCTGGTCAAGTCGGAGACTTCTTCTTCTTGCTCCCCCGGAAAGTCATCAACATTGAGGGTACTTCCCGCGCCACCTGCAGGGATATCCAGGGGAGATAGGTCGATGTCATCTATTAGCTCGTCTTCTTCATCCTGCGTTTGACCCTTTTCTTTCTCCTTTTGCCGGCGCTCTGCTTCCGCCTTGTCATGTTCTTCTTTTTTCCGGCATTCTACCTCTGCCTCTGCTTCCTTTTCCTCTATCCTCTTTCTCTCTGCCGCGGCGGCTTGTTCTGCCTTTTTCTGGCGATCGACTTTGTCGAGTTCTTCTTTCAGTGCCTTTTCTGCCGCCGCCTGTGCCTCCTTTTCCTGTCTTTCTTTCTCCTCCTCTTTTTTCTTTTTTCGTTCTGTCCTGGCGTCTTTCTTGCGTTTCTCTTCATCTTCCTTCTTCTTCTTCTCCTCTTCCTGTTTTGCCTGGGCTTCTGCTTCCCTTTGTTGATCTGTGGTGTCAGGTCCCGTACCGGCCTGTGTTCTTTTATCTTTGGAGGAAGAAGAGCCTCCAAGCTTCTGGCTTCTTTCTCCTAAATTCTGATGCTCTACTTCTTCTCGGTCAGAGTCGATTCCTGGCGCGAGATGCCTATTTGCGTTATACCAATTTCTTCTCTCATCCTCATCCAGGCGCTCGACATGCTGATAACTCCATCTAAAATTGGCCCTTTTACAATGTTCAGGAACTATCCTGACTGGGTCGTAAGTTCGGCAATCCAGATTTCTGAAGTGATAGCTTTTCACTTCTTCCCCTTCACGCGCTACTTCTCTGGAGTCCTTGACCGTATAAGCACCAATGGTGAGAGGTAGAGCAGGCCAAGGTTTCTTCTTCCCTTTGGTAAGGACGTTAGAGAAACCCGTGGTCATCTGGAAACACACCTCTTGTATGAGTACCTTATCGGTAATAAACTTGGGTAGAGAATGTGGTGCTTTAAACGAGCCAAATACTCGGATGATCGTGAATTCGGCGAATGGGAACCAGTGTGCCACCTGACCTAGTGTCTCCATTGCTCGCCAAGACATGCAGGGGGTGTCTTGACCAAATAGTTTCCCGTAGAGGGCGGGGATGAATATGTGAGAGATTTGTTCGATGTCCGACTTGTACCTGGATTCCCAGAATACCCTGGTCTGCAAGTGTATTGTCTGGGTCTGTTCGGGGTCCCAGTTATGTGGCCATCACTCAACATGCATCTGGGCACAGACAGCATCTAATAGATACGAAGCCATGTAGAATTCTGATGGCGCTCCCTCGTCTGGGGCTAAAGCTGAAGCCAAATTTGTGTGCATGGAGCCCATTAATATACCAGCCCAATTGAACCGAGTGCCGTGGACTGTTACGTGTTCTATAATGGTGGCCCATGTTCCGTTGAAGGTGGTGGCATCCGAACGCCCGTATATCCTGCACAGCATGGCGGCCACTAGCTTATAGACCTTCCTCAGACTGGCCACCGGGTACTCCTGGTCCTTTTTGATCTTAAATTTGTCTGGTTCTGCCCACCACCTTCTGATTGTGTCAACCATTGGCACTTCATTTGCAGCAAACCATCTTGGGGAGAAGTTCACCTCTGGTTTGGGAAGCGAGTAGTAGACCTGTGCTCTTGAACTTTCCAATGTTGCGAAAGCTTTCCCTGCACTATCTCGGATTGCGAAGCTTTTCGGATCCGTCTTCTGTATGATCCAGTCCAATATCTCTGGGCACGGAAAGATGGCAGGATGCGACCCAGCTAGGTGCAATTTGGACCTTTTGACTTTCAGGTATATTTCACGGTCCGGGAGATCTTCTGGGAAATCTTCTTCTAGCATGGCGAACTCACGGTATACTTCATACCACCTAAGGCTATCCTCC
Source organism: Pinus albicaulis (assembly GCA_034641835.2). NCBI lineage: Eukaryota > Viridiplantae > Streptophyta > Pinopsida > Pinales > Pinaceae > Pinus > Pinus albicaulis. The sequence continues at coordinate 735,927,636 of CM076570.1, read as the reverse complement.
TTTGCGAAGGTGCAAAGGGTGTCTCTCTATATTGGCGGCGGAGATGTTTGTATGTCTGCGTCTGATTCTTCCTCCACCACCTGCCTGGTTCTCCTTCGGGATACCCGGGGTGCCATATTGCTAGAGTTGGAGAGGACCGGTACTGTGTCTGCTCTGAATTCACCTGCTGCATTTAGAACAGAATCACAGGATAAGAAAGACATGATGATAATGGCTAAATAGAGTCTGTACATGCAAAGATTTAATTGACTGTTCTCTGGGAGTCGCTGGGTCGCTGATCCATGAAAGGACTCACCCGCGACCTCGCGACCTTGCGACTAGGTCGCAGGGTCGCAGAGTCACTGAGTGGGAGATTTGCGACCTTGCGACCTTGCGACCTGGTCGCTAGGTCGCAGGTCGCACTTGCGCCTCACGGGGTTTTCGCGCGCGCGCGACCTTGCGGCTAAACTTTCTTTAACGGGAAAAGTCTGCGGTTTGAAAGGGCCTAAACTGACCATAAGGCACAGCCATGAGGAATTCGGCAAGAGACGGGTGACCTTGGGGTTTGTGGGAAACAAAACGACGGTGAAATTCCAAAGAAAACCCCACATCCTTTCCAGCAAATAAATAAGACCGTGGGGAGGCTCAAAAATGGCAAGAAATGCTTAACAGGGAAACATAGGGAGGAAAAGGCAACTTACCCGGAAGAAAACGTGCCAGTCGACCTGTCAGAGCAATTCCGCGGTTTTCGCTGAGAGTCACAAATGCGACCTAGCGACCCGACCTTATATAAAAAGGTCGCACATGCGGACATTTAATGAGGTCGCAAGTTGCAAGTTTGCGACCTTGCGACCTTGCGACCTTCAGGTCGCTGGGTCGCAAAGGTCGCTGGGTCGCTAATTTCTTTAAAACTTCATTTTGCGACCTTGCGACCTTGCGACCTCAAGGTCGCTAGGTCGCAAGGTCGCAAATTGATCAAATTCTGACTCTTGCGACCTGGCGACCTGTGCGACCTTAGGGTCGCAGAGTCGCATGGGTCGCATGGGTCGCAAATAATGCATATGCGACTTAGCGACTTGCCTTTAAAACTTTACTTGGATTTTTTCCTTCTTTAGTTTTAAGGGGGGGGCTCCAAAAATTTTGAAGTGTGTGTTATGATTTTATGTATTTTTGGAGGGTGTTGTAGGAGCTACAACAGGACCCAATAAAATTGATCAGGACAGCATCCCCAAAGCTCCTGATCAAACCAGAACGACAGAAACAATTTTTTCAGGAAGCAGCAGAAACGTTTGCCCAATTGGGGGGAAACAAAAGAATTAAGTTACAGAAAACTCAGGAAGACAATGAAACCCAAAGTAATTTTGAACCTTTGATCCAGGAGTGGTTCCATCTATTCCTCAAAACTTTTAACAATGCACCAATGCTAGAATGACTAAAGTAGAACCTGGAAGGGGTGCTGAAGAAGAACACGGGAGCAAGAGAATCAGCAGAGGCGAACCAGAAGTATGTACAGAGAATAAAGATAAATAAATGAAGGAAAGGAAATGAATTTCAAGTGAACACACACTTTGCGGGGTTCCAGATTAAAGACACCATGCTTGATTTGGGATCCGATGTCAACATCCTACCAAGAAAAACTTGGGAGGCATTAGGGAAGCCAAGATTGACATATTCACTGATTCAACTTTGGATGGCGAACCAGTATTGCATTGTTACCATCGGCAGACTGGAGGAGGTTGAAGTTGACATTGCAGGAGTAAAGACATTTATGGACTTTGAAGTCATCAACATCATGGGAGATAAAGTTCCATACCCTCCACTATTAGGAATTGATTGGGCCTTTGAAAATTATACAACAATAGATCTAAAGAAAGAGATGATGATCTTTGAGGACGAGGAGATCAGAGTCACTCAGCCACTCGACCCATACCAAGGACCGAGATATATAGAGACTATGGATAACAGAGAAGATGCTCAGCTTTTGGACCATCGCTATCAAATGACCGCAGGAAGAAGAGAATATTACATTAACCCGACAATAGAAGGCTCGGTAAGCTGGAGAAGCATCCAAAGCTCAGAATTGGGATCAGAAATATCTTGGGATGATTGGCAGCAAGGAGGGTATGAAACAAATACAAGGAGATGCACCAATATTGGAAGAGTCAGCTAGATTGGGGCCGAGATTCAGGAACACCCAATCTTATCTAATATGAAGGCTATAAGCCTTTTCATAGCCAAGATAGAAACTACGGTACCGGAAAGTCACAAAGTACCATTGATGGACATAGCATTACAATCCACGTCTGCAAGATGTTGGAGTAATCATCGCAACTCATTGATGCAATGGGACGAAGTTGCGGCAGCACTAAAAGCCAAATTTAAGGAAGAAGAAGGACCCAGAAGTAAGGAAAAGTACCAAGGGGACTCAGACCCCATAAACCATCTAAAGAAATGTGAAGCACAATGGAGAACCGATGGATATCCGGAAGAACTGTGGGTCCACCAGTTTATCCACTCTCTGGACGTAATTCCAAAGTCCTGGTACCTGACGGAGGAAAAAAGAAGAGGGAATAACAAATGGCAGGAAGTTGCGGAAAACGTCACACAGTGTTTCTCGTTTGAAGGAAAGACAGAGCTGGTTGCAAAAGCTTTGCAGGCTATCAAGAAGGTATTGTTCTTCCTAGGTATTCAACAGACGGACGAGCAGTCGTTTCAGTACTAGGGTATCCAACAAAACATGGCATGTCAAAAAATTAATAGTGAGATGGACGATGACAATCTGGAGGATCTCAGGCACCTGTATTTCGAAGAAATGGAGGGGGAGAGGGACATCAAAGAAGAATCGACGACAGAAGGGATCCATCTGCTACCTCTAAGAACCAAGAAATTAAATATTGGAACAAAAGACAAACCTAAATTGGAAACAATTGGAGACTACTGGTATGAACAAAAAACTAAGGAAATATTTAGTCTACTCAAGGAATACAAGGACTTGTTTCCTTCATCAGTAGCAGATCTAAAGGGCATAAAAGGGGAGATGGGGGAAATGCGGATAATACTAAAGCCCGATGCAAGGCCTGTGAAACATAGACCATATCGTCTGAACCCAAGATTAAAGGAAAAGGTGAAAGAAAAGATTGACAAAATATTGAAAGCTGGATTAATATTCCCAGTAGAAGAAGCAGAATGGGTAAGTCCCATAGTTATACAGAACAAAAAGGAGAAATCGGAGATACGAGTCTGTGTAGATTATAGAAGCTTAAACAATGCTTGTATCCATGATCCGTTTCCTACTCCATTCAGTGACAAATTCGTCGACAACGTTGTGGGGAACGAGGCATACTCATTCACCGATGGGTTCTCAGGATACCATCAAGTAAGAATAGCGGAGGAAGACAAGAGAAAGACAACATTCACCACCGAATGGGGCTCTTTCGCATACAATGTGATGCCATTCGGATTGAATAATGCACCAGTAGTCTTCTCTCGCATTGTGATAGCCACATTTTGGGAATACATCCACAAGTTCTTAGAAGTCTACATGGATGACTGGAATGTTTATAGCATACTAAAGGATCATGCGAGCCTGTTGAGAGTAATGCTTGATAGATGCCGACAAATTCAGATCTCGTTGAACCTGAAGAAGTGTATATTTTTCGTACCGTTTGGAACACTGCTAGGGCACGTGGTATGTAATCAAGGTGTTTGCGTAGACCCGGCCAAAGTAGCAGTGATTGTTAGTATGGAGGCGCCAGAAACGATAAAACAGCTAAGGTCACTGCTGGGCCACACAGGTTACTACTGGCGTTTCATTCACAACTACGCCAAGATAAAAACACCATTAGAAAATCTATTGAAGAAATCAGAACAGTTCCAGTGGATGAACAGCTATAGAACAACCCTGGATACCCTAAAGGAAAAGCTGGAAAGTGCGCCAATACTAGTCCACCCAGACTGGGACAAACAGTTTCATGTACACATCGATGCTTCCAGCATTGCGCTCGGAGTGGTCTTAGCTCAACCTGGAGACACTTCAGTCGATCATCTGGTATATTTTTCCTGTAGCAAGTTGTCCACAGCGGAATGGAAATACACAACAACAGAGCGGGAGGCATTGGCAATGGTGTACTCTCTTCAAAAATTCCGCCACTACTTGTTGGGAGGTAAGTTCAAACTTTTCACAGATCACTCAGCATTGAAATACTTAATAAACAAGCCGGTCTTAGAAGGGAGAATCTGCAAATGGCTCCTACTATTTCAGGAGTTCACCTTTGACGTAATTGTAAAACCTAGAAGACTTAACGTAGGACCTAACCACCTATTTCGACTAGAGAATGGAGAAAATGGAGGATCTCTAGATGATCAGTTATCCGATGTTGATATTTTCAGAGTAGAAGCCATCCCAGACTACCTGAATGAGATAAAAACCTACCTCACGATAGGGCAGTGTCCGCAAGAGTATACTTCAACATAGAAAAGGCACCTGGTAGTTCGAGCTGCAAAGTATCAGCTGATAGCGGGTCATCTATACAAGATGGGGCTAGACCACATTCTTTGAAGTTGTGTCCTGGACCACGAAAGAGAAATTGTACTATGGAAAAGCCACAGTGGTGTTGCGGGCAGGCACGTGGGAGTGAAACTGATGACACGAAAGTTACTACAAGCAGGCTTATGGTGGCCAACACTGCATAAGGACAGCAAAGCATTTGTTCAGAAATGTGACGTTTGTCAGTGGACAAGACGACCATCTCACAGAGATGAGATACCACTTTATCCGATAAATGTACTATAGCCATTTGAAAAGTGGGCCATCGATTTTGTAGGACAAATCACACCAGCTGCAAGGTGCTCAAAGGCAAGGCACATAGTAACGACGACCGACTACCTGACACACTGGGCAGAAGCAATGCCAGTGAGGAACTGCATGGCAGAGACTACTGCTAGGTTCATATTTGAAAATATAATCAGCCGATTTGGGTGTCCAAAAATCTTGACCAGCGACCAGGGTACCCACTTCATCAATGACACCATTAAGTCCCTCATGGAGAGCTTCATGATACAACACCATAAAAGCAGTCTGTATCAACCGCAAGCGAACGGTACAGTGGAAGCATTCAACAAGATACTAGAGAAAGGCCTAACAAATATATGCAATGCGCAGCGCGATGACTAGGATGAACGGATACCAGCAACACTGTGGGCATATCGAACAATGGTAAAATGACTAAACAACCAAACGCCCTTCCAGCTAGTTTATAGAAGAGAAGCGATAGTACCAGTAGAATTCATCATACCAAGCCTTCTAATCGCAACAACTCTACAGTTATCTGAAGAAGAATTCCTAAAGGAGCTATTGCAGGAGCTGCAAGAACTTGAAGAAGGACGGTTTATTATAGAATTTCATCAGAGGTACAAAAGGAGAGATAGAAATCTTGGCACGACCGGCATATTAAGCACAAGAATTTTTAGGTCGGGGAGAAATTTCTACTCTATGACAGTAAATACCAGAAGTTCCCAGGGAAACTGTAGATGCATTGGCTAGGACCATTTCATGTCATATAAATCAAACATTCAGGAGCAGTTTGGTTGGCACAACTGAACGGCCAAGTTCTACAGGGATGGGTCAACGACACACACCTAAAGCCCTACCAAGAGTAAGTTAACCATTTCATTTTCAATAACTCTCGCAACCGAGAGGAGTCAGTAGGGTAGAATAGGGTCAATAACTCTCTCGCACCCGAAATGAGCATAGATAGGATTCAACATAATAAAAGAAATTACAGTTGTGTTGCGGAGACCGCAATGCAACCAATAGTGGTCAGGGAGGGGTAGTGTCCAGCGTGTCATCCACGTCAGACAGAAAAGCGTGCCGAACATCAGCCCATCATCATTAAGCGTAGTACTAGTGTCAGTCCGTAGGATTACCAAGGTTTGGAAATAATTTCCATAATTAGCATCACCCATACTGTAATAAGTTTTATATAATTAGACATAACAACCAGCCTTTGCGTCTGCCCAAATCCCAAAACCACAGTCAGCAATGTCAAAACCCACCTCAGCAGCTAACTAATCGCACGATTGTAGTCACGAGAGAAGCCAGGGAAAAATTAATTAGTTATGGGGTCTCATCAACCTCACCCGTGTTGGATACTTACATAACCCGCATGCAGAGAAGCGCGAGAATGCCAGAAAAATCCAAGTTAGAGTTAGAAACCTCCAAAAGAGCAAGGGAAGTTGAACCAAAACTAGAACAGAGAAGGTGTCTGGAAGAAGGAATTCAAGAGAAAAGAGAGAGAACTGTTCTACAGGTATACCAGCGACGAGCCAGAATGACAAGAGTAAGCCCAGCGGTTGTGGAACAGGAGATGGACAGAAGAATTCATAAAATGGAGTCCCTTGTGGGAAAATACAACAGTGCGACCCTGATCGACACAGACCTTACGGATTCTTTTGAGTTTACTACACTAAAAAGGCAGGTGTACATCGAGAATTATGCAACAGAAGCAGGGCGGGCAGCAGCAAGAGTCCTGCTTGAGTTCATGGGTATCCAACAGTCCACGATAATGAATTTAAGGAACTTACCAGTGTTCGAGATTACAGGCACTGCAATGCAGTGCACAAAATTTTTGTTAAGCAGGATTCAGAATGGTTCTCTATGGCTAGGAAAGGAAATCCTAATTCATGCTAAAGACATCCACAAATTAACTGGACTGTCGCAGGAGGGAAGGGACGTATCATCAGCATTCCAAACTGTATCTAAGAGGGCGAAGAAGTTTGGAGACACGGACTACTATGCCAAATATGGCACTCGAAGAGGAGGGAAGGGAGAAAAGATTGAGTTGATTAATAGACCGAAGGTCAAGTTCGCTTGCTACCTAGTTGCTAGCAAGAAAATGAGGCACTATACAAAATGGGAGTGCACATTAAATACAATTTCAGTTGTGGAGCATTGTGTCCAAGGGACAAGGCTGAATTGATGCTCTTTCCTGCTAAAAGAATTGTTCGAAGCTTGCGAGGACAATTACAAGAGAGCGACCGGGTTTATCTATGGATATTTGATCATGGCACTGGCCATGTGGAAATGGACCTTCCCCAGCATCAGGATACCAGTAGAGATAGTAGAAGATCAACCTGTGGCAATGAAGTTTGTGCCGTGGAAAGTGTCTGGAGACCGGCCAAGCACAAAGGAAGTGAATGCAGAAGCTTTCAGAGTCTGGTATGGCCAGATGGTTGACGTCGTAATGAGTCAACAAAGGATTCCAAGAAATCTACTAGATGGATATAGTGGGTAGGTCTGGTTTGGAATCACACATAAGCATACTTTTCTCAGGCCTACATGTGTACCAGAAACAATGTTCCAGATGAGGCCTTTGAAGTTCCAAATTGACGAAGCAGCCTTCCACACGGAGGTTTGTTCATGGTCATGAGTGGCAATGGAGATCAGGGATGGAGTGTACACGTACTTCTTTGACGGAATGTTGCCAAACCTGCTACCAGGAGAAACTTTGGAGGAAGCAGCGACCAGGATGTCAAAGCTACAACTCTTCCCGATTATTCAACAATTAAACACCAAGGTAAAAAGCTTTAATAGAGTAGTTCAAGTACTAGAAAGTGATGCCACTCCATTTCCAACATTTTCAGAATTTCAGGCATCCCAGTCTAATCCATATTCCAGCACGGCCTCCGTATTTGCGCCAATACCCAATGTTTTTTTTAATTCCCCTCCCTCGGCGACTACAACGCTGGTTGGAAAGAGTAAAGCTGCGAAACCAGCAGCGACACCGAAGGCAAAAAGGGCCAAGGTTGTAGAATCTAGCCCGGTGGTCGACCTCACAGGGGAGGATCCACCTTGATAGTTGAGTGTAGGGGTACCAATCCGAGAAGAGATGACAGTTGAGCTCGAAGAGGCCAGAGTATTACCACCCCATAACCCCATATCCCCCCTTGATTTCTTAAACATCCGCACATCGCCACCTCGCACCCACCACCTCATCCATCTCCCGGGAACCCTAAAATTCTGCACCATCCACTTCATCAGCCACCGTGTCTGATCCAGTCGTCAAAAGAATAAACAATGGGGACCACGGAATGGAGGTTAACTCGGGTATAGAATTGGTACCCCCAGTGAACCCAACCATGATCCCGCAAACTACTTTTACCGACCTCATTAATCAGTTAGAGCAGTTGATGGAAGAAACAACTGGGTCACTCCCCGAGCAGACTTCGATCCACCCAGTTGACCTAGTAGGTCAACAAGGGCAAAAATATCTACAGATGGCGGACTCTAGCAACTGGCTACAACAGCAAACACCGCCACAACACTGCAGGACCAGTCAGCGAGATCTGTCGCCAGCGGACAGCCACTCCGTGCACGAATTCCAGATTAGGGTACCTCCGGTACCAAAAGCATGGAAACTTGGGGGACAGCCCAACTGTACCATTTCATTCTGAGAGCGGCCCAACAATCCGAGAGATTCCACTCGGAGCTCTAGCAAAAATGCGAGCAGCAACAACAGCAGATAAGCACGCTTATTGAAGAGCATGAACAGCTGAAGATGGAAAAGGGGCAGTTATAGGAGAAACTGGAGACAATGACGAGAGTATTTAGGGACGTTTGGCCTACAGTAACGGCTAGCAGTAGCCAAATACCAGAAGAGATGCAGGAAACCAATGCAGTCGAATAGGCAGTCTACCTCAAGGTAGCCTACTCAAATCTCCGGCAGGAAAATGTAGAACTCAAGGCATCATTAGCAGCCCGACCCACGTTACCTGACCCAGTGGTTGTGTACTCGGCACAGATTTCAGAAAGACAGGGCCAAGTAACGAAAATGCAGAAAGTTCTGAGTACTGCAGCAAAAGAAGCATTCGACCTACTGCAGGCTCTACAAGAATGCTCGACAACCCTTTCTCTGAAGGCACAACCGGTCTCGCTACAACTTCAACAGATATCAAGAGAAATCTAGGAAGCCACAGACCCAACTGGATTGGACCAACTCTATGCCCAGGCAGATGTGTTAGAGGACCAGATACAGCAAATAGAGGAGAACTCAATGACAGCCAAACAAGCCATCCAGGAGCTTCGGCAGCCTGTAAAATTCAATGCATAGACAATGTAACAATTGGCCTCTGAGGCCAACACTTAGAGCAACATCGTGTTTGGTGCCTTGCCGTCGAATGTAGGGGAAGAGGTTGTCACGAAGATCATAGCTGAGACTGAGGAGCTAATGCAAGGATGGCAGCAGGCCATGACAACCTTCCAAGAACTCAAGGAATCAGCTCTAACCAAGGTCCCAGAGTTGGGGCCCTTGTTTGGACAACTGGGAGAAGGAAGGAAGGCAGAGCAGGGCATAGGGCCGAGCGGACCCATGGAAGTAGAGACAGTGCAAATCAATTGACTCGGGGCGAGTCAATAAGATGAGTTTGGGACCTATTGGGGCCCTTGTTTAGAAATTCAACAGATTTTTAGTTGCGGCTAGTACGTGGCGGAACGCAACCACGGTAGGCAGAAAGATGTCAACGTTGTGAAGGAGAAAAGGACAGGTGTCGCGGCTGTTGCGGGAGCAAGCACAAATGGCAGAAGAACACGGAAGGAAATGAGTAGTAGAACTCCCGACTAACAGAAAGAAACAGAAGACAGCCAAGCGAGAAGAAAGGAGTAACTATCAGTCGCGCTGGCAGCAGAACAAATAGGTAACCAGCCAGCGGATAGCAAGGTTGGTGAAAATGGGAATAGGCAACCGGGAGCTGCATGAGAGCTCTGTCTGTGTTGTACTGTTCTCCATTCCTCTGTTTTTCTGTATTTCTCTCTGTCCAATAGGACTTCTTGTCTTTTGCTCTATTTATGCTCACGCAGTTGAGCCTTGTAACAGTTTGTCATTGATAGTTGATGCTTAATATAATAATAAGTGTTGTTCCGAGTATCTATTATGGTTTTGAATGAATGGTTTTGGGAGCACTTTTAAAATTTTATTTATTGCAATTCTAAATGCATTTATGAAAGATATATGTTATGGAACATTGTATTACGGCTGTTTAGACTTTCAACGTAACTTTGATTCAACCGTATCAATGTTGTTGTTGGGGTGATATCGATCGACTCCCTACCATAGTAAGGTCGCGGCACGCCTCGGGTGAGACTCTCAGCTCTTCGGAGCTGGGTGAAAATGCCGGCGTGAAGCTAGAATACGGTGGAAAACCTTGTTGGCCCTTAACCTGAACCCGGGTCTTCTCTGCGAGACCTGTTCTCTCGCCAACACATATAATTTCCACACACAAGAAACAAAAGAAAAGAATAATATAAAATGCAAAATATGGTCAAGGCATTTAATATATCATGTGGGAAAAATCCAAACATGAGTCATACCCCTTATCATGGTCATCACCCAAGTTCCTAGGATGCTATGAATGCCCCCACATCATCAAGGAACCCATGCATGTCCCAACCCCCGGTGGGAAATGAACTTCCCCAACTTAAGGGCTTAATAACTACTTTACAACATACACAACATGCTCTAATTTCTCAGAGCCATCAGCAACAATACAAAGAAAAATAAAGAAAAGGAAAATAAAGAGGGGTGGAAAATCAAAGGTCGTGGTAACTCATGTATCCATGATATCTCCCTACTACATATATATACCCAATATGTGGACATACCTAATTATTTCTATCCTTGTACCCATGGAATTCGACCTCGGGAGCCCTATGATCCCATCCATTTCATCATCATCCATATGCCACTTATCAATTGAAGGATGTAATAAGGACTTTTCTTCCACCTTAGGGGATGGGAACACTTAATAGTGTTGTTTATTAGCCACTCCTGCCTAAAGAGGTAACACTATTATGAGATCAAAGCCCCAAATTTGGAAGGGGATCTCAATATGAAGTCCCATTGTGCCCTTGATTAACGAGATTGGTTAACTTAGATGCACTAATGAGTTATCGTAATTAATGGTGAGGATGCAACACTGGAAATTATATGTAATTGGCATGTGGTTTCATAATGGGCTGGGAAACTTAATTGGGGACCATGTCCACCATAAGATCATATTTACACTCTTGCGTGAAGTGTTGAGAGCCATGGAACTCCCAACATGTGCATAGCATCATTTCACACCATGGGAACCTTCAACACCCTTAGTTGTCTACTCATTGCTCCACATTATTCACGAGATGATGAACTTGGACCAATGTTCCCTGGCTGCCTTAACATTTGCAACATGGTGTAGTAGCCGATCCAAGGCCCATTGGAGGTTTGTCTCACTCTTGAGACTTGGGAAGGAAAGCATCATTGTCAGATCCCTCACTAAGGGACAATTATAGTCTATTCTATCATTAGGAGACCGATGAGACCAATTTTTGTGCCCCGAACACAAATTGGGACCCCACATGATGATTTACATGGAGAGTTAGGGGCCACCCCCCAGTTCAAGATTTATGGAGCCCTCTCACACATTTAGGCACCAAGAGGACTCAACATTTCCTTCCAACAACCATACATCATCATGTTGTCATCATTTTGGCTTGCATTTGGGTGGCTAATTCATAATTTTGTAAAGCTACTTGGTTTTATTGTGACCAAGGGATATATCTTAACATTTATAATGTTAAGGGGTTAGTAGGCATAATTTGACTTAGTTAGTCACATACAAATAAGAGATATATCATTTCTAATCTATCATAATCATCACACTTAGATTGGATCTCTTGAAAATAACTCACACTTGATTCTTTGGCTATTGGATAATATTTTGGAATGAATTGTGATATTTGGAGATAATTCACATTTCTTCTTTGGAGCTATTTCTTGGATCTTGGATGGATATATTGGATGTCATATTGTAAGTTCATAATGTTAATGAAATATTTTTCTTGAATTTGTTTAATGTATGGAATTTCTACTCTAGAATGTGATAATTATGCCCTAATTATTGAAAATTAATTTTGGAAGGCTTTTTAGTCGAGTATTGCATATGTTAATCAATGTATGGCACTCAGTGAATGTTTCTAGTGGAGTAAATTCTTGAACTCTCCATGAAATTACATTATCTTTGAAGTGGGTAAATGCTTAAAATTTGGTACCTAGGGCATAATTTTTAAGCCTCATTAGATATGATTTGGCTCATCTTGAACATCCTAAGACACCATATGCCAAAAGGACAAGGCATTAATCCAAGTCCTTGATGGTCATCTCCACTTTTCATCCATAAGTTTCCCTCTTACAATTCGGTTCTTTTAAGGCTAGGGTTAAAATATAGGGCTTTTAGGGAAATTTTAGGGAGGATTTTTTTAGGATTTCAAGAAACCTAACATCAAGCTTAAGATATTTTCTACATATGGTCCAATTTTGGTGGGAATCCACTCGAATTTCATCCATAAAATATTTTTCCCTAGGTGTTGTTCCAAGAGGGAAACCCTAGGTTCTAATCCCTCAACTCAAGGACTTCCTTGAAGGCTATATGAGCTCCGTACTTGTTGAAGTATATCATAAGCCTTTTCTCTCGGGCCTTGACCTTGTGAACACTTATTACCATTGAAAAACCTCAAAAACCTAGGTCTTTTGCCTTTCTTTCTAGGGCTTTTCTTAGAGAGAAATTTCCTTCTTTGAAGCCTTGTACCTTTATTGACCCTCTCTTTCGAATGAGATCTAGCTCCATCACCTTGTACATTAAACCCTAGAATATATATTATAGGTTATCATAACCATACTTGGACTCCTCCCATTGGTGGAAGTCCATAAACAATAGGGGACCTTGGCTATGGTGAAAGTGGGCCATTGCCCCATTATTATCACTTAGTCTATCTCTTTGTCTTGTAGGGTTTCCCTCTCAAGGTCAACTATATTTTTTGGTAACATTTTTGGCATCATTTATAAGGAATAAGTGAGTATACCTTTATGAAATATTCACCTTCTTTCTTAACGATAATATAAATCCTTATCTAGCGACTCCATTGGAAGAAACAAACCGTAGTTATTCATTGAATTTCAAAACTTATTCTTGTAGGGTGAATCAAGAATCTCTCAAGGCATTTGAATTTCACCCTAGTGACTCCATATATGAGATATTATAAAAATTTGCATGGAAATAAATGGCTCACTCGAAAGGCCTATTTTATATGTTCCATAATAATCTCTTGGGAGCCATGCTATTGAGGAGCCTCCTCAAAGCCATGACAAATGGTTGTGGCTCTTCCAAAGATATGATGATTTCAACACAACTCACTCATTCATCAATAATCAAGATGATGCGAGTGTGGATATGTATGAATCATCTATCTCTTCATGTCATAAGGATTATATGCCTAAGATTTATCTTCATTGAAAGTTTGTGAGCTTAATAGTTTAATTTTCCATTATCTCATTGCAAGAAAGGTTTCACGAGTTGGATTTATATTTTCCCTCCTCATCCATGAACCCTGATACATGGTCCCCCCACCCTTGCCAAGGAATAGAGCAGTTCAAGTTTCAACGGAAAAACTTTGGACTAAATGAATCTACCTAGGATATGGTAGGAAAAAAAGGGTATTATACCTATTTTTGTATAATGATTAAGAGGATGTAGGAGCTATGATTATAAAGCTTAATTTTATTATTTTTCTTTATAGTTATAAAAACACCAAGGATGGTGTTCCTTCAAGAGGGTGGGGTTTGTAACAATCCTGCCTTACTATCCCTTGTTTTTGTATACGTGGTTATAATTGTAAAGACCAACATGGAAATTGCGTCTAGCTAAGACAACTATCATAAACAATCTAGGTATTAATTGTTTTTCTTGAAAAAAAACAAAATATGAAATGTTGTTCCAAAGAAAGGGACATGCAGATCCAATGATGAGGGAGTGTTATAGAGACGCCACCTGACACATGATAAAGAGGTGATTGGATAAGTGGAAATTACCACATTTTCACGATTCCATGATGTGAGGGAAGTCTAAGTGGGTAGTCTCTTATAATATGAGGGGGCGTAAGTAAAATGAAGAGTGGGAAGGAAAAGTGAGCATGAAGTGGAGGAGGTAAAGAATGGAGACACTGATTAGGAGAGAATGAGATTAGTATTGGAGGTGAAATTAAGCTTTTTTCTCTGGAATTTGGGGTGTTTCCCAGATATTGATGTGTTGGGCCACAAGACTATGGTTTCTAGGCCTGTCTGGCCAGTGTTAGGCTTAGTGGAAGATTTAACTAAGAGTTATTAACAACTAAGTTATCATTTGAAATGTTGATAAACCATGTATGACTTGTTGAATGGGATGATAAACCACATGGGTTCTTGCTGTAAAGATGATAAAACACTAGGAAGGGTAGTTGAACCACTATGGTGCTTGTATGGAAGGCTAATAAACCAACTAGAAAGTGGACTATAAGATCTTGCAATTATTTCCTTGAAAATACAACTAATAAACCACATAAATAGTAGGTTCATACTCCTGGAATTGAGTGATACCTCAATTGGGACTTCAATGAATTCCTTGAGTAACCATCCCCTTAGAATTTGGATCCAATTCAGGGATGGTTCACTGCAAGAAATATTGTGGTGTAATAGGCCTATGGTTGGGTGGATATTTGAACTCCTTCCTTCAATTTCCAACCATCTTTGAAGATACAGATAAGTGTAAATTGCTTTTGTATACTGCGTTATGGAATATGTCGATTCTTGTTATATGTGAATGATGCAATAATTTATGTGTTGATAAAAGTAAATGATGCCTTAGTAGTGAGACTCACTGTCATGCTCATGATTGGAATGATATTATGTGTATTCATGAATTTTGATGTCTATTTGGACTGTGTTTTCTATGGTTATATTCATGGTGATATCAAAACTATTTATTTTTTGATACCTCGATATACTCTGGAAATTTGTGAATGACTAAATATATGAATAAAACTTATACTTGTAATGGTTAATTGTTACACAGCAATTTGTCACCGTCCCTACAATCCCCATCCCGCACATTGGAGGGCTCATTCCGTGACCTGTGAGCAGAGACAAGACTTGAAAATACTTTCATTGCATCCCTCTGAAGACGAGCTTTCATTGCCCTGAAGACATCTCCTTATAAAAAAATCCTAAAAATAGCTCTTTTTCCATTGGCGCGGTTCCATAGTTCAGCCCTCACGCCAAGGGGGCAAATCCTCCAAAGAGGGCGCGCCAATTGGCGCTCTGTCATAGAGCCGCACCCGCGCCAACCATATTAAGAGGTGTTTTTTAAAAATAAAAGGCGGAAGTTTCATCCTAAAAAATTCCTGGACTGATATCTATCTTGAGTTGGGTGGTTTGGCTACAGATTTCCATAGAGAGGAAGTGGTTTGCCACCTCTCATGGAAGCTTCCTTGATGATAGGGCCAATCCCATAATTATATGGATCCCAACTTCCCTTCCTCCTTCTATAAAAGCTTGCCCATTTCCCTTGCAAGCTAGTTCCAGAATCTCCAAGTTCCCAAGAGCTTTCATATCCTTATGCTGCAAGAGCCTTCTTGATTCCCTAAGGCCAAATCCAAGCAAGGAGACTATTGCCGAGTATCCGGAGAGAGAGGCTTGTCCCATCCTTGACAGGCTTTATCGAGACATGTTCTGTTGACGACCCGCCAAAGGAGAATTCAGCGTCGAAGCTTTGGTTGTATTCTTCTTTTTGACTCATTAATGTTAAGCGACTATTGGTTATGGTTCCACTCTTGTTCTTGATCATGTTCATGATTTATGTCCTCTTCGACTGACATATAGTTGTATATACTGGATTTTATGCTTGCGTTTTTGTTGTTTCTTGCATGTGCAGGTGTCCAATCACGGAGATCGTGAGGATTGTGATCTGCCAGGGCAAAGGAACGGGAGCACCACCTCTTCTACAAACGACAACGTTGGATTCCAGGTAAGCCTTCCTCGCAAGTCGGTTTATTTACAATTAGGAACCTGCACTGTAACGTGTTTGATTGTTGCTAGACCCGATCTGGGCTAGTAGGGATCGCCTCTGTCCGCAGAGGGGATTTACCTCCTCAACAAGATTGTGGTGTAATAGGCCTATGGTTGGGTGGATATTTGAACTCCTTCCTTCAATTTCCAACCATCTTTGAAGATACAGATAAGTGTAAATTGCTTTTGTATACTGCGTTATGGAATATGTCGATTCTTGTTATATGTGAATGATGCAATAATTTATGTGTTGATAAAATTAAATGATGCCTTAGTAGTGAGACTCACTATTATGCTCATGATTGGAATGATATTATGTGTATTCATGAATTTTGATGTCTATTTGGACTGTGTTTTCTATGGTTATATTCATGGTGAGTTCGAAACTATGTATTTTTTGATACCTCGATATACTCTGGAAATTTGTGAATGAATAAATATATGAATAAAACTTATACTTGTAATGGTTAAGATTTCTAAATCAAGCATTCATAGTTTCATGCCTTTGGGGCCATAATTTTCCTATATTCTGGTGGCCAAGGTTTCCCCTTTGTAACAAAGATTATAGGGATGAGGGCTTGGGGCTTTAAGCCTTGAGCCATAATTCACTATAAGACCTTAAATAATCTAGCAAGATTGAGGGGCCACCCTTCCCGTTTCATGCAAACCTAACCATAGGTATCATTTGGACTAGTGAGGGATAAAGCTAAAATCATATGTATGTGGGCAAGGCCAAACCCGACAAGAGTGATGGTGGAACCCTATCCTAATGGAACTGTGTTTATAGTGTATATCAACCATTATCCATAAGCCTATGTGCACAAATATTTCATGTCAATGCATAAAGGGGGTATAGAGTGGGATTGGTCAGAACTCAAAGTATCGGAACTATGTTACTGCCTCACTACCATAAACCCCACCTTGTTTAATTCCAAACACTATGGGAAGTGTTAATCTTAGTGACATGACATGGATTAGCCATGGATCAACTATAAAAAATTGTTATCACTCGATACCTATTATAAAATCTTGGAGCTTCCTCGTGAAGGGTAGAAATAAGCCCTAACAACATGATGTTGAACTAGACACAGTTTTAATGTGGAACCTTACCACTGCTCACTTCCCAACCTTGAAGCTTAGGCACTGAGGGTTGTACCAAATCTAGGCAACTTGACATGGGTTTGTGGACCCCCACTGGAATCGAGAGTCAGAATGAAGCTTGTATAATGGTAAAATCCCATAAGATATGATGGGAAATGCTAGTTGTGACCGCATCCTGAGTTGACGTGGCAAGGCCATAGAGGGTTTATAGACGCCACATGGAGGCCTCATAGATACCTAATGAGGATGTGGAATCAAGTTATGATGGTGTGGCGACAATACACGGACTACCTGAGGATGCCACATGGTTGCACATTGATTATGTGGGTGCCATGTGGTAGCATAATGCTGATGTGGCCTTATTTGATTAGTTAACCTTCAAGGGAGAATAAATTTCAATCTGCGAGTCATATTGATATAAAATTCATGTCAATGGAAATCTATCGATGAGCTAAACATGATGGTGGTATTTTTTTAAGATTTGAAGAAGTTGGGAAAGGAGGAATTTTGTGGTGTAATATTCATAATAGACCTTGAAGGCTGGTTTAATTCAAAAAGTAACACCTTCTACATCCTTGAGATAATGTCAAGGGGGTGGGAGAGAGTGTTACACTAAGTATATATATATATTTCACGTTACATAATATTACATGTTTTTTATTTTTATTATATTTTTATTACATACATACATACATCTATACATACATACATATATATATATATATATATATATATATATATATACATATACATATACATATACATATACATATATATGTACATATATATGTATATATATATGTATGTATACATATATACATATATACATATATATGTATGTATGTATATATATATATATATATATATATATATATATATATATATATATATATATATATATATATATATATATATATATATATATATATATATATATATATATAATAACCTTTCCTTATAAATATTTAAAAAATATTAATTAAAATAGAATAAATTAAATAATAGTGTGGGAGCCTAATATGAGGCTCAGTGACTCCTAAATTTTCATGTCGCAAATAAAAAAAACAATTTTAGGGGAAAAAACCTTCCTTTTCCCCATTCTCCTTCCTTGTCCTAATTTATCCATGTATTTTATATTCCTCTTCCATTGCACAAGAGAGGATTTTATTTCATAGGTATTAAGGAGGTAAAATCCTAAAGGAGGGAGGAGGACATGACCATGGAAGAGCAATGTCTTCTCACCCTTAGTCCTTCCTTGTGTTTCCCTTCCTCATCTTTTTTTTTTTTTTTTCTAACCATACATCTCATTTAATTATAGGGTTTGTTTTCTATGTCCATGTTTGCAAGCTCCATACATCTCATTTAATTATAGGGTTTGTTTTCTATGTCCATGTTTGCAAGCTCCATACACCCCTAGAATTCAAGCCTCTTTCCCATCTTTCATCCTTTGCATTTAGCCTAGACAAAAGTTTGAAGGGCACAACTTAGTTCCCAAGAGGCATAAACCTCTTCTATTTGATAGAAGAGTTCATTGGATGTGGCCCATGTCTCCATAGTTGGTCACGCAAGGGGCATAACCATGGCCACCATCACCCATATCCCTAGGGCTCCATTGTTCCATGCACACCCGCTTCTCGAATGACCTATACTCTATAACCAACTGACTCACTTGTGTGGGCCCAGTTTTGATCATGTCTTAGTATTAGGTGGTTTGCATCCCACACCACCCCCCGATATGCTGCAACAATTGCAAAATGCATGGTTTAACATTGATCTTGGCTCTGTCATGGTATTGACTTTAAGGTTTTGAATTATTTTGGCACATGTTCTCAGTTTCTTGGATGGAGATGGTTACATGCCTATCCCTTTCTTTAATAATGAAATATTAATGGGTGTTCCCTATTGCTACCTATCCATCCCTTTAGGTGCATATCCAATGCCACCATGGATGTTAATGACCTTGGGATTAACTCCTCCACTTGGGTTTGGTTTTGGTGTGGGATTTGATTTGTATCTTGTGGTTGAATAATGATTATGTTGTGGTAGTAAGGTACAATTGGTTTTTTTATGTAAGGGTTAGAAAAAATCATTTTTCTATCGTGGTTTAAATAGACTAACAATAAGAAATGGGAGCATAACCCATAAATGGTAATAATGTTGATTTTTTATTACAGATATGTATAATTGAAAAGAACAAAAAATAAAAGGGTGTTGCATAAACTGAAATTTGCAAGAAAAACAAAGTTACAATACCAATATAACCAATAAATCGAGATTTTATATTAAATAAGTATCATATGCGGAGGAAAATGTATGAATAAAGGATCACTACATCCTCCTCCTTGGCAGAGTTCTTGATATCCCTTTCCTGGAGGCTACAACGGGTTTCCTTCTATCTATAGTGTGCTTAAGAGCATAATGTTATGAAATAATTCTAGTGGAGAGATCGAACGAAAAAAGTTCAAAATGTCGATGATGAAATGTTCATGGTAAAAATGAGTGAAGAAAACCTCATTATTTATAATAAAATGGTGTATAAGATTTCCTATGGTCAAATGATGAAATATTTGCTGGACCAAATCAAGATCTAACCAATTTTGGTATTTTATTATTATGTATGAGAGGAAACTCACAAATAAATGGTCGATAATATTTATTTATATAACTAACTCAAAAAATAATGATTAATTGTGCTAATTAATAAAAATAGGTAAAATAAATAAGAAATAATTAGTAAACAAATGTGTTTCTTAAATTACGTCGTTATAAATAATTATTAAACAATAATTTAATAAATTATTCATATGACAATGTTTAAAGGATTAAGGAACACTTTTTTTCTAAGTGGCTCACAAATCCCAAAGATCGATGACTGCTACGTCCACAAAATACTTGTACTCGGTAGATTCACTAGAAGGGATCACTTCCTACCAACGCAACCATGGAGCCTGACCTCGAGAGTGACTAGAGAATTGAACCCATGACCTCTCAATAGAAGAGGTGCTTTAATGATGGGGATTTGACCAATTAAGTTAACCTTCAAAGCTAGATTAAAGACTAATAAATAAATAAATGACTTATTTAATTATTCCTATGAAAATAGAAAATATGAGTGAAAATATTTTTAATTGTTTTCATCTAAATGGGTAAAAATATAAGAATAACATAAAATTAATGAATTTATGGGTTATTCTCATGTATGTAAATTAATTAAATGGAAATAACTTAGGAAATATGATTCCTTGGGTTATTTCATAAGGTGAAAGCAATTTTTATTCTATAAAACTCATACTACATGGTGTATTTCAGTCAACCTAGTAAATTATGGCTAGGTGATCACTTTTTGGGTGATAAAAGTTAGTGCAGTCCATGGCTCCATGGTTGACCACCCAATGGTGTGGCCATGGCTAGCCTCAACATTCTATTGCTTGCTTTATGTTTCTTTTTCTTTGTTTTATGTCTTTTGATTATTGTTTGTACCTTTTTCTTGTTTTACACACACACACACACACACACCTAATTTTTTTTTATCTCTTTCCTTTAGGTTTTACAAGTGAATAGATTTTCCCTCCATGGATATTTTAGGTTTTTTAATTATACATTGCATCTTCTCAAACTTTTAGTTAGATCCCATAAGGTTATGTACTTATTCTTTTATGTCACTTGCAGAATTTTATGCCATGCAATATGGAACATTGTTTCAATTCTATATTCATAGAAATTTTGTTTCAATTTCTAGGAAAGTTAACCATCTTTTCTTTATAATAAATATATTTTATTTCCAATCAATTTATGTTCAATTTAATTTTCTATTTCAAATTCTTTCATTTATGTAGGAAATCAAGAATTTTACGTTGATATTTATAACAATTATAAAGTGTGAATTTGACCCTTAAGGATCCAATTTTCAAACTAGGGTTCTGACATCAAGTGTAACACTTCTTCTAAGTATAATAATAATATTAATTGGGATAATCTAACTATTGAATGAATTATTGTGCATTAATTCAAATTTTTAATAAAATTGTGTAAAAAACCTTCTTTCTTCCTAATGATATATTTTTTAAGTATAAATTTTCATTGTTTTCATTTCTATGCTCTTGGTTTCCTTTTAACCATAAGTTTCAATCCAAGGTTGCCTGTATAGTAGTTTAGTTGAATATTAAACTCAACAATTTAATCAAATGTAAATAGTGTAAAATCCAAGGAATAATTAGTAAAATACCTCTAACATTATCCATTCTAGTCGTCTAATCTTGTGGTAGTCCAACTCCGTATTAATTAGTTGAATTGATCATTTGTTGCTAAATTAGGATTATCATTTCCTTACAACCAAGAAACAACTTATCCAATTGTGTAACTATATGAAACTAATGTTTTGATCCCTTCATACTTGTGTCTATAACAACCACGAATAGGTACTAGAAATAAATTTGTAGAATCCACTGGGAATATTTACAAGCTTAATGGTCTCTCAACTTGTTCCCCTATCCATTTCCTCTTATTAATTCCCTCTAATAATCACCCAACTCCTTAAGTTTTTCCCAAATTTCCTCTTTATGCATTTTCCCCCATTGCCTCAGTAGCCTCTCGAGAAGAGTCCTAAGAAGTTCAAAATATTGTAAAATATTTCGTTACCCGCTCAACATTACTAAAATTGTCATAAATTTTAACCAATTAAATTCAAATTTGGGCAGATTATAAAATACCACCTCCTCCTACATGAAATTAGATTATCGGTCTCTTTTAGTACAAAAATATAACAAAATTTAGTAATTAATGCAAATGAAAGTTAAATCACAAGAATATGAGTGGTTCACGAGCACAATGTGCCCGCACACATATGTACTCACTGTGTCCATGGTCAAAAAATATCGGCAGACTCTTCCAAGGGTGTCTAACCATCAGCCATACATGTGAGGCCTAACCCCCAAGGGCGTCAAGGAGATTTGATCCCGTGACCACCCAATTGGCAAAGTACTTAGCGAGGACTCAACTAGTTGAGCTAACCCTTGGGGCTATATGGTTTTACCTTTTACAACACCCTTCATGCATTAATCATTAATAATATCATTTTAATAGATTTTATATTTTAAAATGACACTAATGTATAAATGCAAAGTATGTATGTGTTCTTGGTGCATATACAATTTATGCATGTACCAATGATGACAATCATCACCTCTAATGCATAATTTATGTGTATTGGTGTCCAAATATCCAAGACAATGACCATTTAAACACAACATTCAACAATATTACTAAATCTCACTAAACCAATACAAATTGAACAATACACCAAGATAATCATAAATGAATAATGGTAAGAATTTAAGATATAGAAGGAACTAAGTTGACATTTAAAATTCCCAACAATATCCTTAACTACTTTGAATCACTCCTCTTCCCTAATCTACATCCATTTTCCATATCTTATCCTATCCTCTGTTAGAGTATGTTGGAGCATCAATTATGTTGACTTAACCTAATATACAACTAAGTGGAAGTACCAACTATATCGACCAAGCTCTCCTAGAAAGCATCCAATAATGGTCATCAAACACCTAAAACATTGATTAACATGGCCCTTCCATGGCCATGAGTTTTGGAAGATAAATAGTGGCTAAAAATTCCACCCCTCTTAATAGAACTAAGTTCAATACCCTATTATGACTATATTGTGCTTCTATTTGGTTATTAGACTCATGTCCTGGAATGACCAATTTGGAAATCATGATTCTTATAATACCACATATCATAGCAATATCTTAAACAAATATTGAAATAACAAACCAATGTTTCATAACATACTATCTCTCTTTCAATGTCCACAACACATGCATAATTTTAGTACTGCAATTATGTGGATATCACCTAGTCCATTTAACCCATAAATTAGTTTACCAAAACACAAAATCATGCATAACCATATAACTATGTATATATGATTACCATGTTACTCAATGACTAACAATGTAAACAAGTTAGTTCCTTTATCATGTACATGGTACTTATTAATTCATTCCAACTTATAATTCACACTAGTATCTATGTACAACAATATTTCATTTAAATTTGTACATTGGAAATAAATCACACAACAGTCATCATTAATACCATACACAATAAAATTATGCATAACTTCCCACATATAGGTAGGTCTATATGTTTATATAATATAGTTTTTAGCTTAATGAATAAGTAGAGAAACATAAAATAAGTTATAATGTAGTCTCATCCCTAAAATTAAAAAAAAAAAGTGCTATAATTATCGAATAAATAAAAAATAACAATTATCTTGATAGATTTTTTTTTTTAATAATCTAATTACAAGCACATTTAAAATTTATAATTAAAATCATGATAGGGAAAATTAATTATTATTTTCAATAATAATAAAAAACCAATGCACAAAAAGAGCTCTAAGTCTACATAAATAAGAGAAAGCTCTAGGTTCAAAGGAACAATTTATAATATTGAAGAAAAATAGCAATTAAGAAAATAATTTCATTTCATAATCAATGTAGTAATAATAATTTCTTAAATTATTATAAATTATTATTAAGAAATTATTTTAATTTTTAAATTGAAAATATTAATATAGATTACTCTAATTTAGATTTCAAACATATCAACTTGCTTGATTTGAATATGAGTGGGGAACATCACAATGATTCACCTAATCACCTAAGTTAAACTCAATTGACTAACTATACCAATAGTTATAATTAATTTTACAAAATTATTTAATGTTTAATTAACAATTATTTACATAGTGAAATATTGATTTTGTTTTCTAGTTTCCAATGAAAAACATTCAACATCATAATCAAAAACATGATTGATGCTCTCAACAATCATTTTTACATAAGTTCCAAAATATATGTCAGTAGAAGTAGCCACAAGGAGATATTAAATCCTATTAATATAATGATGGATAATGATAACTTTGAAGTGCTAAGTTCTATTAATATAAGAGTTAATTAATTGATTGTGATATAAATATGTACTAGTTTTTCAAACTTTTAGCTCTTGACTAGATTCTTAAAAAAAATTAGTGCTCATAACGAACCTAAAATAAAACCATGTAAAAAGGTTGTGTCAATAATGGGGAAGTACTAAATATTATACAATTTACATATCATCAAAAACTTTTGCTAAAATATATAAAATTATAAACTCATGATGTGTGTCTATTTGTGTGGGGTTTAGTTCTCATTAGGTTATTAGTTCAAATTTCATGAGGAAGGTTGAGGTTAAAACTCATTGTGAGGGTTAAAACTAGCAATTGCGCCAGATGTTGCAAAGGAAACGTCGTAAGGCATAAATTTAAGAAGTATTGTGACATATAAAAAATCATTAAAGATAAAAATTAGTAAACAAAATTCCATTCAAGGTATAAGAAATCACTTACATTATGCCAAACTGATAGATTCTACCTTTCCAACATATATTTCCTCTTAATCTTCAAAGATGGTATTTCAAGTTCCAATAACAAAGATTTGATAGATTTTGAAAAGCACAGGTAGTAGATGACATCAGATAAGCTAAATAAAATAATATTAATTCATGAACAATATGATGGTTATATTTCCAAATCTAAATTTGCATCACAACCTCACAAATTTCAGACATCATCACATATTAGACGAAAATGAGCCAAACATCAGCCCCAATTATTCAACTTTTGGTGTAAAATCTACAACTTCGATGGGAAACCCTTGTGCAGTATAGTTGATGATGTTCAATATCTCCAATGTTTCATCAGAGAACCCTCAACAGTATAGGGTTTACATCTCGTGGTGGCATATTATGTATTATAACTTCTTGTATATATCATCAATTTTTATTGACAATTTCAACAGACCATTGTAATCGTTTACATGGTGAAGAACCCTCTACATGGTTGAAGACATTGACTATTAACATAATCCAATAAAACACCAACCACCTATAACTTGACCAACTCAAAACTACCAAAAAAAAACTAATTAAAAAAAAACAATAGCAATGAACTACCCCCAAGGCCCAGTGAAGTAATAGAATGTGTAGAATGTGCATTTGAAACAAGAGTGAGTGTGGTCAACTTGCAATCCTAATGTACCTTCTCTACATTGATGCTTGCTACAATTTCTAAATGCACAACAATACATATCCAAGAACTACTATCGAGTAAAAGTGGACCATTTTAACCAAAGTGGATGATGCAATGTGATGCCTCAATTGTACTTGATGTGGGTGTGATGAGAACACGACGAACACACTGTTAATGCAATTCATTATCAACTCAGTAGTATTAATAACATGTAAGAAGTTGTTTTCCCACTTGTAATTTCTCTGGTGTACAACACAATATTCCTTATTTTGATGGTCTAAATGAGAGTTCATATTGTTTATTTTTCTTCCTTCAATTATGAATATCGATGTGATCTTAGACAAATTTAGAAAGGACTAACTAGAAGGCCACCATGCAACAACTGAAGGTGCCATCAAACTTTGGCATTTAATAGCATATACTCATCAATTTCCATCTGTCATTACTTGCTAATTTCAAAGCACATAACAAGTGAATCATTCCGGTCTTACACAAATGCTTCTTATCCCATAAGCTTGTCCTAACAACTAAACCATCACCTAGAAATTGCCAAAAAATAGAGAACAAATAGAAAATAAAATCAAAGGCCTCTTCGAGAAGAGAGAATAATATTAGGTAAAAAAGGAATACAAACTTATTAAATATGAAAATTACTTTTGAACTATTATGAAGATGGGGTATGAATTATGAAGTGTATAACTATCCATCGGTGGTAAAACTCTTTGCTTACAACCTTTTAAGATTTTCTTCCTTTGGATTGAAGTTTAGAATATCCCTTTGTTCTTTTTGATTTTAAAGGCTTTGCAGAGTAATTTTTCCTTTTTGAAGCTTTTTTCACGACCTTTTTTACTCTTTTCCTTTGTACAAATAGGTCAGCTAAGGATAGGATATATATATATATTGAATATAGATTTTATATTAGGTAGCCTTGACAATTTCTGTATGGACTTGTTTACTTTCATATTTGTACAAAGGACTCAGTGTTATAGAATGAAAGACGTAAATGCTCTAATCACGTTTCTTTGTGGACTTTCATCTGCATTATGTATAATATCACCAACTTCATCTTTTACTATCTCTTCTGCCATCATATCTACAAGTGTTGTGGAGGATTTTGTATAATATCACCAACTTCATCTTTTAGTGTCTCTTCTTCCATTTTATCTACAAGTATTATGGAGGATTCTGATTCCTACAATCTAATAAAGGGTACCAATAAAACACTTAATTAATGTCTTACATGCTTCTATTTCACTTTTTCCTCTCATGCACATTATCATTTGTCTTATTTGTCCCGAGCTCAAGTTATTAATATTCCATTCCTTATGGGCATCGGTAAAAGACGTTTGAGTCTCACGAAACTTTCCCTTACCACTTAGACCAGGTGTAGGGTATCAAGAGTATTGGTTGGGAAGTGGTTCATAAACTGGTAGGAGATGGGATTCAGAGGAAGATGCTTGGCTTTTCTGTTTTTTCTTTTGGAAACAAGCTCGGAAATTTATCTACATATTTCTGAACAGAATGTACATGATGGATGAATAGTAATGGAGAAGGAATTTCTCTGTCTTTGTTTGTCAAAGAAATTTTTTCAAACTGAGAGAAAATATCATCAATATTTTAATGGGTTGAGACAAATCATCTATGTACTTCATTTCCCATTTCTTCAAAATGATTTTCCATTTTTCTCTCCTTTGCCCTCTCTCCCCCTTCCATATATATCTCCATCTTCCCTTGTCTCTCCTTCACACCCCTAGAACATACAAATTCTCTCTCCCCCTCCCTCTTCCTCTCTCCATCCCCCCACCCCCTCTCTCTCTCTCCATCCCACCCCCCTCTCCCCTCTCTCTCTCTCTCTCTTCCTTATTGCTCTCCTCTCTCCCTAACCGTCTCTCCATCTCTCCCTTTTCACTCACTCTCCCTCTCCACCTTTCTCTCTCTATGCCTTTCTTCCCCTTCCAACTCCATCTCTCTCTCCCCCCTCTCTCTCCTCTGTCTCTAAGTCCTCTCCCCCCCCTCTGCTCTCTCTTCTTTCTTCTCTCTCCATGCCTCTCCCACCTCTATGTCTCTCTCCCCCACTCTATGTCCCCTCCATCTCATTCTCTTTCTTAAATAAATCCAATTGTATTATATTTAAGAAAGTACCTAAATTAAATACAAAAAACATACTTGGTTGTAAAATATGAAACCTATATTTTGGATCAATTATGTCAAAGAAAATACAATAATAAAAAACTTAAAAGAATCATGCACTATCTTTTCTCTATCATTTTTAGTCACTTTGATTTCTTGGCTTGGTTAAGACGCATCTATTGTGGTTATTTATAATATAAACATGTTCCCAAGGTCAGTTAAAGGGCCATGACCAAGTCATGACCAACCAACGAAATGTAGCAAGGATAACACTCAAGCAGGAAGCTATGGAGCTTCTACCCATACACATTATGTATTCATCTATTAATATGTCCAAAATGAACATACCATAAAAATGTTTTACCTTTAGAGGCTACATAGATACAAAATCATCATTTACTACAACTAATTATGTACCTAAATATAGCATGAAACTAAAATGGATCTAGGCTGGTTTAATTTCCCCCTTAAATAAGTTATATTCCACATGAATACCATTGGTTCTTAATACTATGGATCATTTTTATTTTTATTTTATTATTTAATTTTTGTAGGGTTATTTTATATTGTAATTTTTTTACTTTTATTTTATTTTCATCTAGTTAAAATATTTACATTAAGTTACAAATCTCTACCATATTTTAATTTCAATAAAAAAATTAGAAATATTATATTATATTTTATAATAAAAATAATATATTCAAGAACTAGAGTTCAAAAAGTGCCCTCTAAATTAACTAATTTACATTCATTATTAGTTTATTTTAATTTTATTTATATGTTTATATAATTTGATCAAGTCAAAATGTTAAATAAAATAAGACAAGGGGTTACAACATCTCTACCATACACCAAACTGCATAGAGGTAGTTTGGTATCTGGATCTCTCTTCCAGAAACAACTATTTGTAAAAGATTTAACTCACAAAACAGACTAATTTAATCTATGTTTGAAGCAATATTCCAACACATGCATTTGAGAAGATTGCTCATGACATTGCATATATATTACAAGGTGAAGAATAAATAATAATAATAATAATAGCCTCCTCATTTCAACAACTTATTCAACTTTAGCATCAATATATCATCCCATTTGAAGCCAATTAACTTTACAACCAAAATAGTGGCCGAATTCTGATGATTTTCTTAGATATGACTATCTCATTGTTCCAAATACACCTACAGCTGTGGGAGTTTCTCTTTTATAAGAGTAGTATTACAAGTAATGGATTAAACAAAAATAATTACAAATAAAATATTAAAATTGAAATTTAATAAATTATTAAAATTTTAATACATAAAAAAAAATTAAACAAGGATATTGGGGTTTAAAATATTTTTATTATCAGACAAATAATAAAACAAGTTTTTCTAAAATGTTTATTACTCTTTCCCTATTTTTTTTTTCTATATTTTTTGATGAACCATCCCCATTAAATGCCCAGTGACCAATCAATTATAAGAGGCTAATCTATTCTTCTGAGCAACGCTGAAAAATTCAAGTCTTTACAACTGTTCGTGGCCCTTGTGAAAGCATGTGAAGTATAGAGGGCCAACCTTCTCAACCTATTCATAGCGATTCCCACTGAGATAGTGTTGATTTAGTAGTGTTGTTTTTATCAGCAGTGAGAAGCCAGCGAAATGGTTAACATGCCAAAATCCAGAATGAAACATTGTTTGGTTACACGTAATAATGGTTAACATGCCAAAATCCAGAATGAAACATTGTTTGTTTACACTTAATAACCACACTGTTTGTATGAGACAAAAATAAATCCAAAGTTTTTTTTTTTTTTTTTTATTATATAGAAGTTGTTACAGATAAGTCCTCACTCTATTCATCCAAACAGAAGATTAGCAACCCGGTACTGGGTGGGAATTCTCATTATTCGAAAAATCGTGAAATGGGAATTTTCGATCCTTGAGCTGCATCTTCTACCCTTTCTGCCCATCTAAATTATTCCTTCATCGGTGTTGCTCTGGTGTCATTTTCATTCTTTGAGGATTGTTCTTAAAGGAGGTCGTCAGTTCTAGTTTCCGGGCGGCCAATGATTCAGGGTTTTGAGAAAAATATGCAGCGATTTTAGCCACTTTGATTTTCAATCTTCGAACTATTTTGAACCCGTAAAGCGAGCGTTTCTTGCAGAGTTTTTTGGGAAAGAAATTAATGTGGGGGTGAAAGAGAAGACTTCAGAAGAGATGTATGAAGCTCCACCTCTACAGATTCCGAACATAGGGATTCTAATCTGGACCATTGGGTTGCGCAACAACCCTTTCTTCTTTATGTTTGTTTTTTCAACAACGTTGTTGTGGGTTTATGTATTCTCCTTTTGTTGGGTATATATCAAGAAAACTATGGTAACAGATGGTTTACTGTCTGGAAAGCTATGTCAAAAAGACCTCCATCAATTCTCTGCATCAATTGTGCTCATACTGTACACATTCTCTCCAATTTGGTTTGTTGGTGGACAATATTACAGAGACAGGAGAATCTATTTACCTTTTTTTTCAAAAAGAAAAAACTTGACTTATATAATGTACCAGTCCAGATATTTCATTTTTATTTTCAGAAAAAACTCTTACATAGACAGATTTTAGTATGAATTGAACTTAATAACCAAAATGTCATTTTGTCTTATCACCCATTTTCCCAGTGTTTCCTCTAAATCAAACTCCATCTCAGAAAAAAACAGAGTAATTCTCTAACAATAAACTCAAAAAAGAAAAAACAGAGTTTCAATAAGGCTATTGCTTGATTTAAGTCTGCATTAACTTCCAGCCTATTCTACTATCCAAATCTGTAGCGGGCGACTTTTGAAGTTCCAAATAGTATTAACCAAAAATAACCAAAGGCAAAGTCGCATAAAAAACGCAGCAGAGTCCACGGAAAGCTCAAACCAGTGGGAAAACATAGAATTAAGAAAATGTAACCGACCCACTTGCTGATGGCATTTACCAGCTCATAATGCGTTATGCCGAAAACCCCTTCTCAGTCCTTTTTTTGAAAGTCTGTCAGCCTGAATATTTTTCTCCGGAAAGATGTGTTAGAAAATTATAGATGTAAAGGTCTTTTTTAAAGCGTATATGCGCTTCAGCCAATAAATTATATGTCCCGAATGGAGTTTATTCTCCTCGTTCAAATGGTCGATAAGAACTTTCGAGTTCCCAAACACCCAAATATTATCAATGCACAGTTGATCTGTAAACCACAGTAGGCCTAGGCCAACACTTTTGCCATCGTGTTAGTCCCTAAACCACCATGCCAATAGATCTTGTAGTGACAACTAGGAGACAGCATCAACCAAACACCACAATCACAACTAAAATGCTATGAAACCCTATCAAAAGAACCCACCGAATAATGAATCTCCATCGATCTCATTTTGACCAATAGGTCTTTACCTGGGCATTCGCTGCACAAGACCTTCGCCAAAATGGTTGAATGCAACCGTCACTTGCATCCTGACATCGCCAATGTAGTTATCATGGTGACCCAACAACTATACATGTAATGTTCACACCGAAACAGAGCAATTGTTATTCATAAGAATTCAATGGCAGTTGTATTGAAGCGAAATTAAACACTTTTACATACATGAACTAAATTATTTCCTCTTGGGAGCTTAACTGCAAACTACCTCAAATTCTTGAATGTCACTACCCCAGTAAAATACCTGTTTGAGATGGTAATAGCAGTGGATCTCCTGATGGCATCAATAAGACCGTCAGCACATCTGGACATGGAGACATGGTCCACCCAAATGTTGCTTGCTCCAGAGATGGAGATCCCACCAGAGCATTTCCGGCGGGTTTACAATCATGAATGTGAATGCCGTGGATGATGATGTGACGCACACGAAGAAGAATGGTGATACACGGTCCATAACCAATGTGGACAGTGACCCCCCTTCCGTCGATTGTCTTGAAATAGTATGACCATGTCTCTCAGGAAAATGATCCACAGCGGCACTGTTTGAATCACCACATCACTATTATTTGTCACCACGTAATACTTCTCTCTCTGGACTCCTTGGGCATTTTTGCCGAATTCAATCGCACAGACGTTTTTTTGTGGCTCTCTATTGCTACTATTATGGTATTAGAGGTTGTATATCATATTCAGGGGAAGAGGATTAGAGGTTATATATTATATTTAGGGAAAGAGAGATTAGTAGAGATTAGAAAGTTAGTTAGATAGATAGTTTCATTGAAGAAAATTGTAGATAATTAGACTAAAATATTTCAATTGTCTAACATTTAATCTGATCAGAAGTCTAAACAAATACACAGTAGCAGAGTTGTTTTAAAAAAAAAAACCTTACAACATAATTATCCCATAAAATATTAAAATTTGAAACCTAAAATAAATTATTTATAAACAATAAACATTATCAGCATGATTCATATCATTAACCCAGACACTTTGATTAAAAAATTAAAAAATCCATCAAATACAACATCTGCAAATAAACAAAAATGATTATTCACAATAAGCAACATAAACTGCCATAATATGCATAACAAATCATTGATAAAACATACAAACATATGAGAGATTTCATGGGATTTCGTTTATCAAAAATATAACCGTAGTAAAACTGATTGTCCAAAATTAAACTGGACAGAAGCATTTGGTAAATGTGAGGAAACCGACCTTGAATTAAATTGGTGATACAATATAATTCTCATTTATAAGCACACTTTAAACAACTTACTTTTAAACAACTTACTTTTAAACAACTTACTTTCAAATCCAACCTTAAGACTCCAAAAACATTAAGAAAATTTTCAGGTTGGCCTCATCAAACGATCTAGTCCTGATCGATAACTTCAATTTTGGATTTTTGTTTACGTCCTCTAGTACAAGCAACCTGAACTGGACTGTGACTTCCATTACCTACCATGGAATGATTTGGGTTTACCACTTCGTGGCATCATAACCTTTGTACTGCTACCATTTCTTTTATTGTGTACGTACTGCTTAATGACATGGACCTGGAACTCAAATACGTACTGTAGCTCACTTACCAGCTTAAAAACACATTTATCTCCTTCCTGCAGCCCATTGCTAACAGCGAAGGCTCTCCAGGAACATTCAGAGCCTTTAGACAATCTAAACGGAAACTCCCACCTTTCCTTCCCATACAAAAGTATTAATTTAACCAATCCTTTCTCCTTTTCTTTCCGCATCCAAAGATCAACAAATGCTTTTGGAACCTTCTGCAATGTATCATAAAGAAATCCATTAGATTGTTTCAAAACTTGCGATTTCTGAGTGACCAGCAAAAACTACAGAATGGACAGGAAAATGCGAGTACATTATATAACAATAACCAACAGTGTAAATTTTGAAAGGCACAAAAATATGGAAATAAAAACTGGTTGAAGGCACAAAAATATGAAAAGAATGGATTGTTGGCATAAAAGAGTCTAAATCAAAGTCAAAATAAACATATGAGAATTTAAATGGATAAACATATTCATATGACAGCATAAAGATGTCAATTAGGTGGCCTTTAAGTGGTTAAGAGGAAAGGAAAGTAGTTCTCTCTCGCTTAGGTTCAACTTTATGACAAGTTCATCTACTTTTTTCACAAGCTTATCTACTTTTTTCACAAGCT
Organism: Pinus albicaulis; assembly: GCA_034641835.2. Classification (NCBI taxonomy): domain Eukaryota; kingdom Viridiplantae; phylum Streptophyta; class Pinopsida; order Pinales; family Pinaceae; genus Pinus; species Pinus albicaulis. The sequence goes on along the minus strand of CM076570.1, from coordinate 735,894,800 downwards.
TATTGTTACTATTAACTTGGTTTTGAATTTGAAAAACGTTTTAAAAAATATTTTATATAAAAAAAAAAGAGATATACTCATGAGGTGTAGACTATTTGGTTTGTGTGGGGTTTAGTTTCCACCTGGTCACAGGTTCAAACTTTATGGGGGGAGATTGAAGATGGGAGTCACTTTGGGAGAATTAAAACCTTGCCAAAAAAGATCAAGCCTTGACCAAACCTTACACAATCCTAGTGATAAACATCCCATTGTGAATGATTACTATGCTAAAAACTAGTAACATCATTAGCCCTCATTGCCTCTTGTGAATGCTAATTCCATGAACATATTTGAAAAATTTTAAGCTAATCCAACATTAGGCCTCTAATTGAGGTAGAACTGCCCATCATCAAGTAGCCATCATTTTACTAGCCCTCATTTTACTATTCCATGAACATATTTGGAAATTTTTAAGCTAATCCAACATTAGGCATCTAATTGAGGTAAAACTGGCCATCATCAACAATGGGATATTCATTAAATTAGTACATATACACATAATAAGAAACGTGAGAACTAGCCCTCATTTTACTATAGCATTGCCTCATCTGGATGCTAATTCCATGAACATATTTGGAAATTTTTAAGCTAATCCAACATTAGGCATCTAATTAAGGTAGAACTAGTCGTCATCAACAATGGGATATTTATCATTGCGTTGCTTCTTATGGATGCTAATTCCATGAACAGATTTTAGAAGAATTCAAGTATATTACCATTGCGTTGCCCCTTATGGATGCTAATTCCATGAACAGTTTTTAGAAGAATTCGAGTGTCAAGAATGCAAACAAAAAAAATATTTTTGGAAAATTTTGCATTTTTTTTAAAGGTTTTTGAGATTTTTGGTAGGGGCTTATGGGTACAGTAGACAGTACCGACCCTGCCGTATTGGTATTTCAGTTGAATTTCCTAGCAGCGATATGGCCAAATCTTGTAGCTATGAATTCACAGAACAATCAGATAAATAACTCTAAATGCATTCTCATAAATGAGTGCATGCATTACCCTGACTTGAATATTAATAACTTTTGTATTTAACAAAGAACCCAAATATTTTGAGAATATGATTGAAGACTGTTGTCATTTACTTGAGCACTATTCGATTTCTTCACCATATTCGCACAAAATAGAAAGAACAACTTCTTTCACCATAATAATACACAACTTTAGAAAAAGAAAACACTCCATTCTGTGTTTCAAGGCATTTTATGCAAATGATAGGCATTTTTATGGAATTTTATCCATATTCTACAATTTAATGAGGGTTGGAGGGAGCTTACAATCCTATATCTGTTAGTAACTGCACCCTTCCGTAGAATCAAAGAAAATTCAGGCAGATTCCTCAGCGGAGTAGACTGGCCATAATCAATTCCTTTGAGACCACAACAGAGGAAATAGATATGCATATCAGAAAAACAATAATATATAACCCAAAAAAATTTGATAACTTTCAGCTTGGATATATCTACGTACCTGGGAGAGCATAAGCCATTTTCAAATCTTTAGCAGCAATGTCTCCATTTTTATTTGGCTTAGTATCCATCAAGACGGAAACAGATTTCTCGCTGTGTACTCCTACCCTTTCTTTTATTTTGTGTACGTACTGCTTAATGACATTGACCTGGAACTCAAATACGTACTGTAGCTCACCTACCAGCTTAAAAACACATGTATCTCCTTCCTGCAGCCCATTGCTGACAGCAAAGGCTCCCCACGAACATTCAGAAGAGTCCTTAAACAATCTAAACGGAACCTCCCACCTTTGCTTCCCATACAGAAGTCTTAATTTAAATAATCCTTTCACCTTTTCTTTCCGCATCCAAAGATCAACAAATGCTTTTGGAACATTCTGCAATGTATCATAAAGAAATCCATTAAATTGTTTCAAAACTAGTGACCAGCAAACACTACAGAATGGAGAGGAAAGTGTTACGCAGCGTGAATTTTGAAAGGCACAAAAATATGGAAAGAAAAACTTTTGAAGGCACAAAAATATGAAAAGAATGGATTGTTGGCATAAAAAAGTCTAAATCAAAGTCAAAATAAACATATGAGAATTTAAACGGATAAACATATTCATATGATAGCATAAAGATGTCAATTAGGTGTCTTTCAATTGGTTGAGAGGAAAGTGAAGAGAAGTTGACGATGAGAGTCATTTTGGGAGAATTAAATCTTTTTCAAAGAAGGTTAAAGCTTGATCAAACTTTGCATAATCCTAATGACAAACATCATATGTAACACACTCTCCATAAAAAATTCTATAGTCACCTAAAATCCATAGAAGACAAATTAAGTTAGAACCAAGCCTTTTTAGCTCTAGCCAGTTTGATTCCAAGCGTAGCTGAGGTCACTTTAATCAAATTACTAACTCCTCTAGTCTAAAATCCAAAAACAAAATAGCACTTAAAATGGATTGCATAGGACACTAAATTAATACATACACACATAATAAAGAACGTGAGAACTAGCCATCATTTTACTATAGCAATAAGGAACGTGAGAACTAGCCATCATTTTGCTATAGCATTGCTTCATCTGGATGCTAATTGGTATAAACATATTTGGAAAGTTTTAAACAAATTTTTAAGCTAATTCAACATTAGGCATCTAATTGAGATAGAACTCGCCATCATCAACAATGAGATACTTACATCAACAATGAGATACTTACCATTGTGTTGCCTCTTATGGATGCTAATTCCATGAACAGATTTTAAAAGAATTAGAGTGTCAAGAATGCAATAAACAAAAACAAATCATTTTTCGAAAGTTTTGCATTTTTTTAAAAGGTTTTTGAGATTTTTTTGAGGTTTATGGGTACCAACCCTGCCATATTGGTAATTCAGTTGAATTTCCTATCTGCGATATGACCGAATCTTGTAGCTATGAATTCAGGGAACCATCAGATAAAAAACTCTAAATGCATTCTCATAAATAAGTGCATGCATTAGCATGACTTGAATACTAATAACTTTTGCATTTAATAAAAAACCCACATATTTTGAGAATATGATTGAAGACTGTTGTCATATACTTGAGCATTATTCGATTTCTTCACCATATTCCCACAAAATAGAAAGAACAATTACTTTCACCATAATAACACACAACTTTCAAAAAAATCAATTTTCTACCAATAATATGTTTTTTTATGGAGTTTTATCCATATTGTGCAATTTAATGAGGGTTGGAGGGAGCTTACAATCCTGTATTTGTTAGTAACTGCACCCTTCCGTAGAACCAAAGAAAATTCAGGCAAATTCTTCGACGAAGTATACTGGCCAGAATCAATTCCTTCGAGACCGCAACAAAAGAAATAGATATGCATGTCAGATAAACAATGATACACAACAACAAAAAAATCGTGATAACTTTCAGCTTGGATATATCTACTTACCTGGGAGAGTGTAAGCCAATTTCAAATCTTTCGCTGCAATGTCTCCATTTCTATTTGGCTTTGTATCCATCAAGACAGAAACAGAGGCTGCTGTTGTAGAATTCTCCATCTGTTGGCATCTTTTCTTGTTGCAGGTTGTGGAAAGGTTCAAGTTTCTTTCTCTGAAAGAAGACATGCAGTTTTGAAAAGAAATGGCACTTTGCTTCTCACAGCCATTTGGCCCAAAAATTTTCACAGCAAAATGTACATTTCCTACATGTCTGAAAACTAAAATATCTCCAACTTCAATAAACTGCTCAGAAACAAAACTTTCCCAACCATTTGTGAAAACTGCCCACTTCTTAGCACAACACAGCTTCACATGCCACAAATGCCCACTTGGGCCTTGTAGTATTGCATCTTCACACGCCCCACATTGCATTCTCTCCACATAATCAGTGGGAATCTCCTGCAATAAACAAAATACAGGAAAAATAATTGTTCCCATCAAGAATTTATCCAAAGAGCAGCGTTAAATCTGCGTTCCCTGTGGGCAAAACACAGCTATTATCTTTGACGGGCTTACTACAAAAAGTTTAAATATGTTTTCACTAACTACAATTATATGAAGAGTAATATAATACTTAACCCACCAAATTGGAAGAGGACTTGGGCTCCATGATTTTGAAAAAAGATAAGCCACCCCAATCCAAAGGCATGTGAGATAATGTAATACATTTTTGCACACATGCTGTGCATGCCATAGGCGTTTCCATGAAGTCTTCTATATGCATTTCAGCTGTAAAGACTTGAGCCTAAGGTATGCCCAATGTCTCAAAATTCTAATTCTCAATTCTCACCAAAGACCGTCTAGCAAATTTCTAAAACATATTGGTGATGGGACGATTGAATAGTATTGTTTGTCAATGATTATAACCAATGGGCTAGTACTGTTAAGTCATCATCATCTCAAAATAATGGGGCAGATGAAAAACTGCCCTGTCCCTCATATCAATTCACACCATCTCACGGATTACGTTTCTGCAGATTATATATACTAATTGCAGGCAAGCCATCCGTCTATCTGATTGATTCTGACAAAAGGTGAATAAAACACAATTTGCCGTCGGTTTGGCCTCCTCCATCTGCCCCATAGCTAGCGATTTCCTAATTTGCCAATATTTTTTGGAAAGAGCGTTGTTTAACTGGCAACCAATATTATTTTCTTGGCAAAAACTTGGCATGTTTAAACTGGGAACCAATATTTCCTGATCTAGAACTATTAATACGATGGGGCTGTATATACCGAAATTTTAATTTATTTAAATATACAACCTCCCAGCATTAATGGTTCTATAAACTGGAAAATAGGTATCGCCCTTTAAACTACGCAATTGGGGAGTCGAACTGCAAATAAATGCCTGTGAAATCATCACAGAGATCAGAGCCAAAAGCACAGTTGTATGGTGGCAGTGTTTTGCTTAAAGAATTATGAAAAAAAGAAAAGGAGGTGAAAGACTCAGAAGTTGCGGCAGAAGCCACGTTTCACTTTCAGTTTCGCTGCTGGAAGAGTGGTGCCGTCATGATTTAAATGATTATCTCACCTATTGAAAGTCGGAATCAATGTCCAAGTGGAAACCAGTCGATCAGCATGCAGCCTTGCAATTTGACGGCCCCAGCAAGTATTTGCAGCTACTACTTGTATTTGACATATATAATTAAAAATAACATTGAAATTGCAGTATAGTCAATGGGAGTGGCTGCATCATTTCTGATAGTGTAATGTACTGAATAAACATTAAATCTGATTGAATTTGTAGTTCGTGGGGTTCGAATGGTTTATGAATGCTCTGTCAATTGGTACAATATCGAGGCTTTCCTTGATCCGGGACCATGCAATTCAAGTTGCTTTAGGATGAGATGGCGGTTTCTCTTTAAGGAAACTTATGATTCTCTGATAATTATTCTGCATACGCCATATTTGGCTCTCTGCCCATGCTGGTCGTTTTAATTGGATATGTGGTGAAGTGTGTTTTCTGCACTCGCTCGTGAGTGGATGGGATTTTTTCGATGTTCTTCTGACATTTCTCCTACTTTCTGATTTTCTTTTAACGATGGCGGCATACTTTTAAGGATGGTCTCATCCTTTTGACATGGTCAGCTGAGCTGGCCGGAAGAGGTGGCTTTGGACGTTGTAATTTTAATATAGTTTTTTAAAGTCTATTTTTCATGTGATTATTGAAGCAAAAAGATGGCGGAGGTTTATGATATTTTATCATCTGATACGTCTCCTCAAGAAGTACTTATAGCTGCCACGTTGGAGGCCGAGAAGGTGCGTATGAAGGATCTGGGCTTGGACGAGCAACTGATTTCATGGTCCTTCGAAAGGCCGTATAGCATTATTGCCGGAAGGTTTGAGAAGCTAAACAGTGAGCCACTGGGTGGAGTGCAACATCGTGGTTCCCGTGGCCATACTAGTGGCAAAGGCCGATCAATGAAAGCATGTTACAAACTTGTTGAGGAGGTTAAGCAAGTTATTATGGAATATGAAGATTTATGGGGTCAAGTGGCCAGTGTTCAGAAACGAGCTTTTATTGGACGATGGCTCTTCTTTGATATAGGGGAAGTAGGTATGGTTAAATGGGTGAAGATATATTGGTGCCCCATTTTGGGTTATACTCTGAAGGTTAGTATGATGTTGAACAATTGGTTTAGTATATACTTTATGCATGAGGATGACTGTGACAAAATTCTTTGGCGCACTTGGGTGAGGGGTCGAAGCTTTATGCAGCCCTGCCATGGAATCTTGGTTTTAATCCGGTCATAGAGGCACCGAAAAACAAGTTGGTGTGGGTAAAATTCCCTAGCCTACCTCTTGAATTTTGGACCCTGAAAGCCTTGAATGTTATTGGAAACTCAATTGGCCACACAAAGCATGTTGACCCATGAATAATTGGTACAAATGATAAACGTATTGCTTGGCTTCATGTGGAAGTTAGCTTTGCAGGGGAATTTCCAAGGGACGTGACCCTGATTTGGGGGCAGCGGAGGCACAGACAAAGGGTGGATTATTGGGGTGTGTCGTTCAGATGTTTGATTTGCCATCATACTGGTTATTTAATGAATAGGTGTCCGATGCGGCATAGGAATATGGGATGCCATATCAAAATCTTTCATGGCTCACGAAAAGGGAAGTCGTCACTTGATTCACAACGTTGTGGCCTCTCGGGTAAGTCCTTTCCTCCCTCTTCCGAAAGTGATTTGTCTGCTTTTGCTGATGCCTTAAGCGATAGAAACCATTATCGTCACATCATTCCTGCATCTATCCATGGCTTGGGGCCTCGATCTGATGATGCCAACCTTCATTCCATTACTGAGCCCATTCATCCATCACATGCTGGCCCTTCAAATCACAAATCAGTTGACTCTTGCCCTTCCGAAAATTCTGATGTGCCTCCTATGAATCCGAGCCTGGTGGGTTTGTCGACTGTCTCACCTTCCATGCCACCGTTGGAGTGGGCTTTGCCTCATTCTTCACATGATCCCGTGATTGATGGCCTTTCGGATTCTCCGAAAAACAGGGTTGGAAGCGACATTGAATCATTACTTGGTAATCTGAAGCTTGACTTGGCGACATTAACAGTTTTTTATAAGGCTTCGTCGGACCCTCCCCTCTCCATATCTCATGCTTTGGCTTCTAATATCACTGTGAGAAAAAAAACCAAATCAGGGTCAAAACACTTTAGGGGTTGTCTCAAGACAAAATCATTATTCCATGATGACTTGCAAGATTTTCGGGATGTTCCTATTTCCTCTGTTGATGATATTCGGGCACTTAAAGCAGGCCGCCCTGAACAAGTGTCCAAATGAATTCTATTATCTCCCTCAATATTAGGGGTACGGGTGACCCCTCAAAACATCTACGCCTTAGGGATCTGTTCTCTAATATACAACCCTGTGTGGCTCTTTGTCAAGAAACTCTGTGTTCTCATTCTAAAGCTATAGGTATTCTTTTAAGTATTTGTCCGAGCTAGCATGTTGTGGGTATTGATTCTGTTAGAAATGTTAGGGGCACGCTGGCCATATGGAACCCTTCTCTGGTTAATTTTCGGGCCTTCAAATTTTTTGGTGGCATCATCCTATCTGGCTCTTTTAGAGGTTTTTTTGCTAAGATTCATGTAATCAATTTATATGCACCATGCTACAATCGACCCTCTTTCTGGGAGCACATGTCCTCATCCAAAATTTTAAATGTTGGAAATCTAATTGTAATTGGGGATTTCAATTCCACTCTAGATGCAAATGAGTCTTGGAGAAATAAATCATGATTGGATCCACTGGCTGATCAAATTGCCTGATTTTCAATGATTATTTTATGCAGGATATTCGACCTTTATGGAATATGAAGATTTATGGGGTCAGGTCGCTAGTGTTCAGAAACGAGCTCTTATTGGACGATGGCTCTTCTTTGATATAGGGGAAGTAGATATGGTTAAATGGGTGAAGATATATTGGTGCCCCATTTTGGGTTATACTCTGAAGGTTAGTATGATGTTGAACAATTGGTTTAGTATATACTTTATGCATGAGGATGACTGTGACAAAATTCTTTGGCGCACTTGGGTGAGGGGTCGAAGCTTTATGCAGCTCCTGCCATGGAATCTTGGTTTTAATCCGGTCATAGAGGCACCAAAAAACAAGTTGGTTTGGGTAAAATTGCCTAGCCTACCTCTTGAATTTTGGACCCTGAAAGCCTTGAATGTTATTGGAAACTCAATTGGCCACACAAAGCATGTTGACCCATGAATAATTGGTACAAATGATAAACGTATTGCTTGGCTTCATGTGGAAGTTAGCTTTGCAGGTGAATTTCCAAGGGACGTGGCCCTGATTTGGGGGCAGCGGAGGCACAGACAAAGGGTGGATTACTGGGGTGTGTCGTTCAGATGTTTGATTTGCCATCATACTAGTTATTTAATGAATAGGTGTCTGATGCGGCATAGGAATATGGGATGCCATATCAAAATCTTTCATAGCTCACGAAAAGGGAAGTCGTCACTTGATTCACAACGTTGTGGCCTCTCGGGTAAGTCCTTTCCTCCCTCTTCCGAAAGTGATTTGTCTGCTTTTGCTGATGCCTTAAGCGATAGAAACCATTATCGTCACATCATTCCTGCATCTATCCATGGCTTGGGGCCTCGATCTGATGATGCCAACCTTCATTCCATTACTGAGCCCATTCATCCATCACACGCTGGCCCTTCAAATCACAAATCAGTTGACTCTTGCCCTTCCGAAAATTCTGATGTGCCTCCTATGAATCCGAGCCTGGTGGGTCCGTCGACTGTCTCACCTTCCATGCCACAGTTAGAGTGGGCTTTGCCTCATTCTTCACATGATCCCGTGATTGATGGCCTTTCGGATTCTCCGAAAAACAGGGTTGGAAGCGACATTGAATCATTACTTGGTAATCTGAAGCTTGACTTGGCGACATTAACAGTTTTTTATAAGGCTCCGTCGGACCCTCCCCTCTCCATATCTCATGCTTTGGCTTCTAATATCACTGTGAGAAAAAAAACCAAATCAGGGTCAAAACACTTTAGGGGTTGTCTCAAGACAAAATCATTATTCCATGATGACTTGCAAGATTTTCGGGATGTTCCTATTTCCTCTATTGATGATATTCGGGCACTTAGAGCAGGCCGCCCTGAACAAGTGTCCAAATGAATTCTATTATCTCCCTCAATATTAGGGGTACGGGTGACCCCTCAAAACATCTACGCCTTAGGGATATGTTCTCTGATATACAACCCTGTGTGGCTCTTTTTCAAGAAACTCGGTGTTCTCATTCTAAAGATATAGGTATTCATTTAAGTATTTCTCCGGGTTGGCATGTTGTGGGTATTGATTCTGTTAGAAATGTTAGGGGCATGCTGGCCATATGGAACCCTTCTCTGGCTAATTTTCGGGCCTTCAAATTTTTTGGTGGCATCATCCTATCTGGCTCTTTTAGAGGTTTTTTTTCTAAGATTCATGTAATCAATTTATATGCACCATGCTACAATCGACCCTCTTTCTGGGTCCTCATCGAAAATTTTAAATGTTGGAAATCTAATTGTAATTGGGGATTTCAATTCCACTCTAGATGCAAATGAGTCTTGGAGAAATAAATCATGATTGGATCCACTGGCTGATCAAATTTCCTGATTTTCAATGATTATTTTATGCAGGATATTCGACCTTCCCCACTTGTCCCGACATGGACTAATAGACGATTGGATGCTGAGTACATTGGGAAGCAGTTGGATAGGGCAATGGTAAATGAGTCCCTATTTCATATTCTGGGAAACATGAGGTCACATGTGGTGGCTTCTTCAATATCAGATCATATGACAATAGTATTCTCATGGCGCAGAGAACCGAATAGGACCGGGCTACCATTTAAATTCAATAGAATCTGGTTGGATGATCCTCATTTCAACCAACTGGTTTCGGACTTCTGGGGGAAAAACGATTCATATGATGGTTTCCATGGGTCGAGAAAGTTTGCAAAAAATCTCATAAGGTTAAAAACTCTGACGAAGTCATGGGAAAGAAAGAAAAAGGAGGAATTGAGGCTCGAACTGAATGAGTTAACCGCCAAGGTGGAAAAGATCTATGAAGGTATGAAAGAGGTGCCCTCGGATCAGCATGTGTATAGCATTCTAGATGGTTTAGAGAAGCGAAAGTTGGAAATTCCAAAGATACGTGAGGTGACCTGGAAGATTAAGAGTAGAATCCAGTGGGTTAAGGAGGGGGATTTGAATACTAGATTCTTCCATCAAACAAAAAATGGACGAAAGAATGATAATTCAATTTGGAAAATTGAATCGGAAAATGGATCCAAGATCGTTTCCACATAAGAGATATAGAAGGAGGCTTATAATTACTTCTCAAAGTTCTATAAGGTTGATTATGATATTAATCATTGAAGCCAGACCTGGGCCCTTGACCAAATGTCGCATATGTTTGATTTGGATGCAAATGAGGTTTTGGGGAAATAAGTCACTAAAGAAGAGATAGAAGTTGTTCTCAAATCTTTTGCTCATTAAAAGAGCCCAGGTCCGGATGGTTGGCCTGCAAAATTTTTTATCCATTTTTATGATTTGTTGGCAGATGAGTTACTGTTGGTCATTGAACAGGCTCGAGTTTTGGGCTTCATTTCTGGCGACATGAACTCCACCATTTTGGCCCTAATTCCAAAATCAACACCGCCCAAATCATTCTATGATTTTAGGCTAATTGCCTTATGTAATTTTATTTACCAGTTCTCATCCAAAATCATTGCCAATAGGATCAGAGGGGTACTGTCGAAGTTCATATCACATGAACAATATGGTTTTTTACAAGGTCGGACCATACATGACGCAGTGGCATCTGCGCAAGAAGCATTACATTATGTCCATGCGAACAAAATTGAGGCTCTTATTATGAAGATTGACCTTTAGAAGGCATATGACAGTGTGGATTGGTCCTCTATCAGACTTATTCTTCTAAAGGTTGGCATCTCAATGGCTAACATAAGATGGATCATGGCATGTATTTCCTCTGTCAGGTACGCTGTCATAATCAATGGGATGCCTTCTAATTTTTTTGTGGCAGGGAGGGGTCTACGACAGGGATGTGCTTTGTCACCTCTCATTTTCATTCTGATTATGGATGGCTTCAACGACTTAATGAAGATGGCAAATCAAGCGGGGTTTTTCACAGGCTTATATTTCTCCCCTTCTGTTTGTATTACTCACTCCTTGTTTGTAGATGATTTACTTGTTTTTGGCAGGCTTTTAAGGAATCATTGGTTTTATCTCCATTACATTCTCCTCCGTTTCGGAGCTGCCTCTAGGCTTCGCATCAACAAAGAGAAGTATTTTCTAGTTTTTGAGCATGGTGATATGAATGAGATTAATTTCATTGTGGAGTTTATGGGGGTACAAACTAAGCAAGTAATGGAAGGCTTCACCTATTTGGATTTTAGATTGAAGCCTTGTGCCTATAAGGCGGCGTACTAGACATGGTTGGTGGATAAGTTCAAACACAAGATTCTAAAATGGGCACATAAGTGGCTTTCGCTTGGAGGGAGATACATTCTCTTACAAGCGGTTTTAATGTAGTTTGTGGTATACTGGGCCCATCTATTCTACTTACCTGAACACACTGTTGATCTAATCAATTCTGTTATATCCCAATTCATTTGGTTGGGTGCTTTAAAGGTTAAGAAATTTCATCTCTGTAGATTGGACTATTTAGCGATCCTGAAACAATTTGGAGGATGGGGGCTTTTGAATCTCCACGTATTCACAAATGCCCTTCTCATAATGTCCCTTTGGTGGGCATTAAAAGGACAAGGTGTATGGCCTAACATAATCCAAAGAAAATATGTGGCAGGTGATCCTATTCTTCAGATTTACAGGGGTTCTTTGTTTCATGCAAAGTTTGATTCTCAAATTTGGTGGAGTTTCAAAAAAGTCATGCCCTTAATGGCCACTCGATTAATATGGTATTTTGGAAATGGTCAAAGAATTACACTAGGTTGTGACATAATACTGGGTATTGATGTTGGTTCGAATTTAGAGGATAGATTAATCCATAGGCTGGCTCATCGTGGAATCTTCTTCTTATCGCAGGTTATTTTATGTTGGCAACATGGTTCTCTGATTTGGAAGTCAGAAAAACAGTTGGTCTTATCAGACATGGACACTGACGCTTGGCAAAGTTATGTGACAACGCTTCAAGCTAGGGGTATGAGGCTACATGGTGAAGGTGACCAGATTGTATGGGATGGGATTATGGTCGGGGATAGTCTGGTAGTAAAGGATATTTATTTCAATATCATTTGTAAACAGCTGAGGGATAGGTCACCCTCCTATTTTGGCATGCGTGGAGTTGGAAAATCCCAACCAAGATTATCTTGTTTGGATGGTTAGTTTGGAAAGGAAAAATTCTGACGTGGGACTGTCTTATAAAACATGGTTTTCATGGACGAGGGAGGTGCTCCTTCTACCATTTATCTCATATGTTTTTCTCCTACTCTTTTACATTAAAGATATGGTCCTTGTTTTCTCGTTTCCTTATTGATCCAGATTGGAGGCTGGTCAATTGCATTAATACCATTCTAGTTTGGGGAGCAATCAAAGGTAATTTTAAAAATCTGCCTTTCTTTTTGTTTTGGGAGGTCTAGTGTGCGAGGAACCTTCTTTTATTTGATGGTAAGCCTGCCATAATTTCTCATGTACATGATGCTATAATGTCTTGGATGGCTGACTGGCCCTCTCATTTTTCGCCTGATAAGGACCTGTCCATCTGCATCCGTCCACATCCTATTTCTATCCTGATGATTTTATTTGATGGTGCACATCAAGGAGGGTCCTGTGGATGTGGTGCGTGGATTAAACTTGAGGATTCAGAAATATTCCAAATTTGATGGAATGGTGGGAGGGGATCAAATAATAAGGCTAAGCTTATGGCTCTATGGAGTAGGATTTTGGTTGCTTTCAATTTGAGACTTTCCTGTGTTCATATCTATGATGACTCGAAAGTCATCATAGATTGGATCTTTGGTCAGTCTTTTCTGTGATTAAATGGGATACAGGGATGGATTGATCAGGTAAAATATCTCATGTCCAAGCTTAATGATCCACCCTTGCAACACATTTTCATGGAAAACAATACTTGTGCTGACGCCCTGTCTAAAAAGGTATGTCTCTTCCTTTCAACAGTATTCATATTTCACACTTCAAGGATGCACAGATGATTACGAATTTTGACATTCCTATGCCATAAGTTTTATGCTAGGGGTGAACCTGTTCTATTGCAAGCGAGCGGGATGTACAAGTGAGCCAATTTATTTCTATATAATGACCTCGAGTTGCTATCCAAGCGGGGGAGCTGGTATTCTTATCCACAAGATCCTGGGGTCATAGCCTTACTCTAATTCGGCTTTCGTATGGATATTAGACTTTGTGGATTGCTCCTTATATTATTCTCATGTTTTGTAATGTTGTAGATATTTGTCCGCGGTTTTGACTATGTATATTTCCTTTCTTTAGTTGAATGGCGCTTATGGATTTCTCCTTTCCTAAGCTGAATACTCATTGTCCTTTCCTTCCGAGGGAGGTAACAATGGGATGGGTGTTTATGTTTTTTCTTGTCTTTTGAAGGTCTTGGAACCATTTCTAGGATGATGCCAGATGACTTACTGATTATGTAATGATTACCTAATATAAACAATGTTTTTTTCCTTCCTGAAAAATAAAAAATAAAAAAAAATTGTGTAATGTAGTGATTAAACATTAAGTTAAATTGTATAGGTTTATATTTCCAGAAATATATACCATAATACCATTTTTATTATATATGTTGTTAGGAGGGAGAACGAAAAGCACAATTGTATGGTGGAAATGTTTTGGCTAAAAAAACTATGAAAAAAAGGAGGTGAAAGATTCAGAAGGTTGCAGCAGCAACCACGTTTCTTTTTCAGTTTTAGTGTTGGAAGAGTGGTTCCATCATGATTTAAATTCCCATGGATTATCTCACCTATTGAAAGTCGAAATTGATGTCCAAGTCGAAACCAATCGATCAACATGTAGGCTTGAAATTTGATGGCGTGTAACAAGTATTTGCTGCTACTACTTGTATTTGACATATATAATTAAAAATAACATTGAAATTGCAGTATAGTGAATGGGAGTGGTTGCATAATTTCTGATTGTGTAATGTAGTGATTAAACATTAAATCTAATTGTGTAATGTAGTGATTAAACATTAAATTAAATTGTATATGTTTAGATTTCAAGAAAGATATACCATAATACCATTGTTATTATATATGTTGTTAGGAGGGTTTGGGGACTGGAACTGGGTTCATTAGGGTATATTATAATTTGTATATATAATATATACCTATTATATTTTATAAATTATGATATATATATGAATTTGTATATTTTTCAACTTTAAATAAATAAAAAACTAAAATATTTATGATTTAAACTTTAAAGATTTAAACATGTACATCATTGAACATTCAATATTTACATTGAAATTTTAAAATTTATAGTTTGATATAAGTGCAAATTGTAGCTTTAATAAGAATCATGATATATGCTCATTTTCATACTACATTCAAAATTTTCCATAAGTCATCTCTAAACGTGAACTAAGAAATTTTAAAATACTAAAATAAAAATAGTTAATAGTGAACAATGGCTTCCTGAAGCCATGTCATCAGCATCACTTAGATCTTTATTTAGCATGCTCTCCGAGTAGGAATCACTCTCATCTTGAGGCTCCTGCTCATCCATAACAATTGGAGGTAGTTCAATAAGGCCATCTGGTTGTATCTCCTCGTCCACACACATAACATCATTTATGTATTGGTCTCATCTCTTCAAAGGACCCTCCTTGTACCCAAGGTATTTTCAAGATATAAGACAAAGTGTGCTGTGAATGTCCACTAAGTTCTCTACGTTCTTTGAGGCCAACTTATTTATCTTTACTGAATGGATAAAGGCATAAGTACTCCAAATTACTCTTGCACGATGAAGAACTAGCTACATGTAATATTAGGGGAACCCCATTAAATTAATTAAAATTTAAAAATAAAAACTAAAAAGAACCACAAAATCCCTGATTTTTGGGTTCCAGGTACCCATCATCAGGGTTCACCATACCCATCAAGACAAAAGAACCCAAATTTTTTTAATGGAGAACTTAGTTCTTATGGGTTCTTCTCATAAGCACTCGTACCTGAATCCGGTACCTGGGGACGAGAACTTGGGACAGGTTCGAGAACCCCACCCCCGGGTTCACGAACCCGTGCAACAAAATTTATTACATATTTATGGAGGCAAAAATTTCAATATATATATATATATATATATATATATATATATATATATATATATATTTATTTATTTATTTATTTATTTTTATTTATTGACAATTTTTGGATTGTAAAATTTTAAATATTTCATATTTTAATCACGAATTTAACACTAGTAATAGATTCAGTATCATCAAAAATATCAGGGGCACCCCAAATTCCACAACTTGACGATAGTAACCTAGTTTAAAAAAAATTCTAACTGGTTCAACTAAAACCAACCCTTTCGATTGTTTAGGCTATGTGCATACTTTCTACCCTGCTCTAATTAAATCTAATGCAATGTGATAGTATAACATTAATGAAATTTGGGATTTTTTTAATGCAATTATTTTTGTTAGGAGTAAAGGTGAACACTATTATTTGACAATATTTTTTCCAACCAGAGAACCTATTTTCTTGCCCCATAGGCCACATGGTTGTTAGCCTCATGCCAATAAATATATCTAGGGAAGCTATGTCTTCCCTAGGCCCAACATCCTTCCTACATAAAAATAATGAAATTTCATAGGAAGTTGATAAAACATATGGATTCACTTATGAATGTAGAGAATATTTGGTACCACAATACGAAGAGTGAATATCATTGGCCCAAAGATCTTAAATTAACCTTCCCTGGCCTCTTAGGTGTAGGGAAAGTTCAAAGTGAGGGTTCTACTATTTTTTGGCCCCTTTGACCCTAAAAGATAGCACTTTAAGGGTCTTTAGACACCAAAGGGAGAGGGGAAGAAGGGGTTATCACTCATTGTAGAAGCAACAAGTCTTGAATGGACATTTCTTCCCTCAAAATCATAGTTGATTGGTCTTGATCTAAATAGGGGCCGTAGTTCACTAGCTCATTGGTATATAAGAGGTGGGTCCCTGAAGGTTTGTCAAATGAAGCTATCTTTTATTCAACTAGTGGAGACACACATTTAACAAAAATTAAGGATGAAAGTTAGACATGAAATTTGATAGAAGTGGACCATGTATCATATGTGGTTTTTATTTTATTAGAGTGAAGCTTTGATTATGAATCAAAATATATCAAATGTATCAACAATTAGTAGTGACATAATTCTAATTTTGGCATGTTATTTTGTTTCAAAACCAAAGCTCCACTCACAATTTGAATAGGAAGCTAGACCAAAAGATTGTAAACATGAATTGTTAAAGTTTCTCTAATTTGTATCTTTAATAAACGCTCTTGTGCTTTTGATAGAATATCTATTTAGGTTGCAATTGGAGCCGTGGTTTTGAATCAAAAGATATCATGCTTAAAGGAAACCCTGCGAAGTGTGAAGATTACATATCTCAAATGTGAGTCAAAATGGATTATGAGGCATGCTATGCATGGAAAATTAACATCATCATATCATATTACAGTGTAAAAATATAGGAGGAATTTAAAATTATCAAACAACCCAAAGTGCCATGGAAATTATAAACAATATGTAAACTTTTGCGTAATTAGTAACACGAAGGTAGTAAAATAATTTAGAAGGTAGGTGGAATTATTGTATCTTCATAAAGCTTTAAGAATATGATTTACATGAAGACATATCTTAGTTAATCAAACATATGGTTAAGTTTCACTCTTTCATACTAGGTCCCCCCTTACCCTACACTTTATTAAGCCATCTTGAAACATGTTGAAATTTGGTTTATTCATCAAAGTAATGATCGACGATATTTGAAAATCAGGTAGCTCATAATTATAGTAGAAATGTTTTTGTATTTTTAGTAATGAAAAGAGTGAACACTTTCATTTATTAACAAATTCATATTAAATACAAATGTTGTTTGTCTTAACAGCTAAACACAATGTGTTTACATTCTTTTGGTCTAGGTTCCTATTCAAGATATTACTTGAATTGATTTCAAAGTATTTTTGCAATTACCCATCTTCTGTGCCATAATAATCATGCTTATTTATGATTTATTTTTTAAATGAAATTTGTTAATTACTTTTCAAAATTTAGCTTTATTATGATTTTAAGACAATGATAATTTAATAGATATTAATGAAATATAAATAGATGGATCATAATTATTAGCAATATTTTATAGAGTGGGCGATTGTTATATGCCTATGTGTCTTTATATTTTACTACATTTACAAGGTGCAAAATTTTGAGATGGGTTTCCATTCAAAATTTAATAAAATTATACGCAGAATAAACTCTTTCACTTACTTAAAAATTGGGATTAATTTTAAAGTCTATTGATTTTCTTCAAATATTTTATATAATTTATGTATCTTTATGAAAGTAATGGATAAGTTTATATTTATTTTGTTGCGTACATAATATTAGAGTGATTTTATACTTTTCATAAATATTTTAATGGTATTTCCATGTGTTCACACTCTTCTCAGAGGAATATAATCTTTGGTCTTTGCATATGAATGTATATTTTCTTGTGGATTGTAATATTGTTCAATTAGTCTTTATTTCAATTTCTTTATATAATGAAATATTATTTCTCATGTTCAATTGTTTTTGTGTGAAACAAGTGGATTGGACATGCAAATAATTATAAAACTACAGTTTTTAATTCACTATAATAACCTATAACCATATAGATATATTAACTACAAACATTTTAATGGATATGTTATAGGTATTTTTCTTAATCATATGTTTTACGATTTTTTCCAACCTCTATAATTAATAAATTTCAGTTTCATTATAGATATTGGAACTTATAAATTTTAATAGTTATCTATTCTTATCTTAATAGATTTTATAAGTATTTTTGTTTGATTTCTTATGGTAAAGTATAGTTTTATATATAGGGTTTTGTGGGAAATGCTCTAGTTGATTCTTAGGTTTCACCTATTTTGATCATACATGTGGATACACACTCACAAATGTCTCAAAAAAAAATCAAGCTATAATTGGAGAAATGTATCACAAATTTCCAGTCTCAAAATGAGTTAGAAACAAAATCTAAAACCCATAATAATCAATTGGAATAACAATTGCATGATTTTTTTGGAACTTTTTCTAATGCTGATCTAGATGAAGGAAAAAATGAAGTTGAAGAAGAGGTTAACAATAAAAAATAACTTGAAGTGAAAAAAAAAAAATGTATGGAATGATTAGATAAGTTCGATTAGTTGGGTTATGTGATGCATGATGATACAATCACTATGAAATGTAGCTATTCTGACAAGTATAGGAAGATTTGACCTTGGAGTTTAGAGAATGGTTGTATCACATTACAACATGATGTGTTTGTTACTCATGAAAATTCATTGGCACATAAATATGCTAAGGAAAAATGGAGTAGTGCATTAGATAGAAAGATGAAACCGATTCTAGATCATGCTAGGAAGATGGAATATAAAATAGTGAAATAGTCGTTACTACAATGAAAATATCATATTTTTTTTCCAAGAAGAATTATATTTATCATAGTATGAAAAGCTTTACAAATTCCTCATGGAAGAAAAACCACCATATATGCCAAAGTCTCAAGAGTACTCTTCATACACAAACCGTAAGTATGTGAATGATGTTATATATTGTATATCAAGATATATTGAGAAGATTCAAATAAAAAATACGTTGGAAAGTCATTTTCATCAATGGTTGATGAAAGCACGATCAAAGGTTAGAACAACACTTTGTTGGACATGTGACCTAGTTAGATTCAAATGGCCTTGGACCACCTATGTCACAGTTGATGAAGCTCAAGAACATAATGGATGGAAAAGGAAAAATATTATATGATTGTGTTAGGGGATTAATAAATGTTAGAGGAATTTAGGAAAAAAATTAGATAGTCATTTCTATAGGTGTAGCTTTAGCAATGTTGATATCGAAATCGATTTATCTCATTTTTTAGAAAAGGCACTCCAAACCTTGTTACAATGCATTGCGTGGCTCATCATGAGTTTTTAGCAACAACATATGCTTCTAAGAAAGTACCTAAGTTATTATATGTTGAAAAAATTGCAAACAAAGTGTATACATGGGTTGAAAAGTCACCAAATAGAAGTGATGAACTTAACCATTAGCTTAAATTCATGAAAATTGATATTCTTGATGTATTATGTATACACTCAGTGAGATGTTTATCCATGGGAAAAGTTATTATAAGTCTTGTTAAGCTTATGTCAACAATTTTAACTATGTGAAAAAATGAAAAGAAAATGTCATCATGGTATGATAATAGATGAACTTACTCCATTCAATTTTGTTTTCATGTGTTGGCTAATGTTTTGGGTGAATTGAGCAGATTGAACAAGAATTTTCAAGAAGAAAATGTAGACATTACAACAATTGGGTTGGCTCTTAATGTAACTATAAGTAAATTCTCTAGATGCTTTCTGACAAAATGAGGATTTGCATAAGGTACAACTTATGTTTCAAAATTTCTAAGTCATTCCCAATATGGATATTGAAATTAAAGATAAAGGGATAGTTATAAACATACATGAGTTACAATACATATTTGTCCCAACTATGGAGACTAATTATATCCATATAAGGAGACAAACTATGAAGCCTCATATTAAAGGCACACAAGAGATTTTCCAACAACAAAGTTATATTGAGTCTCTCATAGAATCTTTGAATGAAAGGTTCCCTAAACTTCATATTTTTAATGCAGAAAAAATGTTCAATCCTTGTTATTATCTAGAAGAGTATCATAATAGTGAGAAAAAGTTAGAGCATTATCTTTTTAAACTTATTCAAAATTTTCAACATACCATATTATAGGTGTTAGCGCAAGGAATCATTCCTTGGTTGCATAAGGAGTAAGCCTTACAAATCATAGTTCATTTCAAATTTTAAAGGGTTGTTTGAGTGGTGGGATGGCTTCTCAAGGATTTTGAAATGACTTTTTTAGATTCTTTAAAACTTTCATTCATTTGGAAAGTTGTGGAAAGTATAAATTATATGGGTAAATTGGTATTATAGGGAGAAGTGTGTAACAAATGGAAGAAGATGGATAGCTGGTACCTATTCTAGGAAATATTCCTATACTAAATCAGTCACACAACTATGATAATGGCTCTTTACACAAAATTTGTTTATGCAACGTAAACAACATTCATAAAATAGATTACATGTATAAAGAACTCCACAAATCCTTTATGAAATCTTCACTGACATGTTCTATAACACACATATAATTTGCAGAAAAGTAAAAGCAGATAATTTACTATTAAATCCTTTAACAGTTACTCACTCACACCTTACTACTTGTTGCAATTCATATTTTAGAATAAATTAACAAAGAAAGGAGACACATCACACATTATATGTTACTTGAGTCACAAAATCCTCCAGCATGAAGTAAAAAAGGATTTTTATTATATTCAGTCTTCAAGTAGACCAACATCCAACCTAGAAATGGTATTTACAAATGGTATATATAGCAAGAGAGGCACCAACTCCATCTCTTCTAAAAAGAAGGAAAAATTATTCTTAACATTATATAGGTGTCAAAAGACATTAAACCCATATCCCATCGAAATCTAACAGAAAGGAAAGATGTAGAAGAAATAAGAGAAGAAATCTGGGCTGAAATGCTGAGTGTGCTGTCATGCAACCCATTTTTCTGCTGATTTGTCTCCTTGTGTCTTTGGTTTTTAAATAACCATGTAGCTCCATTTTATAAGACCTCCAACAGCCTCATAACCACCTTTCACCATCACTTGTTATATCTATTTGGTTATGGGTTCTTATCCATCCTTAACTGGCTCAGGAAAAATTGCTGACATGTGTCAAAATTCAATTAAAACAAGTGCTACCGGAAATTCCGGTAAAAACCTGTAACTGCGCAAAAATAGGAATGCTGCCGAAATTTTTGGTAGCGCTCTATTTCTTTTTCAAAAATACATAGAAAATGTTGAAAATCCTATGCAGACTTATATTCTTTGACATCTAGGTTGCTGTTGAATATTATGACTAAGAAAAAAGGTGTTTGTATAAAAAAAAAAAAAACCTTTTTACCTTCCTTCTATGTGGGTTGCAGCTTCAGCAAGCTTATCCAAGTCTGTTTTGTTGTCAGCAGCTAATCTGGATCTGGTTGTTCTTGTGGCTGGTTCCTTGATAATGTATTTCTCCTCCTTAGAACCCTTGGTATCTTTCTTATCTTTGAGGGCTCTGAGTGCTGCTCTGAATGGGTTTTATTTTTGTTTTTCTTAATGGATTTATCTATTTTTTACCCTTCAGATTTACCTTCAAAATGAATGACTTCTGTCATTAGGCTTGGATTATGTAGAGCCTTGTATTTAAGCCTAAAATTGTTTTTTTCTTTGGTATGCCTCTTTCTAATACCAACAATAGGTTTGGTTTCTTATTTCTTCTTCTTATTGCTGATGTCATATCAAACATCCTTGAGGATTTCTTCATATGATTTTGTAGGTTGATACTCTTTCTTCATCTTCTGCTAAATATGTGCTTCTGGAATTTCCAGTAGCACCTATTCTTTTGATTTATCTCACTACAAGAAAAAAGCACATTGGTGAGGGTCATGCTTGTGACGGACCTTTAAGGTCCGTCACCAATGTCACATATGGTGACGGTCCTTAAAAAACCATCACTATAAGTGTATATAGTGATGGTCCTTTATGGTCCGTCACCAAAGACATTTTCAATGACACTTTTGGTGAGGGTCGTTAAATGCCCATCACTAATTCTCTCTTTGGTGACACTTCTAGTGACGAACTTTTAATGACCCTCACCAATGCTCTTTTTGTTACTTTTGGTGACGGTCAAAAAATGTCTGTCATCATTGATCATTAAAAAACCGTCACTGTAAGTGTATATAGTGATGGTCCTTTATGGTTTGTCACCAAAGACATTTTCAATGACACTTTTGGTGAGGGCCGTTAAAGGCCCATCACTAATTCTCTCTTTGGTGACACTTCTAGTGGTGAAATTTTAATGACCCTCACCAATTCTCTTTTTGTTACTTTTGGTGACGGTCAAAAAATGCCCGTCATCATTGATCATTCCAATGAGTTTTTGATGACGCTATGTGCCTATTAATATTTTTTTGTCAAAAGATAATGATTTAATACAATTATTATGGAGTATTTTTTATAATATGTCCAAGGCCATAGTGGTTAGGGTCAGTCAATTTTTGTAGAAGTAATTAGTGTGTATCATTTCCCTCGACAAGTAATGACTAGTCGAATAGAGATTTCCTATGAGTCAACACATGATTCATATCTATTAAGTTTATTATCTAGCAAATTCCCTTTAGATAAAGTTCCACTATTGTGTGTAGGAAATATATTATTTAATACATAATCAAGCTTTGACAATTCTATTAATGAGAAAGACCTAACAATGCTCAACAATCTGGGCACACCTTAAATTAATGCTTTGGCACACACTAACATTTCTTAGCACCCCACATGTCTTGGAACATCTTTCTACCTAGAACATACCGTGATGACACTGACGCCCAAGCACATGGTGGCATGCGCTAGCACAACATGGAACTCTCCTAGCATGTGTTGGCATACTGCATATAGTCCCTAGCATGCCCTATAACACCTTGGTTGAATGCATTAACATAAATTAGCACTTGGTACGCAATGCCACTTGGCATGTATTGGGACCTATTATTAGTGTGCCTAGCATGCCCATTTTCAAAAAGATAAAGTATTGACTTATTAACCCTCTTAATATTGGTTCTTCCTTTTGTTTCCTTGACACATATTGACATACCCTGGCACCCTGCGCTACAATATCCTTAGCACCTAGCATGTATTGGCATATCTTGGCACTATTAATTGGCACATGATATAATTAGCACACCTTGGAACTCCCAAGCACACTTAGGGAATTCTTGACATGCCTTGATATTCCCTAGCATGCCTTACCAATTCTTAGCATACCTTGTCACTCCCTCCTTGGCATGACAACTAACACTCATTAACACTAGTCTCTGGCACACGTTCCTCATATTCATTAGCTTCCATGAATTTTTACCTAGTGCTCCCTTAATTTTTTTTCCTAGTAATCCTTAACACTCATCAACATGCATTATCACTCTCTAGCACACCTTAGCACTCTTCAGCATTCCCTTCCACTTCATAACATGCATAACACTAGTCCCTGACACATATTGGCGCTTGGCACGTGTTGGCGCTTGGAAAGTATTAGCATGTATGGAATATGTTGAGATGCCTTAGTATGATTTGGCATGGTTTAATGCACCCACACTAGTTAGATTTTCTACATGGTATCAGAGCAGGAATTTTTTGGACGACGAGTTTGCAGAGAATATCTGAAGATTTTGGTGTAAAATTTTCAAAAACAAATAGAATATTTGGAATCCTTGTGAAAATTTACCCAAATGGAGAAAAAATAAAATTCGGTCGAATCAGAGCTCAGATGAGGGAGATATCATCGATTTAAAATCAATTCTTTTTAGAAAATTTTTGTAACGTCAGGACAATTACATTATGCGCGAGTCAAGAACCTATATGTACTTGAGGTACCAGATACATGAAAAGCTTTGAGGAGAAAGGCAGAAGTTAGAGACTTGGTGGTTTAGAGGGAGCATAAATTACCTCTCAACATGCATTCTCATGAGAAGCAGTCTCAGAAGGTTGTGGAGTAGCTGCCACAATTGGAGAAGTAGAGAGGAGACCGAGTGGAAGCATCCACTCAAGCAGAGACCACCATGAGGGGGAAATTTTGAGCCAGATAGGAAGAGGGAGCAACCATACCCTGAGGTGTAAGGTGGGGTGATGTGTAGACATAACCCAAGATAAGAAATTTGGGCAAGGTCCATTGAGATGGCGTGTCTCGTGGATTGAACCTGGCTACGAGGAGCCCACAATACAACAGTAGTATGAAGGATCAATTAGATTGATGTAGTCAGATGTCAACAAGACAGAAATCAGAGTGACAGATGTCAAATAATGGAGCACAAATCAAAGTTAGCAACAGTTCAAAGGGCACGAATGTAGATGTCAGCAGCAGCGCAGAGAATCCACTACTAGACAGGTGCAGTAGCTAGCAGCAGCCAGAAGACTCTGATGACAGATGCATTATACTGATTCATTTGTTCGGAGGATATTCAGTTTCAGGATTTGCAGGTGCAAAAAATACTAGAGAAGTGTAGCATGCAGAACATTCCAAAGGTACCGGATGGGGATTGATTGAATTCCTTTCTTGTTGAGAGAGAGTGTTGAAATTTGCAACAAGAAACAGTGAAATTGGCAAATAGAAAGGACAAAAAAAAATGCACCCACACCGGTGAGGAATTTTGATGTACCAGAAGTGAGGAATGTGAGGCGTCTAATTTATTTTTCCCTTAAATAAATTGGACAATAAGTTGTAATTTCGTCTCATAACAACTTGTGTCAGTTAACTAAGTCATGATGATTGAGTTAGCTCAAGAAATTCGATTGAAGGTGATCGAGGTGGATATTTGTGGCCACCCGCCTATTCCACTTGGGCCCTCGCCATTGTCTCTTTCAGTTTTTCATTTTCCTTAATTATAGCACAATTTACTATTTTTGTCAATTTTTCGGGTTCTGAACTTCCAGAGCCGTTTTGAGGCCCCAAACAGCATTTTTTGGGCATGAAAGGTTTGAAAATTTCATATAAATTTCATTAGCTGTTGTAGTCCTCGGAGAGATCTTTCTAACGAGGTATCATCTGCGTCAAACGAAGATCATATGACCAAGTTACGACCCCGGGAAGTTGGCTACCCAACTAACCCCAATGGGGCTCATAAACTCTTGGTGTTACATCTCCTCGGGTTAGGGTTTTGGTTGTTTGGGGTTTTATCTTATTTTTAAATGATAAAAATACCCTTCATCCTTATTGTAACACAGTTCAAAGGAACATAAATATCAATTGTATTTATAGAAAATTTCCCATGTGCAATTATAAAGTCATTGGGATGCCATGATGGATTGCGCAATCAAAGAAGGTTGATTTAATTTCTTAATTAATATGGAGATAATTCCATAGGAATTGCGTGAGCAAGGCAGGCTAAAGGAAGACTGAGAATTGGCTAAGTATTAGACGAATTTTGCCTAGATCAGCAGGAGATAATTGGCAGAGTGTTGGAGAATCTCAAGAGAGATTAAGCATTGTATTGTTTCATGATTCCTTGACTTAATACACAATAGAGATAGATGTGTTTTGAGTAGTTGCTTTCCCCAGATACATCTTTTGTTGTGCGATTGATAATTTCTTTCTCTTACTTATATGTGATTGTGCGATCATGTTTGTAGGAAGGATTCAATATCTTGTTTTAGTACATTACAAGATCAGATTGAATCCCGTTGGTTAGATTTTATACATGAAATAGAAGAGAGGATTGATACGATCTTGTCTTGCGGTGGTTATAAAGATAAACACAAATGGAGGATGGCTTACATTGTAATTTAGAGCCAAAACAAAAGTAGACGCAGGCGTAATATTGACTGAGCTAACCCTAGTTTGAGGGTTGACATTGAGATCTAAAGTTCATGTCAAGATTCAGTCAAAGAAATGCCCAAAATCTATGGATCCATGTGAGCTAGGTTGAGTCTCTTATGGAGGCAAGAGTCGTGGTTTTTTCTATGGGTGGATAGGGTTTGTTCTACAACAATTAGAAGTACATAAGTATAGTGCCCTAGTTACCTAGCATGTTTAGTTCATAAGGTATGCCCTTAAGACTGTGAAAAAATTGCGTAGAAGAAGAGAAGTTGTGACCCTTAAAGCGAGGCTTATTTCTGAAATATAGACCGCAGATCTGGAAGATGGCTTGCAGATTTAGTATGTGTGGAGATAGCAGATCCAAAGGAGGGTGGAACCTGAGCAGAAGATTGAGCATGCAGAAGAAATGTGCCATGTGAAGAATGGATTGGCATGTTGAGGAGTTGATTTGGTGGACTATCCATGGATTTTTAGACAGATATCTGAAGCAACCTATAAAAAATTAGTCAATGGACTATTAGTGGTTGATTTGTGACCCTAGTTTAGTCATCTACAGATTGTTAGAAGGATGATAAGAGGAGCAGTTCATATTTATTCATAGATTGGACAACAAAGATCAAATTGTCGATACACAAGAACAATGATTTTGAGAGGACTCAAACCATTGTTATGTGGAAGATTTGAAGAGCCCTAGATGAAGAAAATATTGTGAGCCCTAGATCAGTAAAAATAATTGACTATGGTTGGGTAGATTGATGCTAGTCCAAGTATAGTTGGAGGGTTGTTAGGCGACTGTCAAAGAAGAACCCTAACTCTTGTACTTGTGAAGGACAACAAGATTGGTAGAAGGGCAGGTGTATAGGGCCTAAGGATGTGCATAATTTGAAGGACTAAAGTAGGAGTCAAGTGGGCCAACCAACTAGCCCTATTTCACTATATTGTAGAGGATCAATTCAGTGAGAAGAAGGGCAACCTCCATAGCCCTAGACTTCTCATCTTGGAGCCGTAGTATGGAAAAAGTGGGCATACGAAAGAGTTGTTCAAAAATGGAGTTGTGAACAACTTGTTACCACTCAAACTAGTAGTGGACCTAAAAGGGGTTCCTAAGAGGGAAACAACTAGGACAAAGGAAACGGTGGAGGCTTAGCCCATTGTCACCACAGCTAAGGCTCCTTGCTCTTCACGAAATTTCACCGATGGGAGGAGTCTTGGTAGTTTAGGAAGTCACTCGTATATTATAGGTCAATGAATAGGTGGGAAGTGACCCTAGAATCCCTTTCCCTAAGATAGAATATAGAGTGGGACATGCTTGCCTTTTAAGCAAGGGACCTGATCTTCTAGGGAGAGAGGAGGGGGATTGAAGGGTTTAGGGAGAAGAATAAGACTTATAAAGGAAGTTACCAATCCCTAAAATCCTTTGGGAACTTGGATTCCCAAATGGTCCTTGATGAAAGGCCTTTGACACCAAATGGAACCACATGGGGCCAAGTGGACCCAACCTAGGTTCGGGGATGGAATTTAGCAACCAATGATGTTCCTATCTTGGACAATGTGAGGGGAGAGGATTAGGCAATATTTTTTACTTCGATGGGTCAAATTGATCCTACTAGGCTTTAGCCTTGGGAACACCTATGCAAAACTTGATCCTAGAGCTAGGGCTTGAGGTATTTGAAGATTCCATCATCGGAATTGGCCCAAATTACGAGGATAGTGAAGGCACCCACCAATGTCGGTGCCTCTAGGAGATCAAAGTTTTCCTCTGGCTATATTCTTGGGAAATTGATGCCCTAGGTGACCTAATGGGGCTAGACCTAGGGAAAAATGGAAAATTGTGAAAAAGGGGGTGGGGGTGGGGGAAATCATCACCCTTTTTGAGGTACTAGTAAATAATTCACTTGGGGATATGGAGTCAGGGGTGATAATGAACAATAATTCAGTTTCTTGATCATGGAGGCCCAGAAAGTCAACTTCGTCCAATGTTAGAGGAAAACGAAAAGTGACCTTCAAGAATTTATACTTCATACAAGTGGTGAAAATTTATTGAGATAAAATGATTTCTAAGATATTTCATTCATCCAACAATGGCCCATACATTAAATAAGATAAATAGACACATAATTTCACATTTCCATCATGCAGCAATTAACCCTAGTTATAGTGAAATTCAATAGTATGCAAAAACAACAAGAATAGCGTTAAATTTTCACTCACAATGTTAGAGAGTATATCCAACCAGCTTCACATTTGCAAAAGCAAATCTCCAAGATAAAAATAGCCCAAATCCATACATCAAAATGCATCCATCATCCAAAATAGTCCTCCAAGGAAAAATGTGAAGTTCTCTAAAGATAGAGAGATCCCAAATCAAGTGATGATACAAATGAATCCAACTAACTCCCATTTATACATTGATTAGGAGTTGATCGAATTAGCTTATGGGCCTACATTAGCCCCTAAACATAAAATATTATGCAAGTAACCCTAAATTTTGGTGACAATCCCACCAAACTATCTCATACATGGAATAATAAGCCTCATAAGAGGTCAAATGATGTCTTAGGGCCTTCTAGGAGGCATACTGGGGTCCATGAGTGCCATAATGATGCATGGGGCCCATCAAAAGTGTTGGACAAGGGGGTGGCCCCTTTTTCTCCAAACATTAAACTTGTGGTGCTCTCATTAAACTTGTGGACTGAAAGGGTTGTGTGTGGCCACCATCGACAAGTAGGTCAAGTGTTGTCTTGTTCATGATAGATTGGTTGTCAAAGGATTAACACCAATCCCTAGTTTTATTCCTTGTATCAGTGTGATTGTAAAGGGTCACGATCCATGGTACAAGAGCTCTAGCCCGTTGTATTGTAGTTTGTAATATAATGAAGAAGGGTTTGCACACTAACACTCCCTGACATGCCTTGGCACTCTAGCATACCTTGGAATTTCCTAACAGTTAACCTTGCTACTCCCTCCTTATCACACCTGAAACTCATGACACTCCCTATCAGACACTCTTATTCATTCATTACCAGGCATTTTGAACTAGTTCTCTCTTGTGTTTCCATGGCACTCCCTAGAACGCATTGACACACCCTAGCATTTGGCACATCCTAGCATGTCGCCCTAGCACTCTAGCATTCCTTGGCACTAACTTACATACCTTTAAATTCCCTCCTTAGCACACCTATAACTCGTTGATACTCCCTGTCACACACTCTTATTCATTCATTTCCATGCATTTGACACTAGTGCTCCCTTGTTTTTCCTTGGCACTCCCAAACACTCCGCCCTGGCATGCATTGGCACACCCTGGCACCTGGCACATCTTGGCACGTTTCCCTGGCCTCTAGCATGCCTTAACAATGCCTAGCATGCCTTGATGTCACTCCCTCCTTAGCACATCTAAAACTCACTGACACTTCCTGTCACAAACTCTTATTCATTCATTTTTAAATATAGTTTTATCTATTATGTTATGATGAACTGTCTAGTGGAATATCCATGATAGTTTACGAATCACCCCAACATATATCCTTTATGCAAGTCATATGATGATATTTCTTCACACTTATTTATCTCTAGTTGTCCCAACACAGTGCAGGTCATCACCACCACCCTTGCAAAATTGAACATGATAGGTTCGTGGTCCTATCTAAGCTTGGAAGAAAAATTCAAAACTTAGTTACACAACATGATGGAAGATTATTATTATTAAGGTTTCCCATGCTTTCTAATCAATAATATATAGTGGGATTGGAACACCAACACATTTTGTTCACGATAAATATCCATGATAGTTTACGAATCACCCCAACATATATCCTTTATGCAAGTCATATGATGATATTTCTTCACACTTATTTATATCTTGTCCCGACACAGTGCAGGTCATCACCACCACCCTTGCAAAATTGAACATGATAGGCATGTGGTCCTATCTAAGCTTGGAATAAAATTTCAAAACTTAGTTACACAACATCATGGAAGATTATTAAAAGGGTTTCCCATGCATTCTAATCAACAATATCTAGTGGGATTGGAATAGCAACAGATTTGTTCACAAGAAATATCAATGATAGTTTACGAATCACCCCAACATCTATCCTTTATGCAAGTCATATGATGATATTTCTTCACACTTATTTATCTCTTGTCTCAACACAATGCAGGTCATCACCACCACCCTTGCAAAATTGAACATGATAGGCTCATGGTCCTATCTAAGCTTGGAAGAAAATTTCAAAACTTAGTTACACAACATCATGGAAGATTATTAAAAAGGTTTCCCATGCATTCTAATCAACAATATCTAGTGGGATTGGAACAACAACACATTTTTTTCACGAAAAATATCCATGATAGTTTACGAATCGGCCCAACATCTATCCTTTAGGCAAGTCATTTGATGATATTTCTTCACACTTATTTATCTCATCTCCCAACACAGTGCAGGTCATGATCACCACCACCCTTTCAAAATTGAACATGATAGGCTCGTGGTCCTATCTAAAACTTGGAAGAAAATTTCAAAACTTAGTTACTCAATATCATGGAAGATTATTATAAAGGTTTCCCATGCATTCTAATCAGCCATATCTGGTGGGATTGGAACAACAACACATTTTGTTCACGAGAAATTCTAACAAAGATCACAATTGAATTGATAAAAAATAGTGTTTAGAAGACAAGATTCATCCTAAACCACAAAAATAATGGATTCTAGTAATTTCTCCACTCCCTCTTGGATGCCCTTGTGACTTCTTTGATGGTGTTGCACAAGTTATCCCACCTAGTTGCAAAGTGGGTGTGGTAATCTTCCTCTCCCAGTCTTATAGTGAGAAAGTAAGGTATACCCAAAGTTAAGGCTCCAACAACTGAGTTGATTCCATTGCTCTTTGTACACTTTTGGAAATTACATCCATCAAAAGAGTCAAATCCCGATAGATCATGGGGGATTAAAAAATCATGATCAATTGGGTCAATAATTCATGATAGAAAACATCTACCTACATCCCATCCTACAGGATATCATAGATCCACCCAAATATTTGGACTAGCTATCTTTCACACACATTCTCCAGGAGCTAAACACCACAACACACAATCTTTCAAAAGAATCTCTCAAACTTCCCATCGATACATTTGTGATACTAGATTCCATCGATAGTATGGAGTATGACCAAATGATTATTCATGTCTAAGCTCAAAAAACAACCCAATGTAGATTGATGCATGCACATTCCAATCATGACAATCAATTTCTACATCTTCTCAAAAGAGAAAACAAGTAAAGTTTTTCTTTGTTCACTTTACAACATAAACACCAATTTCACCCACAATGTTAAGATAAGTTGAATGATATGACCGAAAAGGTGGGAGGAGTATTTTGTGGTGTATTGAACAGGACTAGGGGACACACATGTAGCATGGATTGGTAGAAGTGGGATGTACAAGCATGATTTAATAAGATCTATAATCCACACATTAGAGAATGAGAAGGGGGATTAAGACCTAATTTCATAGGGGCTAGGGGGCCTGGAGGGAAGGTAACAAGAGGAATTGAAAGAGGAACCCCCGATAGTGGTGATAAGGGGATTAGGGGCCCCATTATCACAGCGAATAAGCCATTAACCCATAACCACTAAATTCCCTATCCCTTAACCCCGAAGCCATAATCTCTTAACTCTACACTCATAACTCATAAGCCATCAACCCCTTGATGCATTAAACCTTAAGCCATTAACTCCTAACGTAGAATCTATGAACCCCCTAAGCACTTACCCCTTATTCTCTTAGCTCATGACCCTTAAACCTTAATCCATAACCCCTAAACACCTTAAAACCCAACCCCTTAACCCCTAACACCTAAATCCCTTAATTATTAAGCTCTTAACCCCTAAATCCCTTTCCCCCCAAGCCCTTGGCCCTTAACTCTTAACCCTTGAAGCCCTTCACCACTTAGTATCCAAGGCCAAAAACAACACATCAAACCAACAAAATAACCTCTTAGGAGAATCCTCCACCTCTAACTAAGAATATTGGTACCATTTGATTTTTAGAGAACTAGGTGTTGGTCTCGAGGGTGTGTGTTTGTGGGTAATGCCCTTATTAACATGTATACCAAATGTAGAACAACTGGATAATTTTCAAAACCTCAATAAGAATTGCTCACAATATCTACACTTCATGTTGACATGGAGCTTGTAGTGCTCTCCCACATAAGGAGTTGGCAATGAATAGATCACTCACAATGACGCAACATCTTCAACCCTAATGCACAAGGTGCTAACCCTTGATACAAATATTTTGTTTGCTAAAAAAACACAATTGTGTCAATGTAGAATACTATACACAAGAGAAAATAAAATGATATTATCCACATCAATGCTTGAAATAGCCTCACGTTTGCCATGAGTGGTGAGCCAAGGGGTGAATGTAGGGCACTATTAAAGTTACATCATGTTTAAATTTCTTTTACATCACGAGATTGTTCTCCATTATGGTTGATGCATCATCACAAGGGAGCATAACACCTTTTTGTGGGGGAGCGATTAAAGTTGTAACATGATCAAGTGACATACACCTCCAATGTAAATGACATCATTATATGTCTGTGTCAAGTTGTTAAAGAGGTTATTTATAAACAATAAATTTAGTACTTGAACTTCATCTTTTCATGGCCTTGACACTAAGATGGATTTGTACTGGGAAAACTTCATGCAAATAAGAGGGGACCTTATTTTTAAACCCTCATACACACTAGAGCACTAGATGTTGCCCTTCAGATCCCCCTTGGTGGTTTCAAAGTGGGTTTACATTAGTGTCTAGTTGAAACTAATGAAATCAAGATATTCCTCTTCTCAATAACATATTCTAGCTTTGCCATATACACAACATTGAGTTAGAGGATCACCTCATACGTAGATGCTCCATTTATTATGGATTCAAGGGATGTTCTATTTTATTTTATCAAGATTTAGATGGTCGTTATCTATTTTCTTTCAATACATGTCTAACTATTTTTATGAGGGAGGTCCTTGGATTTAGATCTTTATATAAAACCTTATGTGGCCTTCCCCTTTTGAACTTTTCCAAGGGGGTCACCTCCTTCCATGTTGCCTTGCCTACTTAGGGCCAAAATTGACAAGCCAATATTCAAACTTCTTCAACTACCAAATTGGTGGGGCCTCATACCTCTTATTGAACCCCTTAATGAGACATTATTTCTCCAAAGAGACTGTTGAGGATTTCCCATTGCAAATCACAGGTTGGATGTCATAGGACCTGTTACCCCACTTTCTATATGAGTTTTTAGAGGATAATTTTAAATTTTGATTGACATATCAACCCTTGTGATTCTTGTGACATTAATAATTTTCCAATTAAGATATACAAATGATTGTATAATTGGTTTGACGGCACCTTACCTTGGCCATCTAGGACACTAGGTGTAGGAAGATGTTGCTTTAGCGATCACTTTAACTTGATATATATGATCCATGTATATATCTCTAATATGTATTATTTTTATTGTGGTCACTTAAAAACTCTATTCTAACTCTTAAATATTTTAGCCATAATTCCTATGCTAAATTATTTCATAGTTTTTTATAATTTTACTCATAAAAATATGTCACCTTAATAATTTAAATATATAATAGTGATTTAAGTAATTACTACACATCCTATTTTATTATACCCTTATTTCCCTTGGTCAAATTTTAATTGCATAATTTCATATCATATTCATTCATTTTAATTACGATGTCCCGCCCTCTGATTCCCGCCAGTAGGAAATCAATTATTTAATTCATAAAACTATGTAAACTACTCTGTTTCAATTTTATCACTGTGCTTTCATGTCGGGTTTTTGATCTATCAGTTGTGCAAGTTCATTGAACGAGCTTCAAGCTCTTTTTCTGCACAAGCTTAACCCAACTCGACCCTGACATCAAATGACAAGAAAAATAATGTATGATGAATCACTTGGCAAGCATATTACATGGTCATGATATGGTGGCCCACTGTTGATGACGCTATGAGAATCACCCATCTGGACGATTTTTTGAAGGGGGCTCGCAATTCCTTCTATGGGGGATTTTTTATTCTTCCATGGATCTGGTTCCTCAATTGCTTTTACTTTTGGCCTCAACTCAGACATCGCTCTTGTTACCTTAAAGTTTGACCAGGTATGTTCACACTTTCTCTAAATCCTCCTGAATGGAAATGTAATTCGATTTTTTAGGGTATATGAAATTGCAATGATTTCTGTTTGCTACTCTTCGAAAATGAATCTTAATGAATGTCGTATAAACTCAATATTTCGATCTTTACTATTTATTGAGGCACCTCTGCTGAGAGCGGTAGAACTGTTCCAAAGTGCCATGCACTTTTTCTCCAAGCAGTTCTTCAATATTGAAAGCTTCAAATGTGTTGTAGTTTCTTTTGCCGTAGAATCCCTATCCCTATCATGTTTGGATTGTAACCATGGGTGGGTTACTTAGCACATTAAGCATGTTAGAGGGGCTTTGTCATATGTAATTTGAACTCATAACATTTGTATAAATAGTTGAGAGTCGAGATCTATTCTCATCTCATACCATCATACTTGGGATTTTCGCATACCTCATTAGAGATTTCAGACCCGCAATTTGGAGATGATTTGGATGTTTATCGATGAATTTTGATGTTTGGATCATTTGCGCTATCTCTCATGGAGCCTCGAATGTCTTGTTAATGGATGGATATATTTGACATTGTCTTGTAAGTGCTCTTTAATGATGTATTTATGATTTTCACTAATGTCTAATGCATGGAATATTGTCTCTTGCTGAAATTTTGTCCTAATTATTGAATATTGTTCTAGAATTGTAATCTTGAGAAATTTTGCATGTGTTATTCATTGATGATGTGAAAAGAATGTTCCTAGTGGATACTAAATATATTTAATCCATGAAACTTCATTAACTTGAATTGAAGAGGGTAAATGCTTGAAGGGGTAGTTAGGGCTTCCTCTTTAGGCCTCCTCGAAGGATGATTTGGTCAAATCAAAGTTCCCATGACTTCAACCTCCCAATTGTCTAGGCACTAGTCTTGCCCCTTGGTGATCACTCTTAATTTTTCTCCACAAAATTCCCTTTCTTTCTTTGTCCCTTTAAGGGTAAGGAGGCTCATCTAGGGCTTGGTGCGAATTCCAATAGAGGAGGAATTTTTGAGTTTGTCTTGGATAGAAATATTCCTTTGTGTCTCCTCTAAAGGTGCTCAAGTTTTGGTGGAATTCCTGTAGTGAATTCTCCATAAATTTTGATGCCCTAGTTATCACATCAAGAGGGACACCTAGAGGCCAATCCTTCAACTTAGGGATTCTTTGAAGGCAATCTCTTTAGTTATTGGTGAAGTAAATCATTAATTGCCTTTTCTCTCTCCTACCTTGACCTTGGATGCACATATATATCATGTTAAATTTCAACCCTAGGTCTCGTGTAGTTTATTTTCGAAGGGTTTTTTCGTGGAAAGTCTAAATAGCTTCTCCCAAAGATTGCAATTTTGTTGAACCTTTCCATTGAATGAGCTACCTTGCCTCACTTTAAACCTATCATTGATACATATATCACAAGTGAGTTCTACTGGGATTCCTCTTGTCGGTGAAAATCCGAGAAGAGTAGGGGACTTAGTCTGTGGTGATAGTGGGCCTATGTCCCAGGTGTTGTTGTGCCCTCTAGCTTTTGCCTATTCACAAGGCCTGCTAGTTTGTGCAACAATAGGGCCCTCTAATGCTATATAATTAATGGTAATGTTAAATTCTTAAAGTAAAAGAGAACCTTCTACTTAAATTTTAACATTACTTTTAATTGTTTTATGGCGTTTAAGTGATTCCAACCTCATTGGATTTCATATGGAGAAAGTAGAATTTTAGATTCCACTCAAAATCCAATAGACTTAACTATTTTTAGGATTTTAGGATTTGGGGGGATTGCAGTGCTTCCATTTGATTTTGTTGCGTATGAGGGTATGGAGCAAGCATTTAATGAAGAGAACTAAGCCCTCTGTGTACCTTGATGTTAGTGGCATTGATTGTTGAAATCCTCTATCATGACCCTAGTAAAAATATACCCATAACTCAAACAAAATTTTGATTTTCATTTGACATGTTAAACTTTTTCTATCTTATTTTAATGCTTGACATCGATGATGAGGATCCCTATATAGGCTATGATTTTCATGATATATAGATATTTGTTGTAGCATGCTTTTTTCTTTTTGACACTAGAGGCCATCTAGAGCCTCTTTTTTGATGTAATTTTGGTTCAAAGATCTATTGCACTAAGTGCTATTTTGGTTATATGCTCTCTTTCTATATAAATGAGAAATTTTGCATATTTGTGTATAAATGGTTTGGATTCATATGGATGCACATGAATATATATGTTTTTCTTTAAATTTGAATGTTTTATGTATTTTTAGGTTAACCAATTTTTTGGTTTGATTTTTTTTGATTCCGGACTGACTCTTGGTTTAGGGTTTGACTAGTTCGATGACCGATTCATTGTTGACAACATTGCTTGGGGTTTGTTCGACCAATTTTGTAGAGAACTTTGATCTAAATATTGTCTCTTCATGCCAAAATTTGACCTTGTTTTGCCACTTGGAACCCCGATCCGTCATTGGATCACCTTTGATTACTATTTTTTGAGTGATGCCTTCATCTTTTGCAAAAATTTCCATGTGGCATGTCATCTATATTTTATTCTGAGCAATTTGAGACCAAGTTGACTTTTTTACTTCGGGGACGAAATGCATTGAGAAACATGATTTGCTGAGAATTGTGAGATTTCCATGTTGAGAAATGTCTGGTAAATACTGCAACAAGGCCAAGGATGCATTTTGACTCTACGATACATGACCATGTGGTAAGAGATATGTACGCACGACATGGGTTGGACTGGCCCTGACAATTGCAATCACACCTACATAACTAGATGCTCCTATAAACCATGAGTTCCAATGTGATCCACTCCAAGTCTTCCAATCCTATCAAGGATGAAAGGAGCTAAAAGTGGGAACCAAGGGGACCGGCCATGGTCTACCATGATAGGCCTAGAACACCCTAATACAAAAACTCACATGACCTATGAGGCTTTGACTTGTATCCTTGGGCTTACGGTGGCGTTATGCAAAGTGAAGAAATGTCTGTATGTACCCTTGTTGAAATGAGGGGTAACAGTTCCACATGCATCTAAATGGATTAGATCAAGAACCTCTCTTCATTTATGCTAATTGCCTGGGAAAGTGTTCTTCACATGCTTGCTAAGTACAAAACCCTTGCACACTCTAGTTTTTTTCAATCTTGAATTTTGGCAATCCTTGCACCATATCCTTGAAGATAGGAAGTGAAACATAGAGTAGGTGACCAAATTGCTTGTGCCATAGCTTGCACAACTTGTCATTTTCATGCATTAAAGCATCATGTTTTATTGGATCGACATGCAGCTTGTAAAGGCGACCTTCTTGCACTCCTTTGGCAAAAAATCGACCATGTTCATGGTTGCCATCTCTAAAGATGATTTCTTGATCATTAATCTCAACCACACCCTTTAGATCTATCATTGATGAAATTGAAAGAATATTTTTAGTCAAACCATGATCATACTAAACATCGTGTAACTCTAGAACAAGACTTGAAGCCATGCGAAAGGGGACATCCCATTCTGATAATTTGATAAGTGGTATCATTGCTAATGCCACTTTTTCCCATCCTCTGATTCTTGAAGTTTGTAGAAAGCCTTCTTGTTGAAGGTCACGTGTTTGGAGGCTCCATTGTCAACATACCACCCTACCCCATAAATGGTGTTAGTAGAAAGACACAAAACCATGGAGAAAGTGGTCTTAAGCTTGGATGATAACTCATCCCCTTTGGCTGAAGCTTCTACACTCCTAACAAATTGCTTTTGTTGTTGATTGGCTCTCTTCTTCTCAAAAAATTGATATTTATAGTGGCCCATCTTGTAGCACTTGAAGCATTTCACATGACTCAAGTCTTTCTTCTATTGATTTGAAGAACATGATTCTTACTTCTCACCCTTTTGATCCCTCCCAGATTCTGCTTTCTTACCACCTCTGCCCACCTTACGGATGAGAGCTAGGCTTTGAGTTTGGAACTCCTCCACTTTGGTTGCAACTGTCCCTTTTTGGATGAAGCCATCATAAAGCTTTTTGAGTAGTTTTCATGAGCACAGACACCTTGCACAAAGGCTTCCCAGGGTCTAGATAACCATTTTGTGCTATATGCATTAACTCCTCATCCTAAATCTTCATCTTGAGAAGAAAGAACTAATCTTTCACCATGCATCCTACTTACCCTGGGAACTCTGTCCTCTCAGAATATACAAAATCATGTAATGCATCTTACCCACATTGATATCTTCACCCTCCAAATATATATCGTGCATGCACCTCCTTGCATTGGGATCTGTGCCTTTGCAATCTGGAATATGCATGGGCCTTGCCTGTGCCTATTAATGACTAATGTGTCCTCATTAATACACCTTCCTCATCAAGAAAAAAACAATTCTGCACAAGGATCTAAGCTGGCGGGGATCTGCTGATCACACTGCTACTGAAGAGAATGACTTGGAGTAACAAGGTGAAACTAACACTATGCACATTATTTTGGGTTATAATGACATATTTACCTGGTCTACTGTCAGCCTTCAAAGATGGCTGGTCAGATAGAAGCTTAAAAATTTGGGTATCATGCACCATTGTGTTTTCATAAAAGCGAGGCTTTTAATGGTGACCTCATGCAATGCGGAGCTCATCATTTAGTTATTCTAGTGTTTGATACTGCATTAGGGCTAAAACCAACAAAATGGATACTATAAATTGGCAGAATTAGACTTCATTTGCCACAATTTGAATTCCTGATAGTTAGTGTTTGATGGATGACCTTATGTGAGTTGCAATTGTAAGAGTGGTCATCAGACTAATGCTAATGGCGAAAAAGATGCCATCAGTCGGACATATTAGACCAGTTCTGCAGCTCTGATTCCAATAGCTAGTTTTGATGAGTATATGTATATAAAACTTGCAGCCCTTGAATAATTGCAGTCCTTGAATACCCTCAAAGAAAAGATGCAAGATGTGAGAAACATTAGAGAAGCACAACACTAGGGGGGATATGGAATTACTATATCTACTTTGTAATCTGACAGGTGCTCTTATGTGAATCTTATGGAATCTAATTGATTGTCATTGGTACTTGGTAGGCTCATACTTACATTAGCGATGTTATTTCCTAGGAGCATTAGGTTGATATGGCACTGTAGGAGGTCCTGGAAGATGTCGTTTGCAAATTGCTTCACTGGAATACATGTTTTTACAATGTGTTCTTTTGTTGGAACTTGATACTTGCTTAAATTTCCGCAAACATATGGAGGGGGTTGGCCCTAGAGGCTTTAGTATGATTGTTGTTACAGACTGCCCTTTTTTATTGTTCCTTGATGCATGCATAATCTTGTAGTGACCAGTATAGATGTTTATGATATTGGAGTATTAGTTCATATCGTGATTGTTAATAATTAAAGAAAAATAACTTTCTACTTATATTGGAGCCAAAGGCCTACATAAACCATTCGGCATGCAGGTTGTTGGATGTAAAGGATTCATTTAATGGCAAAGGAAAGAACGTACTGTTTATGGTATTTGAATATGCAGATTCTGATCTCAAAAAACACATTGATGCACACCGCCAATGCAATACCAAGATGTCTCCAAGGTGTATTTAGGTTTGATTTCAATTCTACGGACAAGCCTATTCAGTTCTGATAACACACAAGTGATGAGGGACAGAATTGGAGTGACATGGTTTTTCTCTCATGTTTTATGTTGAGTGAGTGCAGAGCTATATGTTCCAATTATGTAAGGGTATTGCCTATTGTCACAGCCACGGGGTGCTTCACAGGTTCTTTCTCTTTAGATCAATTCCAGTTTCATCCTCTAGTTGTTCGACTTAGAAAATGCATGATTTCTTATTCTACACGTATATGTGTCTGACAGGGATCTGAAGCCACAAAATATTTTGGTAGATCAAAAAATGGGGTTGCTGAAAATTGTAGATCTTGGACTTGGAAGAGCTTGCACAGTACCTATTAAGAGCTATACTTTTGAGGTGTGCTTGCCTTTATGCTATTTTCTGCATATTTTTCATGATAGAGATTACAGTCGTAAAAAGTTCTATTGGAAAGCATGCACATATTCACAACTCTGTAGGGTCATGCCCATTTTATGCATAATGCGTGCCCTTGACATATGCACTCTATGCTTCTCTATGCATAGTCCAACATAAAGTAGAACATATTTCTTAGTTTTTAGCAGTTACATTAAGCATAAGAGAATTATGTGTTTGAACTCTCTGAACCTTTCATTTTCAGGTTGTTACTCTTTGGTATAGAGCTCCTGAAGTGCTGTTGGGTGCCAAGCGCTATTCTATGGCATTAGACGTATGGTCTCTTGGTTGCATCTTTGGTATGATATTATTCAATATGCAAATTTTTTATATCAAAAATTAGTTACAGTGTTTGATAGCATGGGAATTATTAGAGATTGTTCTTTGTTCTAGCTGAACTATGTAATCTGCAAGCACTTTTTGCTGGAGATTCTCAAATACAGCAGCTTATAAACATATTCAGGTAAGAGCCCAAAGAGTGGCAAGGGCAATTCTACTCACATCTAAGTAGAGCTCCCAAATATTCATATGATGATTTATGCTTGAAGGATTATCCAGGAAATAGCTTTGGCCAATTAGCAATTCCTTCATATTGGGAGTCATGGAATAGAAAAACATTTCTACTCAAAATAACAATTTTCCTCTGGTCTGTACATGCAAATGCAAGCAGGTTGCTGGGAACTCCTAACGAACAACTATGGCTAGGTGTGACTCAGCTTAGCGACTGGCATGATTTTCCTCAATGGAGGCCTCAAGATCTTTCCAAAGTCGTTTTTAATTTGGATCCAAATGGTGTGGATCTTCTTTCCGTGAGTTTCAAGTTACTTTGATCTTACATTCATTTAATTTCATTTTTGGTCAAAAATGGTTTTATCATCTAAAGATAACATTTACATTTCCCTTTTGAATCTCTTGTTATAGATATTAATGCCTTTAACCGCTTATGCATTCACTTTCAAGAGATTTTGGATGAAGTAGCTCTTGAAAGTCAGCAGAATATTCATCCTTGAAAATATTGCACATGTGCAGAAAATGTTGCAGTATGATCCTGCAAAGAGGATCTCGGCAAAAGAAGCACTAGACCATCCATACTTCGACAGTTTAGACAAATCACAGTTTTGACATCAATTTTTGTCAAAAACCTACATCCATATTATGATTGGAGAATACTATGATGGTGCCTTCCCCGAGGGAAAACTTATAGATCAAGGTGCTTTTAAAGACAGCTTGGCTCCATTCATCCTCCACTCTATTCCATGTGATGGTTTGGTGGTCCAATACACCAAGTTATAATTAATGAGGGCATAACTGTTGTAGTTCACTAATCAAATTGCATGAAT
The DNA here is from genome assembly GCA_034641835.2 of Pinus albicaulis. NCBI lineage: Eukaryota > Viridiplantae > Streptophyta > Pinopsida > Pinales > Pinaceae > Pinus > Pinus albicaulis. The sequence continues at coordinate 735,853,513 of CM076570.1, read as the reverse complement.
ACTTCAAACAACACCCCAAGCTCTGGCACTTTGCAATCCTATACTTTACTTTCCCAAGCATACAACTAGGAAAAGGAATTCCTCTAAGCATACTAGTAACTTTTTGATGGCCAACATCAAATTCCACATGCAGGTTGCAACCACATGAAAAGAGCTTTAGTGAATAGCTTCATTTTAACATTAATCAGTCCCCAACCTCTAATTATTAGTCTATTGAACATGTTGACAACATTTCAAGGTTCTGTTATATTTAACCATGCTTTATATACACCACCTTTCTCATCACATAATGTAGCCAATACAACCAATCCATTCAATGATAGAAAACCTGTCCTCACAATCAAATAGTTTGAAACAATTAACTCGTATTAATATTATTAATTGCCCTACACTTGAGCTTCATAAAGTTAGAACAATAAGAAACCTTCACCCTCCCTAAAGCTCTTGACCAAACTTTGCATCACTGCTTTGAAGTGAAAGGATATCTATATTAAGTTTACAACATTGCTGACTTAATGTTACAAAAATGCCCCTTGTTACATGAATCATTGCAGGGGTTTTTTCTGGCATTGACTCAGACTCAATTGATTATTACCAAATTTGGCCTTACGGGTAGTTCCTAATAGAACTTCAGACAGATACAACCATATATTTTTTCCCATATAATTATGATATGGACCAAAAAAGCCTCTAGATCTGTCTTCAACAATAAAAACGAAATTGTATCTGTTTGAATGGAAGGAGACAAAAATAAATAGTCCATGTGAAAATTTTTGTCTTCTTTTAATAGTGGATTCAATTCACTATTGATGTCTGAATCAAACCTGTTATCAATGGAATCATTAGCTAATTGACTACACCCTGGAGACAGTCATTCCCAACAATTGATAAGCAGTAGCACTCTTGCATCTAAAAAAATGTACAATGCAAGCCGTCATTCTAGCCACACAACTGTCTGTGCAAAATGAAATGATGGCATAGCTATATTAAAAAAATTGATGATATTAAACCATTACCAAGGGTCAGGGTTTTAGAAGAGAGTTAAAGAAATAAATGCAGATTTTTTGCCTCATATCCCTATACTTGTGCAGCATGCTAGAGTCTTTAGAGTCTCTTGACATCCACATGTCACCATCTCATAGCATTGTTTTCAGAATCTCTCTGATTGGTATTTGTCTTGTGCATCATTCCCTATATGCCACAAATTTATCTGATCTCCATTTCACTAGATTTCTATTGAAATTGCTCTTCCTTGCTATTGTCCTTAGCAAAAAAATTCCAAAGCTGCTTCACCATCCCCATTAAGCACGCAACATGAAACAATAGTGTTCAAGGTCAGAAAACCATGTATTGACATTTCATCAGACACTTACATTCAATACCCAAGCTCCCACCAATTGATTTTTTTTGTGGGTTGATGGGGATGAAAACCCACATTTATTCTTGCTTACAACACCCATTATTTTTTTTGTACCAGGACACCAATTTCATAGATGAATACTCACATGTTTTGCTATTAATCTCACATATAAGAGAGATTTTCCCTTTCATGTGCATTAGCATACACATAAATATTATTATACAACCCACTTCGAAGAGCCATTAACTGATGCAACTATGAAGAACCTTTCAATATTTTGGCTTCTTGATTTCTCAAAGAACCTAAATTTATCAAGGATTACATTATCAACTTTTAGTTTTTAGGATGTTTTCAAAGGGCTATGGTTGATTATAAATCTATGCTGGGAATTTAAGTGAAATATTCTGAACACTAAAGTTTCTAGATGACTACTTCTATAGAACTATGCACCAGAGAACACACACCATACATTCTGAATTCCTTTAAATTGAGGTAGCAGGTTTTAATTTTCTAAATCTATGTCCCAAACTTGGTTTGTCAGTAGTGTAAAAGTGAAATGTTAATGTGGAAACCAATAATTCCTTTAAAAGGTCCTGTCAAACTGTCTAGTTTCCATAAATTGAAACCAACGAGGAGTCCTTCGTTAATCTGATAGCGGGTAAGATACTTGATCATGGACCGTAGTTTTCTGGAGATAATTACAATTACAGCCCACAAGGGGTATGTATGACATATGAGATCCTAGAGTCAAGTAAAATGAATACAACAAAACCCACACCATGGCTCAAAGGAACTTATCAGTATGTCTCAAATAAACTAATCAGTATGTGTGGATGGATCAAGAGAACATGAGCTTAATCATCTTGATGTCAACAATCAATTAAGACTTAGGTGCATAGTCTTGCAGTCACCCTAGTAACTGAAGTACAACCACCAATTTTCACAGCTCTACCAAGGTAAGGAGACAAGTTGCGACTACTAGCTCAGTGAGTAAGAATTACAATGGTCTTAGTCATCCTGGTCAGGTGGCAACTATCTTGGATGTACAACAATTTGTGATTAAGAAAAAATTGCAACAAACATATTAATTTAGTAGATCGTACATTGTCCAAAATATTCTACAGTATTTAAAACTGCCAACTACTAGTCAGCATACTAATGGAGTGAACCACCTCTTAACATCAGTTTTTTTATCTAAGCTGCACTGGAAATAGGCAATAAGTAGCACCAGTTCAATTTTTTGGAAAATTTGCAGACCTTCACAATAATGATACTTGAATTCACATAAACAAAGGCCCACTTACCAGCTCATATGAGCCTTAATGAACACATGAATATTTGGTTTCTTTTCCATCTACCATAGTAACCAAGAAGATGTAGTAACCATAGACTCCAGAATCCTAGAAATCCAAAATTTCAATTATTTATTACTGGCAGTTTGGTGATTTAGCAAAATGCATTAATGCTATAACATTTTGTTGTTATTTCCTTGAATAGTGGTCTCATTTGGCTTGAATTTTAGTTCCTGGCGTAAGCTACTACAGCTAATGCGTACTTGAGATCCACAATCCCTAGTTTTTGATAATTCATTTTCATAACTACATGCGTTGTTTCTGCAAGCCATTGAATTATTGAGCCTAATCACTTGATATATTATCTAGATAGGTGTGTAACTATGCCAATCATTTCTACAAAGCCTTTAGAAGATATTCTTATCTATTGCAATATAATGAACATGCCCAACTTGTGCTAGCAGTTAATTACTTTGTATGCCTTTAGCTGTGGTGCCTATTTTGGCAACAACAATTTAAGTTTCACAAAAGTTTCCTTCAATACATCAACCCAGCAAATCAAACATCTTCCACAGTTTGCTGCAGTACTCAAAACTAGGAATGTAGCACAAGATACCTCAAAGATATGAACTTCTAGTGGTTGCCATAGTAATGGAATAGACCACCTATTTCTACCAGATTCTATTAAGACACAAGAAATGGACAAGAATCAACAATGGTGGTGCAAAGTTTCCAACCATCATGAGGGTGATATTAAAAAACAACGAACAAAGATATTTTAAGAAGGGAAACGAGGTATTATGAGCCTTTACTACATGCATTTTGGTATTCTGCACCATTTGCGTTAGACACAAAAATTCACAACATGATTATGTGATTTGTTACGATACTAAAGTGAAGTAGTAGTTACAAAATCCCAGAACTCCAAAATGCATGTATTTTACCAAAAAAATTATTTTATTAACCTTAATATAGCTCCTTAGTTTTCTTAGGCTGGAGTGGTCACTTGGGTCCAAAGTCCACTAGCGTTTTTTACTGGAATTCATTTATGCACTGTTGGTTTAAAGTAGGTGAACTTAGTGACCCTGACCAAGTTCTCCATCTTTATGGAGTATCTGACAGGTTTTCTCATTCCATGAACCAATCCCCAAGCCTTTTGAAGGCACTCTTCTCTAATGCAATATATTGAATATGCCAACATGTCCTAGAATTGGTTAACCTGATGAAGTTACCCTTCTTTCTGGAGTATTTGACAGGTTTTCTCACTTTGTTAATCAATCCCCAATAATTTTGAAGACACTTGTCTCTAATGCAATATATTGAATATGCCAACATGTACCATAATTAGTTCATTGTTTTGTATGCCTCAACTGTGGCTCATGTTCGCAGGACATCAATTGCTTCAGTTTTGGACTGTATGACATCTCAGCATGGTTAGGTCAATTCTCAGAGTAGTTATATAATTCTCTATTCTTGATGGCATGCATATTTATCGAGTGGCTGTCATTATTTTCTGCTCCAACACAGTTGAAGAATGCAAGAAAATTAGCAGCTTTTAGTGTAGGTCATCCATTATTTTTGTTGTCAAAACATCTCTTATATTTACGAAAAAGTATTTACAAACAGTAAATCAAAAGGTGGAAGTGTATATACAATGGATCTTATATCAGTATCCCCTTCTGTAAGACTAGCAAAGTAGAAATAAATTCTGTATAGGTTACTGAATATAAATATTGAGCATCTCTTATCAATAATTCACCCTCAGTTAATAACTAGTCGTGTACCTCATTACACTACATGGAACAAAAAGTAGACAGATTACTAATTTTTTCCTTAAAAACAAACTTACAGTTAATCTTCCTAGGGAAAGCATAGCAGAGACGCTCAATCACTACCAAATCCCAATGAAGGAAGAGTTGACTAGATAGCTACAATTGCCAAACAAGGTTGCACACTAGTGAGCCCGACATTGAAGGAGAACTAAATAGTGGTCCTGATTATCTTTCCAAACAGATTAGAAATGGTGTAATTTTTGTGCTCACTTGTCTTCTAGATCAACTGACACCCCATATTGCATTGAGAGTTGGAGTTAATAGATTTTGCTAAAGCAACAAAGGTTAAAGCCTTTGTGGTTGACACTACTGTAACGACTGACCAAAGATCCACCCCGCATCCTTGCAAAATAGCCTCCATGTCGCAATGTTATTTTTCAACATGTTGGGCGAGGGATGAGCCCTCCCCCATCCTTTTGGAATATTGTACTTTCCACCATACTTTGACCACAGGTATGATTGCATGATCTGCTCTAGATGCTGAAATTGAGTCTTACTAGGCAACCAACAATTGCTAGTTTAAAGTTTAATTCTTTAAAGGGTGCTAGCTCAATGGAAGAGCACCTGCTTCACAAGAAGGAGGTTGGTGGTTCGATTCCATCGTGCCCTGATATTAATAAGGAATGACAACGATCAATTTTTGGTGACGAATTCTCTTTTGACCATCACCAATGAGCTTATGGTGACATTTTTCGACCCTCACAAAAATATGAAATGGTGACGGTTAATGAACGCCACCATATATACGCATTAATAGTGACGACCATGAAAGGTCCATCACCATAAATCTTTGTTGTTGATATGAAATGGTGAGGGTCAATGTTTGTCATTATAGTCATTATTTGTGACGAACCTTGATGTCACCAATGAGCTTATCATGACATTTTTTGACCCTCACCAAATATGAAATGGTGACGGTCAATGAACGTCGCCATATATATGCACCAATAGTGACGGTAATGAAGGGTCCATCACAAAAAATCGTTGTTGTTCATATGAAATGGTGACGATCATCATCCGTCATTATAATCAATATTCGTGATGGATGTTGAATGTCACCAGAACACATACTTTCGGCGACGCCACCTTTGGTGACGTTCAGTTTTTTCGTGACGAAGGCTATTGTTCATCACCATTGCTCATTTGAAATGGTGACGGTCACAATCCGTCATTATAAATCATTATTGGTGACGGACCTTGAATGTCACCACAACACCTATACTTTCAGCGACGCCACCTTTGGTGACGTTCAGTTTTTGGTGACGAAGGCTCTTTTGACCCTCACCAATGAGCTTATGGTGACATTTTTCGCCCCTCACCAATGTCATTTTTTCTTGTAGTGTCTATAGTTGTAGACCTTCCTCTTCAGGATCTGGTGTATACATTAGGAAAAGGAAGAACGAGGGGCACCATTTTCATAGATTTGGGTTTAGTTGCTGAGGGACTCTCTCCTTTTTCCAACTTTCTCTCAGCCTTAACTACAGAAACCTTTTCTTTCTTGCCCTTGGCCTTCTTATGGATATTTTATTTTTTGGCCTTTATCTTTGTTCTTATTTTTTTAGGCTGAGGGTGTGGTTGTGAAACTGCAGGCGTAGGTGTAGGTTGGCCTGCCCTGTAAAACAAAAAGTGATCCCAATTTTTATTTCTCTTCCCTAACTCTTCTTCAACTAGAACCTTGATTAGAGCTTGATGATACAAGCTATACTCTGAAACATCAGTGTGAGTTTGGACCCTTGCTGACATATTTTTCAAACTCTTCAGCAATAAATATGGCAGATTTAATGTCTTAATACCTGCAACATGAAAAAGGAACCTCATGTGATAGAGGAACACAACTTTATAACTCCTTTCACAAGTGAGGTATATCTTGATAAGCTTAACATCTTCTGCCCAGTCATTCTTAAGACAGCTGCTTGGAATTCCCTTGGCCCAATTTGGATCTTTTTGTGCATCCTTGAGGTTGCTATTGAGTTCTCCTCCTGTGATAACCTACCCTTTAAACCACCTCTCTCCTTCCTGTGGAAGGTTAAATGCTTCATCAATGGAGTCTTCTAAAACCTGCAATGTAAGGCCATAAACAATGGCTTCTTGTCCATTAAAAGAGTTAGCAAACTCTTGAGCTACTCCTTAGTGAGAGCTCCCTAACCTCGTGCATAAAGAATGCCACCCTGCCTGGATAACCAAGCTTCTTACCCTCAAAATTGCATCCACTAGGTTTGAAACCTGTGGTTCAATGTGATTTATTTTTCCACCTGTTTTAGTCATCTTCAGAAATTATTGACTCTGTCTCTTGAAACTGATAGGTGTCAGAGTTGGAATAGTTTCACCTTACAATTGTTTCTTGTATTCTTCTTTGAAATCTTGTCTGAAATCCAGACTCCTCAAACTACAAATTTAAGTAATTCGATCTTCGACAACTAAACTCTCAAATGATCATGCTCCTATTTTTTTGGTGGTTTTAAAAAAAATACAATGGTTCATCACCCCATGAAAATCGACTTTCATTATGGAAAATATCCCTTACCGTGATGTGCACCATGTGATAGCCATTATTACCTTCAATTTTTTGCGTATCTTTGTATGGAAAGCTCCAGATGGCTTGAGACAAGCGGGTCTATGACTGGCAGTCACCTCCACTATCTTGCTGATTATTGGCCGAAATTTCTGGCAACACTACTGTGCGACCAACCAAACGGTCATTGCGTTAATTTTGATGACCATGATCTCCTCCATTCAGAAAAAAAATGTACTTTGAAATACGATTAACTGACTCGGGGTTGACAAGCAGGACAAGATTAATGATTAAGTGTTTTACTATGGGTTGACATATAGGCATTAACATATACCATGACTTGACTTCAACTAAACTAACCGCATACGATGCCTATCATGAGATATGAAATATTTAAAAAAAGATTTGAAACATATTTACACTACAACACATGGCTTGAAAAAAGTGGATGTTCTTTTTCGTTTATTTTTAAAAAGAGAGTATGCTTTCGGAATTTCCGGTAGCATTGGAATAGAAGGAAAAAAAGACAGAAACAATAATATAACAGACTGTCTGAAAATACTAAAATAGGTGCTTCCGGAATTTCTAGTAGCAACCAAATTTTATTTTTTGAAAATTTTCAAAGTCTAATCCTAAAATCAAACATTTAAAATGGACTCATGAATTAGAAAAGAACTGTGCTAACAATAGGATCTTGGATTTGTTCCTTTTTTTGATGTTAAAGCTTGTAAAAGGGAGTTGCACCCTTTTTTTTATTCATTAAAGCTAGCTTTTGATGTTTTCACAATGAAGAAAGCATGGAAGGTATTCCACAACAAAAACAATGACACAAAACTTATCCTCATATGATGAAATTACGACAAGCTATACTCAATATTCTTGTAAGTACAATGAATTGTTAGAGATATTTTTCTAAAAAAAACATCATCGACATCATAAAATCAAGATTGGGATTAGATACACTAGATGCGTTAATGAGAATACATCTAAATGGGTATGAATCATCTAATGTGGATTGGATTATATGGGGTATGGAGAGGTACAAATTCAAGAAGAGTTATTGATCTATGAGAGGTAGGATGTTAGTATTATTTATCTTTTGTATAAAATTTTGTTTACCTTGCAATCTTGTTTAATGTGTATGGAATCTTATGGGTTTACTTTTGATGAGGTACTTATGGACGATGTTTCTTTAAATATTTAATGTACTTGAGAAGGTTTGAATTCCAATGAAGTATAATTACAATCTGCAATTGAAGAACCTCAGTTATGAAGAGAGCTAACAAAAAGAAGTAACAATGTTAAGTTAATATTTTGTCATTTTTTTCAACTATGATCTTTACTATTGGAATGTATAAAGTTGTGGTTGTACTATTGTTGTCATATTAGATAAAAAATATTGTAAATAGCTGTTGGGTGCAAGAATTACACTTAAGTAAAGTCCTCAACACTTAAATTGTCAACCCGGGGGATTCGTAAACTTAGAGACGAAGCACAGGCAATGCCAGAGATGGTATGAATATTTCTAATATCAAATCCTACTTTTTAAAGGAAAAATTGCAGAATCAAACTTTAGAGAAAAAGGCAACTCAAACCATCAAAACAATCTGAGGCCAGAACAAAAATAAATGTACTTGCAGGAGAGATTCAGAAATAAAAAGAAGGCAATTACTCTAGCGAGATATTGATCATCTACTGAGAATGTGTTTTCTTTAGCAAAGACACCTTAGCAGTCTTCAATAGATGGGCCCTTCCAAACTTGCTCATGTAAAGATATCCTTCTCACAAGAATCGATCTTGCACTAGTGCAAGAACAACGATCTATGCAGAAGGTGCAAAGTAATGTCCATACTAAAAATGCTTTTCTTCATGCAAGGGCCCTGAACTTTCTCAAGTCCACCGCACTCAAATCCGGTACCAAGAAACTGGTTCTTGTACCTGATCTGAGCTTCTTACACTTTAACTTTTAGTCCTTGAAATAAATGATTAATTACTGCAAGTGTTTATGAAACCAAATTTCTTATCAGAAAGATGAATATTTGTAGAGAATAAGGAAACAATATTTTTAATTAAAATGTAACTGAAAGAAAGAAAGCTGTTAGAAGTAAACTAAAGAGACTTGCTGCATCACACTATCCAGCACTGGTGTAGAAACAGTTCTCCTGCTTGCACCAGGCAGAGAAAATAAACCAAACGTGCAGAAAGTGAATAGTACACCAACATGCACTAGTGCAGGTAATTTCTCCTATTCGAACCAGGCGGAGAAAGCAAATTTAAATTCAGATGCAGAAAAGGAAATTTAACTACTTCACACTATAGATTTTCTTTGACTCAAACATAAATTCAAATGTTGTAAATTAAATCACACTTAGCAGACATAAATTGCAAGAATAGAAAGGAGGGAGAACGTGCTGGGTTGGCTGGGCCCTAGCCAGCCAGCGTGTTTCCCTTTCAGATGGAAACGCTACTCAGTATTGAATCAATTCATCAACTGTTTAAGCATGAAGAAATAAATCCATGAAGCATAAGGTGAAGCTCTTCTAATTAAATCCTCAAAGCAAATATATGTGTGATTACATATCCAACCTAGATTTGGGCGATAACAAAAGATAGGCTTGTTACCACCTCACTGGTTCTATTCTCCGATATATTCAATTCTATCAGAACATTGAACAACTTGTCCTATTTAAATTTCTCCATCATTTAACCATTACATAGCCAATTGCAGAAATCGTTACAACAGATTACATAACCGATTGTAGAATAAGCTTTCGGCCTTCAAAATTAAATGTTCTAACAAAACAGGCCGTGGCTATCTCTAGCTATTCGTTCCTCCTAAGTCCGATCTCCGCTACTCCAGATTGACTTGCTGTTATCACTGGGACTCAGCTACCTTCAGATATGGTGGTAAAAAATTAGGCATCAATCAAAGAGATCTGGATTTGCTGCCAAGATTCGCGGTGCTGGCCCTGGTGCGAGATCTATTTTGCACTAAAAATCAACGGTCAAGATAAGCATTTAACTATTAAATAACATAGCAGGTAACGATGAGTTACAAAAGTAATTCTAAGTAGAAAATCACATAAAAATAGTTAATAAATGCTAAGTTAAGTTAAAATATGTAAAATATGAAGTTAATGCAAAATGTGTCATCGTTCTCGCACTAGTTCAAGATGGGGGCGCATGAGATAGGTAAAACAGGGTAAATGATTACGATTTGGAAAGGGAAAAATGGTCAAAAAAAGGTGCAAATTAGAGGACCAACAATAGCCTCTCATAATTTTTTTATAGTTTATAATTTTTATTTTTTATTTTGTAGAATTCTAAATTTTGAAAATTTTGAGTTTCTTGTGCAATCCTTTTTCATTAGTCAAGGAAATGTGAAGGAAATTGCAATAGTGGAGACCAATTCCTTGAAAAATGAACATGCAAGTCTTTTGTTCTTTAAATAAAATAATTTTTATTCTTTAAATATTAAAATACAAAGACAATTTCACTAATAAATTTGAGATTATTTATATTATGGTTTAAGGGTCTATCTTTTAATTTTTAAAATAAAGAATGTGACCATTCTTATAGTTTTTAAATGACACTTTATTCCTCACAACCACTTGGCCTATTAAAAATATGAAATTGAGATCAAATTCCACTTTAGACATCTCACTTGATGGATATCATTATTTCATTTAATTCCTCTTTTCGAGATGAAAAAAACCGACCTAAAGATCACTCAAATCGGATAAGGGAAAGTGTATTTATGAAGAAAATCCCACATGTGCATATTTGATAAGGTCAACTCTAAATCAAAGTGGACCCCCTTGGAAGGATATAAATACAAGTGACCTCTACCTCATTTGGAAATCATTATGAGACACTCTTCTATCTTGGTTTTTGGCTCGCAGAGGTATGAGGCTCATCTACCAAGGATTAGGTTCACTCTTAGGTGAAATTGTAGGGTCTGAAGTTCGTTTTCTCATTTAGGGTTTTGGGCCACAGTCGCAAGCACAACACAGGATGGATTTGACCATGGTTGCACGCACAAAATCTCATCCATGCGACTAGATCCTTCTAGTTCCATGGACACCTCACCATCCATGCGACTGGGAATTAGGGTTTTTGAAACATGGTTGTAGACCCCAATTGCTCACATACTAGGCTTAAGAGAGAAACCGATAAATTATAATCACTCACTCATAGTGTTTCAGATAGCTACTGGGAATCCATAGTCGCTTGCATATCATCTTGAAGGATGTGACCAAGGCTCTGAGATAGATTTGGGAAGATCCGACCACGATCACTCTCTTACAATGCTTCAGAGAATGACTAGGAAACTATAGTCGCTCAGATGACTCATCCTCCATGCGACTGGGAACTAAAATATCAAATGTAAGTATTCTAAATATTTAGCTCAGTGACCACAGAGTTTGGTAGTTGACCAAAGATAGTGAAAGTTCATTACCGTCTTCAGAATGAAGGTTTTGAGTATAAACATTGTTGGGTTCATTTCATGGATGTTGTAGTTATTTTGTTGGACATTTTCTTAAATGAAGATATGGATAATTGTACTCTCTTTTGCTGAATCATTTTATGACGGTCTAATAAGAAGAATAATTTGAAAGGGTTTTCCCCATAGTGGGTTTTTCCCTGGTCTCTTTATGTGTGAATGCTTTTATTCTATTGTTTCTTTATGTTTCGCTACATTGATGATGATGATATTTTTATTTCTACATAGTTGCATATGCTTCTAAATATTGATGTAAATTTGGATAATGTTATGATGCTATGGGGTTAATTTAATGTTTTAATGAAGAATTGCAATTATCAAATGAAAGAACAATATATCCCTAAGAAAAATTAACATAGTACTAGAGTTCGGTTGAATAAAATTCATGGAGATCACCCCTATGATGACATTGTTGATGGATGCTAGAAGAGGATGATGGAGACCTAAAAGAATTCTAGGGTTTGAAGAAAACCTTACGCAATTTGTGTATTAGGGTTTGATGGATGTTATGAGGTTAGGGTTTGAGAGAAACCCTAGTTTATGGAAAATATTTGAGATATGAAATCTAGAAACCCTAGCATGGTCAAAGTAAATATGCTCAAGCACTTGTGACAGATTTGATGAAATCCTATATGGGATAGTCTTTATTAGGCCTGGTTGCTGAGAGAGTTGGTTGAAATAGTGAAGGCAACATTTCTATATGTACAATGGACAATGATGGCTCTTGAAGGATGGTTGAAGAGGGAGATGATCACCTCTCTTTGAAGATAAGTACTTTCCAACTTATTATGCTTCTCTACGACTTTACTTTTGTTTATACTTATAGATTTTTTTATTGTTTTTAATATTACTTATGCTTCCTGCATACATATATGAGTATTTGGATTCTTCTAACCTCTTGATTAGTTGTGATAAGTGGATCCTTCATAAGTATCATGGCTAGTGTAGGAAGAGAAGAAATAGTGTTGGAAAAGGTAAATAGGCCTACCTGACGAAAAGGTGACAATGTGCTACAAGACGCCTATGTAAAATAAGAAGGTGCACATGTATTTGAATACTACAAGGTATGCATGGTATATTGTTTCAATGTTATGCTTCAGCTGTAATATTGAATGGAAAGATAAGCCCTAAGGTATGGTGAGAATGTCTCCTTCTCAAATGGTTCATGCATGCATACAAAAGTGTTTTGGATTATGGTTCTTATGATGAAATGGTGCACTTGATATTAATTCTATGAAGCTACTTGGAAATATTGATTTATGATATATTGGTATAGTTTATGTTTGGATAATATCTATCATTTTTTATATATTTATCTTGTGAAGAAGGCTAGCACCTTGATACTATTGATATTGAGTATGTAAGCCATGATGATAGATGTGTAACAATGATATTGATATTCATGATCTTTTGTTGACCATGGTTATGTTTTTCCATGATTAGTAACAACGGCATATGGTAAAATTGAATGCCATAATTTGATGGATTGAGTTATGTGACAGAGAAGTAATGTTGTGATCACGATTCTTGAAGTATGCTCGTATTATCTATTTGACACTAAACCTTGATGAAATATTAATGTCATGATGTCATGGTGAATTAGTTGATTCTAACATATATGACCATGATGAATATGTGGATATAGTTTGACTTTATGATATAAAAAATCTGTTGATGCATGACAATATTATAATTAGGTTGATGACTTGAATGAAGATGACTGAAGTGGATTCCCTTTAAGAGAGAGAATCTCTCCATAATATCCTTAATCCTATTACCATTGGAAATATATGTATATTATTTACTATTGAAGTATGGTTTATGGTCATGAATAGAAAAATATATGACATTATTGTTCTGCAAGAAAGTTCTGATCTAAGAAGAGAGATTTTTCCCTTACTCTAAGCCTCAGTCGCACGGAAGTAGGGTTACAAGTGATATGGTAGCATCTCAGCTGCATGGAAGTAAGTTCAAGGGTGCAATTGCAACCTCCCAACTGCTTGCAAGGAAGGCCTATGGGTGCGACTATGCCTGCAGGACACAAAAATGAAGTTTTGTGCATAAAATTAGATGTTCACTTGAAGGATGTCAATGTTACAGACATGAAGTAGACAAAAGAAATTTTAATGAGTTGGGAAGTTTGAATTTTTACTATAATAATACTGAAATTGTGTTTGCATGTGACCAAGATATGCATATAGATATTTCATTATGATTTATCCATTGAAGTTTGTGCTGCAAGAGTCTCACATGATTCATATTATATAGATGAGTAATGTTTGGAGTTTTGACATGATGCTTGATAATGACTTAGACCGTTGACTTGATGATTGAGATATGTTTTGGATTATATATCTCACTATGATAGAAAAATTGTAACTTGTCCCGATGACTAACGATTTGATATGACGAATGGTGATTTACCTTGATAACAATGCTAAATGGGCATAGTGACCTTTTGTAAATAATACTTGTTTTTGATAATGGTTTCATATTGGCCTCATTGTCCTTAACACAACAGTTAAATTATTGACAAATGTGATTCAGTATGAAGCAATCTCACAATAAATGGATGGAAACTATTCTTGGTGATGCGTTTGTATCTAGTGACCTATATTATGATAATGAGGATGACTTTATGCTATTTTGGAATGAAAACTTGTTGGCATAGCTAAAGTCATAACTTGAAATTTGGATGAAGTTTGGTATGATATTTCTTATGACAACTTTTTGACATGAAAATAGAAGAAGTCATGACTTGATGAGAGCTCTACCTGTCACCTGGTCTAAAGAATCTGATACTGTGATATTCATGATTTTGATATCAGTTCTAATCTACCTTCTAAACTTTGATAAGCCGACCTAGTTTACTTGATTTCATAATATTTATTTATGTAAGACTAAACATATTGGTTTGATAAAGTGTTATGATTATAGAGAGAATTGTATATGTTTGCATTGATAATTATCTGGTGAAGCCATGATGACGTGTTGATATAAAAATCTACTTCAGAAGTGTTCCAAGGTATGATTCTAATTTTGGTTTTGGTTTTATATGTTGATGGTATATTATGATAGATAATCAACCTCAAATTCTATAAGTAAGAGGGAGATAGCTTCCGAAGCTTGAAATAATGAATCATGGAATGATTTCTAAAGTCGGGAAAAGAAAATATATCATTGTAAATCTATTGAAGACGTGTTGGAAAGTGGAAATACAAATACTTGGACACTCCGAGTGAATTCAAAAGGTTGAGAAGAGATATTGTTCAACTCAACTTGGAAACTGACAGTTTATTGAAGCATTGACGTTTCTATTGAATACCCGTCCGTATACATATATGTTGTACATCGAAACTAATTTGATTCATGATTGAGACACTTAATACACATAGAGTTTCCACTAAGCACCCTTCGAGATATTTTCATGGGATGATATATATTTGACATTATTGATACGCCATATATTGCATTATCTCCACATAATCAGTGGGGATCTCCTACAATAAACAAAATGCATTGGAAGAATAGTTATTTCCATCAAGAATTTATCCAGATTTCTACATGGGCACCGGTAAATTTGCATTTCCTGTGGGAAAAAAATAGCTATTATCTTTGGCAGACTTGATACAAATAACTCTACAAAATTTTGAAATATTTTTTCACTAACTACAATTCTATGAAGAGTAATATAATACTTCACCCACCAATCTGGAAGAGGATTTGGGCTCCATGGGTTTGAAAAAGGATGAGCCACCCCAATCCAAAGGCCTGTGAGATAATGTAATGCATTTTTGCACACATGTTGTGCATTCCATAGAAGTTTCCATGAAGTCTTCCATATTCATTTTAGCTGTAAAGACTTGAGCCTAAGGTATGCCCAATGGCTCAAAATTCTAATTCTTAATTTCTATGGTTGGAGTTCACCAAAGAAATTCTTGCAAATTTCTAAAAATTATTGGTTGCAAATAGTTAGGTGTCAATTATTACATTTATGATGGCACAATTGAAGTGTCTTCCTTGTATTGCTTGTCAATGATTATAACCAATGGGCTAGTACCGATACGTCATCATCATCTCAACATAATGGGGTAGATGAAAAATTTCCTTGTCCCTCATATCAATTCACACCATCTCATGAATTACCCTTCTGCAGATTATATGTACTAATTTCTCGCAGGCCATCTGTCTATCTGATTGATTATGACAATAGGTGAATAAAGCACAATTTTCCATTGGTTTGGCCTGCTCCATCTGCGCCATAGCTAGCGATTTCCTAATTTTCCAATATTTTTTGGAAATAGCGTTGTTTAACTTACCACAATTTTGTGTGGATTGCTAATTTTTCGGTTGGTAAGAAAAATTTCAAGAAATTCAATTGAAAAAAAAAGTAAAATTTCAGGAAATTAATGTGAAAGTGTTTAAATAGTTAATTAATGGGGAAGTGTGAGATTTTCAAAAATTTAAGCGCCATAATTTATATAATTTTCTTGACAAAAATGTGGCATTTTTAAACTGGGAACCAATATTTCCTGATCTAGAACTATTAATACGATGTGGTTGTATATACCCACTGTTAAATTTAAATTTATTTAAATTTAACTGGTGGGAATATACAACCTGCTAGCATTAATGATTCTATAAACTGGAAAATAGGTATCGCCGTTTATATAACGCAATTGGGGAGTGAAATGACAAATAAATGCCAGTGAAATCATAACAGATTAGAACCAAAAGCAGAGTTGTATGGTGGTAGTGCAAGGAGGTGACATACTCACTTTTAGTTTCTGTGCTGGAAGAGTGGTGTCGTCACGATTTAAATTCCCATGGATTATCTCACATATTGAAATTGAGAATCGATGTCCAAGTGGAAACCAGTCGATCGCATGCAGGCTTGAAATTTGACGACCCGCAACAAGTATTGCTGCTACTACTTGTATTTGACACACACACACACACATGCATATTTAAAAATAACATTGAAATTACAGTATAGTGAATGGGAGTGGCTGTATCATTTCTGATTGTGTAATGTAGTGAATAAACATTAAATTAAATTGTATAGGTTTAGATTTCCTGAAAGTTGTAGTGATTAAACTATAATTTGACAAATCCAATTATCCAACTTTTCAACATTTAATTCTCTAAATTCAAACTTTACATCAAGCTTAATTAAAGGATACTTAACATGTATTTTGGAGATGTTGGAGGAGTTGGTCTATGTGAAGAAGGAGGTGAGGGAGGAGGTGGATGATTTCTCCCATTACCATCATCACTTTTTAGTTGATTAGAACTTTCTTCTTGCAATCATGTTATTCTTTCATTATACAAAAATTTCACCATTCCAATCATATCATAATAAGGCTTTCTGAAGGCCCTCTCATCCTTAGACATCAATTCTTGTCCTTGTCCTTCTTCATGTGCCATAACTTGTTGAGTATGTGGTCTTCTTGAGCCAACTTGAGGGTTAGGTTCTTCAAGTGATCATTCTCCTCTTCTCAATCTAGACCTTTTAATCATTCAAAAACATTGCAATTTTTTTCAAACCTTCACAAAACCATGCTCTGATACCAAACTAATCCAAAAATGAAAGTGAAGGTTTTATTGATGAATTTACAGGTTATTTTATGTATCTTTGTGAAATGGATCTATATTTTTGAAAACACACAAACTTAAATTAATTAACAGAAATTTTAAAGTGTTAAGAGGACAAAATGCAACATAAGACAAACACAAGTTGATAACATAGTTCACCCATCTTGGGGTACGTCTCCAAGTCTAGCTTCCAACAGTGACCACTTTATTAAGATTCTAAATTTATCATTACATCAAAATAAAAGCATTAAAGTGCAAAAATAATGTTCCCATCCTGTCCAGAATGCTCAAAAGCCCCTTGTCTAGGCTCTTATGGTGCTCAAAAAGGCTAAAAATGAGAAAAATATCCGCTTTACAAATTATGGTTTGTAAACTAGTCTACTAACCCCTCTGGTTCTATAAAATGTTCAACAAAAATGACTTCTCCCAATCGGTCGAGAACTTAGGTTGGTATTCCGTAGGTTTGGGGTTTGATCCTCCCCATTCACTAGTGGTTTCATTATTATTTTTAAATGTTAAATGGGTCGTTGGTCTGCTCAACACATTCATCATGGTCATATTAAATACAATGAAACCATGGGTTGGGGCAGTGAGACCAGCTCGTCGGCCCACCCGTTTTACCACCAATTGAACCATTCATAAACTTTAAAGATTGTCGGCCCACTATTTTTAACAAGTGAGTCTTGTGGCCCATTGGTCGGGTGGTGGTTTAGTGTGCTAGAGGTTGCATGTTCGATTTCGTTGGGGGTTATTCGATCATTCCAACAAAATTTTGGGGTTGATTCCAAGGCCACTTGGAATCCTCTCATAGCGCCATGTGGTTCCCTCTGATTGGACCACGTGGTGGCTTGCGATTTGTCAACCTAGAAAACCATACACCAAGTCATTTATGACGTCAGCTACCCCATGCATTCAATTGATTTTTCCTACCACAACCAACCAAAAATTGCCACATCATCGTATAGACTGCCACGTTAGCAACCATACCCTGCACAGTCAACCCTGCAAGTTGACTTTTTAAATTTTTTTAAATTTTTTTATCTTACCAAAACTTTAGAACATCATAACTTTCTCATACGGTGTCATATTGCCGCAATTTAAGCATCGCTAGAATTAGTGCTGCAAGCTCTACTATTTTCGGGAGAATTTAAGCACTTTGATTTTTGAGAATTTTCCAGATCCCCTAGATCAATTACACTGATACTGACTATGAAAAAAGTGTTATTGACAAGAAAAGAACATCAGGGTGTTTCTTTACTTTGGGTTTTTACATGATATCATGGATGAGTAGGAAGCAAAAGTCTATTGCTTTAAGTACGACTGAGGAAATAAGAATTGTTGTTAGAATGGCTAGTTATGAGGTAGTATGGTTGACGAAGCTCTTTAGAGAGTTGTTTGAGAAATTTTTGGATACGAAAATGACATATTGTGACAATAAGAGTGAGATTCGTCTAACATATAATCCCATGTTCCATAACAAATCCAAGAATATTGAGACCAGGTGTCACTATATTCACTACATGGTGTAAAGAGGAGCCATAAGATTCCATCACATTTTGATTGATGAGAAGATAACAATATATATTATTTCCAAGGATTTGATGAAAGGGAATTAATTTTTCTTTAGATAGTAGCTTGGACTGATGGATGTGACCCTCCCGGGTAAGGGTCACAATTGATCAAGGACATTGAACTATGCTCTTCCCCCCTTGTTTGAGCTCACAGGGAGAGGAATTGAGTTGGAGAGCTCTTGGGATTGAGGTACCTCTAGGCAATATGTGTGTGTGATCCTTACCCCCTGTGGCAAGTTGTATCTCTCCTATTATTACTACAGGGTGTGTGTGATCCTTGTCATTTATGATAAGTTGTATATTTCCCTATCAGTTCTTTGATATGACAGAGTATACCCTAGTATGCATCCTTCCCTCACATTGGGCTTATAGAGATTGCCACCAATCTGGCCAATGGGTGAGGAGACTTGAGTGTGTGTGATATTACCTTTTATGGTAGGTGGTATATCTCTCAAGTGATGGGATGTAGGTGTTCTACCACTTGAATCTTGAGGTTCAATATGGGAAGATCAATGGACAATAGGTGTGTGTGATTCTTACCCTTTACGATAATTTGTATCTCTCCTATTCTCAGGCAATAGGTGTGCCTGATCCTTACCTATAATGGTAAGTCATATATCTCCTATTTTCCGTGGATATAGGATGGAAGATGGAGCTCTCCTATGATAATTCTTCTTCTTTATATTCATTAATGTTCAGTATATGAGAAATGATGAGACATGATATGATACAATGATTATGATGATTAGATATTGATATGGGACTTATGATCCAGTCGAAAATTTTTCCCTAGCTGAGAGGGAGTGTTAATTTGGAAGATAAGGTAAAAATCCCTCTATTAGTAAGCCTTCCTCATCTAGAGAAGCCCATATTAGCCCTTGGAAGAATTTATTTTGGTCAAGGAAAAATGTTATTTTTAAGGTGAAACCCATATGTGCACAAAAGTACAAGTCAACCTGGGTAAGCTAATTCAACCCCTTGAGACACATATAAATAAACCACATGTCACATCACTTTGGAGCATCATCAAAACTTCACATCTTCTCTTGGATGGTTCGTAAAGATCTAAAATTGCAGGTTTCTTCTTGCACGTGCAAAGGGAAGGAGGAGCTATTTGATTGGGGCATTGAATTTTTTATTTGACAACGTTGACCAAAATTTGGATTGGTTTGAATTGGGGTTAATTTGACTTGGAAAATATCTATTTTGGAAGGATAAATTGATTGGTCAAGAGGCCATTTTTTTTTGGGTAGATTGACCAAGGTTGACCACAAACCTTGACCATAGTTGACCGTAGAATTTCTGAAGTCTGACTTCGGACCTTATCTCTCTTTTGAAAGAGATTTTTGTTGATTGTTTTGATTGGACTTTGACCAAAAAATAAGGCCACATATTTTGATTGTTGACCAAATTGATTCGGAGGAGGTTTGATCTCTGACCATTGACTACTTAGGATTTTTGCTGCTACTATTGAATTTGATCAGAATTGCAAATTTAACTTGTTGACCAGATTTCATTTTTTAGCTCATCCTTGATTGGATATTGGTTGGTTGTCTTGGATAATAAAGTTTTGACATTGAATCAATGTTTATGAAATTGAATGTTGGATCTCTCTATTGAAAATTTGATGAAAATCTAATAGAAGAAGAATTTTGAAAGGGTTTCCCCCTTGTGGGGTATTTCCCTAGTCTTTGACCAAATATTGTGTCTCTATTTTTCTTGGTTGTCTTCTATTATGCATTGGATTTATTTTTCTATCTACAATTTCTTATTGTTACTGGAATATTGAATTATATTGAATAGATTTATTTATAATTGCAGAAGAATCGGTATAAGTGATTGTGTTAAGCATAGAACACTAGAAAATTAACATAATTTGGTGTCTAAAGGCCCTCCAAGAGCTAGATTTTAGTGTCCAATGTGCCTTGAAATAGAAAAACCACCCCTTTGAAAATATGATAATGAAGGTCGACGAAGAATTAATGGTGCATCCACATCGAATGGGGAAGATGTTCACCTCACAATGAAAGGTGTGGAAGGATGATTCACTATATATTAAGTTGGGAAAGACCTAGTAAAAGAGATCAAACGACCTATATTGAGGAGGCTAAATAAAATATTGATAGCTTGACCTTCTACTAAAAATATGAGGCCTTTGTATCTCATGAAAACTCCTTTGGAGCCAGCTAGTGTTAATCAAGCGCCAATCCAACTACCAAAAAGTGTTATGTGATGTGTTAAGTTAAGCCATCGTTATATTATATAGTGTTCAGTCATTAAAGAAGTCAAGTATTGGATATATCCCTTCGGTCACACCTTATCGATCCACATTCCTTGCCACCTCCTTAATCCATCCTTTCCCTACATCTAAGAGGTAAAGGTTGTAGATGGGAAGGTTAGTTTAAGATTTTTGGGACGATAATCTTAGCTCTTCATATTGTCATACCAAATATTCTCTACATTCATAAGGGAATCCATATGTTCTACCCAAATCCTCTACAATTTCATTTTTTTATCCAAGAAGGATGTCAAGCTCGGGGGAGGTGTAGCTTCCCTAGACTCGATTTGTTGGCATGATGCTAAAAACCATGAGGCCTTGTGGGGCAAGAGAATATGTTCTGTAATTGTAATAAATGTCGTTAGAGAATCGTCTTCACCTTTCTTCCTAGCAAGCATAATTGATTTTAAAAAATCCCAAATTGCATTTATGATATGCTATCGCATTGCATTAAATTTAGTTAGAGTGTGCTAGTAGGTATGTGGTAATAATGGTATTAAGCTATACTATTTTGGTAATCTAAACATATACAATTTAATTTAATGTTTAATCACTATGTTACCAATCATAAATAATGCAACCACAATGGTTAAGTAGATGACAATTTCACTATCAATGTGATGGAATCCATATTTTATAACATATAATAATTAATGTGTCATATTTAAATATTTGTGTCAAATACAGGTTGTAGTAGAAAATACAAGCTATAGGTCGTCAAATTCCAAGCCTGAATGTGGATCGATTGGTTTCCACTTGGACATCGATTCAAACTTTCAATGTGTGGGATAATGCATGGGAATTTAAAGCACATACGAAACCACTTCTCCACACTAAACTCGAAAGTGAAACATGGATATTGTTGCAGCCTTATTAGTCATTGAAATCCTTTCTTGATTATTTCGTTCAACCAAAACACTGTCACGACTAGTGTGGTTGTGCTTTTAATTCTCAGCTCTATGATTATTTCACATGAATTTATTTTTCATTTGACTTTCCAACTATAGAAAACATAGAGGTCACTCAATTTGGTAGTATATATGACAATTTATTTAAATTCAAGGTGTGTTGTGACTGTCGATAGAATTAGCTGCAAAAATTAAATCTGGAGTAGAATGTTGGAATTGGAAACTTAATAAATCTCTAGTTATGGGATGGATGGAGGCGGACGAACTAATGGAAATCCCCTACTTATCGATTGTTCCTTATTCACCTATTGTCACAATAAATCATTGGAAAGCTAGAGGGGGTGCTCTGTTAGCAATTCATGCATATAATATGTACAAGGGGTCATTTGTGAGATGGTGTGAACTTATGATGGAGAAAAAGGAAAATTTTCATTTGATAGATTATTTTGAGATGATTATGATAGACTAATGCTATCCCATGCAAGTTTATAATCATTGATGAGAAATGCAGGGAGGAAAATTCAGACACCCCATCACAAAACGTTTGTGAATTGGAAACTAATATACGTTAGAATTTTGTTAGACTAATATAGATTAGGAAATGGAAACCAATATGTGTCATAATTTTTCTCTATTGTGCATTCTTTAGGATCAATTATTTGGTGAAATCCAACCGTATAGAAACTGTCAATAAAATATTAGAATTCCCCCCCACTAGGCATGCCTTAGACTCAAGTCTTTATAGTTGAAATGCATACATAATACTTCATAGAAATGCCTAAGACATGCACAATATGTGTTGAAAAATTTATTACAATATCTCATAGGCCTTTGGATTGTGGAATGATGCAAACTTAAAACAGAAGGCAACATAATACAAATATAACCATATATATAGAGATGTAGCAGAAATGACACTTCATTTCATTAATATCAAAGAACATAAATATGCTTAAATACAAAATGGAAATAAACTAGCTCAGACAATGGTAGCTTATCTCTGAGAAGAGATGTGGTGGATACATGCCTCTGAAATATATTACAATGAGGCTTGAGGGCCTATTTATGATTGAAAAATAATGGAAAACCCTAAACATAAAAAAACCTAACCCTAGGAGATGAAGCGCCAAAACTGGGGGCCTTGTTGGGGTAAATTGGTACACCGACTTCTCGGGGTTGTAACTTTGGCATACGATCTCTGTTTGATGTGCATGATACCTTGTTAGAAATATTTATCCGAGTAATAAAAATTTCGACAAAAAATGTCAATGAAATTTTCACATTTTCTTGTTTAAAAAAAAAACATTTTGTAGGGCCTCAAAACGGCTTCGGAAGTTCAAGACCCGAAAAACTTTCAAAAATAGTAAATTGTGCTACAAATAAGGAAACTGAAAAACTGAAAGAAAAATGGTCAGGGTCAAAGTGGAATAGGTGGGTGGCCACCAATATCCTCCTAGATCATGGCAACTCATCCTTCCCATTTGATGGTTGAAGTATTATATTACTCTTCATATACTTGTAGTTAGTGAAAACATATTTCGAAATTTTGTAGAACTCTAACACTTAATATTAATCTTCCTAAGATAATAATTTTTCTTTTCCCATTTTTCTCAACAGTTCCCATGTTAAAATATAAATAAATTCATTGATGGAAATAGTTATTACTCCATTGTATTTTTCATATTGTAGGAGATCCCCATTGATTTTTTGAAAAGAATGCAATGTGGGGCATGTGAAGATGTAATACTAGAATTCCCTAGTGGGAATTTGTGGCATGTGAATATTTGTTGTGCTAAGATGTGGGAATTTATCACATATGGTTGGGAAAGTTTTGTTTCGTGCATTTTATTGAAGTTGGAGATATTTTCGTGTTTATACATGATGGAAATGTACATTTTTTTGTGAAAATATTTGGGCCATGATATTTTTTCTTAAGGCTATATTGTTATTTTCTTTGATAATTGCATTTATTCATTACCACATTAAGTTCACCCCATAAAATCATAAAATTATCCAGATTTACATCACTATTCATCAACATATTCAACTATGTAGAAATAACAATATAAGCATCATCAATGCAGCGAAACATAAAGGAAAAATAGAAGAAAATCATTCACACATAGAGACACCAGGATTCACCAAATACCAGGGAAAAATCCACTATGGGGAAAACCCTTTCAAATTATTCTTCTTATTAGATTGTCATCAAATTATTCAGCAAAAAAGAGTACAATGCTCCATATCTTCATCTAAGAAACTGCCCAACAAAATAACTACAACATCCATGAAATGAACCCAACAATGTTTATACTCAAAACCTTGATTCTGGAGATTTTAATGAACTTTCATTGTCTACGGTCAACTTCAAAACTCTTTGGTCACTTACCGAAATATTTGGAAGACTGAGATTTCATCTTTTAATTCCCAGTTGCATGGAGGAGGACTCATCTTAGCGACTATAATTGCATGGTCGATCTCTGAAGCACTATAAGTGAAAGATTGTGGTCATACCTGCCCAGATATATCACAGAGCCTTAGTTTCACCCTTAAAGATTATATGTGAGTGATTGTGGCTTCCCAATCGCTCTTTGAAACAATGTGAGGGAGAAACTATGATTTCTTGGTCGCTCTCTTAAGCCTGGTCTACGAGCAACTAGGGTCTGCAACCATGTTTCAGAAACCCTAATTCTTATTCACATGGATGGTGAGGTGTCCGTGAAAATGGAAGGCTCTAATCAAGCATATGAGCTTCTATGTGTGCGAATATGGTCAGATCCATCCTGTGGTTTTCCTGCGATTGTGGCCCAAAACCCTAAATTAGAGATGCGAACTTTGGACCCTCCAATTTCACCTACGAGTGAACCTGATCCTCCACGGATGAGCCTTGGACCTATACGAGCCAAAAACAAAGATAGAATAGTGTCTCATAAAGATGTAAAAATTAGGTATATGTCACTTGTATTTATAGCCTTCCAAGGGGGTCCACTTTGCTTTAGGGTTGACCTTATCAAATATGCACATGTGGGATTTTCTTCATAAATACACTTTCCCTTATCTAATTTGAGTGATATTTAGGTCTATTTTGGTCCTCTCGAAAAGAGGAATTTTATGAAATCATTATATCCATAAAGTGAGCTATCCAAAGTGTAATTTTACCGCAGTTGCATATTTTTAACACTCCCTCTCAACTAGGGAGAATTCCACCTGCCAATATCTGACTATCAATCAACATGTCATCCTGTCATCATATGATATCCAATATCAAGTATCTCATCATCTTGTATTTTCACTCATCATCTTAATTCATATATTTCTTATTCATTCTTATCTCTTGATTGTCCCTACTTATATGATGAACATTATCATATTTAAAAGAAGAAGAATTTTGACATCGGAGGGGAGATCCATCTACCACCCTATGTCCATCGGGCTACTACCATAAATCTCTTCCAGCGGGATACTATCCGGGAATATCTGTCAGTGGGATACTACCCAGAATCTAGCAGTAGGTTACTACCTGAAATCTATCAGCGTGCTACTATCAAAAATATCATGGGGGAGCTACTACTACAATCCCATATCGATCAATAGGATATCCAAACACATAGGGGAGCACATATTAACCCTGGAATCACATCGGGGAGTTCATTATCAAATTGGAATCACATAGGGGAGAAAATATCAATTAAATCCTATTTCTCATCGATCTTCCCATCCATGACCTTGAATAGTCATGAGGTAGAAAACCTACATCATGATCGACTTGGGTTGTACTCCCCAAGTACACTCTCAACCCATTGGCCAAACAAGGAGCAATATTCCCAACAAGATTGGCTTGTGGGTATGATGCCAACTTGGGTATACTCTACATAGACCAAATAGGGGAGCAACATCTCCAACCCTATGGGTAGATAGGTGAGCATCATCTCCAACCCTATGGGTAATAGATAAGGGTGATACCCTATTTTCCAGAGTTCCCTCAACCCCAAGATCCCTATATCTCAATTCCACACACCAGGAGCTCAATCAGGGGAGGAATATTTGGCTCAGTGTCATCGATCAATGATGCTCTCTATAGGTCAAGAACATATCATCGTGCTCATATTTGGTAGTCATCATGTATCAATAGTAGTTGTCTCCTATTCATACAGGACATCAAATAAAATATCATTTTAGAAGAAAATATATATATATATGTATCACATAGAGGATACCATAATCATCCTCCTTCTCAAGGAGGTGCCAACCACAATCCTAAACTGGTCTTATACATCAAAATTGTCTTAATATATGAAGGTATTCAATCTCAGCTATATACGAGATTATCTTCCAATCGAATCCCACTCTTTGACATCACAATGTATCTAATCATATTCAGAATTTTCTCAAACTTCTCTCCAAAAAGCTTCTTCATCCTATCTTATAGCTAGCAATGCTAGCAACCTCGTACTCAAACTCGGTCCTGGTTAAATATGTGTTCCACTCATCCAAAAACATCATGTTAGATCTCGTACTAAGGCAACACTCATATGTGCTCATTTCATCAATAACGGTCCCAATCATCATCAACACATCCATGTAGTCACATATCATAGGAAGAATGTAAAATATAGATCATGCCATGCAAATATCTCAAAGGGTGCTTAGTGGAAACTCTATGTGTATGAAGCGACTCAATCATGAATCGACTCAGGTTCTATGTACAACATATATGTATACGAATGGGTGTTCAATAGAAACATCAATGCTTCAATAAATTTTCGGTTTCCAAGTTGAGTTCAACAATTATCTCTTCTCAACCTTTTGAAATTCACTCAGAGTGTCCAAGGATTTGCATTTACACTTTCCAACACTTATTCAATAGATTTACAATATATATTTTCTTTTCCTGACTTTATAAATCATTCCATGATTCATTATTTCAAGCTTCAGAAGCTATATCCCTCTTACTTAGATTATCTGAGGTTGATTATCTAGTGTCAATAGTAGACCGTCAACATATAAAACCAAAACCAAAATTAGAATCATACCTTGGAACACTTCTCAAGTACAATTTTGGATCAACACATCATCCTGGCTTCACCAGATAATTGTTAATGCAGACATATACAATTTTGCCAAAAAACTACCACCATACAACTATGCTTTTGGTTCTGATCTCTGTGATGATTTCATAGGAATTTATTTCTCTTTTGACTCCCCAATTACATAGTTTAAATGACGATACCTATTTTCCAGTCTCTAGAACCATTAAATAAATTTAAATTTAGCTTAAAAATTTGCTTAAAATTTAGCCTAATGTTGGATTAGATTAAAAATTTGCTTAAATTTTTCTAAATATATTCATGGAATTATCATCATAAGAGGCAATGCTATAGTAAAATTCCCATTGTTGATGATGGCTAGCTCTATCTCAATTAGATACCTAATGTTGGATTAGCATAAAAATTTCCATTGTTGATAGATAATTCTTTATATGCCTAATGTTGGATTAGCTAAAAAGGTTTGGTTCTAACTTAACTTGTCTTGCATGTAACTTAACTTGTCTTCCATGGATCCTAGGTCACTATAGAATATTTTGTGAAAATGGCACACTTAAAGAAGTTTCAAAGCTATTGGGATATCATTATACTTTTATCTAGGTATTTAAATAATAGCTAACATATCCACCTTCCTTTTTATATGCACATGTATTAATTTAGTGTCCCAATTTTAACGCCTATCCAATCCATTTTGAGTGATTTTGTTATCCAATCCTATGCAATCCATTTTAAGTGTTTTTTTTTGTTTTTGGATTTTAGACTAAAGGAGTTAGTAACCTATTTAAATTGATCTGGGCTACGCTCAAACCGGCTAGCTACCACTATGTTCCATAGGAAATATGCAATAGTACACAAGTCACATATGCTAGAAACTTGTGACTCATCCCAAGGTCAAAACAATCTCCATAACTATGGGGCACTTACGTTTCTAGTGAAGCCAATTTGGGTCAACATGTCATGGGAGTTGGAACTTAGGTGTGAAGGTTGAAAAATTTCCTTTTGATTAATAGAGCCATTACATTGAACTATGCAATATTATTTGGCGTATGACCTCCACCCTCTTTGAATGACATGATGAATTTTTCATTTTGTGACTTCATATTTTCTCTCTAGCCTATTCTCACTACGACACCTTTAAATGCTCCATCAAAACTACATGGATCTCAATCTCCACCTAAATATTTTCTAGTATTTAGCTAAAGGGTATTACAAATTTCTAAAAGCCCTTGCGATATGAGTTTCAATGTATATCTAGAGTATCTCGAAGTAAGGTTTTAAAATCCTAAAATTCTTTTCTCTGAAAACAAAATTTCTCTATATAACCTTATGGGTGGCTGTTGTTATGTCCCTTTCCAAACTATAGAAGCATGAAAGGGTTGGAATCATGGCCTAAATGGATCCTGTGGGCTATTGACATAACATAAAGGGTTCGCCATAACAAAATAAATAATAATTAAATAAAGGTGGTAAAAATCAGTTTAGAAAATTGAAGTGACCCATGGTTTCTAGAGCAGCAAGGGAAGGGTGTGAAGAAATTATTTGTGAATTATGAAGGAGCTTGATGTTGAGATTGCAACAAGATGATGAGCTTAGTGGAAAGGAGTCGCCTTCACTAAGTGGGCCCGCAGGCTATTTTTGGCGCAAAGTCTATTTTTAGACTATGTCTATTTTTAGACATATGGATCATGTTCTATGAGTTGCGGGATGCTATTTGTGGATGGTTGGTCAAGTCGGAAAAAATAGATGGACTTCTATTTTTAGACATACTGGGCGGAATCTATTTTTAGATTGCCAGTCTAAAAATAGGGATGTCAAATATTATTAGCTCTTAATAATATTTAGACTCTAAACATTATCTTATTCTCTTGGAGCACTTCAGTTTGATGCCTAGAAGTGGCACATGCAACTGACAGAAGGAATTACGCGCAATTCCTAGGGTTTAGTGGAGCTATTGCATGAAGACTTCAGTTAGAACTCATGTGACAGAGTTTGGTGGAGTTGATTGAGGAAGTTAGTGGAGTTGTATTCAGTTTAACTAATCTAAACATAGTTGAGCTTTTTGTATCCAAGTTAACTATTAGATACAATTAGTAAGAGTGGTGTGAATTAATTATTAATTAATTCACTAATTATAAACTCATAAATCAACTAAAGAATGCATCAGTTAACTTCAGTGCATGGAAAATTTCAGTGGAGATCAGTGCAGGAATAGGTGAAAGAGCAGGTTAACTATCAGTTGTGACTATACTGTTGCTATTTGCAACACACAGATAGGTGGAGTAGTCAATGAGGATTGCACAATTTAGGCTGGTGGTTTATCTATATAAAGAGGCCATCCCATAGCTTGAAAACGCAATAGAGGCTGGCTATCAAGTGGCAAAAGATTGGAGCATGTGTTTTGCTAGATCTAGCTTGATAGTGTGTAGCAATTGAGGGTGTGCATGAGAGCTTGTGAGGAGCTTTTGTACTATGATTGTTACATGATCTCCATGGCATGTATAATATACAGATAGTTGGGGTTTTCAGCTTTAAGCTTTCCCATGAAATACTGTGTTCATATGTGTGATTGTTTATGGTTTTAATGTGTGCATGCAATTGATTTTATTTCCGCATGTAATGATCAATGGTAGAAGAGATTCTGTATTATGCATGAAGCTAAAATAGTGTGTGATAAGGAGAATCTCAGTGAATAATATATCAGTTATTCAAATTTCTACATGGTATCAGAGCGATATTGATCATTGGAGAAATTGCACAACATTGAAGCGGTTGAGTTTTGTGCTGGTGGAATTCGAATTTGCAGCAGTGTTTTTCTTGGTGTCGAAGTTGAGATGTCTTTCAACGGATTGCAATTGGAGTATGCCCTTGAGGGAAGCTCGAATTATATTGCATGGAAGGACATGATGGAGGCGGTGCTGGATGATAATGGGTTGAAGGAGTTCATAGATGCTGAAGTCCAAAAGCCTACTTCCAGTGATGCTGCCGCACTTGACGCATGGCAAAAGAAGACAACAAAGTGTCGAAGGATTCTGTTGGAAGGTGTGAAGGATAACATAGTATCTAGCCTTCATGGTAAGGCTTATCCATTCTTGATGTGGAAATCTTTGATAGATTTGTTCCAAAGCAAGAGTGACCAGAGGAAGTTGGCGCTCAAGGATAAACTCAGAAACATAAAGATGGAGAAAGGAGACAGTATGCCCAAGTACCTCACGAAGTTCATCCAATGCAGGGATGAGCTGGGAAGTGTGGGGGTTACTGTTGATGATGAGGACTTGGTGAGCTTGGCTCTCCTTGGGCTTCCAAAGAGTTGGCATTCCTATCAGGACTCTGTCAATGGTCAGGAGAAATTGCCAGGATGGGAGCGAATTTGGTCGGATCTTGTGCAAGAGGAGATAAGGCGGAGTACCAGGGATGGTTCTTCATCAAAGGCATCTGATGAAGAAAATTTCGCTTTGGCTGCCAAAGCAAAGAAGGGGAAGAGAAAGAAATCTTCTCAATCCAGTGCGAAAGACAAGAAGAAGGACATGTCCAAGGTGAAGTGCTTTCACTAAAACCAGCACGGACATTATGCCAAAAATTGTCCGCAGAAGAAGAAAAATAAGCAGGCTGCTGGATCTGCAGCGGGAGAGGCCTTAGCCTCGCAGTTTGAGCTGGATTTTTCACTGATCGCATGCTTGGTATCAAGTGTGATGGGTTCAGTTTGGTTCTTGGACAGTGGTGCGTCTTTTCACATGACAAGAGATCGAGATTTGTTTTCTGATCTGGATGAGAAAGATCTTGGAGTGCACATCGAGATGGGCGATGATGGTAGATACAGTGCGACCGGTATCGGTACCATTTCCTTTGAGAGGGAGTCTGGTAAACCCTTCGTATTGAAGGAAGTGATGCATGTTCCAGGATTGAAGAAGAATCTTATCTCTGTGGCGATGTTAGAAGACAAGGGACATGATGTTGTCTTTAGCGAGGGAAAGGCTTTCCTATGCAGTAAGGCAACTGGTGAGACCCAGAGAATAGGGGTTCGAGTTAAGAACCTTTATCAATTGCAGGTAGATGGTTGTGCAGCAATGGCAGGCTAGGCAGAAGGAGTGGTGAGCCGGGATGATGGCGAGTTGTGGCACCGAAGATTGGGCCACCTTCACCATGGAGCTTTGAAGATACTGCAACAGATTTCTACTGGGCTTCCTAAGGGTACTCTTGCGCAGTCAGATCAGTGCAAGGGATGTACCTTGGGAAAATTTGTGAAAGCCACCTTCCACGAGAAGGATAGTCGCGCCATGACGATCCTTGAGATAATTCACAGGGACGTGTGTGGGTTTCCTAGTGGGTTGAGCATCGAGCATGTATTATATGATATTTGTTGATGATTTTTCTCGTAAGTGCTGGATCTTCTTCATGCAGAAGAAGAGCGAGACATACTCAAAGTTCTGTGAGTTCAAGGCACTGGTTGAGAAAGAATCGGGGAAGCAGGTGAAGGCTCTTAGGAGCGAAAATGGTGGTGAATTCATCTCTGGCGAATTCAAGGAATTTTGTAGCGCAGAAGGAATTCGAAGAGAGCTCATAGCACCTCATAACCCACAGTAGAACGGGGTTGCTGAGCGGAAGAACAGAACGATCGTGTGTGCTGCACGGGCGATGTTGCATGATCAGGGCCTACCCATTCACTTGTGGGAAGAGGCATGCAATATTGCAGTATATGTGCAGAACCGTTGTCCTCATAGGATACTTGGCATGAGTACACCCGAGGAGGCGTTTTCTGGTAAGAGGCCTGATATTTCCCATTTGAGGATTTTTGGTTCACCTCGTTTTTTACATTCATGTGACGAAGGATGCCAGGAAGAAGTTGGAGCCACCGTGAGGCTGGGATATTTGTGGAGTACACGATACACCCCACAACTATCGTGTGTATTTTCCATGCGCTGCAAGACCGTTGAAGACGGATATGTACTCGTGAGGAGAAAGCCATGAACTATTTGCTTGAGAGGGAGCCACACTGGCATGCAGATGAGGAGCTATTAGTTCCTAAGGATGAGCTTCAGGATGTGGATCAGCCACAAGAGGAAGTTCATGGAGTGGAAGAGACCACTCATGCAACGCCAACCATCAGAGGGCGCAAGCGCACTACAGAAGCTAAGCGACCGGCTCAAGATGCAGAGAAGGTTGTAGGAGCACCCACATCACAGCATAGACAAAGACATTCACCTGATTGGTATACTGGATACATGGCTCTTGTGAGCAAGTGTATCATGACAAAGCCATCCTCTTTCGAGGAAGCTGTGGAGGACCCCGCATGGGTAGATGCCATGGTGGAAGAGTATGATTCGATTGTCAGAAATAGTGCATGGGAGATTGTCCCGAGACCGGAGGGGAAATTAGTGGTGGGTTCGAGATGGATCTACAAATTGAAGCAGTACCGACGGAGTGTGGAGAAGTACAAGGCAAGATTTGTTGCCCGAGGCTTTTCACAGATTGAGGGGATCGATTATGAGGAGACCTTTGCACCCGTCGCAAGGTATTCTTCCATACGGACGATTCTTGCTCTCTCAGTGCAGATGGGGTGGCACATTCATCAGATGGATGTGAAGACTGCGTTCCTCAACGTAGTCATTGAGGAGGAGGTGTACATAGAGTAGCCCGAAGGTTTTGAGATCTTCAGCAGCGAGTCGCATGTGTTCAGGCTCAAGAGAGCGCTGTATGGGTTGAAACAAGAACCTCGTGCTTGGTACACACGGATAGACAGTTATTTCACTGGACTTGGATTCTCCAAGAGTGAGGCGGATCCTAACCTATACCAGATTGTGGTGGAGGGTAAGTTGCTGATCATTGTACTTTATGTAGATGATTTGATTTTGACAGGTGATGAGCTGTTGATACTCTCATGAAAGGAGGATATTGCAAAAGAGTTTGAGATGAAGGACTTGGGCCTCCTTCATTATTTCCTGGGATTGGAAATTTGGCAGCGCAGTGGTGGACTGTTTGTTTCTCAGGGTAAGTATGCCCGGGAGATACTGGAGAAGTTCAACATGCATGGCTACAAGCTTGTTGATACTCCTCTTCCTGGTGGTTGGAGGAAGGAGGATGCTACTTCAGCGGAGGTAGTGGATGCCACTGTTTATCGACAGTTGGTGGGGTCGCTTATGTATCTGGTCAATACACGACCCGATATATGCTATGATGTTAACCATCTTTCACAAGCTATGGTTAAGCCTACCAAGCTCTTTTGGAAGGCAGGCAAGCATGTATTGAGATATCTTAGAGGCAAATTTGGATATGGATTATGGTACAGACAGTCGAATGAGGTGAAGTTGTGTGGCTTCATTGCATTGGTATCATCATATCGTAGATTGTGGCATGGAAGGTCATGTTACTTTCATACATTCCTACCGAGATCAGATGCTGATATCTTACCCAAGGCGCTCACGCAGAGCAAATTCAATACCACAGGCAGATAGTTGCTTATAATCCATATCTTGTTGAGAGGGAGTGTTGAGATTGCAACAAGATGATGAGCTTAGTGGAAAGGAGTCGCCTCACTAAGTGGGGCCCGCAGTTACTGCGCAATGTCTATTTTTAGACATATGGATCATGTTCTATGAGTTGCAGGATGCTATTTGTGGATGGTTGGTCAAGTCGGGAAAAATAGATGGACTTCTATTTTTAGACATACTGGGCGGAATCTATTTTTAGATTTCCAGTCTAAAAATAGGGATGTCAAATATTATTAGCTCTTAATAATATTTAGACTCTAAACATTATCTTATTCTCTTGGAGCACTTTAGTTTGATGCCTAGAAGTGGCACATGCAGCTGACAGAAGGAATTACGCTTTTCCTAGGGTTTAATTGAAGCTATTGCATGGAGACTTCAGTTAGAACTCATGTGATAGAGTTTGGTGGAGTTGATTGAGGAAGTTAGTGGAGTTGTATTTAGTTTAACTAATCTAAACATAGTTGAGATTTTTGTATCCAAGTTAACTAATACATACAATTAGTGAGAGTGGTGTGAATTAATTATTAATTAATTCACTAATTAAATACTCATTAATCAACTAAAGAATACATCAGTTAACTTCAGTGCATGGACAGTTTCAGTGGAGACCAGTGCAGGAATAGGTGAAAGAGCAGGTTAACTATCAGTTGTGACTATACTGTTGCTATTTGCAACACACAGATAGGTGGAGTAGTCAATGAGGATTGCGCAGTTCAGGCTGGTGGTTTATCTATATAAAAAGACCATCCCATAGCTTGAAAACGCAATAGAGTCTGGCTATCAAGTGGAAAAATATTGGAGCATGTGTTTTGCTAGATCTAGCTTGATAGTGTGTAGCAATTAGAGGTGGTGCTGAGAGCTTGTGAGGAGCTTTGTACTATGATTGTTACATGATCTCCATGGCATGTATAATATACAGATAGTTGGGTTTTTTAGCTTTAAGCTTTCCCATTAAATACTGTGTTCATATGTGTGATTGTTTGTGGTTTTAATGTATGCATGCAATTGATTTTATTTCCGCATGTGATGATCAATGGTAGAAGAGATTCTATATTATGCATGAAGCTAAAATAGTGTGTGATCAGGAGAATCTCGGTGAATAATATATCAGTGATTCAAATTTCTACACTTGAGCAGTTTTCCGTGTGAGGGAAATACCCTCATTGTTTCCCAGTTTCGATGTTGAGGTACACACTCTAGCTAGTGGTGGTTGGTTTCGGTGGTTGTAAAGCCACCTAAGCTAGCCATTGTGATCTTTGGATAGAAATTGAGTAAAATTAAGTAGGGGGTTGAATTTACAAAGAAAGGGTTGAAATCCTTGAGTAGAAATGAATTGATTTACAGTTGGGTGGATGCTGAATCTATTTGATTCTAACAGGCTGAATTGCATATTTGTTTGGAACGAAATTGCGCTGCTTCAGGGGGCTGAGTTAATTGAATTTAAGGAGGAAAATCATCTAATTCTTCAAGGCCAAATTATTGTTTCATTTGCTATAATTTTTCATGGGGATTGTTATTTTTGTCATGTCTATTTATAACAAGTTTATTTATAATAGATAACATGTGCCAGTTTCACATGGTGACATGTGGTAGGTGTGAAAATTCCAAACTGGAATTCTATTGAAACAACTAATATTATTTCTTCTAATTTTTAATTATATTTAACAATTTATATGTTGTTTCCAACAACAAATATAGAAATAAATACATTGCAACCTTCATAAATAAAAAATATGGAAGAATAAATGCTTGAAGAAATTATAGTACACACATATTAAATAACAAAATTATTTTTGGATGAAAGTCCCCAGAAAAATCCAACTTGGGAAAACTAGTGCACCAGATGATGATTTTAATATTAAGTAGTGAAAATAATTTGATTACAACTGGATGTTGAAACTGGAAATCCTACAGAGAAATACTGGCAAGAAAAATATATTGAGGAAATTTCCTCACTCCACGGGAAAATTGAGGCTCTGACCTCAACTCTAGGTGAGCCGTCCAAACTGGACCTGCGCAACTATGGGGTCACTCTAACGCAATCACTTATGCACTCAGTTTGAACCAATTTCTCCTCAAGCCATATGGTTTATTTTTTTCTAGTAAAATGTATCTCTTTCCCTCCAGAACCTTTGTCCAAATTATGGGACTAAAACTCATCTTTCCCCAACAGAATCGAAACTGCATCTAGAAGCTACTAGGTTGCCTCTGCGTCAGCCTCTCTGCAAATGCACTCCCCAGATCTGGAAATCTTCCTCCAACTTCACTGTCTCTACCCCTCTTCCTCAATGCTTCGATCTCATAATCTCTCTCTCTGGAAACTAGCTGTTGCTACTCTGGAAATTGATACGCTCATGAAATCGAACCTCTCAAGTGTATTCTCCAATTTGCCATCAACTTCTTCTTATAATCCTCTATTGATAGTTCAACGACCAAGACTAAATTTTAATTGGTGGCTAGGATTAACTTGAAGTTGATCCGTATGAGTTTCTATATCATTCACGCCATGAATTAATTAATTCTGATTGATTAACCATATTCCCTAAGTTTAGACTTAGTAAATATTTGAAAAATAGGCTAATAATATAATTAAGTCACTTCTGGGTGGAATTTCCATAAACAATTTTTGGGTTTTATAGAACTCATGTATTCTAGCCTCTCCACAAAATTTTGTGTCGAGAACACATCTGATGCTACAAAAACTAACACTCCCTCTTAGCAAGGAATGTGTTTTAGCGTTGCGCCTGCTACCACAACACACTGTATCTGCACCATCTCCTGTCACGCTGTTGATGTCTGGTTACTGTTGCGCAACTCTGATATGACCTGCATATTTGTTGTTCCTGACCTGGCTAAACTATTTCCAACACTACATCTACAATGAAACTACCTCTCATATGTTTTTGCTACAACTACAACATCTATAATTGAGAAGTATATGAAATATTGAACCAACTATGTTCAGTATGATGCATCCGTCACCAATTCCTGACTACTACTAGCTACTACACTGTCCACATAAGAATCTACGATGCTACTGAATCTGCACTATGTCAACTTCACTACTGCCAGCTATGCACTGTGCTCTCCATTATCTGACTGCAACTAATCTCTGCAACTGTCACTGTAGCATCTGACTGCACCAACTACCACTGGTCCATCTTGCTACTAAATACTATGAGCTCCTTCTAGCTAGGTATTGATCCAAGAGGTGGAATCCTCAAGGATCCCGCCCATTTGTAGTGCTCCGGGGCTACAAAACCAAGTCACCCCACCTCACTCGTAGAGGCACATCGATGAAAATTGCGAAGTCTTCGTCCAGCCTGGAGGAAATCCTATCGATCTCTACGGAACCTTCCTACTGGTCCTACCTTTCCTCGTCCTTCTTCCTGAGAGGACACTGGGTACTGTAGTGACCTAGCTCACCACAACTAAATCATTTTACCTTTGGCAGGTCCTTCTTCTTCTTCCTTTGCTCCCCTTTGTCCCTAACTAGGACCCTTAGATGCAAGGGCCACATTCTCCTCTTCCTTCACCTACTTCAACCCGATGTTGCTGCCATAGATGGAGGTCTCTAGAAGAGCTCACCTCATCTCCTTCTGCTGCAAGTCATCCCACATCCTATCCCATCCAGGTAACATGTATTTTCCCAATATAATTTGGAAAAATACTTGCCAATCCTCTAATATGCTATTAAGCACCAACCACACGAGGTATGAGGCTTGAGGCACTACCCCAACAACCGATCACTGATCCCATACCTCCTAAATCTTGGTGAGGAAAGGGTCTATGCCTTCACCTTTCTGCATCTAGATGCATCTCATATTATCCTTGAGATACATCTTCCATTGCTTGGAAGGACCCTAATACAACTAAGCGAGAGCATCCCACATCTCCTTGGAAGTATCTTTGCCAACGATAGGAAAGACCACATGATCCCTTACTCCATCTAGGATCAACCTATTCGCCCAAGCGATCTCCTTTTTGTACTCCTTCAGCTGATCTACATCTGTGGGAACTGCCACCACATTACCTTGAGATCAAACTCATCTAGAAGGAAGGAGATCATTTCCTTCTAGATGCCATAGTTGGAAGCACCATCCAACCTGTCTTGATCTCGAAGACCAACATTGGGCATCTCAAGAAATGTCAAAAATATCCTCTTCCCTACTGCTCAGTTATTGCTTAGCTATTTACAATCTCTTTTGGAGTGAGAGACGCTTCTCACAACGTCTACTGGTATGTAAGGGAAATCAAAATTTTTGAGAGTAGAAGTTTCGTGATGAAAATTTTCCCTTATTGTGTACTCTTCTTCCTTCAACCCGACGCTATCTATGCTCTAGAAAAATACTGCAAAACTACTACATCCAGCTAGACATATGCTCTGAAAAAATACTTGGTTTCTCCCTCTTCCTCTCAAGCTACTCTATCTCGAGAGATCAAATTTTTCTATTGCTCTTTAAGAAAAATCGAATCTCTTCAAGTGACTTGACCTCTTAGCAAAAATTATTGCACTTCCTCTGGGGTTTCGATTTTTTGTCCAAAATAAACAACGAAACTCCTTTTGTTTTCGCTACTGAGCTCTTTGGCTATTCATCTCCGCTTTGATACCATGTGAAAATTCCAAAATGGAATCTTGTTACAACAACTGATATTATTTCTTCTAATTGTTAATTATGTTTAACAATTTATCTATTGTTTCCTACAAAACATATCGAAATAAATACACTGCAATCTTCACAAATAAAAAATACGGAAGAATAAACGCTGGAAGAAATGCTATTACACACACATAAAATAACACAATTATTTTTGGATGTAAGTCCCTGGGAAAACCCAACTTGGGAAAACCAGTGCAACAAATGAGGGTTTTAATACTAAGCAGCATTGAAAATAATCTTAGTTCAACTAGATGCTGAAATTGGAAATCCTACAAAGAAATACTGTAAAGAAAAATCTAGTGAGGATATTTCCTCATGCCATAGGCAAATTCGGGCTCTGACCTTAGCTCTAGGTGAGCCATCCAAACTAGCTCTGTGAAGCTACTATGTCATACTATAGTAGTCACTTATGCACTCAGTTCGAATCGACTTCTCCTCAAGCCGCTTAGTTTGTTGTTGTATGGGAAAATGTCTCTCTTGCCCTTTGGAACCTCTGTCCAGCTTCTGGAACTAAAACTCATATTTTCCCAGTAGAATCGAAACTGCCTCTAGAGGCTACTAGGATGCCTATGCATTCGCCTCTTTGTGTCTCTTCTGCCCCTCTACAAATGCACTCACCGGATCTGGAATTATTCCTCCAACTTCACTGTCTCTCCCCCTCTTCCTCACTACTTCGATCTCATAGCCTCTCTCTCGGGCAACTGACTGCTGCTACTTTGGAAATTTATCTGCTCATAAAATCGAACTTCTCAAGTGTATTTTCCAAGTTCCCATCGAATTCTTCTTATAATATTCTGTTGATACTTCATCAACCAAGATTAAATCTTAATTGATGGCTAGGATTAACTTGAAGTTGATCTGTGTGAGTTTCCAAATCATTCACACCTTGATTTAATTAATTCTAATTAATTTACCATATTCCCTATGTTTAGACTTAGGGAATATTTAAGAACTAACTAATACTCTAATTAATTCACTTCTAGGTAGAATTTCCATAAATTATTTATGGGTTTTGGAGAACTCATGTATTCTATCCTCTCCACAAAATTTCGTGGCTAGAACACATCTTATGCTACAAAAACTAACAGTAGCTTCTAGTTGATAGAAATGAAAAATATGGATGCATTGACGAGCCAATAGTGATGTGGAAAGTTTATGAGTCAATTTGGGGAGTTATTTATTCATTAGAGAGCATGAATGGGTCGACTAGAGTTCACTAGGGATGCATGCATGGATGGAGGATTGAGATGGCACCTTCAGGAGTTAATTGCATCACATGCATGCATGACAGAGTTAATGAGGAACTCTCTTTGAGTTAATAAAGTGCATGCACTCTCTCTCATTACTTCACTTCAATTTAACTTATATATCTCCACCCCACCCAAGTTCACTTTAGTTTAACTTTAGCACATTACTAGTTCACCCCACTCTATTCTTAGTTGACTAATGCGCATTGGTTTATCTCTCTCTACTCTACCCTCACTTCACTTCACCTTTCTTCTAGTAAACAAGGTGCATGGATTATCCACTTCACTTTTCCCTAATGAACAATGGAGCTAATTTCCAACATGGTATGGATTTTTCATTCTCTAATTTTCTTTTAAAACTCATAATATTTTTACAAGATGGCATGATTTAATTTTATAAGAATTGTAATGACCATGTTACTCAATTATGAAAAATATTTAACAGACCTAGGGAACGAAGTTGGCATCTCACTAATCCCAAGAATTTATTCATAGGGGTATTGGATGGAAAGTTTTTGAGGAATATTGTCTCTAGGGATGGTGTACGAGTAGACCCTAAAAGAGAAGCAAATACAAAAGATCCCTCTACCCTAAAATAAGAAGGTAATGCAGTCCTTCTTTGGCCAAATAAACTTCATGATACATTTTGTTCCTAACTTCACAGAGATAATGAGGCCTATTTCAGATATGTTAAAGAAGAGCCACAATTTTAAATTGAATGAAGAGGCCAAGCGAGTATTCTTGGATATCAACAGGATTTGTGTCACTCACCAATGCTTGCATGTCCAAATTATCGTACAAATTTTTAGTTATTTCCATTAGCCTCTAACCTAGTTGTTTTTCTTTTACAAAAAAAAATGAGGGAATGGAGAAATCAATAGCGTTTATGGGAGAAATTATTTACAAAAATTTGAGTTGAAATATAAGTTAATGTAAAAGCAAGCTTATACATTGGTGAAGGCTTTGAGTTATTTTTGAAACTACTTTTGGAACATGAGACTAATTACTTATGTTCCACGTGCAATGGTCAAAGATATATTGGTAGAAAAGGAATGTCACGGAACTAGAGGGAGCTGGATAACCAAGATATAAGAGTATGATCTACATATCCAACCTACCACATTGATCAGTGGCCAAAGACTAGAAAATATCATGACCAAGAGTAGTTTGGATGTGATATAGCATATGGATGTTGAGGGTCACATGAATTCCTTATCTTCTTTGTTAGATCATTTTGATTAGTATTCATATATTATCTTTTATTGAAAAGTTTACCTTTGCCCCTAACCTAATAAAATGTAGATGTGATACATACAACTTTGGTTGCAAATTACTTTTCATTGTTTTGTGCAGGGTGATCTAGGATGGAGAAATACTAATAGTATTATATTATGTTGTGTGAATTCAGATGAGTTTAGATACCTTCTTCATGAGTTGCATTTGGGAGTGTTTGGCCACCATTTCTTGCCCAGAACAACTGTGCGGGTTCATGCATGCTAAATACCACTGACATACTCCATTTATGGATGCACACACCTTTATTTATACATGTCAGCCTTATTAGAGGTTTGAGGGGATGAAAAAGCAACCCATTTAACCTTTCATAGCACAGTCATGTGGTAGACTTGCTGT
The DNA here is from genome assembly GCA_034641835.2 of Pinus albicaulis. Classification (NCBI taxonomy): domain Eukaryota; kingdom Viridiplantae; phylum Streptophyta; class Pinopsida; order Pinales; family Pinaceae; genus Pinus; species Pinus albicaulis. Next base: position 735,812,591 of record CM076570.1, on the reverse strand, counting down.
GAACATGAGGTTGGAATTTATTAAGACTTCTGACGTAATTGTGAATGCGGGCAATTAAAATAATGATGACAGACCACCCATTTATCTTCATGTCTCCAGGATGCAGGTGTGTTCTTGGAAAAAAAAACACGGGTATTCACATGTGCCCTCATCAGCATTTTTTTCTCTCCCTGAAAGGTTGAGCAAAAATTAAAAACAGGTAAGTTTAACTTGATGAGACTCAAACTGAGAGATATGAACTCCTAATGGACAAGATGAATCAAGATATATGTATTAATCATATTCACAAGGAACCACCATGGAATATAAGTTTGATTTTTAAATTTAAACGTACCTAGGTTATCTCAAAGGCAAATTATATAATTTGTGATTATAAATATGGCTAAACAGAGACAGGATAAATTTGTGTTTTCTTAGTGAATAGCACAACACTCTGGTACATTTCATTTCTCTTTTAATGCAAGAAGTATAATTTCCTTGAAAGCGTTGAGTCAACCTTGAAGTAGATTTCGTGCTACTCCGGTGGTAGAGGGCCCCTGCCTCCTGAGCAGCCTTGTTTATATGGTTTAGATAAGTATTTTAGTCTCGTTTTCATTTCTAGCTTAGGCAAGTTTTTGAAGTTTATGTTCATATTTGTTTACATTAATTATCACAGCTAGACTTACTCTTATAAACTCTTCCAAAATATCATTACGATGAATAAGGCATAGCTATGGTATTGTAGGTTTTAGTTGCATTTTCTTTCGTTAATTATCACAGTTAGACTTACTCTAATAAACGCTTCCAAAATATCATCATGATGAATAAGGCATAGCTGTGGTATTGTAGGTTTTAGTTGCTTGTTTACACTAAGTGTCAAAGTTGGTCTTACTCTTACAAACTCTTCCAAAATATCATTAGCAACGAATAAGAAACAGCTGTGGTGTCTTAGATTCTAGTTTTATTTGCTTTCAGTCTTATGTTTATGTTCAATTGCATTGAATAATACAGCGATACTTGTTTTACAAACTCTTCCAAAATATCATTCATATTGAACGAGATGGGCTGTAGAATTCCATAGACTAGTTGCATGTTAATTTAGTTACAACACTCCGGAGGTAGAATGCATTTAGTTCAGCTCTGTCACTACATTTCAAGTTTGATAATGGCATTTTAATTTAACACTGTTCAATGTACTTCAAGTAGACTAGTAGCACTCTAGTTTAGTCTTAGCTCACTGTATTAGCACTCCAGTTTAGTTGTTATCCATTGCATTTTTAAATTGTATTAGTTGTTAAATTTAAATACCACGGTCTTCATTATTTACAAAAATTATTTTGTTCCAACTTCATATTAATACATAATCATTTGGACAGAAGCTAGTATCAGTCTAAGACCTAGAGTATTTTGCAATCTTTTTACCATTTCACAAATAAGCCTTTTCTCAAAGACTATTTTAAAAAGAAATCTATAACTTTTGAGTGAGGCCTAGTGGTGCTAGATTGAGTTGCAGAACAGAATTAGAAGCTAGTTTAGAGTAGAAATATTATTATGCTACAAATGTTCTTTTCCAAATATGTTCCAATAAACCTTTAACCATGGATGAGATGTTGTAACATTCTAAGTTGATTGTTTGATTGTTTAGTTAGGAGAACTTCATTTACACTTAACTTGTCCATTTCTCAAGCTCTTCCAACACATCTTTAATGAATGAATTGGATAAGTTCAAGTTCATGTTGTGATTTATTCCCTTGCAATGAAGTCATTATCAAGCTTTGCATTTGTTGCTTTCCGTCCATAGTTTAGGCTTTGTTTTGTTTTAACACAATCAATAGCTTCTTTTCACCAACACTTAGTTCTTTCCCTTTTCAACATAAAACCATAAAACCAAAAACATCATAAAACACTAAACACAATGTAGTGAGAAACAAATACCTAGGCACATATAGTGCACCACACTTCAGCAGTTTACTAGCCCTGGTTGACAATTAATGAACTCAATTTAGGAACACTAGGTTGAGCACAAACATTTTGGCGCCGTTGCCGGGGAAGTGTAACTAGGTAGCCTTGTTTCTTAACTTCCAAAAAAAATGATATGCATAGAGAGAGAGACTCAAGGGGTAGATTCATAAGAAGCAGAAGCAGAAGCTTGATTCCTAGAACACCACTTGTTTCACCTAGACCAAGAGCCAACGCACCTCCAACTCAAACCTACATTCCATCCCTTACTGATCCTAGACTCCCAGAGGACTTAAGATCAGATATTCCATTATAAAGACCTTCCACTTCATCCACTGAACCTGTCTTAGAAGAAGATTCAAGGACTCCTGCTAGAGATACAAACTTTTCCACTTCCACAGAAGAATCAACTATGGCAGAAGAAGGGGGAGGAGGAGTCTTTAATGGAGAACACATTATTTGGAGGGGTAGATGAGGGGTAGAGGTGAGGTAGAGGAGAAGGAGAGGTAGAGGTGTGGGGAGAAGGAGGTAGAGGAAGAGGTAGAAGAGAAATGGGAAGCTCTTTTGGGTTTCCTATAGTAGATGAACAAACCAATGCAACTATGAAAAATATTTCACCCTCTGTCCTTCCAAACTTTTATGGACTCAAAAGTGAAGATCCTGAAACCTTCCTATTTGAATTTAAAGTCCTATGTAGAACCTATGATTACTTACAAGATGCCCAAAAACTTAAACTATTCCCTTCAACATTGAAAGGAGTAGCATTAAAATGGTTTATGAGTTTGATCAACAGTTCTATTAGGACATGGGAAGACATGAAACAAGAATTTCTAGAGATGTATTTGGATTACTGTATGCCAGTCAACCATAAGGAGGAGGTGTTTAAAATGTTACAAGAAGAGGATGAAAATTTGGAAGATTTGTTGGAGAGATTTCACTACAACATCAAAAGAGAAAAAATGGAAAACTTAGACCAAGACACTTTGAAAGCTCTCTTGTTGAAGACAATTACGGATGAATGGTTGGATATCCTTAACATGATGAAAAGGGGATATCTCAGCTCACATTGCAAATGCTCACGAGGAGTTATGTATTAACATTTCAAAGAGGGAAATCCAAAGGCGTAAAGGACCGAGGGCCTGCTCTTGCAAGGGCAAGTAAGTCTTCTTAAGGACGATGAGTAGAGCGGAGATAGGGCATATGATTGATGAATTACAAATCTAACATCTTAGGGAGTAGTGGTAAAAAAATGAGCATAATGAAAGCTACAAAACAAACAACAAACTGAATGCGATGCCTTAGCAATCTTTTAATCTAAATACAGAAAAAGCATGCTGAGAGAATGTCTTTGGATGCAAAAATTGTAGAGACTTGTGTAATTTGTTCAAAAAAACATGAGACCAAGAGTTGTCCTTCACTTCCTGGTCTTAAAGCTGTCTTTCAAGAAGATACTCCTACAAGTTCCACATAATCTCTCAATTTTGTCTCTAGAAGGCCTTGGCAAGAACCTCAAACACAAGGATTTCATGGTCAAATGTATAATGAACCCCCACCAAATTGGAATTCTTGGCAGCAACCTTGGCCCCAATTTCAAAATCAATCTCAAGCTTGGGCACAAGGTTCACAAAATCCGTATGGAAGATACTCTCAGTACTATCATTATCCACCATCCTATCCACCATATCCACATTTTCCTCCTCAACAAAATTTTCAACAAAATCCTCAACAAAATACTCAAAATCCACAACATCAAAATCAACCACTTCAATTACCATTTCCCTCGAGAAAACAAACTAGTTGCCTGCTCAACCCATACTACTTCAACAATAAAAATCCTCAGAATACCCTTACATGATGAAAGATATGGTTTTCAACTTATTTGAGCCAATCCTCTAGACATAGTGATGTTCGCTTGAGTGCAGGAAGAATACTTGAAAAAGAGCATGCAGCAGTCATATAAAGAACAAGACAACTGCGAGGAAGATTCTCTCGAGGGTGAATAAAAGTCTTGAAGAGACACATCTTTTCAAGGACCCAAACATTGAAAATCGAAACAAAAAGAACCAATAACTTCAACTCCTATATTAGAGTGACCATCAACATCCACTCCTACACTACTTTCCGGAAAGATTACAAATTGGTAAGTGTAGAAAAACCGAAACCCTTAATTCTTCATTGCTGATTTCCTAGATGGTAGAAATGTTTGCATTAAGATTCCGGCTGTTACAAGCCATCAGGAAATCCCAATTCTAGCAAAGACAATAAAAGAGTTGAGTATGAAAAAAACAAGAAAAAGAATAAAAGAGATAAAGAAAATACAACTAGTAGGAAAAATAGAAAATATAATGATGGGAAAGATTGCCATTCCAAAATATCTAGATCCCGGAAATCCAGTTGTTAAGATACATATCAATGGAATAGAAATCCCAAACACACTTATTGATCTAGGAGCATCAATCAATATCATGAGTAGGCAAATCATGGAAAAACTAAAACTTCCTAATCTTCTTTTTACACCCACACTATTACAATTAACGAAGGATAATTAATAACGATCAAACACGATGGGGTAATAGAAGATATTCCGGTGTCCCTAGATTCCGGGGAGTACCACAGCAGTTTCTAATCATCCTAACTCCTAAGGTAATCTAGGAGGATATATATTAGGAAGACCTTGGTTAGCTACAACGGCAGTGCTTTCCATTGATGATTTGTAGATCTGATGACTCTTGCTATCCTGCGATGGTAGTTCAATGATAAATTGGCACTCATATGCGACAAGGACAAATACAGATTTAGATGATACTCAATGGATAGAGGATGAAGAAGACTTACAGCCTCTCTTCACAATTTCAGAAATTAGTGAAGATAATCAAATTCTGAATACTCTAGAAAACTTTGAATCCTCTTCAGAATACAAACATGAACCATTTCAAGAAGGATCCAACATTGAGTTTTTGTCATCAAGACAGATGTCTCTTCATTCTATGGATAAATTTGGCAGCTCTACAAGTGAGATATTTCCAGGCAAAACTTTGAACATAAACAAGAACCTGGAAAAATCTCAACAAGAAGAGTTAGTCAAAGTATTACAGAGACATTCTTCTGCATATGCATGGGAATACACTGACATGAAAGGGATAAGCCCCAAGACTTGCACTCATCACATCTATATAGAGGAAAATTGCAAACCAATCAGACAACCTCAAAGACAGATGAATCCAAATCTTAGGGAGATTGTTAAAGAAGAATTGAAAAAATTGTTAAATGTCAACTTCATCTATCCCATTTCAGATAGTCAGTGGGTTTCTCCTTTGGTAATTGTGCCAAAGAAAAATGGTAAATGGAGGGTATGTATTGACTACCGGGAATTAAACAAAGCTACTCTTAAAGATCATTTTCCCCTACCTTTCATAGATCAGGTGTTAGATACATTAGCTGGAAAAAAGTAATTCTCATTTTTAGATGGGTTTAGTGGTTATAATCAAATTCAAGTAGCACTTGAAGATCAAGACAAAACCACATTTACCTGTCCTTGGGGTACCTATGCTTACCGAGTGTTGCCATTTGGATTATGCAATGCACCTGCAACATTTCAAAGGGCAGTACTAGGAATTTTTTCAGATCTAATACATGATTGTGTAGAGGTATATATGGATGATTTCACAGTTTATGGAAACACATTTGAAGAAGCCTTAGCAAACTTGGAAAAAGTTTTAAAAAGATGTAAAGAAGCAAATATTTCACTTAGTCATGAGAAGTGTTTTATGTGTTTACTGAAGGAATTGTTTTAGGACATCACATTTCAGGGGATGGGATTAGAGTTGATGAGTCAAAAGTTGAAGTCATCTCTAACTTATCTATTCCAAGTTTTCAAAAAGATGTTAGGAGTTTTCTAGGATTCACAGGATATTATCGAAGGTTTATAGAAAACTTCACCAAGATAGCATCTCCACTTTTCAAATTACTTACCAAAGACTGTGAATTCAAGTGGAATCCTGATTGCTAGTTAGCCTTTGAGACCCTGAAAACAAAAATCTTTGAAGCACCTATTTTAAGGGGACCTAACTGGAAGTAACCTTTTCATATTTCAACAGATTCCTCATATACAACTTTTGGAGTAGTACTGGGACAAAAAGACCCGATTCCTTATGCCATCTACTATACAAGTAAAAATTTGACTCCTTCAGAATTAAATTATACTGTAACTGAAAAAGAGTTTTTAGTTGTTGTTCATGCCATAAACAAATTCGGACACTATATAACAGGCTATGAAACTTTTGTTCACATAGATCACTCTGCAATTAGATATCTAATGAACAAATCAATTACTAATGGCAGAGTCATAAGATGGTTATTGATTTTACAAGAATTCAACATTACCATTCTAGATAGGCCTGGAAAACAAAACACAGTAGCTGATTTCCTATCTAGACTCCAAAACATCAAAGATAACACTCCAGTTGAAGATCAATTTCCTGATGAATATCTTTTTGCAATTTCTACTCAAACTCCTTGGTTTGCTGACATTGCTAATTATTTAGTTTCAGGAAAATTTCCTTCAATAATGAATGCAAGGGATAAAATAAAAATCATTTATGACAGTGCAAAATATTCATGGGTTGCTAATGAGTTGTACAAGACAGGTCCAGATTTGATCATTAGGAGGTGTGTTCGTGAAGATGAGATGCCTGAGATTCTCAAAGCATGTCATGACGAACCTTGTGGCAGACACTTTGCTGATAAGAGGACAGCCTATAAGATCCTTAATTTAGGATATTATTGGCCATCCTTGTTTAAAGATGCTAAAGAGTATGTCAAAAGGTGTGACAGTTGCCAAAGGGTAGGGAAACCTTGTCCTTCAGGTGAGATGCCATTACAACCTCAGGTACATATTGAACCTTTTGAAAAATGGGCTTTGGATTTTGTAGGACCTATTAGTCCTCCATCAAGACAAAAGAAATATATATTAGTTTGCACTGATTATGTTACCAAATGGGTAGAGGCCAAGCCATTACTTTTTGCTACTGAAGCATTTGTAGTTAATTTTCTTTTTGAGGATATTTTTACTCGTTTTGGTGTCCCAAGGGAAATTGTTACAGATCAAGGAGATCAATTCACATCAAGGCTAGTGGAAAAAATGATGGAGAGGTACAAAATCAGACACATAAAATCTACTCCCTATCATCGACAAGCAAATGGTCAAGTGGAATCTACTAATAAGGTCATTGAAGGGATCCTAACAAAGCCTGTTCATTTACATAGAAGAGATTGGGTAGATAGGCTTCCTGAAGCCTTGTGGGCCTATAGAACTACATGGAGAAGCACAACATGCCATACTCCTTATGAACTTGTTTATGGAAAGAAAGTTTTGTTTCCCATAGAGTTCCAGATTCAAACTTTCAAAATGGCAGTTCAGCTAGGACTTGATCTATCAGAGGCACAAAAGCACAAATTGGAGCAGATTAATGAATTGGATGAGATCAGACAAGATGCAGTTCAGAAAACTAGTATAGTCTAACAGCAAAGGACTAGATGGAATGACAAGTACATCAAGGAGAAGAAGTTCAAATAAGGTGACTGGGCTCTCTTGTTTGATTCAAAGTTCAAGGATTTTCAAGGTAAATTTCAAACACATTGGCTTGGGCCATATGAAATTATAAGAATTTTTGACAATGGAGCAATAAAAATCAGGACAATAGATGAAGAAGAGGTCACTTTTCTTGTGAATGGTCATATATTGAAGCTATATCATAAGCCACTTTCAAGAGAAGAATTTGTCAAGAAGTTCCAGGAAAAAAGTGAAAATCAAAATCTTTCTGACACTCTAACTTTTCCATTTTGTTTTTTTCTACAAGCAGCTGTTACATAATCATAAGTGCAAATCCATATTTCACTTGTGATTCATTTCATTCCATTTACTCATCCATCCATACTCCATTTCATTCATTCATCCATACTCCATTTTATTCATTCATCCACACTTCATTCATTTCACTCCATAGTCCACCTCATTTCCATTCCAGATTTTTAAAGTTTGATGTTTTTTTGCAATTAAATAATACATATCATGAATTGCAGGCCACTTCTCATACTTCACTCCATTTCATAAGTTGTGATCCATTCCACTCCATTATTCACTTCATTCATACTCCATCTTACCATATTTCATTATTCATTTCATACAACATTTCATCATTCCAAGCTTCAAACCATATTTCAAGTTCTCTACAGGTACATTCTGTAATCAATCAAACATTCTGCAGCCAGTCAGACATTCTGCATCCAGACAGACATTCTACAGCCAGAGAGCCTGAAAGCACTATCTAGTAATCATTTGATCTGCAACAAAATGATCCTGCATATCCAAGAACAAGCAAAATCAAGAAGGTTATGAAGACTCAAAAATTAATGATTTTCAGGAGAGAACAAAGCATATGAAGATCACAAGAAAATTAAAGCAAAGGCAAAGGTATGAAATTATTATAGTGACGAATCATGAAAAAATTTAGTATAGTTCAGTTATATATTATTCAAAAAGTTGTTTTAATTAATTTTGTTGATCATGCCTAACAAACCTCCCGCAAAAACTTTGGATAAAACTCCTTCTATTCCGCCATTTCAAAACCCATATCCAATCATCATTTAAAAATCTAAACGGTTAAAGTGCTGAAGTGATTGGATTAGTCACGTCACTAAGAATTTAATGATGATTTTGAATTCGTTACAAAATATCTCCGCGGTCTTTTCCTCTGTGATATCTTTCAACTCATATACATCATCCTCACCTCATTATATTCATTCCGTAACCACTCCATATCACTCTTTCCTGTAGCCAACCTTTAACCATTTCGGTCTGTGAAACAGAGGCATCTCTATAACAACCATTTTCAACGTCAACAGAGGAAACATCTGTGGGGAAAAAAACAACTTGTTAACGGCCATTCTCACCGTGAGCAGAAGACTAGTGAATTGAAGATTGAAGGAGAAGTTATGGGCCTCATCATGAGAACTGAACCAGTTGGCACTAAGTACTTGGAAGGTTATCCCCAAATCAGAGAAATGTTATAACAAGCAGGATGGTTGCAATTCCTTGAAAAATTCAGTGGCTTTCACAAAGAGGTTACTAAAAATTTTGCAATATCTTTCAATGGAGCCGAGGTTGAAGTTGGAGATATTAAATTCACCATTACAGAGGCTTTTATTGCAGAAGCAACAGAATTTCCTAGACAAGGAGAAAGGTGGTTCAAGAACAGAGAATTTCATAACGAAGCATGGAAGCAGATACTCAAGTCACCAGGTATGGATATTACCATTTTTAAAAAGGGTATCCCTAGCTCTGCACTAAAGAACAAATGGAGGAACATGTTGTTTATCTTGCAAAAATTCATCACTTGTGAAGGAAGATATGGTACTTTCTATGTTTACCATATTAGGTTGATAATGCATTTCCTAGAAGAAGAACTCAATTTTCCCTTTTTCTTGCTTCATAGTTTAAAGAAAATGGCTTCAAGTGTTTAAAAGAGAATTCAATTTCTGGAGACAACTTTATACCACCATGGTTTAGTCAAGATTTTAATTGAATATCATTTAGCAAAAATGGGAGATACTTGGGATGAATTCTTGGTGAGAAATCACTTTGAGGAACCAAAGGAACCTTCACCTGAAGATAAACCTACAAAAAGAAGCAGAAAATGGAAATCCTCCAAAAATGAAACTGGTAAAACAATACAAGAAAGCAGTGAAGAAATGATTTCTGAGAAATTAGTTCAGATTAAGAAGCAGCTTAAGAAAGAGAGGATAATAAGAAAATTTGTCAGAGAAAAAGGAGAAGGGCCATCTCAACCAAGAAGGAGCCACAGACTTAGAGAGATACTAAAGAAAACGAAGGTTAAAAAAACTGGAGTCATAAACATAGAGGATGAAGAAACAACTACTGAGGAATATTTTGATGAAGAAGCTCATGAAATAGACCCTGCACAGCAAGAAATTTACAACTATGTTGAGTCATTGGAGAGGAGAGCTTCAGAAAGTAGAGACAGAACCCCTAGCCCACCAAAGTCTGAAATAGATGTGCTAAGAAGAGATAAGTATGAGCTAGAAGTACTTAATAGGCATATCAGGAATGAGAATGATATTTTGAGAGAGCAAGTTAAACTGAAAACTGATATGAATTCAACCCTGTCTCTACAAATGGACAAAGTGTAAAAGGCCAATGAAAAATTGAAAAAGAGAAACAAAAAGTTAATCAGGGCACTTACCAATTTAAGGTTCAAGTTAGTCATCAGGAAGCCCAGAAGGCCTTTGACTGCCAGGCAAAGCAGAAGAAGAGGGTTGGATGTTCTTGCAGAGGTCTCAGAGTTCATGGAATAGTTGCATGAGGACATGCAAGAATCTAGCAGTGGGGGTATGTTGAGCTCCAAAGATGTTCTTTCTTCCACCACATTCCACTCCATTTCCTTTGTCCATTATTAATCACAGGCTCAAATGATTAGTAGAATTAGTTAAAATTGCTTTAAGAATGAATATCATGACTAAATTGCTATGTTTTTATGATTTTGTCATTGTAGTACTTTTTGAACTAGATCTAGCTGCAGAATGCAGACATTCTGTAGCTAGTGGCCGATTCTGCAGCTGTCTTCATGTCTACGCAGGTTCCAGGTGTCATCTTGGAGAAAAACACATATGGGTGTATTCCACATCATGCCCTCATCATTTGTTGCTCTCCACGAAGTTTGAACGGAATTCTGTAGGTGGTTAAGCACGTGGGAACTCAAACTAGGAGATAGACTCCTAATAGGACAAGGACAGTCTAGATGTCCTTAATCATGTTACGAGACCACCATCAGAGTCCTAGTTCGATTTTAATTTGGAAAGAAAATTATCCCTAGGTTATCTCAAGACAGTTATGTAATTTTGATTATAAATATGGCTCGGGAAACCGAGGGACAAGGTTAGATTTTGTGTTTTACTGCTAGATTTCAGAAGTACGAAAACACTCTGTTTTGAAGAAATTTCTCTTTTAATGCAAGAAGTGTCATTTCCTTGAAAGCGTTGAGTCAACCTTGAAGTAGATTTCGTGCTACTCCGGTGGTAGAGGGCCCCTGCCTCCGGAGCAGCCTTGTTTATACGGTTTAAATAAGTATTTTAGTCTCGTTTTCATTTCTAGCTTAGGCAAGTTTTTGAAGTTTATGTTCATATTTGTTTACATTAATTATCACAGCTAGACTTACTCTTATAAACTCTTCCAAAATATCATTACGATGAATAAGGCTTAGCTGTGGTATTGTAGGTTTTAGTTGCATTTCCTTTCTTTAATTATCACAGTTAGACTTACTCTAATAAACTCTTCCAAAATATCATCATGATGAATAAGGCATAGCTGTGTTATTGTAGGTTTTAGTTTCTTGTTTACACTAAGTGTCACAGCCGGTCTTACTCTTACAAACTCTTCCAAAATATCATTAACAACGAATAAGAAACAACTGTGGTGTCTTAGATTCTAGTTGTATTTTCTTTTAGTCTTATGTTTATGTTCAATTGCACTGAATAATACAACCATACTTGTTTTACAAACTCTTCCAAAATATCATTCATATTGAACGAGATGGGTTGTAGAATTCCATAGACTAGTTGCATGTTAATTTAGTTACAGCACTCCGGAGGTAGAATGCATTTAGTTAAACTCTATCACTACATTTCAAGTTTGATAATGGCATTTTAATTTAACATTGTTCACTGTACTTCAAGTAGACTAGTAGCACTCTAGTTTAGTCTTAGCTCACTGTATTAGCACTCCAGTTTAGTTGTTATCCATTGCATTTTTAAATTGTATTAGTTGTTAAATTTAAATACCACGGTATTCATTATTTACAAAACTTCTTTTGTTCCAACCTCATATTAATACATAATCATTTGGACAGAAGCTAGTATCCGTCTAAGACCTGGAGTATTTTGCAACCTTTTTACCATTTCACAAATAAGCCTTTTCTCAAAGACTATTTTAAAAAGAAATATATAACTTTTGAGTGAGTCCTAGTGGTGCTAGATTGAGTTGCAGAATATAATTAGAAGATAGTTTAGAATAGAAATCTTATTATGTTACAAATGTTCTTTTCCAAATATGTTTCAATAAACCTTTAACCATGGATGAGATGTTGTAACATTGTAAGTTGATTGTTTGATTGTTTAGTTAGAAGAACTTCATTTACACTTAACTTGTCCATTTCTCAAGCTCTTCCAACACATCTTTAATGAATGAATTGGATAAGTTCAAGTTCATGTTGTGATTTATTCCCTTGCAATGAAGTCATTATCAAGCTTTGCATTTGTTGCTTGCCATCCATAGTTTAGGCTTTGTTCTGTTTTAACAAAATCAATAGCTTCTTTTCACCAGCACTTAGTTCTTTCCCTTTTCAACATAAAACCATAAAACTAAAAACATCATAAAACACTAAACACAACGTAGTGAGAAACAAATACCTAGGCAAATATAGTGCACCACACTTCAGCAGTTTACTAGCCCTGGTTGACAATTAATGAACTCAATTTAGGAACACTAGGTTGAGCACAAACACACACTAATATATTTCCAATAATGTAAAAAATATTTCAGTAGAGCTCATATGTGAAAGTTATTCCTCCCACAAATTGACCCACCTTGTTTAACCACCATGGTACTAAGTGAATGCCACTTTAACCCCCATTACTCACAGATGTGGGGCTAGCCACATATGGAATTTCAAGAAGGTTTTATAAGGTCCAAAACCTAACACTATTTAAGGGTTAAGGCATGCAAATACTCTAACACTAGATGACTATTAGGCTATGTTAAATATTGGGCTGATAGGATGAGGGGATTCCATTATTTTAGCATTGTACTTGAACCATAGTTGAGAAAAGAATCTAGGAGTGGAATTGAAGAGAATAACAAAGGAGGAAGAAGATTTTGTACCATCCATTTAGGCCATGGTATCAAAGACAACTAAATAGTGAATGTCCCTTTATTTATATTTACATTCTCATAATTGAAGAAAATAAAACAGAGAATAGGTTTTACTTCTAGTTGGGTTTTCTCCAATTTTGAGTTTCCTACGATACATCGTGTGTTCACTTGTGTTGATAACATGTTCACTTGTTTTTTCTTTCATTTTTGTATTTGATTTATTTTCATAAATTTGAGCAATAAGCTAGTGATAATAAATATGAGATATAAGGAAATAAACATGAATAATAATTTTTTTTATCATAATATAAGATATGTTGCAATGAACTATTCTAGTAAAATATGTTGTTGATTTACAAATCAAACACACTTGATAAATTAATGGGGTTATCATTTCTTTAAGTCCATTTTCTTATTATGTTTATATGGTAGGATTTACTAGTCAATTTAAACTTATGTATCATTTTCTAAACATTCGCTAGGGAGAATATGTCATGATGTTAATACCCTCATTGATATATTATTTCCTAAGCTAGAAAGGTGGATACTACATATAATTTCATGGTGATCTTACCTTTTCCTAAGATTGGATGATAAATTTTGGTGTGATAATCCCTTGGTGGTGGCACACCTTAGGGTAGGTTTTATGTTTTGTTTTATCATGGAGGGATATTGAGAACATATTTTGTTTACATGGTACAACATTTTATTAGAGTGAAACCTTTATTGACACACAACATTTGATTAGAGTGAAACCTTTATTGAAACCATTTTTTTTATGGTGATTTAATCAATTGGTGACTCTTTGGAGAGGAATTACAGTTTTAATTCAATGTTAACATTTGTGCACACATGTTGACATTGATTTAACTTTTCAATGGTAAAATTAATTTAGTTTATCCATATTAAAGTTACCAAGTAGGCACCCTACTTCCTTGAATTTATAAATGTTAGTTTTTATAGCATCAGATGTGTTCTAGCCACGAAATATTATGGAGAGTCTACAACACATGTGTTCTCCAAAACCCAGAAATCGTTTCTATAAATTTTGCCTATAAGTGGTTTAATTATATTATTAACCAATTTTTAAAAATTCCCTAAGTCTAAATTTAGGGAATATGGTTAATTAACCAGTATTAATTAAGTCAAGGCAAGAATATTATAGAAACTCATATGGATCAAATCCAAGATAATCCTAGCCATTGATTAAGTTTTAATCTTTGTTGTTGGTGCTTCAATAGAGGATTATAAGAGGAGGTCAATGTGGTGATGGAGAGTACATTTTAACAGTTCGATTTCATAGGAATATCGATTTCTAGAGTAGCAACAGTCAGTTTTCAGAGAGAGCGTCAGTGAGATCGAAGCAATTTGAGGGGCAGAGATAGTGATCCAAAGGAAATATTTTCCAGATCCGAAGAGGCAGCATCAAGAGGGTCGAGCTTTGCAACTTTGTAATATCCCAAAATTGGAATGTCACAGCAAGCCTTCTGAAATAACGCACTCTTGGAAGATTGATACACAGAAATGAGTTTACAACCCTTGGATCCCTTATATCAGTAGATCTAGAGTCTATATCCAAAATGGGAGAAAAAAAAAATCAAACTAGGTGTGGTAAACAGATCTCCCACCACCTAGTCTAGCTGAAAAACACCCTACAAGAGGGGCTGCAGCTATGCACAACAAACTGCTTCAGAAATAACGCAGTCTTGGAAAGCATGAGAAGGAGACCATCAAATGAGATCAACTTATGAATATATAACATCAGATCAAAATTATAATGAATCTCTTTCAATATACAGTAGAATACAGGAGACAAGAGAGCAGGAAATCTTCAGAAAAGAGGGCTACAACACATGTATAAACTGTAAAATGGCTCAACAACATTATTTGAAGGAGCTGCAGTAGCTGAAAATTACATCTTAGATCTAGGACAGTTCTGTAGACAAAACATCAGATCCATTTCATATTTGGAAACTAGAAAGACTTATTTACAAGACCCCCTTTGGGTTTTGACCAAATCATGCATTACAAAGAGTAGATCTGAGTTTTAAGTTGAAAATCTGAAAAATGCTTCAGAAATTTCTGAAGATGAATTTTCATTAAAATATATCAGATCTAAAGAGAACATGGATTAGCAAGCTGATCCATGGATCACCAAAGTGAGAGGAAAAGCCCAACACCAGAGATCTCTCATAAAAAATGGGGTCAAAACACCCTGCAAAACCTCTAATGCAAATAACGCAGTTCCTCAATGAAAACTGTGTTGTAGCTTGAATAACATAGATGGCCTGATGCCAAGATACAAATCTGAAGCTCAAACAGTGGATGCACTCTTCCAGGAGGTTAAAAGACACACTCACTAAGAAGAGGCTCCAATACGAGCTAGATCTTTGCAGATCTAGAGTTCCACTTGCTGTAGCCTACGAAAGAAAACAAACCCTCACTAGATCTAAATTGCAGTTGGAAGTAGAGCTTGGCCCAAAGCCTGATAGTGGATCAAATCAGAAAAAACTCCTCCAAGAATCCTCAATGGAAGAGGTGAAACCCTTGCATAGGAATCCCAAGTGCTAAGCAGCACAATTCTCCACTAAACAACAGAGAATAGTATTTGTCTAAACAGACAAGATACTCAGAAATATAAATAATCAACAACCTTCTTTTGCTGCCTTCCCCTTCCTTTTATAAGATGAGAGCCTTTGCAAGCCCTAAACCACCTTGATGAGTTAGCTCCTTTCACATGAGGGGCCTCCTTCTAGAACTGCGCTATCCCTTTATGAGGTACATTGAATCTAGACAACGCTGTAGATTTGGTCAAGGTTGACCCAGTCTCACAGCTCAAACCCCTTTCACACCTGCAAGTGATTTATTTATATGGCCCTGATTTATCCTTGTTCATATGGGCATTGATTTATTCAGTATTTTTAGGAGTTTTACATGTCCTCCTTTATTCATTTATTCATGCAACATAAAGTAAAACAAAAATTCATATTCCTCTTAGCTCAGGCTAAGTAGGAATATTACAGTCCTCCCCTCCAAAATGTTGCTTGTCCTCAAGCAACTGATAAGGTGAGAGCTGCAGTCCTTCCCTCCCTCCATTGATGAAATCATCAATGATCAATTCCTCATTAGAAGCCAAGTGCTCATCAAGCCAATACATCAGGAATTGTTCCTCCAAGGTCAACATAAGATGTGCATAGTCCATCCCACCATGAGTGAAAAATTGAACAGAAATAAACATGGCTGGAGCAATGCTTTCTCTAAAACATGTAGCATGAGGCTCATAAAGAAGTTCCAATCCATGTGGTACATACAAACTGTCCATACTTCCTCCATAAAACCCCAAAAACAATACAACTATATCATCCAAGTATGGAAGCAAAACTACATATATGCAAATAGAAATTTGACCTTGAAGAGGGGGGTCAAATTCCCACATGTGATGCCAATGCATTGCACCTCTTGCCTACATTAGATCAAGGTGTGGCAAGTGGCATTCCCCCCACACATTTTCTGCATAAGTTATATCAACATAGCTGGAGATATTAGATATGTTTGGTGCCTTTGGGAAGCACCCATCATGAAAAGGGATCTCCCTTTGCACAACAAGGGAGTGGCCAAGTTCAGAATTTCTATTGGCCCTCAAAAAAATATGAGATCCACATGATCTCTCACCCCCTTTAGGAGTCATAGCCTGCAAAAACATGGTAGAAGAATGTGATAAATCAGAAAATAGATATTTCTTATCATGATTATATCCTTTACCATCATAGTTCTTCATACACATGGAGTTGTGAATGAGCATTTCCCTCCTCTCTAGCAAAGGAAGAACTGGCTGAAATTACTCTTGCAAAGAGTCCATTGGTTTCCCCAATCCTCCATAGTTAATTCACTCTTGAAAGTGATGATGTAAGTCCTCTCTCATCCCCTCCCAATCAAAGCTCCTCATGATCAGGGTGTAGATCTTCATGGACTGCATATGGCTGAGAAGGAATTATTTGTGTGCCCTTTGGAGTATCTTCTACTTGAGCTCAGAAGCTCTAGACAGGAATATCCTACCATGAAAGTAGATGACTCCCTCTTGGACTAAATAGCCCTCTTCTTGCTACAGGTCATCTAGTATCCTACCGGTGTGGAGATCTTTGGAATACTCTACAAGAAATTAAGATTTCCAGTACGGATCCACACTGCTCAACAAAGACAACACTGATGATACCTCCATGGGAGTGTCTGTCATGCTGCTGATATATTTTTTGAAATTTCCAATGCCAAATATTTGTGCTGGAAGGTTGATCCTCCCATTCTCCTCCTCCCACAGTGCAGATCTAGAAAAGAGAGAAGGTGATAGTGATACGGTGAGAGGATCCCCCTCACTCTTGAGCTATCCCAAGCCTTCCAGCGTTGTAGCTTGGTCCTCCATTGCTCCAATCCTTGCTGGATCTAGATTTGGAGCAGAAATTTGTGAGGCTTCCCCCATAAGATCTGAATCTAGAGGCCTCCCAGGTGGTTTTCCACTAGATAGGAATGTCCCATGCAGAAAGCTCATGAACATCAGTGAAGGGACTGTGAGATCCTTGCTTCCACTGCACAAATCCATCTCTGTTGTTTGTGTGGAAGTGCTAGGTGAGGGATAAGTATGCATGCCTTGGATCATTTGGGGCTTACCACTCTTCATGTCCACCCACTCCATCTGCAAATCCTTCCAATCAGTAGTGACCTTCCCCAATGTAATCAACCATTGGACACCCAAAATGATATTAGTGTCTGGTATGTCAACTACAAAAAAGTGATCCACCAAAGTGTAGGACCCCATAGTAATAGAAAGTGATGGGAGATATTGCATGCATTGCATTGTCCTATATCCTGGGAGTAAAATAGAGAATCCCTCAAAAGTATCAGTGGGGATTGCTCTCCTCTGCACAAGATGAGCATCAATAAAGTTGTGGGTTGCCCCACTATCAATCAATACAGATACCCTTTGATTCATGATTGAACCTTGTACTCTTAGGGTCAAGTACTTAGGCACTCCTCTCAAATATGCAAGAGTTCCACCTATTGGAGCAAAGGCTCCATCCCCATCTCCAGATGGTGTTGGATCTCCCTCCACATTATCAACGTTGTGACCCCTCCTTGGTTCATCATCTTCATCTTCCCCCTCAAAATCTAAGAAGACCTCTATGTAGTGTGCTTTCCCAGAAACACATCTATGTCCAGGTGCCCATGAATCTACCCATGAATCT
This sequence comes from Pinus albicaulis, assembly GCA_034641835.2. Lineage (NCBI taxonomy): Eukaryota > Viridiplantae > Streptophyta > Pinopsida > Pinales > Pinaceae > Pinus > Pinus albicaulis. The sequence goes on along the minus strand of CM076570.1, from coordinate 735,794,471 downwards.
TGGCAAGTGAAACATAGTCTCTTCTTTCTTAGCTCCCTCCTGAGTTCAATATCAAGAGGCTTCTTCAATGAGCTCTCCTTGGAAGGAGAAGATTTCTCTTCCTTCCCTTTAGAAAGGTGAGGGGCCTTGCTCTAGAAAGTTGCCTTTGCTTTTGGCAAGGCATCTTGGAGGTATCTAGCCCTCTCAATGGCATCATGCAAAGTGGTGGGCTTGGTAGATTTAACCAACCCATGCAAAATTTCATCCAAGCCATCGATGAACATGTACGCCCTCCTTGCTGCAGACAGATCAGGAACCATAACTGATAATCTCAGAAACTCAGAGATATAAGTTTCTGCATTTCCCGATTGCTTTAACTTTGCAAGGCTCATGAAAGGTGCTTTTGGATCCTTTCTGTCAAACCTCTCCACTAGTCTTCTAGTGAATTTAGAGTAGGCAGTTACATTGGCATGGCCCAATGTAGACAACCTGTGGAACCACCAATTGTGTGCTTCACCATCAAAGTGCAGCGCTGCAATCTTGATGGCTTCACTGTCAGGGACTTTGTTCAACTGAAAGTAGATGTCCAGTTTTTATACCCATTCCTTGGATGAAATAGTGGGTGACCCATCAAACTTGGGCAAAAAGAACCTGCCCATAGAGTGATGTCTATCATGATTATGTAAGAACCCACCATCTCTATACTGTTTCCTCGGTATTCTTCTATCCTTGAGGTGACAAAACTCTTGGAAAATAAAGTGGTCTCTAAATCTCTTATTCTGAGATTCATATTCCACAAAGTAGTCTTCAAGGGATGCCTGCTCTTGTGGTCCTTCATTCTCCATAGCCAAGAAGGTAGGCATAGTGGAGCGTTGTGGAGCTTGTGGGGCTTGTGGCTGGTTCACTTGTTAACCAAACCAGTGATGAGACATGTCAGAGCTTTCCCCCAGATGAAATCTCCTAGGATATTCCATCATTCTTTCCATCCTCATATCTTTGATCTCTTTGGAAAGATCTTGCATGGCCACCAAAAGAGTTCTTGCAAACTCTTCTCCTTCTTTATCACTTGAAGTCTCAGGGGCTTAGTGTAATCAAAATTCTTTTGAATTCTATTTTGATACCTCTTCTCCCTCTTAGTAAGAGGTTCATCTTCTTCTGAATGCAACATGGCTATGGTGCTCCAAGGAAAGCATAGGCTGTGCCAAGAAAGGAGCTCTGATACCACTGTAATATCCCAAAATTGGAATGTCACAACAAGCCTGCTGAAATAACGCACTCTTGGGAGATTGATGCATAGAAATGAGTTTATAGACCTTGGATCCCTTAGATCAATAGATCTGGAGTCTAGATCCAAAAGGGGAGCAAAAACAATTCAAACTAGGTGTGGTTAACAGATCTCCCACCACCTAGTCTAGCTAAAAAACACCCTACAAGAGGGGCTGCAGCTATGCACAACAAACTGCTTCAGAAATAATGTAGTCTTGGAAAGCATGAGTAGGAGGCCATCAAATGGGATCAAATTATGAATATACAGCAGCAAATCAGAATTATAATGAAGCTATTTCAATATACAGTAGAATACAGGAGACAAAAGAGCAAGAAATCTTCAGAAAAGAGGGCTGCAACACATGTATAAACTATAAAATGGCTCAACAACATTATTTTAAGGAGTTGCAGCAGCTGAAAATTACATCTCAGATCTAGGATAGATCTGTGGACAAAGCATCAGATCCATTTTAGATATGGAAACTAGAAAGACTTATTTACAAGATCCCCTTGGGGTTTTGACCAAATCATGCATTACAAAGAGTAGATCAGATTTTTAAGCTGCAGATCTGCAAAATGCTTCAGAAATTTCTGAAGATGAATGTTCATTAAAATTAATCAGATCTAAATAGAACATGGATCAGCAAGCTGATCCATGGATCACCAAAGTGAGAGGAAAAGCCCAACACTAAATATCTCTCATAAAAAATGGGGTCAAAACACCCTGCAAAAACTCTACTGCAAATAACGCAGTTCCTTAATGAAAATTGCACTGTAGCTTGAATAAAATAGATGTCCTGATGCCAAAATAAAAATCTAAACCTCAAACAGTGGATGCACTCTACCAGGAGGTTAAAAGACACTCTCACTGAGAAGAGGCTCTAATACAAGATAGATATTTGTAGATCTAGAGTTCCACTTGCTGTAGCCTACAAAAGCAAACAAACCCTCACTGGATCTACGTTGCAGTTGGAATTAGAGCTTGACCCAAAGCCTGATAGTGGATCAAATCAGCAAAAAATCCTCCAAGAATCCTCAATGGAAGAGTTGAAAGCCCTGCATAGGAATCCCAAGTGCTAAGAAGCACAATTCTCCACTAAACAACAGAGAATAGTATTTGTCTAAACAGACAAGATACTCAGAAATATAAATAATCAAGAGCCTTCTTTTGTTGCCTTCCCCTTCCTTTTATAAGATGAGAGCCTTTGCAAACCCTAAACCACCTTGATGAGTTAGCTCCTTTCACATGAGGGGCCTACTTCTAGAACTGTGCTGTCCCTTTATGAGGTACATTGAATCTAGACAATGCTCTAGATTTGGTCAAGGTTGACCCAGTCTCACAGCTCAAACTCCTTTCACACCTGCAAGTGATTTATTTACATGGCCCTGATTTATCCTTGTTCATATGGGCATTGATTTATTCATTCTTTTCAGGAGTTTTTCATGTCCTCCTTTATTCATTTATTCATGCAACAGAAAGTAAAACAAAAATGCATATTCCTCTTAGCTCAGGTTAGGTAGGAATATTACAAACTTCTTTAAGTGCACCATTTTCACAAAAGATTCTATAGTGACCTAGGATCAATGGAAGACAAGTTAAGTTAGAATCAAGCCTTTTTAGCTAATTCAATATTAGCCACATAAATAATTCGTCTATCAAAAATGGAAATTTTTATGCTAATCGAACATTAGGTATCTAATTGAGATAGAAATAGACATCATCAACAATGGGAATTTTACTATAGTATTGCCTCTTGTGATCGTAATTCCATGTGTTGTGGCCCTATAATTTATAATATTGGCAAGAATAAATGATAGAGGATAACATCAAACCACTTTGGAATCCAGGACATAGCCTTGCTAGACTCAGAGAGGGCTCTCTCTATTTATGATTTAAATTTATCTTTATGTTATGAATGCTGATGTTAGGCTAGTTACAATGATGGTGAGATTAATTGTTTTGATTGATTGTGTTGGTTGGATGAGCAGGTCTGCAGAAGCTAATCCATTGGGATATGGAGTCAAAGGGTTGGTTTGTGGCATCTTCAAGAGCATCACAGGGCAAGCTAGCTGTGCTAATTGGATCTTGAGAGCAATGTGAATTATGAGGTGGAGGTGTTCAGTAGTGATTAAAGAGCAGTTAAGAATTCTTTAATCAGACTTCAACCGAAAACATTCAGATTTTAAATACAGACAGAATTAAGGTGCTCCAACATCAAATCTTAATCTAAAATTTTTGTTTTACAATCTGATAAATGATGCATAGCAAGGAAAACAATGGAAACATTTAACACATAGAAGTAATCACATCACCATTTAACGCAACTCAAGAATCCTATAAGACTACCTCTTATTATTGATGCCCAAATTCAAAATTTTAGTGCTCTAATACATTAGTTCTTAAAATGCAAGGTCCAACAAGGTCCAACCCTTGATACTTCCAATGCATGCAGTATTTAACTAAAAAATATGTCGGCTACCCTATCTACTTTGGAAAATTTTCATTAATTACAATGTAAGAAAATTTTGACAACTGTAGCCATGCAAGGCTCTGATAAGATATCTCTGACAAAACACCGCCTGTGGAATTAAATTTGGCAGCTCTTCCTGAATCCAAAAGTAGTTTGAAAGTGGTTGAGATGGTCACGAAGAGGCAATGATGGGTGGCTATGACATCTTCCTCTACTTTTGGGTCGCCTTTGCTGGATCAATAATTATGATGCGCTGCTAGTGTTGTGCAGAATTATGATCTACAGATAAATTAAATTCCCTAAGTGTGGTGCTAGGCACTTAGAAAAATAGATGAAATAATTTTCTATCACTTTCCCTAACATAAATAGAAACAGAGAATGATAGAAGAACCTATTTGTGATCCAAGCGCTTCTTCTTCTCCTTCTGTTGCTTTTGCTGTCGCCTTCAATCCAACCCAGATCGTTGGATTGTTTCCTGCAAGTATAAAAAGAGAACAAAAAACCGATTGCAATATAAATATGTCTACTTATCTTAATCACTTAAATCGATTAAACATGAAACATATATATCATTCAAGAGTCCATTGTATGAGAAATAGAAGCATAAAAATATACATATATGGGAAAATGAACAACAATATTTATTAAAGAGAAGAAGGGGGAGGTTACAACCAATGATCAATTTGATGTCACCAGATCTAGCTTCATCCCAACCACATCACATCCAACATCACACCAGCAGCATATTAGTACTTTCACTCTCTCAAATGAGAATCCAACAACATTTCTTTACCAAAATTCTTCCTTTTCTAGCACTAGGATCTGTGCTCAATTTATAGGGAAACTGATGGTAGTTTATCAATGAATGACTTTCTAACAATAGGAAAGACATGTTCCCAAGTTTATAGGTGTTATATGGACACTTGGATTCGAATTTTGACACATATGGACTCTTCTAGACGGAACTGACCATGTGGAGATTCCCGGAACAATGAGAATTCTACTCCCAGGTGACCAACGCACTCTTGAATGTCAGGGAAGTGCATTGTAGTGCACCCTTGAATGGAGGGAGCTGCATATGCAAAGCAGACAATCCCTTTAGAGGCAGCTTTGCTGAGTTCATAAGTGATATAACATATACTTCAAACCTTGGAAATCTCACAATAGAAGTCATGAATGATTTGTTCTTCTCTTAGGGCATGTAGCAACTGAAATGTCAGGGGATGATAGACCCTATTTCATTGGTATTGGGGATGATGTCCAGTTTTACCAGGTCATGGGGGATGATGCCCAAATTGACCTATAATAGCTGCCCCCTAAAGCATGAAGTTGAAATAATAATAATAATTTTGAATGAGATGCTTTACGATGTGATGAGTTGGAAATGAAGCAGAATGGTGACCTGCATCAATCTTACAATACATTACATCATGATATTTTCATCTTGATCACGAATTGCTGAGGGAGGAATTCCCATGCTCAGCACATAAACTATCTAATAACATGTACATAGTGCATAAAGTCATCTAAATTGGAATGTTTCCCATTACAGACATGCCTACAAATATAGGCCCATTTTCATATGACGATCTGTATGTAAGGTCACTATACAGAGGATGTATACAAAAATCCTAAAATCGCAGCCCTGATGCATGAAACTTGATCCAAGGTATTATTATCTCATTCACTCGATTGTTCGGGTATAAGTCTAGCCATGCGAATATATGATTTTTAGTCGAACATGGTAAGACATCGTTTTATTACCAGCCAATGATGTGAGCTTTTAACAAACGTGAGAGAACCACCATTGATGTTAATGGCTCTCAAGGTACTATAGTAAATTTCATAAGGCGTGAATAGACGATTTGATGTTGAACGACAAACAAAATATTTTGGTCAAAGGTCCCGAAGCGAGGATCTTGTCGATGTTGTAACAAGCCTCATGGTACTGGAAGATGATGTTTCTAAGTAAACTTCTTGGATGATGATTTGATGTCGACAGGAAGCCACTTTATTGAAAAATTAGAGTTACTGATTTCAGAGATAAAATGTGACTTGATATAGCAATGTTCAGGGAAGAATGTCATGAAAATGAAGGTTTATGAGTATTGCAGAAGGATGAGTATTCACTAGATGACTTATCTTGAACATATCGGCGACACTGAGATGAGTTGGTAGCATTGACCCAAAACTGAAGTGAAGGTATGATGAACCATAGGTATGAATGAACCATCAAGAAGATTACCCAAACCCAAAAAATCACAATGATGGAGTGAAGTGTCATGTTCAAGAGAGATCTGCTACCGTAAAATTTTTGTTCAATTTCCCAAATTTTCCCTGTTCATTTTTCGACTAGTACCTCTTTATTTTTTAACAAGCTTGAGGAGGAGAACATATGCTTGATCTATAATTCAACCCTTCAGGTGAATATGCATCACTATTTAATAATTTAATGAGTCTAGCGATAAATGAAGTTCGATTCTTGCCATGATCGACAAGCTCGTCGTTATTTTATGTTTTAACGAGCTTAATGACAGTGACAGCCCAATCCTTTTTCATATTTAGAGAGTTTGAGAAAGAGGAAAAAATAAAACTCCATGAGTCCTTTTTCGTAAATTTGTCGCTCAGATCTGAAAAAGTGTAAAATTATATCTAAGATAACCTCCTAGCCATGTTCGACTAAGGTTTTCCTTTTTCGTAAATAATCTATCTCAGTTCGGAAAAAGGGTTAAACTTATACTGAGTAGATGTCAATTCATTTACTATTATGAGCTTGAAAAGACAATTTCTTGGCAATCTTTTCACATTTTCGGAGTTTGAAAAGAGCTAAAAGAAGACTCCAGGGGTTCCTTTTTCATCGTTATCGAAGCTCGAAAAAGAGATAAAAGTGTGCTTCAAGTCCTTTTTCATTTTTATCAAAGCTCGAAAAATAAGGATAAAATTATGATTTGTGGTCAAATCATTCTCGAAATAAATGTGCACGAATAATCTGCTATCAGTTGCAAACCTGTTCAGAACAACATCAAATCGATTAAAAATACCTGTAAAAACCATAGTCACAGCAATAAATATGATTTGAAAATAATCAAATGACTAATTAAACAATTTTTATTGTTCATTTTTACCATTTGAAAGTTACCATTTGTATTTTGGAGCTCTGAACCTGTTTTTGCCCCCGAATTTCAATTGTTGATTGCGATCGATTCTGTGGACGGTTTTCCTTGCCGTTTGATCTATTTTGGTGCCATAAACCTCCTCTTTCCTTCAATAGTATTTTTGTTTCATTTCATTGCAAATTTTTAGGGATGTGGGCCCCTTAGGCTAAATTTATTTTGGAAATAGGGCAATGGACCCTTAAATTTAGAAAGGTACATGGCACTGCATTGGAATTGAAGGACAGGTGCACTTGCAATGCACTGTCCCTTGACCAAGGGCGCATTGGGTGCATTTCACATTTTTTTTCTTTGCATCATGCTCAAAGTTTTCTTAATTTTTGCATTAAATGGGTCCTAATGAGTCTTATGGTTGTGTCTTAGGGATTCAATGGACCAAAATGAAAATTACTTGGAGGGAAAGAGAACACGAGGAACAAAAAACGATTGCCCTAAATGATCTGGGTACTGTAAGATCCCTTAAAGACGGTGGGTTGATGAAGTACTTCAGATTATCTGGTATGAGGCAACAGGTAGAAATTTTGGAGTTCCTTGTTCGTGCATGGGATCCAACGATTGAGGCATTTCATATTACAATGTGGTCCCAATTTTAGTGGAGGATATCTATTTTCTGGCAGGCTTGTCGAGGAGAGGCCTACCCATTTCTCTCTCAGGATCTACTCTCGGAGGAGAGATGGTGAGAGACTATATATTGTAGTATTGCAATCCAGGGGCAGAGCTTGGCAAGGATGGGAAAATAAGCATCCACGATGTTCGTGATTTGTCATTGAGAACCATCTTATTCACGATCGCAAAGCTTTCTGGTACTTCTACACTCCATTTAGGAAACAAACCTTATATGCAGTATGCACTAGAGTGCATGGAACCAACAATTTTCAACTGGGATGAAGCTGTACTCTCTCAAATGAAAGAACAACTGAGCAAGGAAAAGGGAGGAAGGAAGAAAAAATTCAACTATGGTTCGATCCTCATTTATTTTGCCTTAGAGTGGATTCCACTGATGCAGCCTCAACATGTGACATTGGGTATATCTAACCCTAGATATCCAAGGATGCAGTGATGGGTAGAACTGATGGCTAGACATGCTAGTCAATAGACCATCGTGTTCTTTCCTGCATTCTTCACATGGTTCAGGCGACATATTATCGCCATTGATGACTATGCATATGCAGGCATCGAGTTCCGAGGTGATCCAGATTTAGTTTTACCAGAAGGTGCTCAGTGGGGTGCAATTGGTAAGAATGTGTTAACCATGTTTTTTTATTTTTATAAGGTTTATACATGTTTTTTTTATTTTTATGTTTTCCCAAGACTAAAATAAAGTTTTGATGTATGTAGATGTGGGTCGATTTCGACTAGTGGGAGAGCCAGAGCATGGAGCGGATGAGCCAGCAGAGAGGGCTGTCGGGAAAGTAGTCCTTCGGGATTTTGATATGGTTGAGACTCTTTTTGAGCTTCAGTAGCACATACAAGGGTTGAAATTTGGGATTTCGAATTGCCAGGTCGAAGAGTTACCCATGCGACTGCAGCGCCATACTATTGGCGTTCCTAACCATTAGATGTGATTACTGCATATGATAGTTAGATCAACAACATGTTATCATGAGAACCATTATTTTACTTTTGACATGTTGCATACATTTTTAGGTCAGATGACCAATGTGTCTTGGGCACAAATTTTGTAAAAACCTATAACTATCTATCTATTTGGTTTCAGTGTTTTACTATGTTTATTGTGCAATCCTATTGAATTATGTGAATGTATCTTTACATGTGTCGCAAATGTATGTTTATAACATAATTCGCTAAAGAATCAGTTAATGTGTTCAAGTTTCTGGAAATGTGTTGATATTGAATAAAATCAAAATGTCTTTCCAAAAGTTGAACTCTTAAGAACTTACGATGCAGTGTTGGACTTATGACAGTATAAACACTAGTAAGTTTTCGTACCACAAGTTGTGAGTCTAACCTAATAATGATGCAGTTAATACCAAATGAAATGGCATCAAAGAGAATTTTGATCAATGTGCTATACTTAGCGATATTGTTTGTAGATTGACCGATATAAATCCCTTGAAAACTCACTAACTCGTCGTTCGGAGTGAAAATAGCCAACACTGCAGAGGATAGATTCTGCGTACTATGACTAGCACCATCAACATACCCAACAAATGGTTCTGAATATTCAGACATCTGCGATGAAATGTTAAGCGGATTACTAACTTCAAGAAAAATCTATAAAATCAAACTAAGACATTAAAAGAAAATCAACAACATATATACAATATAATACAACAGTTTACTATGCTCATGTTTAAGCATAGTAATTTTTTAGATACAACCCATTTCGGGGCTGTGCCAATGGAATTCCATCGTAATCTACCAACTTGTAGGCACCCTTAGCTAGAACTCTTTTGAAAATATAGGGGCCATGCCATAACGGCTCAAATTTCCCTGTACCTATTACATCAGCTTCCTGATCATAAAGAAGGACCAGGTTACCCTCTGAGAAAATGCGAGGCTGGACATGCTTGTTGTATTGTGCCTTTATACGTCTCTTATGCACTTAGTTTTCCAATTGGGCTTCACGACGTGTTTCATCAAGATGGATGAGGTTAAAAAGACGTGCTTATTCAGCAGAGGTGTCAAGTAACAAGTCGATTACGAGTTTTAATGATGACATTTCACATTGGATTGGAAAGATAGCTTCTAGACCATACACCAAGTGAAAGGGGGTAAATCCAGTTGCGTTTCACACCGAGGTTCGGTACGCCCACAAGGCTGAGTACATGATCAAATGCCAATTTAATTTATGAAATCCTATCATTCGTTGAAGCATTCATTTAAGAATCTTGTTAATAGCCTCAACTTTTCCAATAGATTGTGGATAATAAGGAGTAGAACTATCATGTGACAGTCCTAATTTGGCAGTCAACTCATTCATCATATGATTGCAAAAATGAAATCCGTGATATGTGACTATAGCCTATGGGACCCCAAACCGTGAAATGACATGATTAAAGAAAAAAATGCAGCTGCTTGTCCTGTGTTGTTGAATGTAGGCATCGCTTCAACCCACTTGGTAAAGTAGTCTACTGTGACAATAATATAACCATGCCCCCTGGATGAACGAGGGTTACAGGTCATGAAGTCAATGCCCCATTTCAAAAATGGTCCCATAGAGACAACATGATGCATTGGCATTGGCGGCATACGTATTTTACGATCAAATATCTAGCACACATGACAAGTTATGACTACGAGGATGCAATCGCGAAATATGGTAGGCAAAAATTAACTGACGCGGAGTATCTTCTGCGCGGTAGTGTATCCAGACAAGTGTCCACCACAAGCCTTGACATGACAATCATTTAAAACCTTTTCAGCCTCCTCATGAGCAAGGTACCTTCTTAAAATTGTATAGACACCACGAAGATAAAGTGTATCGCTGACGATCAGATAATCTTTGGCTTGGTATTGAATACGTCAATGGTTAGAGGGAGAGGTATTAGGCCGAAAAGTCTGGGTCTGGAGATAAATGATAGAATCCCCATACCAAGGATTAGATGATCCGATTAGAAATAGGGACTCATCAGGAATAGATGGTTCCGATGTAGTAGCAGTACTATCAGAGGGAAGGCCACAGAGAAGCTTAAACAAAACTAAAGACTTCTTTGACTTGGATTTTATGAATTCCAAATCAAATTCCTGCAAGATGAAAATCCATTTTGAATACTTGCCCCCCAAGAATTGATGTGATAAGATATAAGTCATGGGTTTGCAATTCGAAATGACAATGGTCTTTCGGAACATGATATAGTGGCGAAATATTTGGACAACTTGAATAACCTCCAAGGCAAGATTTTCTACGTATGAATACTTCACTTACATATCATTGAGATTACGACTCAAATAATAGATCAGATGTTATATCCCATTTTCTACTTGGACCAATACCATAGCAATGGTCGTATTAGTCACAACGATATATAAGAAATAATCACTCTGATAATATGCGGGATAAATTAATGACACCCGAACAAGAGTATCCTTGACATCATCAAAAGAATCTTGCACAACCTTATCCCAAAGGAAGGGAATCCCATTTTTCAAGAGCCAAGTAAATCCTTTAGCCATTTCAGCGTAGTTGGGTATGAACCTCCTAAGTAAGTTTTCCTTTCCTTGAAGTTTCTGTAACTGAAGCAAATTTGATGGTGCAGGCAAATCAAGAGTGGCCCACACGTTCGGTGGGTCTATTCGAATTCCTTATTTTGAGATGAAGAATCCTAGAAAATGAACAAAACCAACACAAAACACAAATTTATGTGGATTGAGGTGTATTTTATAGTATCGGCAGCGTAAAAAGATAGCTCTCAAATTTATCGGGTGATTAGTCTAGTTTCATGAATGTGCGGGTAAATCGTCTAGATATGGTTTGAACAATGTTCTTGATGTCATTGAAATCATAATCCATTGCTCTCTGAAAAGTTTCCCCAACGTTATTTAAACCAAACAGGAGATTTCGTAAGAGAATGTGTCCTGAGGACAGATGAATGTTGTCTTATATTGGTCCTCTGGGCGGATATTGATTTGATTGCAGCCAGAAAATTCATCCACGAACGAAAAGATTTCGCATCCAACACAATCGTCAATAATATGGTCGATAAAGGGAGTAGGATAGTTTTATTTTGGAAAAGCAATATTGACATCCTGATAATAAATGCACACTCTGATGGTTCCTTGTTTTTTCATAATAGGAACGATGTTGGAAACTCACTCAGAAAGCGGAACAGGGTAAATGAAACCAGCATGAAAAAGTTTTTCAACTTCTGCTTTAATGGCAGCAGCCTTCTTCAGACGAACAGGAAGAAGGCGTTGACGTACTGACTTGACATCAGGGTACATATTAATAGTGTGTTCAACGATACTAGTATATATGCCTGGAATTTCCTCGTAAGACCAAGAAAATAAATCACAAAATTCATGAAAGAGAGAGTGATATGTTTTGAGTTCTGATGGAGAACAAGACACACCGACATGAATGTTCTCTACAATGCTAGGTTTGGTAGAAATATCGATATAAATGGTTTCTTCAATATTTGATAAATTTCACTCAGAATCGATTGCATTAATAGGAAAATAATTCGAAAATATTATTTTGATCGATGGGTGATATAGTTCACTAAGATTATCTTCTTCGTAATCTTGAATATGGGAGCGATGATGATGATCTTCCCATCGTTCTCCTTCTGACATAATGGTTTCCAGAATATTCTCATATGTCAAGAAAGGTGAGGAAAAAGGATCAGATGGAGTACCAAAATCTAATGACCGATCCCCAAACGACCGACGAAGATGATTTTGGATTCACCTCCCAAGACATGTAGGTTGATTGCTATGCCAACTCAATTGGGCTGGGCGACAGAAACTCATCCAATATGACAACTTCAGGATCACCCGTAATCTTCCTTCATCCATATGGAGTGGAAGATATCATGTAGCAGGTCTCTATGTTTGCAATTTTTGCTGACATCGCAGGCGGCGGTAATATAAAGGTTCCCATGAGAGTGGAATCCTTTAAGAGTCCCACACCAATATTTTGAAGTGCGAGTTGGGGTGCGTGAACTAACAGAACAATTCTAGTTACCTGGGAACTAGAGGCAAAGAAGGATAGTTGCTTGATGACTGTGATAACACCTTTATGTGGAAAGGTGATCATTCTAAAATATGTAGAAATGACCGCAGTCATAGCATATACCCATGGCCTTCCGAGTAAAATATTGTAATCAAGGGGTTCGTCAATGACCTCATCTTCAACATTCATTGTTTCCCCCCCTAGTTCAACATGCATGTTATTGATAATACCACGAGGCTTATATGTACGTACATCGAAAGCTTTCAACATTGTAGGTGATTGAGATAGGTGTGGCGAGCCAAGTGACTTCCAGCAGTTTAGAGACATAATGCACGTAGATGCTCCCTCATCAATAATATTATGATGAAAAAGGTGATTGAGAACATTTACTTAGATGGAGAATGACAATTCTGCTGGTAATTGCGGCACATAGCTTGTATGATTAAAGACTACGAGATTGCAATCTATTGGATCAATTCCACAAATTTCTGACAAAAAAGCCTACTTCTGGGAGGGACAATTTTGAAGTACCTCAAGCGCTGACATAGATGAAAAGGATTGAGCCAAATCTTCAACTATATTATAATTTTGAGCAGCTATGGCTCGAGGATTAAATTTTGATTTATGAACGATTCCCTTCAGCGGCTTGATTGTCAATTCAGGAATAGCAGTTGGCGGTATCATTTTTGTAGACGGATTCGTGGTTGAGGTAGTAGGTTGATCAATAGCCTAACTACTATAATATTTATTACGCGTTGACATCAAAACATCATTCTATGGCTTCGTGACAGACAACATAAGCACTTGGGAACTATAAGCTGGATTCGTAGCAACCAAATTTGTTTCGGGATTCGGAAATGGGTTTGTCAACACTGCGGATGCATGTGAGGTCTTAACCAATTTTGATACTTCAACGCGGTGAGGAGAGTCCTGAACATAGTGTTCCTCATTACAGATTATTCAAAGGTAATGAGGTTTCTGATTTATAGTCGATTGATCAGATGATCTTTCGTGCGGGGTATAAGTTTGTTTTTTCTTTGATTTCCCCTTTTTCTACTTTTAGGTCACTTGTCACTTTTTCCCTTGTCAGATGACATGCCATGGATTTTGGAAGAAGGTGTAGGATCAGATGCAATAGAGTGATGTGTGTTTTCAATATGGATCATACCGTTTCTAGCATGATCTTCCTTAGATGGAGGAGGAACAGTAAAATTAGAGGGAAATTTTCTCCTAGAGCGTGCAAGACTGATTGTAAATCAAGTCTAAATATTGGGCACGAGCAATGACCTACTCTTCAGTGATGATGCCACCCTCAGCCACATCCTCAGTTATAGATGGTAACAGGGACTTAATGAACCACTCAACAAGGAGCTGATTAGGAAAAAATGTCTTAACCATTCTACGACGACGATGCCACTCATGAATATGATCAGAAAATGTGAGTAGCATTAGTTTGTTTAAAATTAGTCAAGAGTTTTGTTCCAGTTTCATATCGTATGGGTAAATGGAAGTGGGTAAAAAAGGCAGTAGCTAGGGCAGTGAAATTATAAAATGAAGCTCTTGGTAACTCAATGTACCATTTTGCGGCCGTACGAGTGAGCGTACACTGGAAAAGTGTAAATTTTTATAGATGTTCTATGATTGATGCAACTTTACTTTTATCCCCAATATTAGTTATAAATCACATAAACAAGAATAAAATGTTGATAGAACATACCAGTAGATCGACAGAAGACAAGCCAAAAATATATATGTGTGTTGGTGCATTACGTCAGTCAACAGGATGGTTCAACCAACAAAGTCTCAATACGGTCAGCCAACCAAAAGTGTCACACAACCCTCTAGGATAGCCAAATAAATCAACCCCAAAATTCAACCCTATCATATTCAACGGTCAATGCAAACAACAGCAACATCCAACCTCGAGATTTGTGCCAAAAAATGCGGATTGAGGAAATCAAAAGTTTGGGAGAGTTTCGGGTCAATTTGACCAAACATTGACCAAAGTTAACGCTACTCAATTTCTGCGCTGGAAACCCTAGACAGTCGGAAACCTTAGCTGCTATTTTTTCCCACATGTGAGTGAAGAAGCGACTCCAAAAGATGATCTAACCAATCAGATGAGGAGAGAGGATGTGATGTGATGGATGAGTGAAAATGACCTCCAACGTGACACAACTGCTAGGGCTTGAAGCCTACATTTCATTTTAGGCCGACCTCCACATATTTTGAATAAATTCAAAATAAATGTTCTGATCATCGGATCAAGATGATATTTAGATCGATCTTGCACCTCTCCAAAAGAGGAGTCCAATAAAAATATTGGCATCTTCATCTGAGCATCACAACATGGAGTTTGGATCTAGTTGTCTAAAATTAACACTCCCTCTCAACTAGGGAGAACTCCATCCACCTGTGCAATCCAAACATCGTGCATCATCCCGCTGTAAATTGCTTTGCTGGCTTCTTTATTTCAGAATAGAGGTGGGTCAGTCACAAAGACATCATCCTGGCTGACAAATTCACCCAGAGGTCCGAAACCTCTATAGGAATCAAAGAGTCACATACCAACCCGAAGTTGGTTTATCTATCCCAAAGTCAGTAGGAGGTCTGAAACCTCAGTATAATTGATCCCATATTAATTGGTTGGACCTTGCCATCCTAGATAGAGAGTACAGAAATCTCTGATGCGTCCTTCAGTCTTTGCTACTAGTATCTATCTTTTCCCACCTCACTGAAAAAATGAGAGGTACTTCCCATGAGCCCGTGACTCAATGGGTAGGATGCATATGGGGCACAAATCATGAAAGGTGAACCAACTCAATCATCATAACGGTGGGGAAGAAGCACACAAACAAATTTTGGCAAGCCAAGCCTTGTGATTGCTTATAGCTCCGAGAAGTTATCCCCAAATCCCCCCACAACTCCAAGAGCTCATCGTCCAACATGACCCTCAGCATATAGTCATTCCACGATACCAAGATTTTCACAGAAGGTTAGGAACTTGACCTTCCCCAAGGGTTTTGTGATAATATCCGCAACCTGCTCATCAGTTCCTATATGATCGAGCCTTACGATGCCTTATTGTACCATATCCCGGATAAAGTGGTACCTGATATCAATATGCTTGGATCGATCGTGGGACACGGGATTCTCGGACAACTGAATCCAACTCTAGTTATCACAGAGTATCACGGTGGTATCTAGCACATGCCCAAACAACTCACTGAAGAGATTTCAAAACCAAATAGCTTCAACATAGGCCATACTTGTTGCAATGTATTCGGCCTCTGCGGTGCTTAAAGCCACCAACTTCTGCTCCCTGCTCATCCACGATATCGGAGCAGAACCAAGTGTGAAGCAGCATCTCGATGTGCTCTTATGATCCACCACACTGCCAGCCCAATCGACATCAGTATATACATGGATTTTCACAATCCCGGTAGTGTATCTCAGCCCATGGTTTATCATGCCCTAAAGATATTTGAACATATTCTTGGCACCAACTTAGTGAATGTGATGATTTTCAACCATATGTTGACTCAAAGTGTTCACTGCAAAACATACTTCCAGACGGGTGTTCACTAAGAACATCAGGGCCCCTACGAGTTGAAAATACTCAGTAGGATTTTCTAGCACAGGCCTAGCAGTGCTGCCACTCAACTTCTTAAATTTGAGCTCCATCGGCGTCGACACGGACTTACAGTCCACCATACCAAATATTTCTTAAAGCTTCACAATATATTTTCCTTGAGAAAGGAAAATATCACCAGGTCTCTGCGAGACCTCCAGGCCTAGGAAGTATTGCATCAGTCCTAGGTCCTTCAGAGGGTTAGCACCTTTCAGGAAGAGGTCGTCCACATACAACACCAGGATAAGAGGCTTTTCTCTATCAACCTTGAAGTAAAGGTTTGGATCAACATTAGTACGAGTGAATCCTAGCTTCATCAAGTAGATAACTATCCTCTCGTACCAAGCTCTAGGTGCTTGCTTCAAACCATAGAGGGCTTTCTTCAACCTGCAAACATGGGTGTCCCGATCCTGGACTTCGAACCCCAGAGGTTGCTCCACATACACTTCTTCCTTTATTTCACCATGCATAAATGCAGTCTTCACATCCATCTGATGAAGACTCCATCCTTGTGTAGCAGCAAGGGATATGATAGATCGAGTGGTGGTATATCGGGCCACAGGTGAAAATATTTCATTGTAGCCTACACCTTCCTTTTGAGAGAAGCCACGGGCAACGAATCTTGCATTGAAATTTTCAACACTTCCATCAGATCCATGCTTGATCTTGTAGAGCCATTTCGAGGTGACAACTGCTTTGTCCCCTAGTCTTGGAACCACATCCTAGACATAATTCTTCATTATGAACTCATATTATTCTTGCATAGCATCCTTCCAGAATTGATGCTTTACGGCTTCCTCAAAAGATCCAGGCTCAGATTATACGATAGTACTCATGGCTGTTAGATACCCTTGGTATCTATTCAGCTTCGTGCTTTCACGGAATGTCCCCCTTGGGGCCATATGTCCCTTGGCATCCTCGAGAGTGTCCCTGAGCCATGATGGTCTCTTCCTCATTGAAGGAGGTGGCTCAATAGGGTCTGTTGGTGTCCCGTGTTTTGATAGTTTGGCAAATCAAAAGACAAGGCAACATCAAAACCAATATTTAGAGTCCCAGGATCTAGTCCTCCTATTCTCAGAGAGGGATCTCTCAAATATTTTTTTGCAAAGGTTTATCTTGTGTGCTTAGAGTATTTATTTTAGACTAGTTATTAAGTGCAGGTGTTTGTTTGTTTGGTTGGATTGAATTGATACAACAGAACATGAAAGGTCTAGGAAAGATATATAGGATAGAGAAATATATGTTTCATTGGGAAATGGAGTCAAGAAAAGGTCATAACAAACTCATCAATGGATATGGGATATCAAAGGGCAAATCTAACTTGGCCATAGGATCCTTTGGTTTTTGGAATGAGATGAACATTAATGATTTGGAAAGAGAAATTGAATTCTCAACAAAGGGAACCTGAAAACATAACTTAAACAATAAAGATATATTTGATAGACAGGGCTAACCATAAATTCTACAAACATTCTTTAAGAAAATAATGACTTCAAGAAAACTTTCAAAATGAAATCTAAGATTCGGGGAGCACCCTATTTCCTCAAAGATTTTATTCTAAAGGACTTAGAAAAAATAAAAGATTTACTGATAATTACAGTCATAGAAGAGGGAACACCTAAAAACATCTATGATCATAATTATAACGACCTTTAAGCCAACTTTTTGAGTGAGGACAAAGGGCAAGATCGAAACAAACCTCTTTGATTCACTGTAAGCAACGAACTTCAAATGGAGACTTCAATAACAATTTTTTTAAGTGGCAGCAGACAAGTAGGGAGAACCATAAATCACGCTGAAACCAACTGTTCAAAATATTAAGGAAATAAACAAGCATGAAGACTAAAGAGAAAGATTAAAGCCTCTAAAATACTTCAGCAGAAGAAAACATAAAACAATGAAGGTTGAACTGGTCGAAGGTGCTTCCAAGAGTCATTTCTTAGCCTAAAAATTTCAACCTACTGTAGTAAGAAATTATGGAACAAAATGAAAACAGGAGAAAACATCAAATAGTTCAGACTACTTCACCAATAGCCAAGTTCATGGATCCAATGATAGAGACTTCTCAGGAACAAGCATGCAACAACATCATCAAGGTCTTCAAGAGTTCAATTTGTTCTTCAACTTCAATGGACTATGTATTTATTTCAAAGAGTTTCAGTATTACAAATTGTGATCAAACAACAACCAAAAATTTCTTATCTTCTACAAAAGTATTTATATAAGGATGAGGAGGTGAGATCTGATAAAAGATCTCTCAAGGCAATTAATACAGATTCAAGACTTCTAGGCCCTTTGAGGGGCTCGATGAAGAAGTTTACAGGTTGTTAGGTCCCTATATCACTAGTATAGTCCCTTATTATTGTTAGTGTAAACCCCTTATTTTTATTATTGTACCCTTTTAACCCCCATATTGTTATTATTGTGCCCTTAAATGATTATGGTTAGGTCGGCTAGGATTACATTGTGGCCCACTAGGATTACATTATGGCCCCATGGACTCCTATATATAGAAAGGAGGTTTTGTAAATTGTATCATCCAAGAATTGTTCATTTATGTAATGTATTGGAGGTTTCCCCCTTGAAGTGGCTCATTTATAAGGCGTTGATATCTCTTTTCTTCTATTTTTGGAGCTGGTTACACAACATTTGGTATCAGAGCTTTGGATTCTAGGGTTTCGCTGCTCCAAACAGGTCATCGTGGAATTTTCGCTATAAATTTTGTTCTACGAAGTTTCAGAAGCTGAAATGTTTAGGGTGTGAAGCTGAAATCCTGAGGAATATTTTATAAAAATTTCAGAGCTTGGTTCGCAATATTTTCGGAGATATGATCTGTGGAAGTTAGGTCTTTTTTCAGGCTCCTAAACAGGTCATCATGGCATTTGCGCTATAACTTTTTTTCTACGAAGTTTCAGAATCTGAAATTCGTATGGTGCGAATCTGAAATCCTGAGGAAATTTGTCAAAAAATTTTAGATCTTGGTTTGTAATATTTGTGGAGATATGATCTGTGGAAGGTAGTGCTTTTTCAGGCTCCTGAATTTCATCTCAAAGAGGTGATCGTGGGAAAAGTTCAATAAATATCTCTCTGGGCATCGGATTGGAGTGCCGTAAAAATTGGTTGCAATCACACAAACTCTAGTTTCTTGGATATCAATTTCAGAGACAAAGGACGAAACAGTGACACGTGGAAATTCGTACAAGTTCGCTCTACGGAACTAGTCCATAATTAGGTCATTGTGGGAGATTGGACACAACTTTGTCTTGGAGAATCCAAATCAGGTCAGACCTGTGGCATTCAAAATAGAATTCAGAGGGATAATTCAGTGCTGAATTTCAGATATTGAAGATCCGCAATCACAGAGATAATAAAATTTCAATATCAAGCTCCTCAAAGCAAGTAAAAGGTGTGTATTGTTTTTTCCGAATTGCATAAGTCTTGTTTGAAGAATCAAGTTGAATTGATTGCAAGGGCATATTGTAGAATAGATATCAATATTGGATTCTAAAATGGCCCCTAAAAATAATTCAAATTCCATTAAGCCTTTAGAAGGCTCTACTATGACTCATGAAGACGAAGAATGGCAACATGACATATCAAAATTACAAGAGCAAGTGCAACAAATTTCGCTCTCACAAAGAACAACAAAAAATGAAATGGAAGTTTTGAAGAAAGGCGTGGAAACTAAGATGGATGGTTTGAAGAAAGGCATGGAAGCTAAGATGAATGGTCTAGAAGCTAATATGGATGGCATGGAAGTGGGCATGGAAGCTAAGATGGATGACATGGAAGCTAAGATCGATGAAAAAATGAAAGACAACATGGAAAACATGAAGAAGGATCTAAAAGTAGACATCGAAGGTTTGGCAAAGTTGATACAAGAAATGTTTCCTAATGGTGAAAAGATAGTAGAGGAAACTCTTGATGAGAACAAAATAAATGTTAATCGTGATTTCATAAACTCTAATGTTGGCGGGAAGAACCACCATATTCCAAAAATGGATATGAGGAAGTTTGATGGAAAGGATCCTGTAACATGGATACTACAGATGGAGCAATATTTTGATCTCCATAACGTGCAAAACACACAAAAGGTACGCATTGCAACTTTACATTAGAACAAAATACATTTGTATGGTATCGATGGCTTTGCTCCCGTAAAAAAATTGTCACTTGGTCAATTTTTACGGAGGAAATGATAGCACATTATGAGGATACAAAGAGCAACACCTTCTTTAGCCAATTGATAAATCTCAAACAAAAGGGTTTAGTGGGGCGGCACATTGAGGACTTCCAAAAATTGAATATAAGGGTAACTGATATTCCAGAGGAACACAGGATTGATCTCTTCATAGGCACTTTAAAGGATAACATCCAACATGAAGTTCGCGTTCTGGAACCTGATTCATTGGAGAAGGCATTCGGGTTGGCAAGAAAAGTTGAATGTAAAGTTATGGCGACAAGGAAGCCTACCACTCAATTCTATAAAGAAGGAAGTGTTGCTACATCTAGATTTCCACAACCTACAAGGTTGACACCACAACAATTGGAAGAAAAAGAGCAAAAGGGCTTTGCTACAGTTGTGATAGAAAATACACTAAAGGTCATAAGTGTGCTGAAAAGAAATTATTTTACATAGATTGTGAAGAAGAAGAAGAAAATGAACAAGAAGAGGATATACACCAAGAACCGGCCCTAGAAGAGGAAGAAATGAATCCGACCATATCATGTAATGCACTGGTAGGAATTACCACTCCTCAAACTCTCAAGATAGAAGGACAGATCAAGAAGAAAAAGGTAATAGTGTTGATTGATCCAGGTAGCACCCATAATTTTATTCATTGTAAGGTAGCCAAGGAATTAAATTGTTTCCTATACCCAGCACCAGAATGTCAAGTGATGGTTGCAAATGGAGGAACTATAAATTTCTCTAGAAAATGCCATAATATCAATCTAACCATGGGGGAATATGTATTGACTAGTCCAATGCTTTCCATTCCTATGGGAGGTGCTGATGTTGTACTAGGAGTACAATGGTTACAATATTTGGGGATGGTAGCTTTTAATTTTCAAGAACTTTTCTTGAAATTTTTTTCAGAAGGAAAGGAAGTGGAATTACGAGGTATGGAAGGGAAGCCAGGAAGGATAATAAGCTCTAATGTCATGACAAAGCTTCTAAAGAGAGAACAACAAGGCGTAATTGCACAATTATGCTCACTAGAAGTTCCAACATCAAAATCATCTATTCCTGCAGATTTGCAACAAGTCTTGGACAATCATTCAAAGGTGTTTGAAACTCCCAAAGGACTCCCACCTATTCGTGATCATGATCATTATATTCATTTGATTCCAGGAAGTGTTCCTCCAAACATCAGGCCTTATAGATATCCTTACATCCAAAAGAGCGAAATTGAACGTATGATTGCAAAAATGTTAGAGGCGGGTATAATTCAACCTAGTCAAAGTTCTTTCTCTGCTCCTGTAGTATTGGTACACAAGAAGGATGGATCATCGCGAATGTGTCCAGATTATAGGGAGCTCAATAAGCTCACCATTAAAGATAAATTTCCCATTCCTGTGATTGATGAATTATTGAATGAATTACATGGAGAAATTTATTTTACTAAGTTGGATCTTCGTTCAGGATATCATCAAATTAGAATGAAGACTGAAGATATTCCGAAAACAACATTTCGAACTCATGAGGGTCATTATGAATTCTTGGTCATGCCTTTTGGCCTTACCAATGCACCTTCTACATTTCAAGGGTTGATGAATTCCATTTTCAAACCCTTCCTTAGAAAATTTGTGCTAGTATTTTTTGATGATATACCAATCTACAGCAGGTCTTGGAAGGATCATGTTGAACATGTTGACAGGGTGCTCAAACTATTGTAGGAGAAACAATTATATGCAAAAACATCCAAATGTTTCTTTGGAGTACAAGAGGTGGAATATCCGGGTCATATTGTATCTCACGAGGGTGTTAAGGTAGACCCTAAAAAAATTAAAGCCATTAAGGAATGGAAAGTCCCCACAACCATAAAGCAGTTGCGAGGATTTCTCGGGTTAACAGGGTATTATCGCAAGTTTGTTAAGAATTATGGGAGAATAGCAGCACCTCTAACAACATTATTGAAGAAAGATGTATTTTCATGGACTCTTGAAGCAACTAAGGCCTTTGAACATCTTAAAGAGGCAATGTGCCTAGCACCGGTCTTAGCTACGCCAGACTTCACAAAAACCTTTATTGTGGAATGTGATGCCTCAGGAAATGGAATTGGTGCAGTTTTAATGCAGGAAGGAAGACCCATTGTTTTTGAAAGTCGTCCAATCAAAGGAAAGTATTTACAGAAACCTATTTATGAGAAGGAAATGTTAGCAATACTACATGCACTAAAGAAATGACGAACTTACCTAATGGGAAGACACTTCAAGGTAAAAACTGATCATGATAGTCTTAAACACTTTTTGGAACAAAGACTATCTTCAGAAGAGCAGCAAAAATGGGTCACAAAGATGTTGGGTTATGACTTTGAAATAATCTACAAAAAAGGAAAGCTTAATGTTGTTACAGATGCACTCTCAAGAAAGAATGAAGAGGTGGAAGCATTTCTTTGTGCCATTTCTATTATCCAACCAGATTGGATAACCGAAGCAAGAGATGAATGGAAGAAGGAAAAAGATGTATGGACACTCATTCAAAATTAGCAGCAAGATCCTAGTACATCTGATACATTTAGTTGGAAAAATGATTCCTTATGGTATAAATATCGCTTATATCTTTGTAAGAATTCCAAAATAAAACAAAAGATTCTTCTGGAATTGCACACTTCTCCTTTAGGAGGACACTCGGGATTTTAAAAACTTACCACAGGGTGAAGAAAGAATTTTTTTGGGATGGCCTTAAATTTGATATTCAAAATTTTGTGACGGAATGTTTGGTTTGCCAGCAGAATAAAGTTGAGACAATTAAGACCCCGGGACTTATACAACCTTTATCCATTCCAAGTCAACGTTGGGAGGAGATTTCAATGGATTTTATCACAGGTTTACCTAAGTCCAAAGGAAAGAATGTCATCATGGTGGTAGTTGATAGACTTACCAAGTATGCACACTTTTGTGCATTATCTCATCCATTTAAAGCAAGTACAGTTGCTACTACATTTATGGACAGAATTCAAAAGCTACATGGAAGCCCAAGAGTTATTGTGAGCGACAGAGATCCCATTTTTACTGGAAATTTTTTGGACGGAGTTATTTTCTTGTTTGGGTACTCAATTAGCTCATAGCTCATCTTATCATCCTCAATCTGATGGTCAAACTGAGATAGTAAATAAATGTTTGGAAGGATATCTTCGTTGTTTTGTATCTGATAAACAAACACAATGGGTCAAGTCGTTACCTCTTGCTGAATGGTGGTATAACACTTCCTTCCATACTGCAGCAAAAATGACCCCATTTATGGCACTTTATGGATATCATCCACCATCCATCACATCATATTTAAGAGAAAATTCGAAGGTTCAAGCAGTGGAAGATCACATCGAGCATCGGCAAGAAGTTCTCCAACTCTTAAAGGATAACCTGAATTTGGCACAAAATCGAATGAAACAACAGGCAGATCAACATCGCAGCGAGAGAAGTTTTGATGTAGGAGATTGGGTATTTTTACGGCTACAACTATACAAACAAATGTCCCTCAAGCAAGCTAAGAAGGATAATAAATTATCGCCAAAGTACTATGGTCCTTACAAGATGTTGCAAAAGATTGGTACTATGGCATACAAATTGGAGCTTCCTGCTTCTTCACGAGTACATCCAGTTTTCCATGTTTCATGCTTAAAGAAGGTTATAGGTGAAAATCTTCCAGTTCAAACAATATTGACAAAACTTGATGAGGAAGGAAAAATCATGTTGGAACCTGAAGCGGTCATGGAAACAAGAACTCGACAGCTATGGAATCGATCAATTTTAGAGTATCTCATCAAGTGGAAGAACTTACCCACTGAAGATTCTACATGGGAGGATGAGAATTTTATACAGAAGCACCCGGAGCTACTCAAGTGTTGAGGACAACACTTTTTTTGAAGGAGAGGGGCATGTTAGGTCTCTATATCACTAGTATAGTCCCTTATTATTGTTAGTGTAAACCCCTTATTGTTATTATTGTACCCTTGTAACCCCCATATTGTTATTATTGTGCCCTTAAATTATTATGGTTAGGTCGGCTAAGATTACATTGTGTCCCACTAGGATTACATTATGGCCCCATGGACTCCTATATATAGAATGGAGGTTTTGTAAATTGTATCATCCAAGAATTGTTCATTTATGTAATGTATTGGAGGTTGCCCTCTCGAAGTGGCTCATTTCTAAGGCGTTGATATCTCTTTTCTTCTATTTTTGGAGCTGGTTACACAACACAGGTGGTTTTGCATTAACTGTTTTACAATTAATATTTAAACTCGGTGGGAGCTTTGTTGACTTCCAGGCTCTGCATAACGTGGAGTAATCTTGAAGATATTTTTTGCATTAGCTTTCTATGGCAGAATTAACTTCTTGGCAGTTCTGGAGGCAGATATTTCTTTAATCAATAACTTTGGCCTCTGTTTTGAATGGTTTGAGGCAACAGGTGGCTCTTGTAGTAGCTGAGGAATCAATTCGCCTCAAATGCAGGTGGTGGGAGCCTTTCTGTTAGTTTAAACACTTATGATTTCTTTTGACTATGTTTTGATCCAGGGAATTAGGCTTTTGATAATCATCTTTAGCTGTAATTCCCCAAATATATCTTTAATCTTCTTCTCTGCTGCGCTCTATCTTCAGAAACTGATACTCTTTTAAAACTTGTTTTAAACGTAGTGTCTTGTCGATGTGTAGGGCCATGCAGGGCTCTTTATGGTATCGAAGCTCATGAATCATTGATAAAACAATGGAAAAGAGCCCGTGAATGGTTCTCTTTAATAGCTCAAAAGCGCAGGAAATGTCTTTCCCGGCCTTCGGCCTTTCTCTTCAATACAATGGAAAACCTTTTAAAAAGACTTGCAAAACATAGAAATAATTAAAAAATCCTGCGAAATGGGTTAAAATGCTTCGGAAGGTGGGAGAGGAGCGTAGCCGTTGGATCTGGACACATGGACGGTCCAGATCTAATCGGGAGATCGCAGTCGGCAGGAGGAGAAAAGGGGTGCGATGAAAAACTCCGATGCGATTGCGCGATCGAAAGGGCCGAGGCGATTAAGCGATGGTCGTTGATCTAAGAACGAGATCAACGGTGGAGAATGAATTGGGGGAGTCGCAATCGGAGGTCGGGAACAAGGTGATGCGATTTGCGCGATCGGAGAATAGGCCGATGCGATTGCGATGATCGGGGGATAGGCCGATGCGATTGCGCGATCGGCCAATCACAATCGGCGGTAATGAATATTGAAACCGCACCAAAGAAAATCTCCGATGCGATTAGGCGCCCGATTATGGGGCCTATTTTTTATAGAACTCCGATAGGCCCGGGCTTATGTATATATGGCTTATCGGAGTCGGGCCTTCGGGCTGGGGCTTTTCAATCTACCCATTGAAATTTTCCGATGCGACTGCGCGTCGGTATTTTTAATCAACCCATTAATATTTTGACATGTGACTTTGGTTTTTTAAAACAAAACTTTGGGAAAGTGGGTTTTATAATACAAAGGATTTTAATCGCATCGAGGATTCTCGATACAAGGCATGATCGCAATCGAAATTTTTAATCATAGCACAAGACTTGCGTGTTTAGATATTTCCGATGCGATAAGTGCCAAGGGGGTTAGCGCTTGGTTTTTATGGCAAAGGCACATGTGGGGAAGTGGTTAGGGGGCTTAGATTAAGGGGCTAAATCCTGTAATAAAAACATGGATTTTCATGTTTTTTCAAAGTTTTTAAAGGGATTCGAGGATTTCTGTAAGGCTAAAAAGTGGGTTTTAAACCTTACAAAGTGATTTTTTATGAATGGAAGAAGGAAACTCATAAAAATAGAGGAATAATATAGAGAAAAGGAGGAGAAAACGAAGGTTAGTTTTTTAGTGGGAGAAGGGGACAATGATGGTCTTTGTAGTAGTGTTTTGACTTCTGAAAATAACAGAATTTTAGAGTATGAAATGGAAACAGCAAATGAAGATTTTGGACAGAGGCATGAGGCCTTTCAAGAGTCTTCAAGAGCCAACAATTTTTAGCAATAAAATTTGTTTCTTGAAGGCTCAAAAAGTCTTAGCCACCTTTTGGTATAACAAATTTTATAGGTGGCTAACAGTGGCTCCACTTGGGGATGGTGTCTTCTTGAAGGCATCAAGAACTTCAGACTTGCATTTTCTGGGAGGCTGATCAGTTGCCTTATCCATTGGGCTACCTTTCTTTGATTGAATGATCTTATTTTGCTCTGGAAACGCTAACAGACATGAAAAACAATGGATCTTTTATCAAAAATCTTTCTACCTACCCAATCCTACAGGTCTAGCATTTTTTCTTCATTAGAGTGCACTTGGATTGGCAAACTCTCTTTCACAACATTTTATTCTTTTGAAAGTAGGAAATCTAATCTATTTCTACTCCTTATTTCTCCATGGACTCATATTAAACAGTTGAGTCCATAAAATTCTCTACCTAATCTACCATATGTTGGGATTGAATTGTCCAACAGATTTTATTCTCTAATTTCTACAACATAAATTAAAAAAGCATACAAGTTAGGATTGAACAGTCTAACTTGATTCTGATCTATGGCATAAAAACAAATTGCACATAGATTATTATTTGTAGAAAAATTAAAACAAAATGATGAAGGTTTAAGATCTGAACATTCAAAGCACTTCCTTCATCCCTTTTCACAACTCTGTTTTGACTTTGTTTGAGTTGTTCTTTCTTTTTCTCTGGTTCAACTTTTGAGTTAATTAGAACCATATTTTTACATCTTCTTGACTCAGAAAAATAAAAACAGATTTGAGTCATTTTCCTCTTGAAACCTTAGGTTCAGATTTTGATCTTGTTTGAACCTTTAATCTCTATCTTAAACTATCTACTGATAAGCCAAGGTTAATCAGTTTGGCAAATCGAATTCACTATCCTATCAACAGAAAATTTAAAGGCTAATTAGTCATGATTAGGCATTTTGACTAACTAGAAGTGTGTTTTTCAGTAGTGGCATTTAAGCTTGCACACTTTCAGAATTTGTTTCTCTTTTTTGGTATGGGGCTGTACCTTTATTGTTTTTACAATCTTCCCTCTTTTCTTTCTTTCTTTGTTTTTGTATTTTTGATTTTTCTAACTTTAAATGCAATGGTTAGATTATGATACTTACAATGAAAAATAAAATGCTTTAAAACTTTAATATTCTTGGCAGAAGTAATGCTTGAGCATCCTGCCATTGACAGGACCTCCATACAGATCTTCTCCATTCAATTCTCTTAAGAAAAATGCATTATGACCCCTCTCAGCATGAATAATAAAGGCCCTTTCCACAAGTTCTCAAACTTGCCATGTTTTCCCTTCTCTTCTCTTCTTGAATCCCATTTAAGAACAACATTTCCAATTTGGAAATTGTTTGCCTTAGTCCTC
The DNA here is from genome assembly GCA_034641835.2 of Pinus albicaulis. Taxonomy (NCBI): domain Eukaryota; kingdom Viridiplantae; phylum Streptophyta; class Pinopsida; order Pinales; family Pinaceae; genus Pinus; species Pinus albicaulis. The sequence continues at coordinate 735,766,730 of CM076570.1, read as the reverse complement.
TTATCAAATAGTTTCTTTATATTTTCTTGGACTAATTATGTTCTCTCATAAACTTCTTCTCTGGTATGCTGTAAATGGATTGTTTGGTTGATCCTTCTTTGCATATCATTCTCTTCGCTCTGCACTTCTTGAAGGAGTTTCATGACTGGAACTCCCAATGAGGTAGGAAAAACTGCATCCATGCCATAAACCAACTGATAGGGGGACATAATTATTGACTTCTTTGTAGTTAATCTATCAGCCCATAAGGCATGAACCAGCTTACTGTGCCATGATTTCTGATTTTTCTCCAAAATTTTTTTGATTATATTGAGGAGACTCTTGTTGGAGGATTTAGCTAATCCGTTTCCTTGGGGATAGTAAGCAGTGGAATGGCCCAAGTTTATGTGGTATTTGTAACAGAAATCAACCATTTTCTTAGATTTAAAATCAGCAGCATTGTTTGTTATGATTTTTCTGGGACAACCAAATCTGGATAGGATATTTGTCTCAAGGAACTTGATAATGACAGAGTCATTAGCATTTTTGGAGGGTATAACTTCTATCCACTTGGTAAAGAAGTCAGTGGCTGTGAGGATCCACTTATGTTGAGCTGAGGAGGATGGATGAATTTACCCAATGAAGTCCAACCCCATTGTTGAAAAGGTGCCTCAACTCTGATAGGATGTAAGGGTAAGGGAAGGAGTTTTCTTTTGCCATCAAAGATTTGACACTTATGGCAAGACATGACCAAATTTTGAGTGTCTGGGAAAAGGGTAGGAAAATAGTAACCAGATCTAAGAATTTTGTTTGTTGTGGCCTTCCAGTAGAGGTGTCCTCCACATTCTCCTTCATGTAACTCATGCATGATATTTCCTACATCCTCTTCAAGTAAACATTTAAGCAAAATTCCAACAGCATTTTTCCAATATAACACTCCATCTAAGATACAAAAACTCAAAGCCTTTTGTTTCAAGAATCTAGCTTTAGTTTTAGACAAAGAAGGAGGGGTATTTAAATATAAAAGCACATAAATAATGTCAGCATACCAAGGAGAATTTAGAATTTTTTTTTCAATAACAGGAGCATCAGATTCTTCTATTTCTTCCAATACATCTACCATATTGATGTCTAGTGCTTGGAAGTTAGACTCAACCATAAGTTTTGCTAATTTTTTCCCTTTAACTAGTTTGGTGGGCTTAATTTCTAAGTCATATTCAAGAATAGTTGCAATCCATTTTCCCCTTTTACCATCAGGGTCTTGACTTAGAATGTCCTTGACAACAGTATGCGGAACAAAAGAAATTATGTGAGAGTGTAAAATATAGACCCTAAAGTCTTTCAATGGTTTCACCAATGCTAAGGCTTGCTTCTCCATGATATTATATTTGAGAGGAGAATCTCTTAAGGCCCTACTAAAGAAAGATATTGGTTGTTCTTTCCCCAAATCATTCTTTTGAAGTAAAACTGCAGCTATTGTATGCTCAGATGCAAAAGAAAAGATGTAAAAATCTTTGGTAAAATCTGGACTAATCAGGACCATTGTTTGGGTAAGAGCTTGTTTGACCAGTTCGAATGATTGTTTAGCCAGTAAATTCCATTTTACACCCACATATTTCTTAAGCATGTTTGTAATGTTTTTTAATAGCTCAGCAAGGTTAGGGATAAACCTTCTCAAAAAATTAATCTTTCCGATGAAAGATTGCAACTCTTTGAGGCTTCTTGGATGACTGATTTGTAATATGCCATCTATCCTTGTAGGGTATATTTTGATTCCCTCTTCTGAAATTATGTGACCAAAAAGCTTACCTTCTTGGAGACAGAAGAGTGTCTTCTTGGGATTCAATGACAAGCCAAATTTCCTACATTTGTCAAAAAAAATTCTCAAGTGAGTCAAATGTTCTTCATCAGTTTTTGAAAAGACAGTTATGTCATCAAGGTAAATAATTATGAAATAGCCAATATCTTCAGAAAATGCTATGTCCATGGCCCTTTGGAAGGTGGCCCCTACATTCACTAACCCAAAAGGCATTTTGACATACATAAAGGTGCCCCATGGTGTGGTAAAAGCAGTTTTGATTTGATCACTTGGGAGCACTAACACCTGGTTGTAACCCGAGAACCCATCTAAGAGTGATATCATTTTTGACCCAACTACCCTCTGAAGTATATGATCCATCTTGGGCAATGGGTAGTTTTCTTTTAGGGATGCTTTGTTTAGGTTTCTGAAATCGATGCAGAGTCTGATCTCCCCTGTCTTTTTCCTAACAGAAACTAAGTTTGATACCCATTCTGAAAATCTAACAGGTACTATAATGCCAGCATCATGCATATTTTCAATTTCGGCTCTAACTAAAGGTAATAAAAGTGGGTTTATTCTCCTCAGTTTTTGTTTGAAGGGCTTTTGATTTTCCTTCAAGGGAATCTTGTGCTGAATGATGCTGGTATCGTAAGACTTCAGATCTGTGTATGCCCAGGAAAAAACATATTTAAACTCCTTAAACGGATCAATGTATCGAGATTTTATGTGAGTTGGAAGAGTGTTGGACAATTTAATCATCTTGGGTTCTGTTAGGGAGCCTATGTTTTGTTCTTCTATGTTTGTTTCTATAGGATCCATTTTTGGTTCTTTGGATACATCATTAAAGTCGAAAAGGTGTTCCAAAGGTGAGAGACCTCTTGGAATTGAACCGTTTTTACATTCTAAAACTTCCAGGTCTTTTTGGTCCACGTTGTCAATTGACTTTGCTTCAAACGTATTCTCATAATGACTTATATCAGCAGAGTGTGTTATTTCAACTTCTGGGATTTCTTCAATATATGGACAGTTTTGATTATGGCTCGATTCTGATGTTGGTATGGTGAAATCGTTTTCTGACTTCAAGAAATCGTCTATTTGTTTGTTAGAATCAAACACTTTCCAGTGATCTACGTTATCAGGCACTACAGGCCTATGTTTTACCTTTACACTAAGCTGTTCATTTATCTTAGGTATTTGCCAGTTACTGGCATTAAAAGAGAGTTCATTTGCTAAATGATTAAACGCTCTAGGAATGAAAACAAGTTCGTATTTTTCAAAGGTTTTCAATAAATCGAGAGCAGCATTCTGATATTCCCTAAGCATCGGATTTCTGGCTGAGTATTCTCCTTTGATTTGTTTTATGATAAGTTCAGAATCTCCTAAGATTGTTACCTTTTGGGCCTGTAATTGTTCGAGCAATTGTAAACCTAGGAGAAGTGCTTCGTACTCAGCAATATTGTTAGTGCATGGGAAATCCAATTTATATGAAAAACTCTGATTCGTATTCTAGATCCATACACCTGCACCTGCACTTACTTTATTACAGGACCCATCAAAGTTTATTTTCCAAATTACATTTGATTCATTTTCGTTTTCTTGTTGTTGTTGATTGTCGATGTTTTGAAGTTGATTTGAGAGAGGATTTGATTTTTCTATGGGGTCTATGTTCTCTTTATCTTGTTGAGTGATTTCCTCTTCGTTACATAAGATAAAGGAATCTAAACTTGATCGAGCAGAATAGATTGGAGTGTTGTTTGGTTTGTCTAGGTTGCTTACCATGTACTTCATGTGAGATTCCCTGTATAGTCTTCTGTTTTGGTTAAAAACAGGGATGGTGGTATAAGACATGTCCATTTGAAGGCTTCCCTGAATTTCGGCCGCCCAAGATCTTGATAAGAGCATGCCATACATAGGGGGAATGTCAGCTACAACTATATCCATAACTAGACTTTTAGCGGGGATCTGAGCTAGAGTAACACATAAATCTTTGAGTAAACCCAAACATTTGACTCGGCTTGAGTCAAAAGAATACAAATCTTTGTATGGTTTAGTAATCTCTAAGCCTAAGCTCTCCATTACCACCTTGGGCATCAGATTGTGTGAAGCTCCTGAATCTAACATGGCATTGTGTAAAATTTTCTCATGTATGTTCAAGCTAACATAGAAGGGAGGGACAGCCCCTTCTTGATATTCTCCTTCAACTTCAGGACCGAATAACAACTCAGGTTTATCATCTGTCAAGTTTAAAGTGTTTGTATCACTTCCTAAGTTTAAAGCTTTCAAAACTTGGTTTTTGTACACCTCTTGGGTTACTAGTTCAGCTAGGGGGATGGTAATTTTTATCTTAGCAATCTCTCCCTCAAGGCTGAAAGGAATAATTGACTTGTTTGTATTTACATCTGTTTTTTCAATTAGATTCTTTTCAGCAACTTTGATTTGCTGAACTTTGTTTGGACTGGTAATTGGGGTAGTTTTATTAGGACCACTAGCTGAAGTGCTAGGGGTACTCTGTTCAACCTTTGGCTGGACACCTTTATCTTTGTTTAAGTCTGGTTTTTTAGCCGAAATTTTGGTTTTCTCTGCTGTCCTTTTGGGCTGGTTTTCTGCGTTTTTCTTGACAGCAGTGCTAGTGTTATTATCCTTTGAATTCTGTATGTTTCCCTTGCTCCGAAGATCATACTGTTTGTGTACCTCCATGATTGAATTTTCAAAACGTAATATATAGTCATCAGAATCTTCATAGGTGTTTGTATTTTGATCATAAGAGAAGAAATCTTGTTCTTCCTCGGTGAGGAATACATCATCCCCACTGTCTGATCCAATCAAGTTTACATGAGATTCTTCCAACCTTTCCAACTCCCTATCTTCCTCATATTGATCTACATAGTTCTGATGAAAAGGAGGAGTGATCTGTTGATCATCTTCCCTAGGTCTGTTTGGAGTTTGGTTTCTTCTAGAATTATGGTTTTGGTTTCTGTTTTGATGAGCAGTTTGGTTTTGATTTGCTTGTGCTCTCTTAATTATGCTCATCTCTTTCATCATTTCTTCCAACATCCTTTCCATTATTGAGCTCGAAGTAGAAGGAGTGGATTCCTCTCTAAAAGATACTCTCTTCTCGGTTTTCATTCTTTCTCTCTTCTCCATTAAGTTGACTTCCACAGAAAGAGCACCCTTTTTCATATCTTCAAGAGTTGAAAAATCTCTTTCTCTCAGCTGATAGGTCATGTCAGATTCAAATCCTTCAGGAAATTTGTTTAAAGCTGAGCCTTGTGGAGGTTTTAGTTCTGGGGAAAGTGCATTATACACACTATTGAATGTAGTGCAGTAAGCTTGCACACTTTCCCCAGTGTTTCTATGGAGGTTCTTGTAGTCAGAAAGGACTTGGAGAGGGTTTTTCTTTACTTCCCATTTGTTCAAGAACGTTTGATGGAAGCCTTGGAGATCATTAATACTATGGGGGGCTAAAATTTTGAACCATTTTCTTACTTCTCCCCCTAGGCTCTGAGCAAATAACCTAAGCTTGAAAAAATCATCATCAATTTCATTTCTGTCAAAGTAGTCATTCATCTTATCCACATGTTGTGATGCAGTTGTAGCATTGCTAGCATCATATAATGGAATTTTGGACTAATAATCCTATGGAAGATTGACTAATGGTATAGGAAGGACTAGGGGAGCATATCATGCTGCCATGATAGGTGGTGGGGGTGGATTTACAAGGAGCGGATTAATAACAGGAACCATGGGCTGAGGTGTAGTGGTTTGAACAGTGGATGAAGGGTGAGCAGAAGTGGATGGACTAGGAATAGACTGCTGAGCTGATCTTAGATGAGAGACACCTAAGTTGTGAAGGAAATGTAAATCAAGAGGTGTTGTTTCTCTGCTACCAAGAGGTTCACTTGTTTTAGGAGATGATAGTGAAGACTCAGGATCTAACTGATCTAAATCACCAAGAGACCTAGTTCTAAAAGGATTTACTAAGTCAACTTGAGGTTGTTGTAGAGCTGAAAGATTTTCAGGAACTGAATTAGCTCTCAAGGGTGATCTGAAAACAATTGATAATTTTATCTTAGGAGACTTCCTAAGGATACTTTCAGGGTTGTCAACTATTTCCGGTAGGTTTGGGTCGGGGTAGGCTCTAGTATGAATCTTTCTAGGAGCCACTATGCTATGTTTTTCAGACCCAGGTAAAAAGAAAAGTTTAGCCAAATATGACAATCTTTAATAGGCTAACTGATCTTTTCAGAAGAAGGAAAATTTTAATCTCAAAGCCTTCTAGCTAAGTTTGTAAGATGCTATTAAGACTTGGGGTCTTCCCAGTGGAGTCTTAAGGTCTGTTTTTAGGATTGTGGAGTCTCCAGGTGGGAATTTTTGTCTCTTTTTGGAGGTAAAAATAGTTTTATGGTCCACCACCGAGTTAATATGAAGCCAAACTGAAAAGTTAGCTAGGGTGTTCTGAGTTATTTTGGTCTTATAGGTTAAGAGAGTGTTCCAAGTCTGATTTAACACTTGGCTAGGGTGTCAAAACGTACAGAGTTTACTCTTATGGCTTGGTAACTGAAATCTTCAAGGTTTGACAAGGCTTTATGAGAATCCTAAGGGTTACTTAGTTTGTCACTGATTCACAAGTCCTATCATGATTACCATTATGCTTGGTAGTTCTTGAAGAAGGTTACTTATGTTATGCTAGACAGTGAGTGTTTTGTTTTTTGAAGATTTTACTCAGGGTCCCACCGTGATCGCCATTATTTTGGTGGTGATGAGGTGGCTGATAATCACTGGATATTCTTTGAAAATAAGGGATTTATAGAGTCCTAAGGGGTACTTAGATTGTCACTGACTTAGAATGGTCCCACCGTGATCACCATTATGTTGGTGTCCCGTGTTTTGATAGTTTGGCAAATCAAAAGACAAGGAAACATTAGAACCAATATTTAGAGTCTCAGGATCTAGTCCTCCTGTTCTCAGAGAGGGATCTCTCGAATATTTGTTTGCAAAGGTTTATCTTGTGTGCTTAGAGTATTGATTTTAGACTAGTTATTAAGTGAAGGTGTTTGTTTGTTTGGTTGGATTGAATTGATACAACAGAACATGAAAGGTCTAGGAAAGATATATAGGACAGAGAAATATCTGTTTCATTGGGAAATGGAGTCAAGAAAAGGTCATAACAAACTCATCAATGGATATGGGATATCAAAGGGAAAATCTAACTTGGCCACAGGATCCTTTGGTTTTTGGAATGAGATGAACATTAATGATTTGGAAAGAGAAATTGAATTCTCAACAAAGGGAACCTGAAAACATAACTTAAACAATAAAGAGATATTTGATAGAAAGGGCTAACCATAAATTCTACAAACATTCTTTAAGAAAATAATGACTTCAAGACAACTTTCAAAATGAAATCTAAGATTCAGGGAACACCCTATTTCCTCAAAGATTTTATTCTAAAGGACATAGAAAACATAAAAGATTTACTGACAATTACAGTCATAGAAGAGGGAACACCTAAAACATCTATGATCATAATTATAACGACCTTTAATCCAAATGTTTAAGTGAGTACAAAGGGCAAGATCGAAACAGACCTCTTTGATTCACTGTAAGCAAAGAACTTCAAAGGGAGACTTCAATAACAGTTTTTTTAAGTGGCAGCAGACAAGCAGGGAGAACCATAAATCATGCTGAAACCAACTTTTCAAACTATTAAGGAAATAAACAAGCATGAAGACTAAAGAGAAATATTAAAGCCTCTAAAATACTTCAGCAGAAGAAAACATAAAACAGTGAAGGATGAACAGGTCTAAGGTGCTTCCAAGAGTCATTTCTTAGCCTAAAAATTTCAACCTACTGTAGTAAGAAATTATGGAATAGAATGAAAATAGGAGAAAAAATCAAGCAATTCAGAATACTTCACCAACAGCCAAGTTCATGGATCCAATGATAGAGCCTTCTCAGGAACAAGCATGCAAAAACATCATCAAGGTCTTCAAGACTTCAATTTGTTCTTCAACTTCAATGGACTATGTATTTATTTCAAAGAGTTTCAGTATTACAACTTGAGATCAAACAACAACCAACAATTTATTATCTTCTACAGAAGTATTTATAGAAGGATGAGGAGGTGAGATAAAAGATCTCTCAAGGCAATTAATACAGATTCAAGACTTCTAGGCCCTTTGAGGGGCTCGATGAAGAAGTTTACAGGTGGTTCTGCATTAACTGTTTTACAATTAATATTTAAACTCGGTGGGAGCTTTGTTGACTTCCAGGCTCTACATAACGTGGAGTAATCCTGAAGATATTTTTTGCATTAGCTTTCTGTGGCAGAATTAACTTCTTGGCAGTGCTGGAGGCAGATATTTCTTTAATCAATAACTTCAGCCTCTGTTTTGAATGGTTTGAGGCAACAGGTGGCTCTTGTAGTAGCTGAGGAATCAATTCGCCTCAAATGCAAGTGGTGGGAGCCTTTCTGTTAGTTTAAACACTTATGATTTCTTTTGACTGTGTTTTGATCCAGGGAATTAGGCCTTTGATAATCATCTTTAGCCGTAATTCCCCAAATCTGTCTTTAATCTTCTTCTCTGCTGCACTCTGTCTTCAGAAACTGTACTCTTTTAAAGCTTGTTTTAAATGCAGTGTCTTGTCGATGTGCAGGGCCACGCAGGGATCTTTATGGTATCGGTGCTCATGAATCATTGATAAAAAAATGGAAAAGAGCCCGCAAATGGTTCTCTTTAATAGCTCAAAAGCGCAGGAATTGTCTTTCCCGGCCTTCGGCCTTTCTCTTCAATACAATGGAAAACCTTTTAAAAAGACCTGCAAAACACAGAAATAATTAAAAAATCCTGCGAAATGAGTTAAAATTCTTCAGAAGGTAGGAGAGGAGTGTAGCCGTTGGATCTGGACATGTTGACGGTCCAGATCTAATCGGGAGATCGCAGTCGGCGGGAGGAGAAAAGGGGTGCGATGAAAAACTCCGATGCGATTGCGCGATCGAAATGGCAGAGGCGATTAAGCGATGGCCGTTGATCTAAGAACGAGATCAACGGTGGAGAATGAATCGGGGGAGTCGAAATCGGAGGTCAGGAACGAGGTGATGCGATTTGTGTGATCGGAGAACAGGCCAATGCGATTGCGATGATCGGGGGATAGGCCAATGCGATTGCGCGATCGGCCAATTGCAATCGGCAGTAATGAATATTGAAGCCGCACCAAAGAAAATCTCCGATGTGATTACGTGCCCGGTTATGGGGCCTGTTCTTTATGGAACTCCGATTGGCCCGAGCTTATGTATATATGGGCTTATCGGAGTCGGGCCTTCGGGTTGGGGCTTTTCAATCTACCCATTGAAATTTTCCGATGCGATTGCGTGTCGGTCTTTTTAATCAACCCATTGATATTTTGACATGTGACTTTTGTTTTTTAAAACAAAACTTTGGGAAAGTGGGTTTTATAATAAAAAGTATTTTAATCGCATCGGGGATTCTTGATACAAGGCATGATCGCAATCGAAATTTTTAATCATAGCACAAGACTTGTGTGTTTGGATATTTCCGATGCGATAAGCGCTGAGGGGGTTAGTGCTTGGTTTTTATGGCAAAGGCACAGGTGGGGAAGTGGTTAGGGGGCTTAGCTTAAGGGGCTAAAGCTTGTAATAAAAACATGGATTTTCATGGTTTTTCAAAGTTTTTAAAGGGATTCGAGGATTTCGATAAGGCTAAAAAGTGGGTTTTAAACCTTACAAAGTGAATTTTTATGAATGGAAGAAGGAAACTCATAAAAATAGAGGAATAATATAGAGAAAAGGAGGAGCAAACGAAGGTTAGTTTTTTAGTGGGAGAAGGGGACAATGATGGTCTTTGTAGCAGTGTTTTGACTTATGAAAATAGCAGAATTTCAAAGTATGAAATGGAAACAGAAAATGAAGATTTTGGACAGAGGCATGAGGCCTTTCAAGAGTCTTCAAGAGCCAACAATTTTTAGCAATAAAATTTGTTTCTTGAAGGCTCAAAAAGTCTTAGCCACCTTTTGGTATAACAAATTTTATAGGTGGCTAACAGGGTCCATTGGTCCTTCAATATTAGACATCGTCTCATCCTCGGTTCTTATTGATTTCCAGGATTTGCTTCATGATCTTCCTCAGATCTCGGAAGATTGATTACTTTCCTCAGGGAAGCATCTTCGTCAAAGGTAACATCGTGGCATATATCCACTTTCCTTTGACTAGGAACATAGACTCTATAGGCCTTCGAAGTTTCGCTATAGCCCACAAACATTCCCTTATTTCTATAAGCATCTAGCTTGCTCCTCTTCTCCTTCGGTCTATGAAAGTAAACAGGACGCCCAAAAACTCTAAAATGTGAGACGTCATGTTTCTTAATAGAGAAAACCTCTTCGGGAGTTTTGGAGTCTAGAGCGGAATGCGGGCATCGGTTTTGTATGTACATGGCAGTGTTCATATCTTCTCCCCACAGAAACTTCGTTAGACCTTGGTCACACAGCATGGCACGGGAAACTTATACAATGGTCCTGTTCTTTCTTTCAGCAACACCATTCTGCTTAGGAGTATAGACAGTGGTGGTATTCCTCTTGGTGCTAGCTTCTTTGCAAAATTTCTTAAACTCGTTCATCTCATATTCAGTGCCATTATCGGTACTCAATATCTTGATCTTCTTCCCTGTTGAATTTTTCACCAAGGCTTTGAAGGTATGAAACCACATGAAAGCCTCATCCTTCTTCTTCAAGAAGTATATCCAGGTTTTGCAAGAGAAGTCATCTATGAACATCATATAATAAGAAAATCATCCCAAGGTTGTCACGGGAAACATACAAGATAGATCAGAATGTACTAATTGCAAGACATCAGATGTCTTTGTGACACTTGAGGGGAAAGGTCCCCTTGTATGCTTTCCTTCGGCACAACCTTGACATACACCTTCATGATCATTTTTGAACTTGGGCATCCCCATCACCACCTTCCTTGCTTTGGGAAGGGCCTTGTAGTGAAGGTGTCCAAACCTCCGGTGCCATAGTTCAGTCTGTCAGATAGTATCACACGTCATCTCTCCCAGTGGACTTCCTCCATCTTGGTAGAGAGTATCAACTCTAAACCAAATCGTGATAGCTTCCTTGAAACTATTCTTCCAGATGTGCACCTTCCCATCAATGAATGCCACATTGAAACCTTTGTCTTCCATGGATGATATAGACATAAGGTTCTTCTTCAAACCAGGTATGTATAGGACATCTTGCAAATAGAGGAATTGACCTTGAGACAAGTGGAGGGTCACAGTCCCTGACCCTTTCACGGGATATGTGGCATTATCTCCAAGGAAAATTTTCAGATTAACATACTTCTCAACCATATCAGAAAGTTCTTCCTTGAACCCAGTGATGTGCCTTGAGGCACCACTATCTATCAATCAGACATCCATAGTGTCGGGTGGAGATGCAGAAGAGACGGAAGATACAAGAATGAATTAATTTCTTTTATCATAAAATTTGATTCCTCATACCTGGAATTTCTAAACCTTTTGAAAGGTTTCCCATTTCCGTTGGAGGGAGCCTTTCTCTTCTCCTTGAACCTGTTGTTCCTTTGATTTCCATTCCTTCAGTTGTTGTAGTCATCATCATCAGGAGAATCCTTCTTGAAAGGGCATTCTCTAGAATAGTGACCTGGCTTGTGACAATTGTAACACTTTCCTTTATTTCCTTGGGCCCCTGCTCTTCCTTTGTTCCCTGGACCACAAAATTTCTTCTTCTTAGTATGAGCAATGAAGGCAACATTTCCTTCATTTTCATATTCCTTCATCCTTGTCCCTTATTTTATGCATCTCGATAATACTTCATCAAAATCAGGTATGAAATTGTTATTGAGAATGTTAGTGTTGAATACATGCCATTCAGATGAGAGACCTCCAAGAGCGGTGAGAACCATCTCTCGGTCAGCTATTGTTTCCCCAATATCCAGTAGATTATTCTTGATTTCAGTCAGCTTCAAAAAATATGATTGAATAGACTCATCCCTGCCTTTCTTCAGATTCTTCAATTGGTTCTTGAAGAATAGGACTTGATTCACATTGTTGGCCTTGAACATGTTGACAAACTTATCATACATCTCCTTGGATGTGCCTAGCTCAAAGATGTAGGCAACCAGACTCTTATGAATTGAGTCCCTGATCATCAGCTTCGCTTTGATTTACCCCTTCTTGTACTTTGATTTGGAGGAAATAGTTGCAGTGGATGGAGGCTCTTGGATTTTACCTTGCACATAGTCCATGACATCTTGGTCTTCCAACATAAGATCCAATGTCATCTTCCAGGCATGGAAGTCTTCCTTCCCAGTCAATTTATTATCATATTTAAAGCCATTGTAGTTTGAGGAACCCATGCTCTTCTTCGGTGATTGATACAAACTAAGGCTTTGTCTTCACCTCAGCTCTGATCCCATGTAAATTTTTGTAGATTTTCTTTGATTGATGCAAATTTAATTTTTATCCCCAATATTAGTTAGCAATCAGATAAACAAGAAAGTGAAATGTTGATAGAACATACCAGTAGATCGACAGAAGACAAGCCAAACATATATATGTGTGTTGGTACATTATGGTGGTTAGCAGGATGCTTCAACCAGCAAAGTTTCAATACGGTTAGCCAACCAGAAGTGTCACACAACCCTCTAAGATAGCTGGATCAGTCAACCCCAAAATTCAACATTGTCACAGTCAACGGTCAACACAAATAGTAGCAGAAGCAAAGTCAATGCAGCCAAGTCAGAGTCAACATCCAGCCTCAGGATTTGTGCCAAAAAATTTTGATTGAGGAAATCGAAAGTATGGGAGCGTTTCAGGTCAATTTGACCAAAGTCAACGCTAGTCAATTTCTGCGCTGGAAACCCTAGACAGTCTAAAACCCTAGCTGTTGCTTTTTCCCACATGTGAGTAAAGAAGAGACTCCAAAAGATGCTCGAACCAATCATATGAGGAGAGAGGATGTGATGTGATGGATGAGTGAAAATGACCTCCAACGTTGACCAATTTATATCCATCAATGAGGGTGTGTGACACAACTACTGGGGCTTGAAGCCTACATTTCATTTTAGGCCGACTTGCACATATTTTGAATAAATTCAAAATAAATGTTCTGCTCATCGGATCAAGCTGATATTTAGATCGATATTTCACCTCTATGAAAGAGGAGTCCAATAAAAATATTGGCATCTTCATCTAATCATCACAACATGGAGTTGGACCTATTTGTCCAAAATTAGCAAAAAGATGTGGCCGAATGGATTCATCGTTTAGGGAGTTAGATGAACACCACAAATGATAAGTCATGACATGTGTCGACGGGTCTTCCCCAGGGTTTCCATTGAACTTAGGAATATCCGAGGGTAATTTATGAGGTATCATCGACCACCAAGGAGCGTAATTGATTGGTTCATTGGTAAGCTGATTTAAATCTGATAACTCTAAACTTGCAACAAAGGGAAACTATCGATTTAGGTTGGGTTGAGCATAGCCAGGGTATGATGGAATTGCTTGGGAAGCAGGCCTTTGAGCACCAGAATAAGGAATCTGGTTCTAGTAACCCATATAGGGGTTGTTTTGATAGGAAAATGCTTGAGGATTCTCTTGACCAAAACTTGGGTAGGCTCCTTGTTGAAATGAAGGTTGTGGCATTTACACTTGTGTCTGCCAAGGGGTCTGTCCACGTTGTGGATAGGTATAACCTGGCTGTGGCTGTGACATCCCTTGTGGCTATGACATCCCATAATATGGTAATCCAACTTGTGAATACATGATTTTAGATACAGGTGGTTGTTGTAAACCAACCCAAGGATTTGGATTCTGAGGGCCCAATACTTGAGGGTATTGGGTGGAAGGACCCACCTGAGATGGTTGAGGTACAACAGTTTGAGTCTGTAATAAGGGTAAAGAAGTATTAACAAGCGGAGTTGATGTGGGTGCAACAGGTTGAACCGGTTGATACAAGTGGACAACTATTTGTGGTTGGATGGACAGAGTGGGTTGACACTGACAAACATTCATTCCGACATTAGGATGACCAAATAAAGATGGAGTACTGTCGAAATGGGTGACCATAGGCTATCCCCCAACATGAGGAGTATAATACGATGGAAAATATTGTTCTCCAAATGCAGGGAGTCTAGTTGAAATTGTATTGGATGGAATATACCCAGATGGACTAGCTTGATATTGCCCTAATGATGTGTATAAAGGATCAAGAGGTTCAGTACTCACTATATATTTACCAGTTAGAATACTAGACGATGACATTGGAGAAGTCCATGGGTTTGAGGATGCACCAGAGAAGGTTCCAAATAAAGATTGGTAACTAGGTGGGATTGAAGGGCCATAATATAAATGTGACTCTGGTGAAGTTGTGAACATCGACGGGGTAGCAAGAGCAGGTGTTGTTGCAACTGGAATAGATGGTGCAACTGAAGATGTTGGCTTAGGCATGGTTATTCGACAAAATGTATACCCTATTGGATCTATGGGAACTCTAATAGACACAGGATCAATAAAAGCATAGGCAGGTGATTGAGGAAAAGACTCGTACAGGTAAAGCTCTGCCCGAAAATGAGTTGGAGTTAAAGGTGTTTTGTCTTGTGTTATTTCTTCAATCAAAATTAAACTAGGTGGAAGGATTTTTCCGTCAGGCCCAAAGTATATTTCAAGAGGTTTACTGCGTAATATGGGAGACTCGATGGCTACAATAGATTGTGGGGCGACTGATATAGGAATAACTTCCGGTCATTCAACTTTGGGATTCATATGTTCTGGAAAAAAAGTGACATGATCTGGATCAACTTACAGTTGAACAACGTCGGGTTCAAGAGGTATGGTCTCACTGATTGGATGGATCGTGACCATAGGTAGTTGTGAGGACTCCATCTCGACAATAGTAGATGAACCAATATTTGTAGAAAAAACTTGCACTGACTCTAGTATATGTGAGGATGATGTCGCACCAGAGGTATTGATAGTACTAGTTTTGGTAGAGTGATGTCGCCTTTGTCGACCAAAAGTGGCTTCTGGTGGTAAAGGTGGTTTTAGTGCTATTCTACACGAACGACATGGAAAGGGGTGTTCTTCTTCCACAATGAATGATTTATTTTATGAACAAAAACAAATAAACAAAATAAAAGGGGGTAATTCTAGGCAAAAGGTTTACCAAGTAATTGTGAACTACAGAATACCTCCTGGCGAACCAAGAAGCACGAGTAGGAAATCTCCCCGAATGTTATGTTTGGTGTATCACAAGTTACAAGGCGGATGACTCAGTTCACTATGGATGGATAGCAACCTAAAGTTGTCCTCCCAAATATACCCGAAGGTACGTGGAGGCCCAAGTCTGTATTAGCGCTGTCTACTATGAAACCGCACAGTGAGAGCACCCCCTTATACTTTTCATACTAGAACACCACCCGATATACCCAAAGGTACATGGACGAGCTCTAATATAATTACGTACGTGGAGTGAGGTATCAAACTTGGAATGTATCACATACAAGTTAACGACAACTGCTATGTTTAACGAAGCCAAAACACGTCTCTAGCCTAGACCTTCTAAATGTTATCGTTATGGTTCCAATGCTTTCTTAGGTATATTGATGTAAATTTTAAGTTGATATTGTTAAAAATATTCCTTTTGAGGTTCACCATGTGATGTGATGAAAATTCCTAAAATGAAAACTAAAATCATAAGCAAACTTTTCAATTTTAGCTTTTTCAATGAAAAATCCTAGCTACTAAGGGAAAGAGCAATCAATTTTGAGAGAAAACAACAAAGAGCACAAACTAAAATGCATCTTTCCTAACTTGTTCCTATGCAACACACATAATTAACTATATGCACATGCATGTTTTTCTTTTCAGCTCCCTTAATGTGAATGCAAGAAAGGAAACTATATTCATCAAATTAACAAAAAACAAATGTTTTCTTCTTTGAGAAATGAGGAATTTAACAACAATTTATCTTTTAGGAAAAATTAAGAATGGAACTACAATTTTTCCCAAAGGAAACGAAGAATTTAACGATAATTTCCTTTATGAAAGAAAATGGATCTAATGCAGAAATAAAATACTTTGAATTTGATTTGCCAATGATAAATAAAAACACCTAAAGAGACATTGAAAAATTTTACTTTTCAAAGGAGGAAGAATCAGGTGAATTCACTGGTCTCTAAGAGGTATCAGACAGTTGAAAACACAGCAAACAAATGGTTGCGAATGATGGCAATGAAAAATTTGAATTGAATTTGGTTGGATGAGGGGGAAGCACAATCTCTAAGGGGAGACAGTGCGTTGCAATGCACCCCTGAGTATGAGATAGTGCGTTGCAATGCACCCTTGAGTGGGAGACAATGCACTACAGTGCACTGTGGCTTGACCAATAGTGCATTGGGCGTAGCAGTGATTGAAAATGCAAGCTACATAACACACTTCTAATGCAATTCTTTCATTCAAAATTATAATAACTAAAAGTAGATGCTACTGATGAGGATTAGCAGAGGCAAAAACACCAGGAATGATAGGAAACTCCCAGTGGAATCGCCAACTTGTTATGAAGAATTATGATCTACGGATAAATCAAATTCCATAAGTGTGGTGCTAGGCACTTAGAAAAACAGATGAAATAATTTTCTATCACTTTCCCTAACATAAATAGACACACATAATGATAGAATAACCTACTTGTGATCCAAGCGCTTCTTCTTCTCCTTTTGTTGCTGTTTTTGTTGCCTTTAATCCAACTCAAATCACCATATTGTTTCCTGCAAGCATAAACAGAGAAAAAAAAATGGATTGCAATATACATATGTATATTATCTTAATCACTTAAATCGATTAAACATGAAACATATATATCATTCAAGAGTACATTGTATGAGAAATATAAGCATAAAAAGATACATATATGGGAAAATGAAAAGCAATCTTTATTAAAGAGTAGAAGGGGGAGGTTACAACCAATGATCGATTTGATGTCACCAGCTCTAGATTCATCCCAGGCTCATCACATCCAACATCACACGAGCAACATATCAATACTTTCACTCTCTCAAATGAGAATCCAACAACATTTCTTTACCAAAATTCTTCCTTTTCTAGCACTATGATCTGTGCTCAATTTATAGGGAAAATGATGGTATTTTCTCAATGAATGACTTTCCAATAATAGGCAAGACATGTTCCCAAGTTCAGAGATGTTAGATAGACACTTGGATTTGAATTTTGACGCATATGGACTCTTCTACAAGGCACTGGCCATGTGGGGATTCCGAAACAATGAGAATTCCACTGCCAGGTGACCAACGCACTCTTCAATGTCGGGAAGTGCATTGCAGTGCACCCTTGAATGGAGGGAACTTCATATGAAACACTGTTAGTCCCTTTAGAGGCAGCGTTAGTGAGTTCATAAGTGATATAACATATACTTCAAACCTTGGAAATATCACAATTGAAGTCATGAATGATTTGTTCTTCTCTTAGGGCATATAGCAACTGAAATGTAAGGGGGTGATAGACCCCATTTCATTGGTCTTGGGGATGATGTCCAGTTTGACCAGGTCATGGGGGATGATGCCCAAATTGACCTATAACAGCTAGAAAATTTTCGTCGATCGGTGGTTGTGCTGATGTGTTCACCGTCTTTTTTGTTTCTACTGTTATATCATCACAGTTCTGTACAAACGCCTTTTTCCCAACTCGACCCAGCTGGCATGTTTCCAACAGTGCAACCATATCTATTTTTTCCCAGATCTGTCTCTTCTGCTCATGCCCACAACGTTCAGTCTTCACCTTTGTCTCAACAACCGAATCTGCCTGGACTGTTGCTAAGCCCAACTCGACCCATGGCGTCTATCTCCTCATTACCACAACATTTAGCTTTCTCTGCCCTTTTCTCTGTGTTGGGTCCCTTACCCGAGCCTTTATGCCACGTTCACTTTCCTTCATAAAACAATGTAACTACAAATAACCCTTGAACTTAAGTAAATTCTAATTAAGCTTTGAACAACCTCACGTCTTGTCTCTTAATTGCATTTCAGTGATCCAATCATTCTACATTATAAGCCTCCTCTGTTCTCCAATGTGATTTAACAAAGGGAAAACCACATACAGTCGTACTTGAAATACTTTAAGCTTCAACGTTGACCTGCATCGCGTCTACTTAATTATCGCACTTCGCACTTCAGCATTTCAACATGATTCTTGAGCACTTATCCTCTTGAGCTTGCGAATTGCGATATCCGATTGGGTCCCACAGCTGGACTTCAATTCCTTTAAATTTTAGCTTTAAGCCATATCGCGTCCGCTTCGTTATTGCACTTTGCACTTCGGCATTACAACATGATTCTTGAGCGCTTATCCTCCTGAGCTTGCGAATTGCGATATCTGAATGGGTCCCACAACCGGACTTCAATTCTTTTAGATTTTATCTTTGAACTATATCGTGTCTGCTTCATTATCGCACTTCGTACTTTGGCATTTGAACATGATTCTTGAGCGCTTATCCTCCTGAGCTTGCATATTGCGATATCAGATTGGGTCCCAACCAATATCGCAAATTTCATATCGGGGAATGAGGTGGAAGTAAGTGCAAGCGGTAATTAATATTTGTGAACTTGCGATGCGAAAAGGTGATGGGTCCCAACCAATATCGCAAATTGCGTATCGGGGAATGAGGTAGAAGTAAGTGCAAGTGGTAAGTAATATTTGCGAACTTGCAATGCGAAAAGGTGATGGGTCCCAGCTAATATTTTAAATCGCATATCGGGGAATGAGGTGGAAGTAAGTGCAAGTGGTAAGTAATATTTTTGAACTTGTGATGCGAAAAGGTGATGGGTCCCAGCCAATATCGCAAATCACATATCAGGGAATGAGGTGGAAGTAAGTGCAAGTGGTAAGTAATATTTGCGAACTTGTGATGCGAAAAGGTGATGGGTCCCAACCAATATCACAAATCGCATATTGGGGAATGAGGTGGAAGTAAGTGCAAGTGGTAAGTAATATTTGCGAACTTGCGATGCGAAAAGGTGATGGGTACCAGCCAATATTGCAAATCGCATTTCGGGGGTTATGTAGGATTTGACAATTGTGTTATGAATGGAGTTTAAAACTGTGATAAGAGAATTGCGATGAAAGGTAAATGTTTTAATACGGTTAAGTGTGGAAAATTATAAATATTATATCACACACACACACATATATATAAGGTTTTCTATGGTGCGGGCAAAGTTGCGGTAAAAGAAATATATGGTAAGTTTAAAGGGAAATATGATATCGCTGTTAGTGGGTGTGTGGAACTGAAATGGACGTGTCGGGACTTAATACAAAGTCCCAAAACTTTATATATGTGGGTTTTGGGGCTTTGATGAGATGTATAGTGCTAACCAATGCATTTAGGCTTAGTTGGGATTATGTTGGAAATGAGGTGAATACAACCATCCTTTGCCATCTTTTGTGCCAGAAGTACCTTCTTGGAAATAAATGACAGTCATGGAATATTATTTTCAATGTAAACGATCTAAACATCAATAATCAGTCACTTTGTGATACTGTGAATTACAGGAGTCTAACACCATGAACATATTTGGAAAATTTTAAACAAAATTTTAAGCTAATCCAACATCAAGTATCTAATTGAGGTAGAACTCGCCATCATCAACAATGGGATATTTACCATTGAGTTGCCTCTTATGGATGCTAATTCCTTGAAAATATTTTAGAAGAATTCAAGTATATTACCATTGTGTTGCCTCTTGTGGATGTTAATTCCATGAACATATTTTAGAATAATTCGAGTGTCAAGAACGAAGGAAAAAAAACATTTTTGGAAAAATTTTCATTTTCTTAAAAGGTTTTTGAGATTTTTTTGGGCTTATGTGTAGAGTAGACAATACCGACTCTACCATATTGGTATTTCAGTTAAATTTTTCCTAGCAACGATATGACCGAATCTTGTAGCTATGCATTCACATAAGGATCAGATAAATAACTCTAAATGAGTTCTCATAAATTAGTGCATGCATTAGCGTGAGTTGAATACTAATAACTTTTGCATTTAACAAAGAACCCATATACTTTGAGAATATGATTGAATACTGTTGTCATATACTTGAGCAATATTCCATTTCTTCACCATAAAACATTCCATTCTGTGTTTCGAGGCATTTTACGCAAATGATAGGAATTTCTATGGAGTTTTATCCATATTCTCCAATTTAATGAGGGTTGGAGGGAGCTTACAATCCTGTATCTGTTAGTAACTGCACCCTTCGGGAGAACCAAAGAAAATTAAGGCAGATTCCTCAACAAAGTAGACTGGCCATAATCAATTCCTTCGAGACCTCAACAAAAGAAATAGATATGCATGTCAGAAAAACAATGGTATACAAAAACAAACAATCTTGATAGCTTTCAGCTTGGATATATCTACTTACCTGGGAGAGCATAAGCCATTTTCAAATCTTTCGCTGCAATGTCTCCATTTCTATTTTTCTTTGTATCCATCAAGGTAGAAACATAGGTTGTTTTTGTAGAATTCTCCCTGTGTTGGCACCTTTTATTGTTGCAGGTTGTGGAAAGGTTCAAGTTTCTTTTTCTGAAAGAAGAAGAGGTGTCGTTTTGAAAAGAAATGGCACTTTGATTCTCACAACCACTTGGCCCAAAGACTTTGCTGTCTCAAAGTTTTTCATAGAAAAATGTACATTTCCAACATGTCTAAAAACTAAAATATCTCCAACTTCAATAAACTTCTCAGAAACAAAACTTTCCCAACCATTTGTGAAAAATTCCCACGTCTTAGCACAACACAACTTCAGTAGTTGTTCAAACTTTTAGCTTTTGACTAGATTCTTAAAAAAAATCAATGCTAATAACGAAACTAAAATAAAACCATGTAAAAAAGGTTGTGTTAATAATGGGGAAGTACTTAATATTATTCAATTTACATATCATCAAAAACTGTTGTTAAAATATATAAAATTATAAACTCGTGATGTGTAGACTATTCTATTTGTGTGGGGTTTAGTTCTCATTATGTTATTAGTTCAAATTTCATGAGGAAGGTTGAGGGTAAAACTCATTGTGAGGGTTAAAATTATCCCATAAAACATCAAAGTTTGATATTTTTTCTATCGAACATTAAAATTAGCCCAAAAAAAAAAAAAACTTAGAAAACATAAAACTCTTAAGTAAATTGTTTATAAACAATAAGCATTATCAGCATAACAACATGACTCATATCATTAACCCATACACTTTGATTAAAAAATTCAAAAATCTATCCAAAGACAACATATGAAAATAAACAAAAATGATTATTCACAATAAACAACATAGAGTAACATAATATGCATGGAAAATCATTGATAAACATACAAACATATGAGGGATTTCATGGGATTTCATTTATCAAAAAGATAACCATAGTAAAACTAATTGCCCAAAATTAAATTGGACAGAAGAATTTGGTAAATGTGAGGAAACCGACCTTGAATTAAATTGGTGATACAATATAATTAGCATTTATAAGCACACTTTAAACAAATTAATTTCAAAACCGACATTAAGACTCCAAAAACATTAAGAAAATTTTCAGGTTGGCTTCTTCAAACGGTCTAGTCCTGATCGATAACTTCAAGTTTGGATTTTTGTTTACGTTCTCTAGTACGAGCAACCTGAACTGGACCATGGAATGATTTGGGTTTACCACACATCTTCTTCTCATGTGGCATCATAGCCTTTGTACTACTACCATTTCTTTTATTTTTTCTACGTATTGCTTAATGACATGGAACATGAAATAAAATACGTACTGTAGCTCACTTACCAGCTTATCAACACATTTATCTCCTTCCTGCAGCCCATTGCTAACATCAAAGGCTCTCCACTAACATTCAGAAGAGTCCTTAAACAATCTAAATAGAAACTCCCACCTTTCCTTCCCATACAGAAGTCTTAATTTAAACAATCCTTTCACCTTTTCTTTCCGCATCCAAAGATCAACAAATGCTTTTGGAACATTCTGCAATGTATCATAAAGAAGTCCATTAAATTGTTTCAAAACTTGTGATTTCTGAGTGCCAACAAAAACTATAGAATGGACAGGAAAATGCGAGTACATTATCTAACAATAACCAAAGGGTTACGTAGCGTAAATTTTGAAAGGCACAAAAATATGGAAAGAAAAACTTTTGAAGGCACAAAAATATGAAAAAAATGGGTTGTTGGCATTAAAAATTCTAAATCAAAGTCGAAATAAACATATGAGAATTTAACTCCGGATGCGGATGCATATGAGGCTTGATGGGACATGGCACCCTACGCGTCTCCCAAAGGAGCTCGCGTGGGGTGGCAATATGGCCCTCTGTACAGGATTTAATGCAGTCTTAAATTCTCCAGCTCAAGACGACGTTAATACCTCTACCTAGACGCCCATTCAACTTCATATGGCGGTTCACTCGACCATGGAAATCGTTCTGGATAGTTCGGAAGGTTGTAATTGCAGTAGAGGCTCCCCGCTTCCTCTTAACGGTGTTTTCCCTCCCGGCTTTGCTGAATCCAGCACAAGAACGCACACTGGTCATCGTTGCACTTTGCTTTCTTGTTTTGAGCCGCTTCCCGGGTACCATTTCACCCACAGTCTCTTCTGTAGTGTCAAGTCTCCTTATTGTGCTTCGGAGGCTCATCTCAGTGGTTTTACTTCTCTGCGCTGTGCTCGGACGACATTCTTGAGCGGTGTCAAATACCCTCTCTGGGCCTCTGTGTTCTCTGTCTGCCACTTCTGCGGAAGAATTCATCACCCCGCCTCTGCCTCCATGCCGCGCCTCCGCCACTGAATGCGGTGCCGGTGAGGTACTAATCGGGGTCGTGGAGCTCGGTATCGCCCTTCTGCAAGTTCTGCCTCAGGGTCCTCCTCAACTGATGAGGCGCTGGACCAACCTTAGGTCATGCAGAGTTATAGAAGATGAGGCCGCCATGGTGACTCTGTTCGTTTTGACAGGAATTTCCCCCCTCCTGCTACTGACCCCCCCAATTGTGCAATCCCTCCTGTTTCTCATGAGCCTGCAAGCATCCCTATCCATCAAACCTCCCAGCAGGCCGATTTTCGCTTTGAATGCTCCTCAAATCATCCCATTGTTACATCCTTCATCACTGTAACTCTCCGTGAAGAGTCCCCTATCCCTGCTCTGACCCCTGCAACCTCTTCCATGCCCCCTCCCGTCCCTAGCTCCCCCAGAAGCTCGGTATTGCCTGCAGACTTCTCTCCGTCTTCCATGGAGGCGCTGCGTAAGGTGGATGTTGACATTGGCAAAGAAGGCGATCTCAAAGGTGGCACAGATGACAACAGCGATGATTATGGGTGCAGGATTGTGGAGGAATCCCCAAATCAGGCTCATGATCCGTGATCCTCACAACTCTCAAACTGTTCTAGTATTTTTGACCAATTACTATTGGAAAATTCTGTTCTTTTTCTTTAAGGCTCAGCTGGAAAGGTTGATTGTTACTTGCTATATCTTTTTCTCTGTTATCTTGCTAAGTATGAAATGTAGACCAGTTTCCCTTCCAAGGGCGGTCAAAATATTTTTGTTAAAAGGACTGGTTTCCCTACAAGGGCAGTCCAGACTCTCTTGGACAAGCATGGTTATCAAGCCCAGTGTTCAGGCTCTCACAGATGACACTGTGGCAGTTTTGTATCAGTAACCTTTATACATAATAGAATTAGTTTTACTTAGAAAAAAAAAACATATGAGAATTTAAACGGATAAACATATTCATATGATAGAATAAAGATGTCAATTAGGTGCCTTTTAAGTGGTTAACAGGAACACTTAAAAGGAAAAGAAAGTAGTTCTCTTTCGCTTAGGTTCAAATTTATGACATGTTCATCCACTTTATCCACTTTTTTCACAAGCCTATTGTTAGTCATTAACTTGGTCTTGAATTTGAAAAACGTCTTAAAAAATGCATTATTTAAAAAGAGAGATATATACTCATGAGGTGTAGACCACTTGGTTTGTGTGGGATTTAGTCTCCACTTGGTCACAGGTTCAAACTTCATGGGGAGGGGTTGAGGATGAGAGTCACTTTGGGAGAATTAAAACCTTCTCAAATAATGTCAAGGCTTGACCAAACATTGCACAATCTTAGTGATAAGCATCCCATTGTGGGTGATCAGTACTTATTCTATCCAATATAGGGGTTGACCCCAACCTAGGCTTAGCTTAGACAAAAAGAAAAAAGGAAAAATGAAAGAGATATCAAAATTAATAAATAAATATCGTGGAAATATCATTGAAAAAATCTATCTTACTCATCATCAAATTGATGACCAGAGGGAAATAACTTACATTTGAATATATTTTAACTAAACACGTGCTAAAAATAGTAATAGGACCAAGTAAATGCATGTAGAAGCCACATGTTTTGCCCTTAATGTATGTAACACACCCTTCCATAAAAATCTAATAATGTAATAGATATGTCAAGTTAAATATGTGAGGGAACTCTCCAATGAAAGCCAAATGATGACAAGTGTAGCTGAAATATCCTTGCAATAAATATGAGAGAGCACCTAGGAGAGATGCTCCCTAGAAAATTATGCCATGTATCTAGCTCAACTAGCCACAAATAATAAAATATTCTCTAATAAGTGTGTCCTAAGAAAATGTGCCAAGAGTGGTTAGGCCTCAAATAATAAAAGATTACTCCATATGCCATGTCATAAAGATGTCTAACCAATCCAAGACAATGTGTCCTAGAAAAGTGTGGCAACTTCTCCAAGAAACAATAAAATCATGCTTGGGTAAATGTGGCCAAGAAGGGCACACATCATAGGAAGCATCAACCAAATCCAACTAACATCTTAAAGTGTTAACAGTGTGAAACCAATATCGTAATCCTATTGTAGCAACTAGAAAATATTCTCCTAATTGTTACTTTTAATTTAAAAATATATTTGTTATTTCCTATTGCAAATACTGAATACATCACATTGTAACCTTCAAAAATAAAATTATGGAAGAATAAAACACTGGAATAAATGCTAGCACACACACATAAAAATAACACAATTATTTTTGGACAAAATTCCCCGAAAAAACCCAACCTGGGAAAACTGATGCAGCAGATGATGGTTTTATTTTATTATGCAACAATGAAATATGAGTACATCTATGGATGCCCAACTAGAAATCCAAACAGCAAGAAATTCTGGGCAAAATATTGAAGGGAAATTACCCTTCTCCCACAAGCAATTTCTGGCACGTCTTTGCCTACTAGAACTCGGCCTTCTAGAGCTCTGTGTCAGCCTCTGCGCTGCTCTGTGTAGCTTGTTGAACGACGTGCCTTGCATTAGGCTCTTATGAAGTCATTTTGCCTTTGGATGTTGATAAAAATTTCTCTCCGACCCTCTAGTACTTCTTTCTAGCCTATGGAACAGAGAACGATTTTTCCTTCCTCCAATTCGAACTGTTTTTTTGAAGAAATTTCATTGTCCCTCATTGCTGCCTCTCTGGGATAACTTGACCCTCTTGTTGTTGCCTCTTCGGATCTCGAAAGTATTTCCTCTGGATCACTATCTCTACCCCTCACACTGCTTTTATCTCACTGACACTCTCTCCGACAACTGACTACTGCTATTTTGTAAATCGATCTACCTATGAAAACAAACTGCTAACGTGTACTCTCCATCACCACATTGACCTCCTCTTATAATCCTTTGTTGGAGCACCAAAAACCAAGATTAAAACTTAATCAATGGATAATATTATCTTGGAGTCGATCCGTGTGAGTTTATAGAATATTCTTGCCTTGACTTAATTAATACTGATTAATTAACCATATTCCCTAAATTTAGACTTAGGAAATATTTAAAAATTGGTTAACAATCTAACTAGGCCACTTATATGCGGAATTTCCATAAACAATTTCTAGGTCTTTAAGAAATCATGTATTCTAGCCTCTCCACAATATTTCGTGGCTAGAACACATCTGATACTACAAAAATAAACATTTCAAAATTCAAGGAAGTAGGGTGCTTACTTGGTAACTTTAATATGGATAAACTAAACTAATTTCACCATTGAATAGTTAAATCAACGTCAACATGTGTGCACAAATGTTAACATTGAATTAAAATCATAATTCCTCTCCAAAGAGTCACCAATTGATTAAATCACCGCGAACATGTGTGTCAATAAAGGTTCCACTCTAATAAAATGTTGTACCATGTAAACAAAATATGTTCTCAATATCCCTCCATGATAACAACAAAACATAAAACCCACCCTAAGGTGTGCCACCACCAAGGGATTATTACATCAAAATTTATCATCCAATTTATCATCCAATATTAGGAGAAGGTAAGATCACCATGAAATTATATGTAGTATCCACCTTTCTAACTTAGAAAATAATATATCAATAAGGGTATTAACATCATGACATATTCCCCCTAGCGAATGTCTAGCAAATGCTACATAAATTTAAACTGACTAGAAAATCCTACCATAGAAACATCATAAGAAAAGGGACTTAAAGAAATGATAACCCCATTCATTTATCGAGTGTGTTTGATTTGTAAATCAACAAAATACTTTACTAGAATAGTTCATTGCAACATATCTTATATTATGATAAAATATTTTATTAATTGCATGTTTATTTTCTTAGATCTCATATTTATTATCACTATATTATTGCTCAAATTTATGAAAATAAATCAAATACAAAAATGAAAGAACAAACAAGTGAACATGTTATCAACACAAGTGAATACACTATGTATGCTAGGAAAACCAAAATTGGAGAAAACCCAACTACAAGTGAAGCCTACTCTCTATTTTATTTTCTTCAATTATGAGAATGCAAATATAAAGAAAGAGACATTCACTATGGAGTTGTCTTTCATACCATGGCCTAAATGGATGGTACAAAATCTTCTTCCTCCTCTATTATTCTCTTCAATTCTGCTCCTAGCTTTTTTGCTCAACTATGGTTCAAGTACAATGCTAAAATACTGGAATCCCCTCATCCTATCTGCGCAATATTTAACATGGCCTAATATTCATCTAGGGTTAGAGTATTTGCATGCCTCAACCCTCAAATAGTGTTGGGTTTTGGACCTTATAAAATATTCTTGAAATTCCACATGTGGCTAGCTCCACTTGTGTGAGTAATGGGGGTTAAAGTGGCATTCACTTAGTACCATGGTGGTTAAACAAGGTGGGTCAATTTGTGGGAGGCATAAATTTTGCATATGAGCTCTAATTGAAATTATTTTTACATTATTGAAATATATTAGTGTGTACAACAATGTTGAATCTATATAGCTACTCTCAAAATTTTTTACCACAAGAGTTGTCATGATTCTTCAAAATGGCTTTGTAAGGTTCTAGACCTCGAATCTCCAAACTGGCCCTACAAGCCATTCCTCCCAAAATTTCCTCCAAAAAAACACTTAGATGGATGAAAATTATATAATCATCCATTCTGAATCATACTTCCCCATTTAGGGAGTTTTTTAGTCCCAAAAAGCTTATTAAGTGAGGTTATGGAAATTTTCCTCTTTCTTCTCCTTTGAGTACCATTTTTTCTTTCCTAGAGGTAATCCTTTGAAATTAAATAAAAGAACCATGTCTAACACACAAACCAAATCAAACCAAATCTTGTTGATAACACACTTTATAGTGATCTTTTCAATCCATAGTGCACATTTGAGATTTTTGTCCTAGACACATTTGTTAAATCATCAATTATTTTCCTAATGAGCCAATTCAAAATTTTGTTGCTCGATTTGGGAAACACACTCCCTTGCGAATAGTAATTGCGTGTATAAGTCGATGTAACACTATAATGGGAACAAAAGGGGACCAACTAAATAGACTTGAAAATGTTGGTGTTGTTTGTGGTAATTGTGCTTGGGTCCCCAAAAATAGTAATGATATTATCCTCCAAGAACCAGACAATGGTGGCATTTGATAAATTACTTAATGGAATTTCCTCCACCCACTTGGTGCAATAGTATGTGGCAAAAAAAATCGAGCTATAATAATCCTTGTAACTTTGTTGAATTTTTTTAATAAATTCTGACACCCATGCTGAAAGGGGGTCTCCACTATAACTAGGTCGAAGGGTAAAATGGGTTTCTTTTTCCTCCCCTCAAACCTCTAATAAGGCTGACATGTATAAATAAAGGTATGTTCATCCATAAATGGAGTATGTCAGTGGTATTTGGCATGTATGAGCCCACACAGTGGTTCTGGGCAAGAAATGGTGGCCAAACACTCCCAAATGCAACTCATGAAGGTCTCTAAGCTCATCTAAATCCACACAAAATATGATAATACCATTAGTATTTCTCCATCCTAGATCACCCTGCACAAAACAATGCAAATTAATTTGCAACCAAATTTGTATAGATCAGATCTACATTTTCTTTAGGTTAGGGGCACAAGGTAAAATTATCAATAAAATATAATATATGAATACCGATAAAACTAATCTAACAAAGAAGATAAGGAATTCATGTGTCCCTCTACCTGCATATGCTATATCACATCCAAACTGCTCTTGGCCATGATCTTTTCTAGTCTTTGGCCCCTGATCAACGTGGTAGGCTTGATATTCAAATCATACTCTTATATCTTGGTTATCCAGTTCCCTCTAGCTCCATGCCATTCTTTTTCTACCAATATATATTTGACCATTACATGTGGAACATAAGTAATTAGTCTTATTTTCCAAAAGTAGTTTAAAAAATATCTCAAAGCTGTCACCAATGTATAAGATTGATTTTTAATTAACTTATGTTTTAGCTCAAATGCTTCGAAAACATTGCTCTCATAAACGCTATTGATTCCTCCATGCCCTCATTATTTTTTTGTAAAATAATAACAACCATGTTAGAGGTTAATGGAAATAACTAAAAAAATTTACCATAATTTGGACTTGCAATCATTGGCGAGTGACAAAAATCCTGTTGATATCCAAGAATACTCGCTTGGCCTCTTCATTCAATTTCAAATTGTGGCTCTTCTTTAACATATTTGAAATAGACCTCATTATGTCTCTGAAGTTAGGAACAAAATTCATCATGAAGTTTATTTGGTCAAAGAAGGAAAACATTACCTTTTTATTTTAGGGTAGATGAATCTATTATATTTTCTTCTCTTTTAGGGTCTACTCATACACCATCCCTGGAGACAATATGCCTCAAAAAATTTCCATCCAATACCCCTATGAATAAATTCTTTGGATTTAGTGAGATGCCAAGTTCCCTAGATTTGTTAAATATTTTTCATAAGTGAGTAACATGGTCATTACAATTATTATAAAATTCAATCATGCCATCTTGTAAAAATATTATGAATTTGAAAAGATAGTTAGAGAATGAAAAATCCATACCATGTTGGAAAGTAGCTCCATTATTCATGAGGGAAAAGTGAAGTGGATAATCCATGCACCTTGTTGAATAGAAGAAAGGTGAAGTTAAGTGAGGGTAGAGTAGAGAGATAAACCAATGCACATTAGTCAACTAAGAATAGAGTGGGGTGAATTAGTAATGCACTAAATTTAAACTAAAGTGAACTTGGGTGGGGTGGAGATATCTAAGTGAAATTGAAGTGAAGTAAAGAGAGAGATTGCATGAACTTTATTAACTCAAAGAGAGTTCCTCATTAACTCTGTCATGCATGCATGTGATGCAATTAACTCCGGAAGGTTCCAGCTCAATCCTCCATCCATGCATGCATCCCTAGTGAAATCTAGTTGACCCATGCATTCTCTCTAATGACTAAATAAATCCCCCAATGACTCATAAACTTTCCACATAACTATTGGCTCGTTTATGCATCCATATTTTTCATTTGTCTCAACTAGAAGAATAAACGATAGAGTGATGTGGCAAGTTTACGAGTCACCAAGGCTTGCATCCGAGATCAGTTATCGGTTGTTGGGGTAGTTCCTCAAGCCTCATAGCTAGTGTGGTTGGTGCTTAATAACATCTCAGAGGATTGGAAAGTATTTTTCTAAAGTCTATTATGTAGAAACATGCTACCTGGATGGGATAGGATGTGGGATGACTTGCAGCAGGAGGAGATGAGGTGAAATCTTTTGAAGAGCTCCATCCATGGCAACAAAAATGGTTTTAAGTAGGTGAAGGAAGTGGAGAATGTGGCCCTTGCATCTAAGGGTCCCAGTTAGGGACAAGGGGAGAAGAGGAAGAAGAATAAGGACATGTCGAAGGTCAAATGACTCAGGTGTGGTGAGCTAGCTCACTATGGTACCCAGTGTCCTCTCAGGAAGAAGGACAAGGAGGAGAAGCATGACCAACATGAAGCTTATGTAGAGATCGATAGGATTTCTTCCAGGCTGGAGGAATACTTCACAATGTTCGTCGATATGCCTCCAGGAGTGAGGTGGGGTGACTTGGTTTTGTAGCCCCAGAGCTCTAGAAATGGGCATGATCCTTGAGGAGTCCACCTCTTGGATCAATACCTGGCTATGAGGAATTCACAATATTTAGTAGCAGGATGGACCAGTGGTAGTTGGTGTAGTCAGATGCCAGAGTGATAGTTGCAGAGACTAGTTGCAGTCAGATAATGGAGAGCGCAGTGCATAGTTGGAAGTAGTGCAGTTGACACAGTGCAGATTCAACAACATTGCAGAGTCTTTAGTGGATAGTACAGTAGCTAGTAGTAGTCACAGGGGATTCATTTCGGGAGCAACACCATATCATGTGGGTTCATATTGGGGGATATATAATGAGGAAAAAATGAAATAATATATTGGGGCATATATTGGGGGTAAAGGGTTTTTATATTGGAAGGTATAAAAAATTGAGCTCAAAGTTAATGAAAAAATATAAAGGGGTATAAAAAATGTTAAGGAAAAAATGGATACATACAATATATAGTGAAAGTAAGGGATTTTTAAATTGGGAAGGTGTATTTGGTTTATATTGGTAGGGGGTTAAATAATGTGAATTTTAGAGGTATTTTCCAATATGTACTCAAATTAAGGGTATTGTTTAATATGCTATGATCGCACGTGATATGTTAGAGGTTCATTGAGTGAAGCCCCTATGGTAGTAGTTAGGAATCGAGTGACATATGCATCATACTGAACGCAGTTGGTTCAATATTTCAAATAATTCTCAATTATAGATGTTGCAATTGCAGCAACAAAAGATGAGAGGTAGTTGCAGTGTTGGCAATAGTTCAATTGGGTCAGCAAGAACAAAGATGCAACTCATATCAGAGTTGCGCAGTGGTTGTTGGGCAACAGTAGCTAGACATCAACAATGTGACAGGAGATGATGCAGATACAGGGTTTTGTGGCAGCAAGTGCAACACTAGAACACATTCCTCGCTAAGAGGGAGTGTTAGTTTTTGTAGCATCAGATGTGTTAGCTACATGAGTTCTCCAAAACCCAAAAATTGTTTCTGGAAATTCCACCTAGAAGTGACTTAATTATATTATTAGCCAATTTTTTAAATATTTCCTAAGTCTAAACTTAGGGAGAATGATTAATTAATCAGAATTAATTAATTCAAGGTGTGAATGATCTAGAAACTAACACGAATCAACTTCAAGTTAATCCTAGCCATCAATTAAGATTTAATCTTGGTCGTTGAAGTATCAACAGAGAATTATAAGAAGAATTTGATGGGAACTTGGAGAATACACTTCAGTGGTTCGATTTCATGAGAAGATCAATTTCCAGAGTAGCAACAGTTAGTTGCCAGAGAGAGAGCCTGTGAGATCGAAGCAGTGAGGAAGAGGGGCATAGATAGTGAATATGGAGGAAGAATTCCAGATCCGGTGAGTGCATTTGTGTAGAGGCTGATGCAGAAGCATCCCAGTAGCTTCTAGATACAGTTTTGATTCTGCTAGGGAAGACGAGTTTTAGTCCCATAAGTTGGAAAAAGGTTCTGGAGGGAAAGAGAGACATTTTACCAGAAAACAATAGACCATATGTCTTGAGGAGAAACTGGTTCAAACTAAGTGCAGAAGTGATTACACTTTTGTGTCACAGTAGTTGCGCAGATCGAGTTTGGACGGCTCACTTGGAGCTCATGTCAGAGCCTGAATTTTTCTGTGGAGTGAGGAAATTTCCTCACTATATTTTTCTTACCAGTATTTCTATGTAGGATTTCTAGTTTCAGCAGCCAGTTGTACTCAAATTATTTTCACTACTGCTTACATTAAAATTGTCATCTGCGGCACCAATTTTCCCAAGTTGGGTTTTTCCGGGGACTTTCATCCAAAAACAATTTTGTTATTTTATTTGTGTGTACTAGCATTTCTTCCAATGTTTATTCTTACATAGCTTTTATTTGTGAAGGTTGCAGTGTATTTATTTAGATATTTTTCATTGGAAGCAACATATAAATTGTTAAATAGAACTAACAATTAGAAGAAATAATATTATTTGTTTCAATAGGATTCCAGTTTGGAATTTTCACAGCTACCAAATGTCACCATGTGAAACTGGCACATGTTATCTACTATAAATAGACTTGTTATAAATAGACATGACAAAAATAACAATCCCCTTGAAAAATTATAGCAAATGCAACAATAATCTGGCCTTGAAGAATTAGATGATTTGCCTCCCTAAATTCAATTAACTCAACCCTTTGAAGCACCACAATTTCGTTCCAAAAAAATATGCAATTCAACATGTTAAAATTGAATAGATTCGGCCTCCACCAAACTATAAATCAATTCACTATTACTCAAGGATTTCTACCCTTTCTTTGACAATTCAACCCCCTACCGTATTTGACTCAATTTCTATGCAAAGATCACAATGGCTAGCTTAGGTGGATTTACAACCACCAAAACCAACCACCACCACCTATATTGTGTACCTCAACACTGAAACTGGGAAATAATGAGGGTATTTCCCTCACACAAAAAACTGCTCAAGCTCCTTCATAATTCACAAATAATTTCTTCACACCCTTCCCTTGAGTCTCCTTCTTTTAATAATATTTTGCTGCTCCGAAAACCATGTGTCACTTTAATTTTATAAACTGATTTTTACCACCTTTATTTAATTATTATTATTTTTATTTTGGAGAACCCTTTATGCTATGTCAATAGCCCACAAGATCCAGTTAGGCTATGATTCCAACCCTTTCATGCTTCTACGAATTGGAAAGGGACATCACATCAGTCACCCTTAAGGCTATATAGAGAAATTTGATTTTCAAAGCAAAGAATTTTAGGATTGTAGAACTTTTCTTTGAGATGCTCTAGATATACATTGAAACTCATATGGCAAGGGAATTTATAAATTTGTAATATCGTTTAGCTAAAGACTAGCAAATATTTAGGTGGAAATTGAGATCCATCCAGTTTTGATGGAGCATCAAAAGGTGTCGTAGTGAGAATAGGCTAGAGAGGAAATATGAAGTCACAAAATGAAAAATTCATGAAGTCATTCAAAGAGGGTGGAGGTCATATGCCAAATAATATTGCAAAGTTCAATGTAATAGCTCTATTGATCAAAAGGAATTTTTTCAATGTTCACACCTAAGTTCCAACTCCCTTGACATGTTGGCCCAAATTGTCTTTTCTAGAAATGTAAGTGCCCCATAGTTATGGGGATTGTTTTGACCTTAGGACGAGTCACAAGTTTCTAGCTTATGTGACTTGTGTACTATTGAATATGTCGTATGGAACATAGTGGTAGCTAGCTGGTTTGATTCCAAGCATAGCCCATATGACTTTAATCAAGTTACTAACTCCTCTAGTCTAAAATCCAAAAACAAAAAAAAAACACTTAAAATGGATTGCATAGGATTGGATAACAAAATCACTCAAAATGGATTGGATAGGCGTTAAAATTGGGACAATAAATTAGTACATGCACACATAATAAGGAACATGGATATGTTAGCTATTATTTAAATACCTAGATGAAAGTAAAATGATATCCCAATAGCTTTGAAACTTATTTAAGTGCACCTTTTTCACAAAAGATTCTATAGTGACCTAGGATCCATGGAAGACAAGTTAAGTTAGAAACAAGCCTTTTTATCTAATCCAACATTAGGCATATAAAGCATTCATCTATCAACAATGGAAATTTTTATGCTAATCCAACATTAGGTATCTAATTAAGATAGAACTAGCCATCATTTTTGATGCATAAATTCTGCTAGAAAGCAGATCCTGCATATAAGAACACAACCCCTTCACGAACCTTGAGGATGCTCAAAGTTTCTATAATAAAATCATGAAAAAATATTAGCTCAATTAAACATGAAGAGGAAAAAGAGCCATACAAATCAACTCCCTTAACTATATTAAAATTCTGTGGCTAGATATTACATTGGGCGACCTCTTGGCTCTTGGCCCTTTAAACCACTCCTCACTCACTCCACTCTTCACTATCTCAATTCTTCAATTATTTAACTGTGTTCTCCTAAAAAAAAACACTCATATTTATACATAAATAATAAATTTAATTCACTCCAAAAATCTCTCCACCTAATCCTCAACTAAATCTAATTTAAATACATTTTAGGTGTGGACTCAACAAAGTCCCGTACATAGAATTCCTACTCCCTAATTTTGCTACCTAATTCTATTTTCTCTCATATCCTTTTAATTAATAAAAGAATATTTACAAAATCCTCACTTTTATAATTTATCTCCTATTTTATTTAAAAATAAAAAATTAATTAATAAAACAATTAAAATGTCACACCCCCCCTTTATTACATAATTAAAAATGAAAATTGGCCTTGATGCTCTTGCATCAATTTTACTATAGCATTGCCTCTTCTAGATGCTAATTCCAAGAACATATTTAGAAAATTTAAAGCAAAATTTTAAACTAATCCAACATTAGGCATCTAATTGAAGTAGAACTCGCCATCATCAACAATGGGATATTTACCATTAGGTTGCCTCTTATAGATGCTAATTCCATGAACATATTTTAGAAGAATTCGAGTATATTACCATTGTGTTGCCTCTTATGGATTCTAATTCCATGAACATATTTTAGAAGAATTCGAGTGTCAAGAATGCAATATTAAAAAAAAAGAAAAAAGAAAAGAAGAAGAAGACATTTTTGAAAAATTTTGCATGTTCTTAAAATTTTTTTGAGATTTTTTTTTGGGATTTATGGGTTCATGGGACAATGGACAGTACCGAGCCTACCGTATTGTTATTTTAGCTGAATTTTTAGCTATGCATTCACATAACGATAAGATAAATAACTCTAAATGCATTCTCATGAATGAGTGCATGCATTAGCTTGGCTTGAATACTAATCAATTTTTCATTTAACAAAGAACTCATATATTTTGCGAATATGATTGAATACTGTTGTCATATACTTTAGCAGTATTCGATTTCTTCACCACATTTGCACAAAATAGAAAGAACAATTTCTTTCACCATAATAACACACAACTTTCAAAAAAGAAAACACTCCATTATGTGTTTCAAGGCATTTCACGCAAAAGATAGGCATTTCTATGGAGCTTTATCCATATTCTGCAATTTAATGAGGGTTGGAAGGAGCTTACAATCCTATATATCTTAGTAACTGCACCCTTCAGTAGAACCAAAGAAAATTCAAGCATATTCCTTAGCGAAGTAGACTGGCCATAATCAATTCCTACAAGACCTCAACAAGAAATAGATATGCACGTTAGATAAACAATGGTCTACAACAAAAAAATCCTGATAACTTTCAGCTTGGATATATCTACCTACCTGGAAGAGCGTAAGCCATTTTCAAATCTTTCGTTGCAATTTCTCCATTTCTATTTGGCTTTGTATCCATCAAGACAGAAATAGAGGCTGCTGTTGTAGAATTCTCCCTGTGTTGGCATCTTTTCTTGTTGCAGGTTGTGGAAAGGTTCAAGTTTTTTTTTTTCTGAAAGAATAAGAGGCATCGTTTTGAAAAGAAATGGCACTTTTCTTCTCACAACCACTTGGCCCAAATATTTTCACAGCAAAATGTACATTTCCAACATGTCTAAAAACTAAAATATCTCCAACTTCAATAAAATGCTCAGAAACAAAATTTTCCCAACCATTTGTGAAAACTACCCACATCTTAGCATAGCATAGATTCACATGCCACAAATGCCCACTTGGGCCCTGTAGTATTGCATCTTCACAAGCCCCACATTTCATTCTCTCCATCATAATCAGTGGGGATCTCCTACAATAAACAAAATACATTGGAAGAATAGTTATTTCCATCAAGAATTTATCCATATTTCTATAGGGGCACCGTTAAATCTGTGTTGCCTATGGGAAAAACACAACTATTATCTTTGGCACACTTAATACAAACCATTCTACAAAATTTTGAAATATGTTTTCACTAAATAAAACTCTATGAAGAATAGTATAATACTTCACCCACCAATCTGGAAGAGGACTTGGGCTCCATGATTTTGAAAAAGGATGAGCCACCCCAATCCAAAGGCATGTGAGATAATGTAATACATTTTTGCACACATGCTGTGCATGCCATAGGCATTTCCATGAAGTCTTCCATATGAATTTCAGTTGTAAATATCTGAGCCTAAGGTATGCCCAATGACTCAAAATTCTAATTCTAAATTTATATGGTTGGAGTTCACCAAGACAGTCTCAAAAATTTCTAAAACATAATTCATTGAAAATAGTTAAGTGCTAATGGGACGATTGAATTTTCAATGATTAAAACCAATGGGCTAGTACCGGTACATCATCATCATCTCAAAATAATGGGGCAGATGAAAAATTTCCCTGTTCCTCATATCAATTCACACCATCTCACGGATTACCCTTATGCAAATTATATGTACTAATTTCTAGCAGGCCATCCGTCTATCTAATAGATTCTGACAATAGGTTAATAAAGAACAATTTTCCGTAGGTTAGATTTCCTAATTTGACAATATTTTTGGAAAGAGATTTGTTTAACTTACCACAATTTTGTGTGGATTGTTAATTTTTCGGTTGGTAAGATTTTTTTCAAGAAATTCTATTGAAAAGAAAGCAATTTTTCAGGAAATTAATGCGAAAGTGTTTAAATAGTTAATTAATGGGGAAGTGTGAGATTTTCAGAAATTTCAGCACCATAATTTATATTATTTTCTTGACAAAAACGTGGCATGTTTAAAATGGGAATCTATTATTAATACGATGTGGTTGTATATGCCGACCGTTAAATTTAAATTGTGGGCATATACAACCTCCCAGCATTAATGGTTCTATAAACTGGAAAATAGGTATCGTCATTTACACTACACAATTGGGGAGTCGAACGGCAAATAAATGCTTGTGAAATCATAACAGATCAGAACCAAAGGCATAGTTTTATGGTGGCAGTGTTTTTGATAAAAGAATTACGAAAAAAAAGTTGCGGCAGCAGCCACATTTCACTTTCATTTTTGGTGCTGGAAGAGTGGCGTCATAAATTCCCATGGATTATCTCACCTATTGAAATTCAGAATTGATGTCCAAGTGGAAACCAGTCGATCACCATGCAGGCTTGAAATTTGACGGCCTTCAGCAAGTATTTGTTGCTACTACTTGTATTTGACATATATATTTATTTAAAAATAACATTGAAATTGCAGTATAGTGAATGGGAGTGGCTGCATCATTTCTGATTGTGTAATGTAGTGAATAAACATTAAATTAAATTGTATAGGTTTAGATTTCCAGAAAGATGTAGTGATTAAATTTTAATTTGACAAATCTAATTATCCAACTTTTCAACATTTAATTTTCTAAATTCAAACTTTACATCAAGCTTAAGTAAAGGAGACTTAGCATGTATTTTGGAGATGTTGGAGGAGTTGGTCTATGTGAAGAAGGAGGTGAGGGAGGAGGTGGAAGATTTCTCTCATTACCATTATCACTTTTTGGTTGATTAAAACTTTCTCTTTGCAATCGTGTTATTTTTTCATTATACAACAATTTCACCATTCCAATCATATCATAGAAAGGTTTTATGAAGGCCCTCTCATCCTCAGACATCAATTCTTGTCATTGTCCTTATTCATGTGCCATAACTTGTTGAGTATGTGGTCTTCTTGAGCCAACTTGAGGGTTAGATTCTTCAAGTGATCATTCTCCTTTTCTCAATCTAGACCTTGTAATCATTCAAAAACCTTGAAATTTTTTTCAAACCTTCACAAAACCATGCTCTGATACCAAACTAACCCAAAAATGAAAGTGATGGTTTTATTGATGAATCTACAGGTTAGTTTATGTATCTTTGTGAAATGGATCTATATTGCGAAAACACACAAACTTAAATAAATTTCCAGAATTTTTAAAGTGTTAAGAGGAAAAAATGCAACATAAGACAAACACAAGTTGATAGCATAGTTCACCCATCTTGGGGTATGTCTCCAGTCCAGCATCCGATAGTGACCACTTTATTAAGATTCTAAATTGATCATTACATAAAAATAAAAGCTTTAAATTGCAAAAATAATGTTCCCATGTGGTCCATAATGCTCAAAAACGCCTTTTCTAGGCTCTTGTGGTGCTCAAAAAGGCTAAAAAACGAGCAAAATATCCCCTTTACAAATTATGGTTTGTAAACTAGTCTACTAACCCCTCTGGCTCTGTAAAATATTCAACAAAAATGACTTCTCCCAATCAGTCGGGAACTGAGGTTCATATTCTGTAGGTTGGGGGTTTGATCATTAGTGGTTTCATTTTTTTTTTAAAATGTTAAATGGGTCGTTGGTTCGCCCATCGCATTCGTCACGGTCATATTAAATACAATGAAACCATGGGCTAGGGTAGTCAGACTAGCCTGCTGTCCCACCCCTTTTACCACCAATTGAACCATTCAGATAATTTAAAGATTGTCGACCCACTATTTTTAACAAGCGAGTCCATTGGTCGGGTGGTGGTTTAGTGTGCCAGAGGTTGCATGTTCGATTCTATTGGGGGCTGGTCTGTCGTTCAAAATTTTTTTTTGGGTTGATTCCAAGGCCACTTGGCAGCCTCTCATAGGGCCATGTGGTGCCCTTTGATTGGATCACATGGCGGCCTATGATTCGTCAACCTAGAAAACCATACACCAAGTCATTGATGACATTAGCTACCACATGCATTCACTTGATTTGTCCTACCACAACCAACCACAAATTTCCACATCACCATATAGTCTGCCACATTAGCAACCATACCCTGCACAGTCCACCCTGCAAGTTGACTTTTTTAAATTATTTTTTAAAATTTTTATTTTACCAAAACTTTAGAACAACATAAATTTCTCATACAGTTTCATATTGGCGCAATTTAAGCATCGATGGAATCAATGCGACAAGCTCCACTACTTGGCACTAGTTTCAGAAGAATTTGAGCACTTTGATTTTTGAGCATTTTCCAAATCCCCTGGATCAGTTACACTGATGCTGATTAGGACAAAAGTGTTATTGACAGGAAGACAACATTAGGGTGTTGCTTTACTTTGGGTTTTTCCATGATATCTTGGATGAGTAGGAAGCAGAAGTCTACTGCTTTAAGCACAAGTGAGGAATAATGCATTACTATTAGAATGGCTAGTTGCGAGGTAGTATGGTTGAGGAAGCTCTTTAGAGAGTTGTTTGAGCAAGTTTTGGATACAAAAATGACATATTGCGACAGCAAGAGTGATATCTGTCTAACATATAATCCCATGTTCCACAACAAGTCCAAGCATATTGAGACCAGGTGTCACTATATTCAATACATGGTGCAGCGAGGAGCCATACGACTCCATCACATTTTGATTGACGAGCAGATAACATTTATTCTTTCCAAGGCTTTTCTGAAAGGTAATTTCTTGTTATTTAGTGAGTAGCTTGGACTAATGGATGTGACCCTCCTAGGTAAGGGTCATAATTGATCAAGGACATTGAACTATGCTCTTACCCCCTTGTTTGAGCTCATAGGGAGAGGAATTGAGTTAGATAGCTCTTGGGATTGAGGTACCTCTAGACAATAGGTGTGTGTGATCCGTACCCCTTGTGGTAAGTTGTATCTCTCCTATTATCACTATAGGGTGTGTGCGATCCTTTTCATTTATGATAAGTTGTATCTCTCCCTATCATTTCTTCGATATGACAAAGTATACCCCAGTATGTATCCTTCCCTCACACTGAGCTTATAGATATTTCCACCAATATAGCTAATGGGTGAGGAGACTTGAGTGTGTGTGATATTACCTTTTATGGTAAGTGTTATCTCTCTCAATTTATGGGATGTACGTGTTCTACCACTTGATTCTTGAGGTTCAAGATGGGACGATCAATGGACAATATGTGTGTGTGATCCTTACCCTTTGCGATAATTGTATCTCTCCTATTCTCAGGAAATAGATGCGCGTGATCCTTACCTGGTAAGTCATATATCTCTTATTTTCCTTGGATATAGGATGGAAGCTGGAGCTCCCCTATGATGATTCTTCTTCTTTATATTCAAGAATGTTCAATATATGAGCAATGATGAGACATGATATGATACAATTATTATGATGATTGGATATTTGAGATGGGACTTATGATCCAGTCGAAAATTTCTCCCTAGCTGAGAGGGAGTGTTAATTTGGAATATCGGGGAAAAAATCCCTCTATTAGTAAGCCTTCCTGATCTAGATAAGCCCCTATTAGCCCTTGGAAGAATTTAATTTGCTCAAGGAAAAATATTCTTTTTAAGGTGAAACCCATATGTGCACAAAAGTACAAGTCAACTTAGGTAAGATAATTCGAGCCCTTGAGACACATATAAAAACACCACACATCACATCACTTTGGAGCATCATCAAAACATCACATCTTCTCTTGAATGGTTCGTTAAGATCTAAAATTGCAGGTTTCTTCTTGCACGTGCAAAGGGAAGGAGGAGCTATTTGATTGGGGCATTGACTTTCTGATTTGACAACGTTGACCAAAATTTGGCTTGGTTTGACTTGGGGTTAATTTGACTTGGAAAATATCTATTTTGGAAGGCTAAATTGATTGGTCAAGAGGCAAAATTTTTTCTAGGAAGCTTGACTAGGGTTGATCACAAACCTTGACCATAGTTGATCGTAGAATTTTTGAAGTATGACCACAGACCTTATCTCTCTTTTGAAAGAGATTTTTGTTGATTATTTTGATTGGACTTCGACCAACAAATAAGGTTCATCTTTTGATTGTTGACCATATTTATTTGGAGGAGGTTTGATCTTTGACCATTGACTAGTTAGGGTTGTTGCTGCTACTATTGACTTTGACCAGAATTGCAAATTTAACTTGTTGACCAGATTTCACTTTTGAGCTCATCCTTGATTGGATATTGGTTTCTTGTCTTGGAAAATAAAAGTTTTGACATTGAATTATTGTTTATGAAATCGAACACTGTATCTATCTATTGAAAATTTGATGAAAATCAAATAGAAGAATAATTTTGAAAGGGTTTCCCCCTTGTGGGGAATTTCCCTATTCTTTGACCAAATATTGTGTCTCTATTGTTCTTGGTTGTCTTCTATTATGCATTGGATTTATTGCTCTATCTAGAATTTCTTATTGTTATTGGAAGATTGAATTATATTGAATAAAAATATTTAATTGTATATAACAAGAAACAAAGGAAAACAAATGAGGAAGACATCCAACATGAAAATATTGAACAAATGCACCCAATTGTTCTTTGTGGATCTTTCACTCCATTAGTTTTGGGGAGACAAGACAGTATTCCACCATCTCCAACAACTCTAGGGACCCCAATGACTGCATTTAAACCTATTTCATCACCAACAAGGGAATTGGAGCAGAGCAGTAAAAAAGAGCCCAACATTTTTGCTGCTTATCAAGAAATCAAAAGAAGGAATCTAGCCCTTAAAGTTTCTACATTTTCTCAATTCTGGAAATAGACAAAAGCTTCTCAACACAAGCTTTTATCAACCTTTGAATCCGAAGAAGGAAAAATGGAGATTGCTTTTCTAGAGCCTAATGTTCCTCAACCTTGAACAACAAATGACTACAAATAGTCAATCTTTGATTTTGACACAAAAAATATTCATCATATAGATCAGATGGACCTTCACAAGCAATCAAGTGAAATGATCTTCAGTACTTTAACTTCTTCTTCCACGATATTTCCTAAGCTCCAAACCACAATGAAAAATATTCAAACTCGACTGAAGTTAGAGAAAGTTTCTTCTCTATCTAAAGATACCAAGATAAAATCTTTAGAGGAGCTAGTGATAAAATTGGGATATGATCCCAAAGACATCAAAGCTACAGAAGAAATAATTAAATCAAAGAATGCAGATATAGCAGCCCTGAGAATGCAACTTATACTCCCAACAACAGAAGATCGCATGCTAAAGAGTTGGGAGAGCATGAGAAAGAAAAGGAGGATTTGTTCAAAATTATTATTGAGCAGAATGACCAAATCTCCAAAATGGAAAAGGAGATTGAAAAACTCCTTAAAGAGAAAGAGGAGGATGCTCCAGTACAAGCCACTCCATTAGCCACAATTCTAATAATAGGTACAACAAAATGGAAGGCATCTTCTTCAAGAACAACAATTTCACAATATACTACAACAACAACATAATTAACTAAAGCCATGGATTATCTTGTTGTGAAACTAGCTCCAAAAATAGCTCCCACATCAAAACTTCTCTCACTGCGATGTTGATCTGCCTGTTGTTTCATTCGATTTTGTGCCAAATTTAGGTTATCCTTTAAGAGTTGGAGAACTTCTTGTTGATGCTCGATGTGATCCTCCACTGATTGAACCCTAGAATTTTCCCCTAAATAAGATGTGATGGACGGTGGCT
This sequence comes from Pinus albicaulis, assembly GCA_034641835.2. Lineage (NCBI taxonomy): Eukaryota > Viridiplantae > Streptophyta > Pinopsida > Pinales > Pinaceae > Pinus > Pinus albicaulis. Next base: position 735,724,111 of record CM076570.1, on the reverse strand, counting down.
GATATCCATAAAGTGCCATAAATGGCGTCATTTTTGCTGCAGTATGGAAGGAAGTGTTATACCACCATTCAGCGAGAGGTAACCACTTGACCCATTTTTCTTTCTTATCAGACAAAAAACAACAGAGATATCCTTCCAAACATTTATTCACTATCTCTGTTTGACCATCGGATTGAGGATGATAAGATGAGCTATGAGCTAATTGAGTACCCAAACAAGAAAATAATTCCGTCCAAAAATTTCCTGTAAAATTGGGATCTCTATCACTTACAATAATCTTCAGGTTTCCATGTAGCTTTTGAATTGTTTCCATAAATGCAGTAGCAACTGTACTTGATTTAAATGGATGAGATAATGCACAAAAGTGTGCATACTTAGTAAGTCTATCAACTACCACCATGATGATAGTCCTTCTTTCGGACATAGGTAAACCTGTGATAAAATCCATTGAAATCTCCTCCCAACATTGACTTGGAATGGATAAAGGTTGTAGAAGACCCGGGGTCTTAATTGTCTCAACTTTATTTGTTGGCAAACCAAACATTCCGCCACAAACTTTTGAATATCAGATTTAAGGCCATCCCAAAAAAATTCTTTCTTCACCCTCTGGTAAGTTTTTAAAAATCCCGAGTGTCCTCCTAAAGGAGAAGTGTGCAATTCCAGAAGAATCTTTTGTTTTAGTTGGGAATTCTTGCAAATATATAAGCGATATTTGTACCATAAGTAATCATTTTTCCAACTAAATGTGTCATATGTACTAGGATCTTGCTGCAACTTTTGAATGAGTGTCCAAACTTCTTCGTCCTTCTTCCATTCATCCTTGCTTCGGTTATCCAATCTGGTTGGATAATAGAAATGGCACAAAGCAATGCTTCCACCTCTTCATCCTTTCTTGAGAGTGCATCTACAACAAAATTTAGCTTCCATTTTTTGTAGATGATTTCAAAGTCATAACCCAACATATTTGTGACCCATTTTTGCTGCTCTTCCAAAGATAGTCTTTGTTCCAAAAAGTGTTTAAGACTATGATGATCAGTTTTTACCTTGAAGTGTCTTCCCATTAGGTAAGGTCTCCATTTATTTAGTGCATGTAGTATTGCCAACATTTCCTTCTCATAAATAGCCTTTTGTAAATACTTTCCTTTGATTGAACGAATTTCAAAAGCAACGAGTCTTCCTTCTTGCATTAAAACAACACCAATTCCATTTCCTGAGGCATCACATTCCACTATAAAGGTTTTTGTGAAGTCTGGCGTAGCTAAGACTGGTGCTAGGCACATTGCCTCTTTAAGATGTTCAAACGCCTTAGTTGCTTCAGGAGTCCATGAAAATGAATCTTTCTTCAATAATGTTCTTAGAGGTGCTGCTATTCTCCCATAGTTCTTAACAAACTTGCGATAATACCCTGTTAACCCGAGAAATCCATGCAAATGCTTTATGGTTGTGGGGACTTTCCATTCCTTAATGGCTTTAATTTTGTTAGGGTCTACCTTAACACCCTCGTGAGATAAAACATGACCCAAATATTCCACCTCTTGTACTCCAAAGAAACATTTGGATGTTTTTGCATATAATTGTTTCTCCTCCAATAGTTTGAGCACCAGGTCAACATGTTGAACATGATCCTTCCAAGACCTGTTGTAGATTAGTATATCATCAAAAAATAATAGCACAAATTTTCTAAGGAAGGGTTTGAAAATGGAATTCATCAACCCTTGAAATGTAGAAAGTGCATTGGTAAGGCCAAAAGGCATGACCAAAAATTCATAATGACCCTCATGAGTTCGAAATGCTATTTTCAGAATATCTTCAGTGTTCATTCTAATTTGATATCCTAAACGAAGATCCAACTTGGTAAAATAAATTGCTCCATGTAATTCATCCAATAATTAATCAATCACGGGAATGGGAAATTTATCTTTAATAGTGAGATTATTGAGCTCCCTATAATCTAGACACATGCGCCATGATCCATCCTTCTTGTGCACCGATACTACTAGAGCAGAGAAAGAACTTTGACTAGGTTGAATTATACCAGCCTCTAACATTTCTACAATCATATGTTCAATTTCACTCTTTTGGAAATAAGGATATCTGTAAGGCCGGATGTTTGGAGGAACACTTCCTGGAATCAAATGAATAGCATGATCATGATCACGAATAGGTGGGATTCCTTTGGGAGTATCAAACACCTTGGAATGATTGTCCAAGACTCTTTGGAGATCTAGAGAAATAAATGATTTTGATGTTGGAACTTCTAGTGAGCATAATTGTGCAATTACGCTTCATTGTTATTTCTTTAGAAGCTTTGTCATGATATTAGAGCTTATTATCTTTCCTGGCTTCCCTGTGATACCCCGTAATTTGATTTCCTTTCCTTCTGAAAAAAATTTCAAGAAAATTTCTTGAAAATGAAAAGCTACCATCCAAAAGATAGTAACCATTGCACTCCTAGTACAACATCAACACCTCCCATTGGGATGGAAAGCATTGGACTATTCAATACATATTCCCCCATGAATAGCTTGATATTATGGCATTTTCCAGAGAAATTTATAGTTCCTCCATTTGCAACCATCACTTGACATTCTGGTTCTGGATATAGGAAACAATTCAATTCCTTATCTACCTTACAATGAATAAAATTATGGGTACTACCCGAATCAATCAACACTATTACCTGTTTCTTCTTGATATGTCCTTCTATCTTGAGAGTTTGAGGAGTGGTAATTCATGCCAATGCATTACATGATATGGTCAGACTCATTTCTTCTTCTTCTACGGTTGCTTCCTGGTGTATATCCTCTTCTTTTGAAGTTTCTTGTTCATTTTCTTCCTCCTCTTCACAATTTATGTAAAAAAATTTCTTCTCATCACACTTATGACCTTTAGTGTCTTTGCTATCACAACTGTAGCAAAGCCCTTTTGATATTTTTTCTTCCAATTGCTGTGGTGTCAACCTTGTAGGTTGTGGAAGTCTAGGAGTAGCAACACTTCCATATTTATAGATGTGAGTGGTAGGCTTCCTTGTCGCCATAATTTTACATTAAATTTTTCTTGCCAACCTAAATGCCTTATCTAATGAATCTGGTTCCCAAACACGAACTTCATGTTGGACGTTATCCTTTAAAGTCCCTATGAAGGCATCAATCCTGTGTTCCTCTGGAATATCAGTTACCCTTATATTCAATTTTTGGAAGTTCTCAATGTGCTCCGCCACTAAACCCTTTTATTTGAGATTTATAAATTGGCTAAAGAAGGTGTTTCTCTTTGTATCCTCATAATGTGCTATCATTTCCTCCATAAAAATTGACCAAGTGACAATTTTTTTACGAGAGAAAAGCCATCAATACCATACAAATGTATTTTGTTCTAAATGTAAAGTTACAATGCGTACCTTTTGTGTGTTTTTCACATTATTGAGATCAAAATATTGCTTCATCTGTAGTATCCATGTTACGGGATCCTTACCATCAAAATTCCTCATATCCATCTTTGGAATATGGTGGTTCTTTCATTCAACCTTAGAGTTTATGGAATCATGATTAACATTTATTTTGTTCTCATCATGAGTTTCCTCTACTATATTTTCGCCATTCATACTAGCTTCCACACCTTTCTTCAAACCATCCATCTTATTTTCCACACCTTTCTTCAAACCATCCATCTTAGTTTCCACGCCTTTCTTCAAAACTTCCATTTCATTTTTTTTTTCTCTTTGCGATAGCAAAATTTGGTGCACTTGCTCTTGTAATTTTGATATTGCATGTTGTGTTTCTTTGTCTTCGTGAGTCATAGTGGATCCCTATGAAGGCTTAATGGGTGTTGAATTAATTTTACGAGGCATTTTAGAACCCAATACTAATATCTATTCTTCAATATGCCCTTGGAATAAATTCAAACTAATTTTTTTCAAACGAGACTTATGTAATTCGAAAAAAATACACACCTTTTTCTTGCTTTTAAGGAGCTCGATATTGAAATTGAATTATCTCTGTGATTTTGGATCTTCAATTTCTGAAATTCAGCCCTAAATTAATCCTCTGAATTTTCTTTCGAATGCCACAGGTCTGACCTGATTTGGATTTTTCAAGACAAAGTTATGCCCAATCCCCCACAATGACCTAATTATGGATTAGTTCAGTAGAGCGAACTTGTACGACTTGCCACGTGTCACTGTTTCCTCCTTTGGCTCTGAAATTGATAGAAAAAAAAATACAGTCTGTGTAATTGCGACCACTATTTACATAATTACAATCTGATGCTCAGAGAGAGAAGTATGAAGAGTTTCCCATGATCACCTCTTTGAGATGAAATTTAGAAGCCTGAAAAATCCCTAACTTCCATAGACCATATCTCCGCAAATATTGCGAACCAATATCTGAAATTTTGTGAAGATGTTCCTCAGGATTTTGGCTTCGTACTCTAAAAATTTCAGCTTCTGAACCTTTGTAGGAAAAAATTTATAGCGAAAATTCCATGATGACCTGTTTAGGTTAAATTCAGAAGCCTTCAAAATGACCTAACTTCCACAACTCATATCTCTGAAAATATTGCGAACCAAGCTCTGAAATTTTGTCACAATGTTCCTCAGGATTTTGGCTTCGTATTCTAAAACTTTTAGCTTTATAACATTCATAGAAAAAATTTATAGTGAAAATTCCACGATGACCTATTTGGAGCAATGAAACCCTAGAATCCTAAAGCTATGATACCAAATGTTGTAAAACCAACTCCAAAATTAGAATAAAAGAGATATCAATGCCTTATAAACAAGCCATTTCGAGGGGGAAACCTCCAATACATTACATGAGTGAACAATTCTTGGATGATACAAATGACAAAACCTCCTCTCTACATATAGGAGTCCATGGGGCCACAATGTAATCCTAGCCAACCTAACAATAATAATGTAAGGGCACAATAATAACAATATGGGGGTTACAGGGGTACAACAATAACAATAAGGGGGTTAAACTAACAACAATAAGTGACTATAATAGTAATATAAGAACCTAACATATCTAGCCATCAAAGGTAAAAAATTGAAAATCATACAGAAAATTGTGATAAGTTGCAGGAACATAAAATCAAATCAGATGGTGTTTATTTATCAAATTGCAAAGAAATCATAAGCTTGCACAAAGAGTTCAATATTTATAGAATAAAAATATCATGGATGACACCATTTCTCAAGCTGAAGAAAGTATTTGGATTTAGATAAATGAAGAAATATATCACATATGGCCATCTATTCAAATCATATTCGAACAAGGTGAACTTATTGTTAGATCTAAAAATTTTATTGCAGAGGTAAAGATAGAAATTGATACTAAGCTCAGTGATGCAATAGATATTATCAAAATCTTGAATTTGAAGACTAAAGATGAATTAGAATAACTGGATATTGAAGACAAAAATGACAGTATTTTGGAAGTAAGGAAAGTTCTTACTAAGAAAAATCTGATGTTACAATTGGAGAACAAGTGTGAAAATTTACATAATATTGTGTAAAGATTTCACAAAAATTTTAATGTGTTACATCATAAAGGTCTTCCTATATTACAAGGTATGGGAGAAGAATTAGTTAAACTTGAAGATTATCAAACAAAGTTGTGTGAAATTGCCAGAGACAGGTCAAAGTTTGCAAAGGTTACAGAAAGCATTACAAGCAAGGCATTCATGGAAGGACTCAACTTGGATTTAGAAATTAGACATGAAATTCCTCATCTATTTTCAGCTAAACCGACTTTTGAAATATACATAGAAGTTGATGAAATTTACATAAAGGTAAGTAAATTTTCATTGCCAAATCAAATTAAATGGGAAAATTTATGTGGATTTTTAGAATGATCATACCAGGTACCCAGAACAACTTCAGCCAATGGGGACTCCTATTTTCATAGCGTTATCACCAAAAACACTAAAATGTAGAGCCAACAGGTCAATTCTATTTCAAATTTACTATATTTTGGGAATTTTTTTTAGTAAACAGTTTGAGATATTTCCACAAAGATCTATATATTTGAATCAAATATTTTTGAAAAAAATTATATAAATACTTCCATATACAAATTGTAAATGGTTGAACCCTTGGACGAGTGCTTGTAAAGAAGAATTGTATGCACTGAGATCATTAATCATTAATGAAAGGATTTTGGATTTGTTTCAAACAACTTGTCTCCTTGTGAGTCTTTCCAGTTTACATTTCATTTTGTTTTTCCACATATATTTAAGTTTTATGGAGTTAAATAGGTAAGAGAAATCTGAATATCATTCTATCTTAAATCCTCTAAAGTTATCATTTATTTTAGAGATTGATTTATTAGACTATTTTTCTATATAAGTACCTCTACATCTATTAGTTATCATTCATCTTCATAATATTAAATATATATTGTTAAGATGAAAACATTGTTTGTCAGCCTTTTTTTCTTATGATAAACTAAAGGTTCAATTTGAATACTTAGTAGATCAAAATTTCTTGATCAAAAGCTCTAGGGTTGAAATCATGGGATAGCATAGCAACATCGACGAAGTGGCGAATCGGCGATGGGGATTCAATCCATTCCAATCTTCTCTATTTCGACCCTTTCAGGGAACAAAACGAGCATGCTGACGAATTATCTAAAATTGGTCTTAGACAGGCTCAGGGCTCGTGGATTATTGAAGAGAAGGATGGTTTGGTGGTCTGTGTGTCGGACACCAGACCATATTGATGGGGATATCTCCCATCACATACAATTTTTTATTTGTATTTATTTCTTTTTCTCCAGCACTGCTATATCTTCTGGAGCTGATGTACATATTTATTTTTGTTTTAGACTTTTTAACATATCTGACACTGCTTATTTATATGATCATAAGACTGGAAAACATACTGCTATTGGTTTTTTGACTGGCTTCTCTCTAGAGAGACCGGGTATCAGATGGTTTTTTCCATCGGTTTTACTGTTGGGTGTTTCTCCCTACTGGGAGGCCCATTTTGATGGCTTTTCTTATGGTTTTTGTGCTCATTTACCACTTAAGCAGAACTCTCTGTTTTTGTGGTCTTTGAGTGAATGTGTGAATAGAGCCAAGTGCTCCCAACCTTGGATGTTGGATGGCTATTTATTTCTTGCTCATATGGTGGAGTCAAGAACTTCTAGAATGCTTAGACATATGTGATGTAACTTTTTGTTTATGCTAATAAAAAGTTTGATTTTTTCTCGGGAAAAAAAGTACAAAATTTCTTACATTTTCTACCTTTCACATATTATAAAATAAAATTACTATTTTGAAGTAAAAGAACAACCCTTTCTTAATATTCAATACTATTGAAAGTTTAAAACATCTGCCTGTATTGTTCTCATAGCATTGGTCATCCAAAAACCCCATTAAAAACAACCAAATATTTTAGATGCTCTGGCATATTTAATTAACCTATAATTATCTTAAAGGAAAACAATGGATATTGTCTCTTTGAACATGATGTAGTTGCTATGTGGTTGGACAAAAAAATTGGAAATTACTTCTAAGTTAGATCTTTCTAATTTTCCAATATCATTTTGTATACCGCTCCTGTGACTTAACACATCATTGATGAAAACATATGCCTTGTTGGAATACTCTGGGAATAGTACATTAGACATGTCAGATTCTCTTATAATTTGGAGCAATGAATAAATTAACTGAGAACAATATTATGCAATTTCCTTGATCATATATATATATATATATATATATATATATATATATATATATATATATATATATAGATTGTTGTAAATTCCTTTTCCATTTTTTGTAAGGAAGTTTTTCTTCTTATTATCTTGGCATCTAATGCTTTGGGGATTCTTGAAGTAGATGTTTTAGTTATGGCCTTCTAAGAGATTAACTGTAATAGACATTCTTTGACCCTTCTCCTTTCAAAAAACTTATCTATTACCTCATCCAAGAGTTATCAATTATGTCTTGTTGGGCTTGTACCATGCTTAAATCTTCAAAAAATCTAACTGGTGCATTTAAGAGTTGGTCATTTCTTTGTTCAAATTCCTTGAATATTTCTACATTTATTATACTATTGCTCAGGATTTTCATTTGCATTTTCAATTCAACAATTTGTGATTCCTTTCTACCTAGCCTTTTGTGCTTTCTTTTCTTTCTGCCTCATTGTATTAGTTATAGAAGCATGGATTGTGTGCATGGACTTATGAGAAAAAATGAAAGAAAAAAGCAAAATTGAGAAAACTAATGTAATATTTTAGTGAGTAAATGTGCTTTGACGAAGCTACATAGTTATATTATGAATCCTTAATTGCAATTACATGAGATAAAAGCTTTCTTATGCTTTGTAGTATGGAAAATTTACACTCTAAAAAGACTAACATTCAAATCCAAGATTCACAGGCTTGCTATTTATGATTACCTTGTTGATCATGATTATTTTCTTAATTAAGGTTTAAGCTAAGAAAATTTGGGATTAGCATTAATCCCTAGCCTCAAAACCCTAAAATGTATGTGAAATTAAAGTACAAGAATGGCCTAGGGACCCAGGGATTGAGACAATAATATTGCTGGTAGTTGATTGGGAAAATTCACTACAATTGAAAAACGTCATCAGAACCTTGGGAACATGGACCTTGAATGGTTTTTGATGTTGATTTAATGAAATCACCTAGGGTTTTGGATCCGGGATAACGAAACAATATGGGTCGATTTATGTATAAATGATTTATTAAGGCACATGATTGGGGATATGCTATTGGGCTTGAAACTTTGTAGCACAAGGAGAACCACACAAAGCCTAGGATCCCATAATTATATAAAAATGTGTTTGTGTATGAAAATTAAATCAATATAAAGGTTTTAAACTAAAATAAATAGTTGTGAGAAAAATTAAATACAGGGATTTAGACATGAAAATTTTCAAAAATATGAGGGTACCCATTATTTTTTTTTTAAATACATAAATGGGGGGGGGGTTTCATTCCATAGCTATTCACACGAAAAATGACTTTCAAGACCCCTCACATGTGAAGTTTTTTGAAACTTTAAATTTCAAAGACCTTATTCAAACCTAATTGACCCAACCTAATTAACTTAAGACCAACCTATACTAACCTAATTGTTATCATGGATAACAAGAGGAAAATTCTTACCCAAGGATTATCAGTTAAGTCTTTACAAACAAATGCAGAACCTCAGTAAAAGGTTGCTGACTGTGAGAGAGTATACAAAAGAGTTCTATAAGGTTAACTTGAGAGTAGGTTATATAGAAGATAACTCTAAAAAGACAGCTAGGTACATCAATGGATTAAGGATGGAAATTCAAGAGGAGATTATCATGTTATCTCCTAGCACCATGGATGGGGCCTATCAGTATGCTTTAAGAGAAGAAGAGAATATAGTCAGGAAACAAACCTTTGGTAGAGGAAAAGGATCTCCAAAAGAAGAGGGAAAACAACTGGATGAGGGAAGGCTCCAGCTTACAAGGATGAAGTTGGTAGTTCTAACCCGTAAGAAAAAGTAGGGAAATGATATGAGCCTAGAGGTGGAAGACCCTACCAGCGAGGTAGAGGTAGAGGTAGAAGAAGAGATTCAATATACAGATGTTACAAATGGAACAAACTAGGCCATCAATCCTATGGCTATCCTGATAATGAGAATGCAGGAAAAAGAGGAAAATATGTTGCAAAAGGAAAGCAGGCAGAAGCATAAGTTCCTGTAGTGGAGAATGTACCTGAGGTTGGAGAATATATTCTCATGAAAAAGGTGCTATTGAAACCAGAGAAGTAAGTGGCATATTCTTCACAAAGGAAAGATTTATTTCAAACTACATGCAAAGTCCAAGGGAAGTTTTGCAAAGTAGTTATTGATAGTGGAAGCACTGACAATTTGGTGTCCACTGAAATGGTGAAAAAGTTGAACACTAAGAAGGTCAAGAATCCAACACCCTACAAGGTGTCATGGTTGCATAAAGGAAAAAAAATGCTGGTTACTGAGAAAAGTGAAGTGGATTTCCAAAGAGGCAGATATCAAGACAAAATGACTTGTGATATCATGCCTATGGATGTGTGTCATGTGCTGATGGGTAGACCTTCACAATTTGACGGGAAAGTAGTGCATGATGGAAGAAAGAACTGCTATAAGTTCGATATGGGTGGTATTCAACATACTTTGTTTCCTTTGCAAGAAGGGAATGGAGTTGCAAAGAGTGATCCAAAAGCTCTATTGCTTGGTGGAAAAGAGTTCTTACAACAGATGACAAAAGAAGAGGTGAGTTATGCCATTGTTTGTAAGCCAAAATGTGAATCTGCTAATACTTTCATTTCAGATCTTCCAATAGAAATTAAAAATATTTTTTATCAGTAACACATAAGAATGGATTTTGTGTTGCAATTTCCACACAGTCAGTCTAAATAAGTAATGAAACTTATAACCATGGCCACTGGTTGAATATAGAATGGGGTCTGTTGATGCGACAAGTCCTAGTTTGATTTTTCGGATGAAGCACTATAACTTGTGGATGAAGAACCATCACCGTCACTTATGGATGAATCAAGGTCACCGTATGTGGTGAGTCCTATGCTGAGTAAGTGTTTTCAATGCGCTGGTACTGAGTGATTGGGATTTCGGTGGGGTATTTTGTTGAGTGCAGGGAGACCAGGTCGATGCACGTGATGAGTTAATGGGTTGATGGGAAGGGTGTGGGGTTGGGAGGAGGGTTTGGGGTTGGGATAAATGTTGAGTGCAGGGAGACCAAGCCAATGCGCGGGAATTAGAAGTAGTTTTGGTTTTTTGAATTTTTTTTAGATATTTTTTTGTTTTATATTTTTATTTTTAATTTTAATTTTTAATATTGGTTATTTAATATATATAGCTATATTTAAGTTTAATTTTATATATAGTTTAATTTTTTCATTCAGTAGTTCTTCCATTGCATTGTTTCCTCTCACCTCTGGCTCGATGAGTTTCCATATGAAGATCAAGTTAAAATAAATTCCTTAAGAATATCTTAGACAAAGTCCTTTACTATTGAAGGTAAATGAAAGAGAACAAACCAACTGAAAACATATAAATACATGCCTCGTACATTTCAACATTTTGATATCATTAATGTTCTTCTTCATCCAACTCACCATCCATATCATCGTGTCCAGAATTCATGTTCAAAGGATTGGCCATGTCAACATCATGATCATCATCGTCTATATCATCATATGGAACATCGTCTCCCACATTTGGTTTGACCTCTTCAAGTTCTTCGTCCGACGTATTGTCAATATCATCTAGTTCATCCATAACATTTTCTGGATTAACATATCCTTGAACTTATTCAGCGTATTCATCTGATGCATGAACCCCTTGCTCCTCTACATCATCTTCTTCTTCAATATCATCTTCTTCCACTACATTATACTTTCCCGGCCTTCCTCTTGGATCATATCTAACAACATAGGACCAGCCTGGTTTACCTGGAACCTCTCAGTAAAATACTTGTTCACATTAGCTTGGAATAACATAGGGCTCTGAGCCTGGCTCAACATTCCTTGTATAAACCATGGTAAATCCGTTAGCATTTTGAATAACAGTTCTATCACGATCACGTTCATTGATTCATAGCCTGTGCCATTTGACATCAAACACAACTAATTTGATGGATTTAAAGTCACATTGAAGTATATCACCGAGATACCCATAGTATCAATTTGCAGATACTTCTGGATATCTTTCACCTCTATATGCAACTTTCTCTACCTGAAATACTACAGTTATCCCACTATCTGAATTTGTCATATTTTTATCCAACCTTTTGATGTGAAATTTGCGGCCATTGCACCACATTGCCTTGAGGTGTTTCAACTGCAATATGAAAAACACGTAAAAAATACATTGTTATTATTTGATAAACATATTTATACTTGGAAATTTTACAAATTAATAAAAAATCATGCCATATGCATCAATATAATAGTGAAAAAATAAGTAGTATCTAGGCGAATTATATGCTTTCCTAGTAATGTACTAAACCATGTACTAAATCAATTTCCCTTTGTGTAATATTGGTATCTCCACTACGTTCAAATATGTTGAATAATTTAGACACACCATACCATGATAACCTACCATTATTAGCTTGTTTTCATCATTCAATCCATACCTTCATCTAATCGACATTGTTTGCAATGTATAAATGTATTGCATCCCACTCTCGACCGGTTGTATTAAAATAAAACAGTTCACATGCATATATATAATTAGTTAACACATTAAACCTCTATAATATTGGATTGTGAATGAAGACTAAAAACTAAATAAGCATCATATACACACACAAAAAATTCAATTGTACTATAAATCTCTTTTATATACTTACATCTCACTTTCCTCATTGTACCTTTCCCTGATAGGTGCTCCACTTAAAAATTGTTCGTGGAGTTGACATCCCAAATGTGATCCAATACATTGATAATTTTTCCTATTGTTAGACTATATTGAATAATATAAACCATGGTTTGATATACCATATATCCATCTACCATAGAACCCTCAGGACGTGCTCTTTGTCTGACCAAAGCCTTCAAAGATTTCAAGTGCCTCTCAACCACCTGCATTGATCTCATGTGTACAGGTCCACACTTTTCAATCTCCTCAACTTGGTGTATGAGGTAGTGTTCTTGTGCATTGAAAAATGTTGGAGGTAGATACTTTTTCATTTCACACATTAGAAGAGCAATTTGTTTCCTCTAATACTTTATATCTTCTTTATCGATTTCTTTAGATGACAACCATCTGCAAATGAAACAAGAAAATCACAAGTTTCAACAATAAGATATATAGTACATTACAATTAAAACACATGCAATGAAATATAAGTTAATGTACAAAAAATTATTAAGCAAATTACACTTTGCATATAAATTTCCACTGACCCCGTGTATTTTCCAAGATCATATATAACTTGTTTGACATTGTTGTCAAAGTTGTCTGGGAGAGATAGAGGTAGAACATACCGTAACAAAAAAAATAATCAATGATTATTTATTCTAAAATAAGTATAAAACAAAAATACTAATAAGATGTTTCACCATTAATGTACAAATATATACACCAAAATAATAACCTTAAAGAATGTATGCCAATCATGAGTCTTTACCCCACATATTTCACCTTTCTTTGTTAGGATATTCTTTACGTTTGAAGAAAATACTGTGGGAAATTTTATTTTTTCAATAACCTCTTTAACATCCTTGCTTTGTTGCTCCATCAATAACCATGGAAGGGAACTTAGATTTTAGCTGTCTCTATCGATATTTGAATGAATCACACTTTGCATTGCATGACTGGCCTCCTTAATGTCATTACAAAGTTTGAAATTTTTTTCTTTATCTCTCCTTCCATATAAGATTCACCATAAGTTCTATGTTACATTCTTCCCAATGTGCATTGTATCAAACAAATGAAAAATCTCTAGGTGCTCATAGTAGGGGAGCCTACTGAATTTCTCAGGATATATTTTCATTCCTGGTGGTAGTGCCCCGTTATTAATGCCTTTTTGACCTGCAAGGTGAATCATAGTTTAAGATATTATAACAACAATAACTGTCAAATAGTACAATGAAGAAAATGCAATAAAAATATAAAATAATCCAAACATTTCAAGTATAATGACAAATAGATGATTTAATCCATACCTTGAGAGATTCTATTATATTGTAACTTCCATAGACCTTGTGTCATTCTCCATGGTCTTAATCCAGTCTCTTCTTTCCCATTGAATATATGTTTTTTGGTTATTCGGTACTTATGGTTCTTAGAGAGGAAGTTTCTATACTCATCAAACACCTCCTTTCCTAGGCTTCTTGAACGACGAGATTTCAATTTAGGACCACAAAATAGACAAGAAATTTTACCCTTTGTTTGAATACCTACAAGAGATGGATTAATTTTTATTTCAATTATTAATTGAAATATGTATAATGAATGGACTATTTACAAAAAAATGCATGAAATGAACTTCATAAAACTAGTAAACACTATTAAAGTGCATGGTCATGTTATAATATACCACATAAATGTGTTAGCCCTTGGGCATCTTGAATTTTCCATACAAGCATTGCATGGAATTCAAATTCCCTTTGTGCATCTGTTGGCCTAGAGATATCATACATAGTGATGCCCTTCCATAAGTATAGTAACTAGAAGATAAGAGGCTCGATATATACATTCATATCTTTGAACTAGTACTTACCTAATTGATGGAACATACAACACATAATTCCCAAATATATGAGTCACAAAAAAATGACATAAATATAAGACATGATTGAACATATATGAGTAAACACAAAAATATAAGACATAAGTATGAAACAAACAAGACAAATCATGATAAGTTATTGTGTAAACGAATATATTTATTCTAAACAAAATAATTCCCGGAACAATCATTGTCAACATTATGTGCTCCCTCTTTATTGAAATCCAAGGAGGAATGTTATTTTTTATAACAAAAACGGGCCACATCAAGTAAATAGATCTTATCTCTCCAAATGGATTGAATCCGTCAGTTGCTAATGAGAGCTTAATATTATGAGGGTTATTGTGTAAATGAATATATTTATTCTAAACAAAATAATACCCGGAACAATCATTGTCAACATTATGTGCTCCCTCTTTATTGAAATTCAAGGAGGAATGTTATTTGCTATAACAAAAATGGGCCACATCAAGTAAATAGATCTTATCTCTCCAAATGGATTGAATCTGTCAACTGCTAATGAGAGCTTAATACTACGAGGTTCTTCTTTAAACTTTGGTCATCTTTCCTCTATATTCGTAAATGAAGATCCATCTGCAGGCATTTGAAGAACGCCATCTTGACTTCTTTTCATTGCATGGTAATACATAAATTGTGTTATGCTTTTGAACTTGACCAATTGTCGCAAGCATGGAATTATCGGAATATAACGAAGAACCTTTTGAGGCACCCTTTTTGTTACTTTATTGGTTTGATATCTACTCATCACATTTTGGGACATATGAATGGGCAAGTCTCTTTTTCCTTAAATAATAGAATTTTTATTCTTTGAATATGAAAATACAAAGACAGTTTCGCAGATAAATTTGAGATTATTTATTTTATGGTTTAAGGGTCTATCTTTTAATTTTTTAAATAAATAATGTGACCATTCTTACAATTTTTTAAATGACACTTTTTTCCTCACAACCATTTGGCCTATTAAAAATATGCAACTACGATAAAATTCCACTTTGGACAACTCACTTGATGGATATAATGATTGCATTGAATTCCTCTTTTTGATAGGATAAAAATTTACCTAAAGAACACTCAAATTGGATAAGGGAAAGTGTATTTATGAATAAAATCCCACATGTGCATATTTGATAAGGTCAACCCTAAATCAAATTGGACCCCCTTGGAAGGATATAAATACAAGTGACCTCTACCTCATTTGGACATCATTATGAGCCACTCTTCTATATTGGTTTTTGGCTCGCACAGGTATGAGGCTCATCCGCAGAGGATCAGGTTCACTCTGAGGTGAAATTGCAGGGTATAAAGTTTGCATCTCATTTAGGGTTTTGGGCCACAATCGTAAGCACAACACATGATGGATTTGACCATAGTCACACGCACAAAAGATCATCCATGCGACTAGAGACTTCCAGTCACATGGACACCTCACCATCCATGTGACTGGGAATTAGGGTTTTTAAAACATGATTGTAGACCCCAGTCCAGGATTAAAATAGAAACCATGAAATCATATGCACTCGCTCACAGTGTTTCAGAGAGCTACTGGGAAGCCATAATCACTCACATATAATCTTGAAGGATGCGACTGAGGATCTGAGATATATCTGGGAATATCCAACCATAATTGTTCTCTTACAGTGATCTAGATTTTATGCAGGAACGCAACAGAATACACATATAGCCATAGATACAGAGATGCAATGGAAATAATGCTTCATTTTATTAATAAAACAAATGACTGAAATAAACAGCTAGGGCACTGGTAGGTGTATCTCTGAGAAGAGATGTGGTGGCTACATGCCTCTGAACTGTGTTACAGAGATAAAAAATGGAAATGAGCGAGCAAGGGAAATGGTAGCGTATCCCTGAGAAGAGATGTGATAGCTATAGGCCTCCCCACTGTGTTACAATACAGATATGATGGGAACAAGCAAGCTAGGGAACTGGTAGCATATCTTTGAGAAGATATGTGTCGGATACCAACCCCTGAACTGTATTACAATGAGGCTCGAAGGCCTGTTTATTGTTGAGAAACAATGTAAAATCCAAAACGTCCAAAAACCTAACCCTAGGAGATGAAGCGCCAAAACTGTGGGTCCTGTTATCACTCAGGTTTTCCTAGAAGTTGTGTAAGAGGAAAGTATACCCGAGGTAACCACAAACCAACCTTTTAGATGCAGAATCTAGCCAATCTGCATCTAGAGAGGGCTCTCTCTTTATGATTTATCTTTGTTTTTGGAAGGTTTTAGGCTAGTTATAGATTCAAAGTTTGTTTTGGGAAAATTGGTGGAATTCACAAACTAAGGGCAAGGTTGAGGGCTTTCAGTCCATTGGGCTATGGAGTCAAAGGATGGCTTTAATGGATTTCTATTCTAGGCACAAGATGGTATTACAGGGCAAGATAGCTAGGCAGAGAACAATCCTTAAAATTTAAAGTGGATGGGATGATCTTGAAGGGATGAAAGGCAGCTAAGAATCTTTCACCATGTTCAAAAGAAAGAAGTGAAATGACTACAAACAAAGAGCAATGAAGGATTCTTTATTATAGTAATAAACAATGTTTAAATTAGCAAAGCAGGAGCATTTAAGAATTCATGCTTATAACTAATTTAGAAAACATTAAGAATAATCACATTTGAAAACAGAGTACAATTAAGCAAATTATGTTTCAATCCTTTATGTAAATTATTCAGAAATGGATATGATGGTATTATAAGCTAATATAGTATTTCAGACAAAAGGTAGAAAAACTTATTGAACTGTAGTCCAACACATGAATCCTGCAACAAGTCCAGTGCTTTAAATCATCATCCAGTAAGCCACAAGTAAATTTCTCCAAAAAACTTTTATTCCGAAAATCTCAATGTTACAGCAGAGTAATAGAATCCACCCTCAACACTCTCTTTGAGGGTTTATTTATACACAAAATAATCTTAAACAATCTTACACTATCTTAGCCAATAATCTAGGCTGACTTAAAGCATAATTTACAAACGAACAAGAGACAAATGGTCTCGTGGATAAAATAATGGGCAACTGCCGATGTGCTGTTCCTTTCTTCGTGGATGTGTTGGAGGTAATGTGCTGAAATAGAGCTCTGTGTTGTCCCTTGCAGTATTTCTTTGGCTTGTTGGACACTCTTTATTCCACGGATACTCTTTAACCTTTTCACCTGATACTCTTTCATCTGTTTTCCTAATACTCTTTCATCTGTTTTCCGGTTTTTACCATTTACTTGATAGTAAAGATAAATTCTCATCCTGAAAACAACTTTTATAGAATTTCCAACATTTCCTTCCACCATCGATCATCTGGTATCATAGTTCTTTTGAGCTTTCTTAAAGTTTCATCTGCTTCAGTAAGTTTATAAAAGGTAGGCTCATTCGGAAATAGATACTTTATTTCATGTTCCAGATGAAATAAATTCCTCACTTTATCATAGATACTTTTCCCGGTTGGTAATGTCGATTCGGACGAGCTACTAGAACAAGCAGCTGTATTTTTAGCATGAGCCTTTATTCTCTTCTCATAGGTTTCCAAGTCTATTATTTGATCTTCTGTGAGCATGGGACTTGGTAACCCACTATCCAACAAAGCTTGAAATTTCTCTCTGAAAATGTTGATGTCAACCAAAATGTCTGTGCACTTCCTTTCCAAATTTTGCATGAAAGTCCTCTTGGTGAAAACTCTCTTTACTTCCAAAACTGTGCCTATCCTATCATCAATTCCTAACAATGCAAGCTGTTGCTTTGTTATGGAATTCAAAAATTGGATGAGCTGATTGGCCTGCTCAGGCCTGCCTCTCAATTCATTTCTGGTTCTGTTTATTTCTTCTTGGGCTATTTTAACCAACTCATTTTGCTCAAAAATAGCTTGAATAGAGGGCCAAATACCCTTTATTAACTCAATGATGTTACCCCAAAGAATGTCATTTATTTCGTTTAAAGGTTTCTCCAATGAAAGATCTTTTTCCAAAGCCTGAACCAATTTTTCCAACCTTTTTATCTCCCTGGTGTTATCAGCAGCTGTCTTTTTAGATGTGTCATATTTTTCCTCCAATTTTACTAATTGCAATTTTGTTTCTTGGAGTTCTGTGACCCTCAGTTGCAAACTCTCCATTTGTTTTATTAAGTCCTCAGAACTTAAGCCAGAAGTATTCACTTGAGATGGCTGTATCTGCTGCCCTGTTGTTGTAGTACCTGTTGTTGAAGTCTGCCTGATAATTTCCTGTTCCTGCAATGCTTTTTCCAATTCCTTCTCTGTTTCATTTAGTCGCTCAGTCATATTTAGGAGCAACTCCATCATTTCTTTCTGTGAATTCCCTTTTATAACTTCTTGGGTCTGAGGGTGCCTCAAGGCTGGTAATTTTAGCTGCTTTCTGAGTGCAGCTATATCATCCTCTTTCTTCTTTATCAATGCCTCAATACCTTTAATGTCTTTGGGATTGTGACCCAAACCAATGATTATTTCTTCTAAAGACTTTATTCTATTATCTTTGGCCTGTGAAGAGGCCTTCTCAATTTGCAATTGTGTAGTAGTGTTATTCAAAGAATCCTGCAGCGTTATAGCTGCCATGGCCTTGTTGGTGAGAGTAGAATAGACCATTTCCCCAGTTTGTCTGTGTAGCTCTATCTGGTCCAGGGGATGGATATCTTTTGCCAAAACTTCAAAGTTTGTTCTGATGTAATCTGCTGCTGAAGTGGGCTTTGGCACCTTTGTTTTGAAGTGGCTCATCAGCATTTTGCCTTGTGAAAGGTCAAACGCTGACATTAGCCTTTCTTGATTATGGGGAGCCAACTTCATATACTGATCATATACCTTCATTTTCAATGGATCATTCTTTGTTTTAATATTAATGAAGGTTCTTTTAATATCTCCAGTGTCTGTCTTTGGCGGTCTGAAAGAAGATACTTTAGTGCTTAATTGCTTTTGTAAAGCTTTCCCTTTCTGGCTTATGTTGGTTTCACTTGTTGTGCCAGTTTGCTGACTATCTTCCCTTCCATCATCAAATACTTCATCTATAATTTCTACATCTGGAGGTAGATCTGATTTGTGTTTTTTAGTTTGATGTACCTTTGAGGCTCCTTTTGGAGGTGTGGTATCTGGAGCCTGCCTCTTCTTCCCTATTTCCACATTTAATGGAGTTTGCAACTCTGGAATTTGTGTGTGCTTTGCCTGTGTAGGAGAAGCCTGTGATTGTTCTGGTGCTTTGGAAGTCTGTGGTTTTTCCGCCATGACCAAAGTTTCAATGACCTGGATTACAGGTTCTTTTCCTTTACCCTTGGGTTCTGTTGCTACTGATGAACTGCTTTCCTGTAGTGCTTGCTGTAGAGTTGTTGCTGAGGATGTGCCAATGTAGGGTACCTGCATTTGACCACACGTTTCTAGGTCAAAGTTCTTCTCAACATCTTTCATAATTTTATTCATTTTGTCTGCTTCACTTTCTTCCTCAACAAGTGTTCCTTCAACCCATTCATCTTGATTTGCATACTGTTCCAGATCAGGAATCTTGTGGTGTATATAAGGAGATGATTTATTCTTTAATCTCTTTTCACAAATAAAACCAAAGGGGTCATAAGGAACCCAACGGAAAGATGTCTGGAACTTTTTCTCTAATAGAATTTCTGCTTCTCTCTCAGCCTCCCTAGAATTGCAGATGAAAGGACCTAATTGGCTTTTGATCCTTAATTGAGCTTTCTTCTTTACATTACAAAAATGGATCACATCTGAATTGTTCATTTGCCTGAAGTATTCCAAGGCAAAAATCCTCATTGGTACATATCTGGGTAACCTGAATGGATGTAATTCACATCCATAGATCCTGATGACTCTATGGTTTTGATACAAATACCAATCCCCAACCTTATAACTCTTTGACAGTTGCAAGGTCTTTCTAATTTCATTGCTGAGTCTTGGGGGAGGAATTCCTGTTAACAAAGTTGTTGCAGGATATACAAACTGATCAATGAATTCTGAGTAGGAGTAGGGAGAATCAGAGGAAAAATGAATGATGGGGGACCAAAATATGACTGGCCTGGGATTTCCCTTGGCATCAAGTTTTTGAACAGGGAAAGGGAACCTTTCTG
Source organism: Pinus albicaulis (assembly GCA_034641835.2). Classification (NCBI taxonomy): domain Eukaryota; kingdom Viridiplantae; phylum Streptophyta; class Pinopsida; order Pinales; family Pinaceae; genus Pinus; species Pinus albicaulis. Next base: position 735,703,762 of record CM076570.1, on the reverse strand, counting down.
ACTGATAATAGATCATAAGATGATAGATAACGGAGGAGTACTTAAACACTTTTTCAGTACCTAGCCTTATGAATTGATCATGGATCTTGTTGGCTATGAAGGAAGCAAAGTCATATTTAATCTCAGGAGGTTGCCCAGGAGTAAAAATGGATAGCAAAGCCAAGGTTATCTCATCCACATATTCACTGGTGTTGAATCCTAAGAAAAAAGATATTATATTTACAATGAGCCTTCCCAATGTATTGAAATAGTAAAAACCATAGGGGGGAGACCCTTTTGGCTGATGCTCAGGTAACATGAAATGTTGACACATGGATTTTAGCTTCTCTGGGGTTAATTTCCTGGTTTTCTCAATCAATCCTTCCATGGAAAATGGTGCTAACTCTTGGTCTGGTTCAAAGTGCAACATGGCATTGATAGCCTGTGGAGTGATGGGAAACAGAACACTTTGATCAGGAGCTAATACTGCCCTCTGTGTGGGATCATAGTTTGAATGATAGTAATGAATGATTTTTGGGAAAATAAGGACTGAAGGAATAAGATACCTTGGGAGATTGGATTCCCACAACCCTATAAGATCTTGCCCCTTTGAGTATTCGTCTCTGCAGCGACAATAGCTCAATAGGGGACTTTCATCAAAATTCAGGTCTTTAATTTGGAAATCTTCATCTATCAAAGGTAAATAGTCCAATTCACGGTGAGGAGCATTCAATGGAGTGATATTCAGAGCTGCAGGGGCCTCCATTTTGGTTCTTGTGGATTCAAAATGGAGGTTTTGGTTTTTTCTTACAGGCCAGGCGGAATTTCTAAAAATGAAGGAAATTGGCACAGCTCGCCAGTTCAGGGAACAATTGCACAGTCTTAAAACTTCTGGAAAGGGCTCAGTGACGATTTTTAACCACTATTTCAGAGAAAAACAAAGAACACTGAGTTTTATTTGCAGTCGGGGCGGAAAAGGATAAATACCTGCTTTTAGACGGAAGCTGGTTCTTTAACAGGTAACAGGTAATGGCAGGACTATTCTTCAACACGGGCGCAGCGGAATCTTGGAGTGAATTGGTCAATTGCAGTGGAAATTTGAAAATCGCAGCGGGAGCTCTGTCGTTTTCAGAATAACGAAATAACAGGAAAAATATGGAAAAAATGGCTTTAAAAAGAGTTTTTTATTTTTTCGAGGGATGACGTCATCGACATACGGGAGTGACGTGTGCAAGGTCGGGTGGTAAGCGGTAAGCGGGAAGTCCCCGCACCGCTTTTGGTCGAGGGTGGTATTGATCGCGGGGGGAGCGATTCCACAGAACGTTTGCCACGTGGATGTCTGACTTTTCAAATACCGCTCGTTCCCCGCTGATTAACATTCTCACAAAGGATGGCTAGCGGGGTTAGCGTGGACCATTGATCTATGGAGGGTTGATCCGACGGCTGAAGCGATGGGGGAATAGGCGGAGGTTTCAGATGTGGGCCCGTCGGGTTTTAAACACTTTTTAACGTTGTTTAATCGCTCCGGGGAATATTTAATAAGCGGATAAAAGGTTATTTAATTAGTCCTGATGACTAATTAATCCCGAATGTGTAAGAAATGGGTTGCGGCGGGGTTGGTTAGGTGGAACGCCAGGTGGACAATCCACGGTGGCGCAAGACTTCTCTGAAGTTTTATTCATATTTTTTGGCGTTTTAAACATACATATCGCATGTTTAAAGTTTTTATGTATAGATTTTATTATATGGTAACCAAAAAACGTTATTTAATTACCATAAGGGCGGGATTATAATATATTGATAATTTTAACCAAAGGGCATATAATGGGTTTTTATTTTAAATGCGCGGGGATATAAAATACTTTGGTTAAATTTTATAATAGGGGGTTTTTTGGGTTATTTATAAAAAGGGATTTATATACTTAGGATAGGGCATTTTTACTAGGGATTTAGTAAATAGAGTTAAATGTAAATATGACAAAGGGACAAGGGAACTCAAAAAACTTTGCACATCTAAGAAAGTGACAATTTCTGAAGTAAATTACAACATCTCATTTTCCACACTTAAACTTAGAATAGTAAGTTATTTTGAGGGATTTTTATGGAATTTTGCATAATTTTCCTAAGCAAAATGAGATTTTACTTAGGACAAGGTTAAAGGTGAATGATTATAATGATGAATTATCTCAAGTACTTAGGTCTTTTTGATCATTAGGCCGAGGGTCCGGTCCCTCCAAAAGTCAAGGAAATGCCTTGAGCCCTTTTGATCTCCAAGTACCCTAGTACTTTGGGGGAAATTAGTAAAACTTTTAAGGGGAAAAGTGATGAGGGAAGTTAATGAGTTTGACTTTGCTTGCTGTGATTTTCCAGTATATTTCCTGCTTTAGTACTTGTGATGAAAGTAAAGGATCAAAAACATGTAGCAGCATCATTCATCAGGTAACACTTTGCAGCACCATCTACCTACCCTATCTACTTAACACTACCATTTTCTCTTCTTTATTAGGGTGCATTTAGACTTGCAAACCCTTTTCAATCTTTTTCTTTTTACATGATAAATCTATCTAATTCTACCCTTATTGCATCCAAGGGCTCAGATTAAGCTGTTGAGCACCTTTTATTTACTCTAACCTAGCTACTTATCTGCCAAGATTAAACTGTTTGGTTAGATATTTATTCTCTAATCTATAACATGAAATTGAAATATGAGTAAGCCAAGTTTAAACAGTTTGACTTATTCATGAATTGTGGCAAAGGTTTGACAAGCTGCACACAATTGATTTATTACAAAAATGAAATAGCAGTGGCATTTGGATTTGCACACTTTCCTTGGTCTATTTTTTCTTGGGGTTCATTTCTTTCACTTTTTTGACCATTTTATTCTTTTTACCCTTTGATCTTTCTTTTAGGGTATACCCTCTTTACATTTTTTAACTTTTTTTGATTTTTTGGTTTTTTAAGAATATGGAACACCTTTGCTCAAGAAAGAAGGTTTGAACATATTCCATAGTTCAATCAAGACAATCATGAAAGATGAAACCTATTGGTATAGGAGGCTAACACTGGCTCCACTTGGGGATGGCTTTTCCTTGTGAAAAGTCAAGAACAGCAGGTCAGATGCCTCAAAATGTCTTTTAACTTAAAGTATGAAATCTTCCTTCTTCTGGTAGCTTTATTTTACATATGATAGTGAAACTCTTGAAGCTTAGGGCCTTCACTTCGGGCTTCAACTTCCAGAAGTCACCATCCAATCCAAACTGCATTAACAAAAACAAAACAAAAAACAATATATTATGTACAAGTTAGAAACATTAAAAACTCTAATAAATGGGATCAAAATAATGCTTGAGCATTCGACCATTGACTGGTCCTTCTTCAACTTTTGAATTGTCCAAGTCCTTCAAAAAGTAAGTGTTGTTTCCCTGCAAGGCATGAATGATATAAGGCCCTTTCCACAAGAAATCAAACTTTCCATGTTTCCCTTTTTCTTCTCTTTTAGAATCCCATCTTAGGACCTTGTCTCCTAATTGAAAATCCTCTGCTTTAGTCCTTTTATCAAACATTTTCTTTAGCTTTTCCTGTAAGACTTGTGATCTTTGGTATACCTCTTCTCTGGTTTGCTGCAGGTGGATTGTTTGATTAATTCTTCTTTGAATGTCATTTGGTTCCACTTGAGCCTCCTGAAGTAATTTCATAACAGGGATTCCTAAAGATGATGGGAATCTTGCTTCCAGACCATAAACTAACTCATATGGACTAGTCCCAATAGATTTCTTAGTTGTAAGTATGTCTGCCCACAATGCATTGGTCAGTTTCTTGTGCCAGTTCTTTTTATTTTCCTCCAACAATTTCTTAATGATATTGATCAAGCTTTTATTGGAGGATTCTGCTAGTCCATTACCCTGAGGGTAATAGGCTGTTGAATGGCCTAAAGTAATATGATATTTATGGCAGAAACTAATCATTTTCTTTGATTTAAATGCAGCAGCATTATCTGTTATAATTTTTTCTGGACATCCAAATCTTGAAAGTATGTTTGTTTCTAAAAATCCTATGATTACAGAATCATTGGATTGTCTACATGGGATGGCTTCAATCCATTTGGTGAAGTAGTCTGTGGCAGTTAAAATCCATCTGTGTTGCCCTGAAGAAGGGGGATGAATTTCTCCAATAAAATCTAAACCCCATTGTTGAAAAGGTTTTTCTGTGGAAACTGGTTTTAAAGGCAATGGTAACAACTTTCTTTTACCCTCAAATATCTGACACTTGTGACAACTTGTTACAAATTTCTTAACATCAGAAAATAATGTTGGCCAGTAAAACCCAGCCCTCAAAATTTTGTCTGCAGTAGATTTCCAGTAGAGATGTCCTCCACAATCCCCTGCATGAAATTCATTAAGCACTTTATCAGCTTCATCTTTTAAGAGACAATTCAATAAAATTCCTTCATGATTCTTCCAAAATAGAGTGCTATCTAAAATACAATATTTCAAAGAGGTCATTTTTAAAAATCTTCTTTTGGTTCTGGACAACCCTGGAGGAGTTTGCAGGTTTAATAAAACATGAATTATATCAGTGTACCAGGGTGAATCTAAGAAAGCTTGACTGATCTGAGGAGTCGCCATCTCCTGCTCGTTATCCAGTTCATTGATGTCTAGGGCTTGGCAATTGGTTTCTGTCATGAGTTGTGCTAAACCTTGGCCCTTTATAAGTTTTGTTGGCTTGATCTCAATATCATATTCCAAAATGGTAGCTATCCACTTACCTCGTTTACCTTCTATGCCATCTTGAGTCAAAATATCTTTAACTATAGCATTAGGCACATATGCTATCACATGAGAATATAATATGTAAACTCTGAAATCTTTGATTGCTTTTACCAATGCAAAAGCCTGTTTTTCCATAATATTGTATTTTAGAGATGCATCCCTCGGTGCTTTACTAAAAAATTCTATTGGCTTTTCACACCCTTGGTCATCTTTTTGAAGTAAAACAGCTGCAACAGTATGTTCAGAAGCAAATGAAAAAATAATAAAGTCTCTATCAAATTTAGGACTGGTCAGAACTGGTGTTCTTGTTAAAGCCATTTTAATTTCCTCGAATGATTGTTTGGCTTCTACAGTGCAGTCAATGCTTGAATCTTTCCTCAACATGTTAGTTAGTAATCTAAGTAACTCTGCTAGACTAGAAATGAATCTTCTCAAGAAATTTATTTTTCCTATGAATGCTTGCAATTCTTTTATGTTTCTGGGGTGGGGTATTTGCAAAATTGCTTGAATTATTTCTGGATCAATCCTAATGCCATCTTTAGAAATAATGTGTCCTAAAAGTTTTCCTTCTTCCAAACCAAACAATGACTTCTTAGGATTCAAAGAAATTCCATATTTTCTGCACTTTATAAATACTTGCCTTAAATGATCTAAATGTTCTTGATCTGTTTTAGAAAAAACCGTTAAATCATCTAAGTAAATTACCAGAAAATCATGTATCTCTTTAGCAAAAGCAATATCCATTGCTCTTTGAAATGTAGCTCCTGCATTCTTAAGCCCAAATGGCATTTTGACATATTTAAACGTACCCCATGGTGTAGTGAATGCTGTTTTATCCTGATCATCAGGATGAACCAGAATCTGGTTGTACCCTGAAAATCCATCCAGTAGTGATATTCTCGAAGATCCTACTACCCTTTGCAGAATGTGGTCCATTTTCGGCAGAGGATAGTTTTCTTTTAAAGAAACTTTATTCAAATTTCTTAAGTCGACACACAATCTAATTTCTCCTGTCTTTTTTCTTGTTGGCACCAGGTTGGAAACCCATTCTGAGAATCTGATAGGAGCTATAATCCCTGCTTCAAACATCCTTTTGATTTCCTTTTCAATTGAGGGTAATAAAAAAGGATTTATTCTTCTAAGCTTTTGTTTAAAAGGTTTCTGGTCTGGTTTCAAAGGTATAGTGTGTTGAATGATGGATGTATCATAAGATTTGAGGTCTTCATAACTCCAGGCAAAAACATCCTGGAATTCTTTTAATAGTTCAACATATTTAACCTTCTGATCTTTTGGAAGAGATTTAGACAACTTAACCATTTTGGGATTTTCTGGGGTTCCTAAGTTGCATTCTTCCATATCGGCCTTTACAGGTTCCATTTTAGGTCTAAATGGAATATCATTTGAGTCAAACAGATCTTCCAAAGGTGTTAATCCTTTGGGTAATTGATTATCTTTTAAATTGATGATTTCTGTTTCATCATCTATGATCTCATCAGATTCCATGTGTTTCAAATTTTGCATGTCTTTTTCAGTGAATGTGGTTGGATGCAGCATATGAATTGCATTTTCTTTTGAAATTTCTATTTTTTGTTCTTTTCCTTGATCAGATTCATCAATAGTTATATCCTCATCTATATTACAGTTAGAAAACTCACTTTGAAGTGTCAAAAAATTATTGATTTGATTGTTATTCACAAATACTTGCCAATTCAAAATATTGTCTGGTATGGCAGGCCTATGCCTAATTTCAGCTGAAAACTGATGATTAGGGTCAAAAGGTAACTTGCATGTACTAGCAAACATTGCTAAACTGTGAGCATGCAAGTTTTGTTTCCTGGGAATCTTGGCAAGTTGGGCCTGTAAAAATGTGTTGAGAATCTCTACCATTGTCTCACGGTATTGTTTCAGTCTCATGTCTTTTGTTGCACATTCTCCTTTAATCTGTTGGATGATTAGTTCGGAGTCTCCTATGATTGATACCCTAATAGCTCCTAACTTCTTGACATGTTTAAGCCCTAATAAAAGAGCTTCATACTCTGCCATGTTGTTAGTGCATTTGAAATTCAACCTATAAGCATGACCATCTGCATAATTGTTCTCAACATTATGTAACCAAATCCCAGCTCCTGCCCCTAGTCTGTTTACTGAGCCATCAAACTCTAAATTCCATAGAATTTCATGTTCATAATCTTCATCGATTGTTTTAAAGTGTTTCTTGACAGGGGCTAGTTGTTTAGTTTCTTCAGGTATTTCTTGATCATCTGTTGTTTCTTTGTTTTCAGAGATTTCTTCAATTTTAACAGTGGTTTTGTTTATGATTTCCAATTCTGGAGCTTCTATTTCAGTAGGAAGATCTGACTCAGCATTGTATAAAATAAAAGAATCCATGTTAGAATGTACAGAGTAAACAGGGAAGTTTTCAGGCTTCTCATGGCTACTCACTAAGTACTTCATCAAGGTTTCTCTATATAACCTTTTAGGCTGACCAAATACTGAAATAGTTGCATATGACATGTCTAGTTGAATAGACCCTCCAAGCTTAGCACCCCACGATCTAGACAGTAACATACCATATTTAGGTGGAATATCAGCAACTACTATGTCCATTAAAACAGACTTAGCAGGGTATTGTACCAAAGTAACACACAGATCTTTAATCAAACCTAAACATTTTACCTGACTAGAATCAAATGAAAACAAATCTTTATACGGTCTGGTAATATCTAGATTTAATCTTTCCATTACTGCTTTTGGCATCAAATTGTGAGATGCTCCAGAATCTAGCATTGCATTATGGAGTATCTTGTCATGAACATTCAGGCTTACATAAAATGGAGGAGTTCCTCCACTTTCTGGTTTACCATTAACCTCGGGGCCAAAAAGAAGTTTGGGTTGATCATCAAGAATGTTTACTGAATCATCCAATCCAGTAATGTTAATGTTTAGGGACTTGGTAATCTGACTCCTATAGACATCATGTTTAGCCAATTCTGATAAAGGAACAGCTATCTTGAGTTTTCCTATTTCAGCCTCTAGATTAAAAGGTTTTTCTGTTTGAGTTTTAGTGTTTTGCACCGTTGGGTTTTCTCTGTTTTTTGGGTCTTCAATGTTTTTCTCTTTTTCATGGGTGAAGTTTTGTTTTGAAGATGTTTCAGGACTAACTTCTACTGTTTCTCCTACATTTCCTACAAGAGGAGATGTATTAGACTGTTGTTTGTTGTTTGGTTGGTTGTCTAAGACATCTTCAATTATTGGATTTGAAGAATTGGGAGTTATCCTAGACAAAATTTGTACTTGGGGATTGTTTTGTACAGGGGGAATGTTTTGTTTACCTTTGACATTTTGTTTTGTGGTTTTCTGTTTGTTATTCTCTGGCACATCAATCCTTCTACTTCTCAAATTATACTGTTTATGGACTTCATAGATTGCTGTGTCATAGCCTTCCTTGAAATCAAAAGTCTCTCCTGAATGAGTTTGGAATGTTTCAAGGATGTGGTTCTCTTGATCATCCTGGGATAGGAAGACTTCTGGTTCATTTTTGTCATCAGTTACATTATTTATTTCTACATCTTCTGTAGGTTCTTCAGAAGTTGAACCTTCAACAAAGTTTTCTTGGAAGGGTGGCCTAATGTTCTGATCAGGAACATTCTTTCCACTATTTTGATTCAGATTCCTCCTAAAGTTCGGGTTTCTTGCAACGTTTTGATTGTCAGTAGAAGATTTTCTTTCAATGGTTTCCACTCTGTCTCCTAATCTTTCCATACCTTTAATGATTACATCCAGTTTCTTTTCAAAAGCTGAAGGTTCTTCATTCATAGGCATTCTTCTCTCTGCCCTAGCTCTGGCCCGTTTCTCTATCAGATTTGCTTCTACACTCACCACTATGCTTTGCATTTCCTCTAGTGTTTGAGGAGCTCTTTCCCTAAGGGAATAAGCTATATCAGAGTCAAAACCATCTGGAAATTTAACCAACACGTTGTTAGGTGAGGGTCTTAGGTTTTGAGGAACTGCATTATATGATTCATTGAATCTTATGATGTAATCTTGTACGGTTTCGTTTGGTCTTCTTCTTAATTTCTCAAATTCTGATAGGATCTGGAGAGGATCCTTCTTTTTCTCCCATCTGTTCAAAAATGCCCTATACAAAGCTTCTAAATCAGCAATACTGTTCGGGGTAAGAGCCCTAAACCAAGTTCTAACTTCTCCAGTAAGACTCTGAACGAAAATTCTCATTCGGATATTATCAGTATCAATCTCATAAAACTCAAAGTAGTCAGTCATCCTTTTGGTGTGTTGTTGAGCTGTGTAAGTGCCTGATCCATCAAAAGGAGTGATCTTACTTTGATAATCTTGAGGTAACGCTGGAGGGTTGGCTGGTAACTGTAAAGGGGCATATCGATTGTCCATTGGAAGATAAAGTGGGGTGATAGGGGTTGATGGTGTGGCAGGGGGAGATGGAGGAGTAGAAGGGATAACAGGTGTTTGAAAAGTTTGAGAAAAAGTGACTGAACTTGGAGATGCTTCAGTAATCACAGAAATGTTTGAGCTTTCTTCAAAGGTTTGCTCGGTCTGAATAGAGTTATGTAATTCTCTGTCAAGATGATGTGAAACAAATCTGTATTGCAAATCCTCAAAGAACAATGGATCTGGAACTAATCTAGATAATTCAGTTTCAGAAAAATTCACAAACAAAGATGTTTCAAATCGTGCATCAAAAGGAATGTCATCAATATATATAATTTTCACAGGACAAGATGCAGATCTAGAAAGTGGTCTAGAACTTCCTGTACTCTCCTAACTTCCTCTTTCAGAACTTTCTTGACTTCCTTGTCTTCTAAGAATCCTGGGAATCAGATTTGGATTTTCAAATATTGGTGGTGGATTGGGGTCGGGGTTTGACCTAGTATGTCGAATCCTTTCTGAAGCCAGCTTTCCTAGACTATGTGTTTTTTGGGTTTTGGATTTTAATTGAAAAATAAATACAACTTCTACAAATTCTTCAAGAAATAATGATATGTGATTAATATTTCCTCAAAGATCTGTTTAAACTAGAGGATCTGATTGAAAATTTTGAAACTAAGGTTTCAATATATAAGCTAAATCAGATATAGACTGAAGCAGCATTTATTTACTTTTGCCATTGCAAAGCAAAAGCAATTTCAAAGGCTACCTGGATGATCTTCAGACTCTGTCTATAGCTTATAAGTGAACAATATTAACAAATAAAAATGATTCAGATCCCCAGTATGGTCGCCACTATGTTATCACTCAGGTTTTCCTAGAAGTTGTGTAAGAGGAAAGTATACCCGAGGTAACCACAAACCAACCTTTAGATGCAGAATCTAGCCAATCTGCATCCAGAGAGGGCTCTCTCTTTATGATTTATCTTTGTTCTTAGAAGGTTTTAGGCTAGTTATAGATTCAAAGTTTGTTTTTGGAAAATGGTGGAATCCACAAACTAAGGGCAAGGTTGAGAGCTTTCAGTCCATTGGGCTATGGAGTCGAAGGATGGCTTTACTGGATTTCTATTCTAAACACAAGATGGTATTACAGGGCAAGATAGCTAGACAGAGAACAATCCTTAAAATTTAAAGTGGATGGGATGATCTTGAAGGGATGAAAGGCAGCTAAGAATCTTTCACCATGTTCAAAAGAAAGAAGTGAAATGACTACAAACAAAGAGAAATGAAGGATTTATTTATTATAGTAATCAATAATGTTTAAATTAGCAAAGCAGGAGCATTTAAGAATTCATGCTTATAACTAATTTAGAAGAAAACATTAAGAATAACCACATTTGAAAACAGAGTACAATTAAGCAAATTCTGTTTCAATCCTTTATGTAAATTATTCAGAAATGGATAAGATGGTATTATAAACTAATATAAAATTTCAGACAAAGGGTAGAAACACTTGTTGAACTGTAGTCCAACACATGAATCCCGCAACAAGTCCAATGCTTTAAATCGTCATCCAGTAAGCCACAAGTAAATTTCTCCAAAAGCTTTTATTCCGAAAATCTCAATGTTACAGCAGAGTAATCGAATCCACCCTCAACACTCTCTTTGAGGGTTTATTTATACACAAAATAATCTTAAACAATCTTACACTATCTTAGCCAATAATCTAGGCTGACTTAAAGCATAATTTACAAACGAACAAAAGACAAATGGTCTCGTGGATAAAATAATGGGCAACTGCCGATGTGATGTTCCTTTCTTCGTGGATGTGCTGGAGGTAAGTGCTGAAATAGAGCTCTGTGCTGTCCCTTGCAGTATTTCTTTGGCTTGTTGGACACTCTTTATTCCACGGATACTCTTTAACCTTTTCACCTGATACTCTTTCATCTGTTTTCCTAATACTCTTTCATCTGTTTTCCGGTTTTTACCATTTACTTGATAGTAAAGATAAATTCTCATCCTGAAAACAACTTTTATAGAATTTCCAACATTTCCTTCCACCATCGATCATCTGGTATCATAGTTCTTTTGAGCTTTCTTAAAGTTTCATCTGCTTCAGTAAGTTTATAAAAGGTAGGCTCATTCGGAAATAGATACTTTATTTCATGTTCCAGATGAAATAAATTCCTCACTTTATCATAGATACTTTTCCCGGTTAGTAATGTCGATTCTGATGAGCTAGTAGAACAAGCAGCTGTATTTTTAGCATGAGCCTTTATTCTCTTCTCATAGGTTTCCAAGTCTATTATTTGATCTTCTGTGAGCATGGGACTTGGTAACCCACTATCCAACAAAGCTTGAAATTTCTCTCTGAAAATGTTGATGTCAACCAAAATGTATGTGCACTTCCTTTCCAAATTTTGCATGAAAGTCCTCTTGGTGAAAACTCTCTTTACTTCCAAAACTGTGCCTGTCCTATCATCAATTCCTAACAATGCAAGCTGTTGCTTTGTTCTGGAATTCAAAAATTGGATGAGCTGATTGGCCTGCTCAGGCCTGCCTCTCAATTCATTTCTGGTTCTGTTTATTTCTTCTTGGGCTATTTTAACCAACTCATTTTGCTCAAAAATAGCTTGAATAGAGGGCCAAATACCCTTTATTAATTCAATAATGTTACCCCAAAGAATGTCATTTATTTCGTTTAAAGGCTTCTCCAATGAAAGATCTTTTTCCAAAGCCTGAACCAATTTTTCTAATCTTTTTATCTCCCTGGTGTTATCAGCAGCTGTCTTTTTAGATGTGTCATATTTTTCCTCCAATTTTACTAATTGCAATTTTGTTTCTTGGAGTTCTGTGACCCTCAGTTGCAAACTCTCCATTTGTTTTATTAAGTCCTCGGAACTCAAGCCAGAAGTGTTCACTTGAGATGGCTGTATCTGCTGCCCTGTTGTTGTGATACCTGTTGTTGAAGTTTTCCTGATAGTTTCCTGTTCCTGCAATGCTTTTTCCAATTCCTTCTCTGTTTCATTTAGTCGCTCAGTCATATTTAGGAGCAACTCCATCATTTCTTCCTGTGAATTCCCTTTTATAACTTCTTGGGTCTGAGGGTGCCTCAAGGCTGGTAGTTTTAGCTGTTTTCTGAGTGGAGCTATATCATCCTCTTTCTTCTTTATCAATGCCTCAATACCTTTAATGTCTTTGGGATTGTGACCCAAACCAATGATTATCTCTTCTAAAGACTTTATTCTATTATCTTTGGCCTGTGAGGAGGCCTTCTCAATTTTCAATTGTGCATTGGTGTTATTCAAAGAATCCTGCAGCGTTATAGCTGCCATGGCCTTGTTGGTGAGAGTTGAATAGACCATTTCCCCAGTTTGTCTGTGTAGCTCTATCTGGTCCAGGGGATGGATATCTTTTGCCAAAACTTCAAAGTTTGTTCTGATGTAATCTGCTGCTGAAGTGGGCTTTGGCACCTTTGTTTTGAAGTGGCTCATCAGCATTTTGCCTTGTGAAAGATCAAACGCTGACATTAGCCTTTCTTGATTATGGGGAGCCAACTTCATATACTGATCATATACCTTCATTTTCAATGGATCATTTTTTGTTTTAATATTAATGAAGGTTCTTTTAATATCTCCAGTGTCTGTCTTTGGTGGTCTGAAGGAGGATACCTCAGTGCTTAATTGCTTTTGTATCCCTTTCTGGCTTATGTTTGTTTCACTTGCTGTGCCAGTTTGCTGACTATCTTCCCTTCCATCATCAAATACTTCATCTATAATTTCTACATCTGGAGGTAGATCTGATTTGTGTTTTTTAGTTTGATGTACCTGTGAGGCTCCTTTTGGAGGTGTGGTATCTGGAGCCTGCCTCTTCTTCCCTATTTACACATTTAATGGAGTTTGCAACTCTGGAATTTGTGTGTGCTTTGCCTGTGTAGGAGAAGCCTGTGATTGTTCCGGTGCTTTGGAAGTCTGTGGTTTTTCCGCCATGACCAAAGTTTCAATGACCTGGATTACAGGTTCCTTTCCTTTACCCTTGGGTTCTGTTGCAACTGATGGACTGCTTTCCTGTAATGCTTGCTGTAGAGTGGCTGCTGAAGATGTGCCAATGTAGGGTACCTGCATTTGACCACACGTTTCTAGGTCAAAGTTTTTCTCAACATCTTTCATAATTTTATTCATTTTGTCTGCTTCACTTTCTTCCTCAACAAGTGTTCCTTCAACCCATTCATCTTGATTTGCATACTGTTCTAGATCAGGAATCTTGTGGTGTATATAAGGAGATGATTTATTCTTTAACCTCTTTTCACAAATAAAACCAAAGGGGTCATAAGGAACCCAACGGAAAGATGTCTGGAACTTTTTCTCTAATAGATTTTCTTCTTCTCTCTCAGCCTCCCTAGAATTGCAGATGAAAGGACCTAATTGGCTTTTGATCCTTAACTGAGCTTTCTTCTTTACATTACAAAAATGGATCACATCTGAATTGTTCATCTGCCTGAAGTATTCCAAGGCAAAAATCCTCATTGGTACATATCTGGGTAACCTGAATGGATGTAATTCACATCCATAGATCCTGATGACTCTATGGTTTTGATACAAATACCAATCCCCAACCTTATAACTCTTTGACAGTTGCAAGGTCTTTCTAATTTCATTGCTGAGTCTTGGGGGAGGAATTCCTGTTAATAAAGTTGTTGCAGGATATACAAACTGATCAATGAATTCTGAGTAGGAGTAGGGAGAATCAGAGGAAAAATGAATGATGGGGGACCAAAATATGACTGACCTGGGATTTCCCTTGGCATCAAGTTTTTGGACAGGGAAAGGGAACCTTTCTGACTGATAATAGATCATAAGATGATAGATAACGGAGGAGTACTTAAAAACTTTTTCAGTACCTAGCCTTATGAATTGATCATGGATCTTGTTGGCTATGAAGGAAGCAAAGTCATATTTAATCTCAGGAGGTTGCCCAGGAGTAAAAATGGATAGCAAAGCCAAGGTTATCTCATCCACATACTCACTGGTGTTGAATCCTAAGACAAAAGATATTATATTTACAATGAGCCTTCCCAATGTATTGAAATAGTAAAAACCATAGGGGGGAGACCCTTTTGGCTGATGCTCAGGTAACATGAAATGCCGACACATGGATTTTAGCTTTTCTGGGGTTAATTGCCTGGTTTTCTCAATCAATCCTTCTATGGACAATGGTGCTAATTCTTGGTCTGGTTCAAAGTGTAACATGGCATTGATAGCCTGGGGAGTGATGGGAAACAAAACACTTTGATCAGGAGCTAATATAGCCCTCTGTGTGGGATCATAGTTTGAATGACAGTAATGAATGATTTCTGGGAAAATAAGAACTGAAGGAATGAGATACCTTGGGAGATTGGATTCCCATAACCCTATAAGATCTTGCCCCTTTGAGTATTCGTCTCTGCAGCGACAATAGCTCAATAGGGGACTTTCATCAAAATGCAGGTCTTTAATTTGGAAATCTTCATCTATCAAAGGTAAATAGTCCAATTCACGGTGAGGAGCATTCAATGGAGTGATATTCAGAGCTGTCGGGACCTCCATTTTGGTTCTTGTGGATTCAAAATGGAGGTTTTTGGTTTTCCTTACAGGCCGGGCGAGATTTCTAAAATGAAGGAAATTGGCACAATTTGGTGGTTCAGGGAGCAATTACACAGTCTTAAAACCTCTGGAAAGGGCTCAGTGACGATTTTTAATCACTATTTCAGCGAAAAACAAAGAACACTGAGTTTTATTTGCAGTCGGGGCGGAAAAGGATAAATACCTGCTTTTAGACGGAAGCTGGTTCTTTAACAGGTAACAGGTAATGGCAGGACTATTCTTCAACACGGGCGCAGCGGAATCTTGGAGTGAATTGGTCAATTGCAGTGGAAATTTGAAAATCGCAGCGGGAGCTCTGTCATTTTCAGAATAACGAAATAACAGGAAAAATATGGAAAAAATGGCTTTAAAAAGAGTTTTTATTTTTTCGAGGGATGACGTCATCGACGTACGGGAGTGACGTGTGCAAGGTCGGGTGGGAAGCGGTAAGCGGGAAGTCCCCGCACCACTTTTGGTCGAGGGTGGTATTGATCGCGGGGGGAGCGATTCCACAGAACGTTTGCCACATGGATGTCTGACTTTTCAAATACCGCTCGTTCCCCGCTGATTAACATTCTCACAAAGGATGGCTAGCGGGGTTAACGTGGACCATTGATCTGCGGAGGGTTGATCCGACGGCTGAAGCGATGGGGGAATAGGCGGAGGTTTCAGATGTGGGCCCGTCGGGTTTTAAACACTTTTTAACGTTGTTTAATCGCTCCGGGGAATATTTAATAAGCGGATAAAAGGTTATTTAATTAGTCCTGATGACTAATTAATCCCGAATGTGTAAGAAATGGGTTGCAGCGGGGTTGGTTAGGTGGAACGCCAGGTGGACAATCCACGGTGGCGCAAGACTTCTCTGAAGTTTTATTCATATTTTTTGGCGTTTTAAACATACATATCGCATGTTTAAAGTTTTTATGTATAGATTTTATTATATGGTAACCAACAAACGTTATTTAATTAGCATAAGGGCGGGATTATAATATATTGATAATTTTAACCAAAGGGCATATAATGGGTTTTTATTTTAAATGCGCGGGGATATAAAATACTTTGGTTAAATTTTATAATAGGGGGTTTTTTGGGTTATTTATAAAAAAGGATTTATATACTTAGGATAGGGCATTTTTACTAGGGATTTAGTAAATAGAGTTAAATGTAAATATGACAAAGGGACAAGGGAACTCAAAAAACTTTGCACATCTAAGAAAGTGACAATTTCTGAAGTAAATTGCAATATCTCATTTTCCACACTTAAACTTAGAATAGTAAGTTATTTTGAGGGATTTTTATGGAATTTTGCATAATTTTCCTAAGCAAAATGAGATTTTACTTAGGACAAGGTTAAAGGTGAATGATTATAATGATGAATTATCTCAAGTACTTAGGTCTTTTTGATCATTAGGCCGAGGGTCCGGTCCCTCCAAAAGTCAAGGAAATGCCTTGAGCCCTTTTGATCTCCAAGTACCCTAGTACTTTGGGGGAAATTAGTAAAACTTTTAAGGGGAAAAGTGATGAGGGAAGTTAATGAGTTTGACTTTGCTTGCTGTGATTTTCCAGTATATTTCCTGCTTTAGTACTTGTGATGAAAGTAAAGGATCAAAAACATGTAGCAGCATCATTCATCAGATAACACTTTGTAGCACCATCTACCTACCCTATCTACTTAACACTACCATTTTCTCTTCTTTATTAGGGTGCATTTAGACTTGCAAACCCTTTTCAATCTTTTTCTTTTTACATGATAAATCTATCTAATTCTACCCTTATTGCATCCAAGGGCTCATATTAAGCTGTTGAGCACCTTTTATTTACTCTACCTATATCTACTTATCTGCCAAGATTAAATTGTTTGGCTAGATATTTATTCTCTAATCTACAACATGAAATTGAAATATGAGTAAGTCAAGTTTAAACAGTTTGACTTATCCATGAATTGTGGCAAAGGTTTGACAAGCTGCACACAATTGCTTTATTACAAAATGAAATAGTAGTGGCATTTGGATTTGCACACTTTCCTTGGTCTATTTTTGCTTGGGGTTCATTTCTTTCTCTTTTTTGACCATTTTATTCTTTTTACCCTTTGATCTTTCTTTTAGGGTATACCCTCTTTACATTTTTTAACTTTTTTGATTTTTTGGTTTTTCAAGAATATGGAACACCTTTGCTCAAGAAAGAAGGTTTGAACATATTCCATAGTTCAATCAAGACAATCATGAAAGATGAAACCTATTGGTATAGGAGGCTAACAGGTCCCATTTGGGTAAATTGGTGTTTCAACTTCCTGGGGACGTAAATTTGGCATCCGATCTCCATTTGACGCGTTCAATAGCTTGTTAGAAATATCTATTCGAGGAATACAAATTCTGAGTTAGTAACATGGTCCCAGTTTCCCCAAAATGCATCGTTTAGGGCCTCAAAACGGCTCCGGAAGTTTAGGACCTGAAAAATTACTAAAAATAGTAAGTTGTGCTGCAACTTACAAACTAAAATAAATGATGGTGGGGGTTCAAATTAAATCGTTGGGTGGCCACCAATATCCACCTGGATCATTAAGTCCCCAAAATGGCTCCGGGAGTGCAGGACCTGAAAACCTGCTAAAAATAGTAAGTTGTTTTGAAGCTGAAAAACTGAAAGACTTGATGCTGCTGGTCCAAATGGAATAGGTGGGTGGCCACCGATATCCATCTGGATCATTCCTCCCTCCTTAGGAAGCAATGATCTCCATTGTGTTAACTTCCTCCATGAGGGGAAAATTTTGCTGAACTTGGTATTGGATTTGTCCAGGATGTCGCAGACCTGTTGGCGAACGTGCTGGATGTAGATGTGCCGGTGGTGGGTAGTCGTTGGAGTATCTGGGAAAATTTATCCATCATCATGTTCCTCTGTTTATCGAGGGCCTCCTCGAGCAAGATTTTGATAGGATCTCCTGCTCCCTCGTCTTTCTTTCCTTCTGCCATGGGGGGTCGTCGAGGTTCGCGAGGTTGAAATCCTTATACCCTGGCCACGTTGGGGACATGAAAATAAAAATAGAGAAAGAGCGGACTGATTTGATACCACTAATCCGTATTTTATGAAGGAACGCAACAAAATACACATATAGCCATAGATACAGAGATGCAGCGGAAATATTGCTTCATTTTATTAATAAAACAAATGACTGAAATACACTGCTAGGGCACTGGTAGGCGTATCTCTGAGAAGAGATGTTGCGGCTACAGGACTCTGAACTATGTTACAGAGGTACATAATGGAAATGAGCGAGCAAGGGCAATGGAAGCATATCCCTGAGAAGGGATGTGATGGCTACATGCCTCCCCACTATGTTACAATACATACATAATGGGAACAAGCGAGCTAGGGCACTGGTAGCGTATCTCTGAGAAGAGATGTGTTAGTTACCAACCCCTGAATTGCATTAAAATGAGACTAGATGGCCTGTTTATTGTTGAGAAATAGTGTAAAATCTGAAACTTCCAAAAACCTAAACCTAGGAGATGAAGTGCCAAAACCGTGGGTCCTGTTTGGGTAAATTGGTGTTTCAACTTCCCAGGGATGTAACTTTGACATCTGATCTCCATTTGATGCGTTCAATAGCTCGTTAGAAATATCTATCCAAGGACTACAACTTTTGAGTGAACAACATTGGTCTATAACCCATGTTGCTCCTGGTTTCCCCAAAAAGCATCGTTTAGGGCCTCAAAACGACTCCGGAAGTTCAGGAGCCGAAAACTGCTAGAAATAGTAAGTTGTGTTGCAACTTACAAACTGAAAGAACTAATGGTAGGGGTTCAAATGGAATCGGTGGGTGGCCACCAATATCCACCTGGATCATTAAGTCCCCAAAACGGCTCTGGGAGAGCAGGACCCGAAAACCTGCTAAAAATAGTAAGATGTGCTGAAGCTGAAAAACTGAAATAATTGATGCTGCTGATCCAAATGGAATAGGTGGGTGGCCACTGATATCCACCTAGATCATACAGTGCATTAAAGAATTACCAAGACACTATAGTCGCTCAAATGACTCATCCTCCATGCGACTAGGAACTAAAAGATGAAATCTCAATATTCTGAATATTTTTCTCAGTGAGCACAGAGTTCGAAAGTTGACCGAAGACAATGAAAGTTCATTATTGTCTTTAGAATCATGGTTTTGAGTATAAACATTGTTGGGTTCATTTCATGGATGTTTTAGTTATTTTTTGGGAAAATTTCTCAGATGAAGATATGGATCATTGTACTCTCTTTTGCCAAATCATTTGATGACGATCTAATAAGAAGAAGAATTTCAAAGGGTTTTCTCAATAGTGGGTTTTTCCCTAGTCTCTGACCAATCCTAGTGTCTTTATGTGTGAATTATTTTCTTCTATTGTTCCTTTATGTTCTGTTGCATTTATGATCATCATATTGTTCTTTCTACATAGTTGCATTGCTTCTAAATAGTGATGTAAATCTGGATAATGTTATGATGTTATGGGGTTAATTTAATGTGATAATGAAGAACTGAAATTATCATTTAATCAAAGAACAATTAATCCCTAAGAAAAATTAACATGGTACCAGAGCTAGGTTGAAGAAAAGTCATGGAGATCACCCCTAAGATGATATTGTTGATGGATGCTAGAAAAGGATGATGGAGACCTAAAATAATTATAGGGTTTGAAGAAAACCTTATGTAATTTGTGTATTAGGGTTTTATGGATGCTATGAGGTTAGGGTTTGAGAGAAACTGTGGTTTATGGAAAATATTTGACATATGAAATCTAGAAACCCTAGCATGGTCAAAGTAAATATGCTCAAGAACTTGTGTTAAATTTGATGAATCCCTAGATGGGATAGTCTTTATTAGGCCTAGTTGTTGAGAGAGTTGGTTGAAATAGTGAAGGAAACAGTGCCATATGTACAATGGAAAATGATGGCTCTTGAAGTATGGTTAAAGAGGGAGATGATCACCTCTATTTGAAGATAAGTACTTTCTGACTTAAGATGCTTCTCTATGACTTTACTTTTGTTTATGCTTATAGATTTTATTATTGAGTTATGTGACAAAGAAGGAATGTTGTGATCACGATTCTTGAAGTATGCTCCTATGAGCTATTTGACACTAAACCTTGATGAAATATTAATTTCATGATGTCATGGTGAATTATTTGATGCTAACATATATGACCATGATTAATATGTGGATATAGTTTGAATTTATGATCTAACAAATCTATTGATGCATGAAAATATTATAATCAGGTTGATGACTTGAATGAAGATGAATGAAGTGGATTCCCATTAAGAGGGAGAATCTATCCATAATATCCTTACTCTTATTACCATTAGAAATATATTTATATTCTTTATTATTGATGTATGATTTATGAGCATGAATAGACAAATTAATGATAGTATTGATCTGCAACAAAGTTTTTATCTGAGAAGAGAGAGTTTTCCCTTACTTCAAGCCTTAAGCGCATGGAAGTAGGGTTACAAGTGCAGTGGTAGCCTCTCAGTCATATGGAAGTAAGTTCAAGGGTGCAACTGCAACCTCCCAACTCCTTGCAAGGAAGGCCTATGGGTGCGACTATGCTTGCAAGACACAAAAATGAAGTTTTGTGCATAAAATCATATGTTCACTTGAAGGACGTCAGTCCTGCAGACATGAAGTAGACAAAAGAAAATTTTATGAGCTGGGAAGTTTGATTTTTTATTATAATAATATTGAACTTGTGTTTGCAGGTGACCAAGATATGCATATAGATATTTCATTATGATTTATCCATTGAAGTTTGCACTGCAAGAGTCTGACATGATTCAGCTGATATATATGAGTAATGTTTGGTGTTCTGACATGATGCTTGATAATGACTTAGAACATTTACTTGATGATTGAGATATTTTTTAGATTATAGATCTCACTATGATAGAAAATTTGGAACTTGACCTGGTGACTAATGATTTGATATGATGACTGGTGATTTGGCTTGATAACAATGCTAAATGGGCATAGTGGCCTTCTGTGAATAATACTAGTTTTTGATAATGGTTTCATATTGGCCTCATTTTCCTTGACACAAGAGTTGAAGTATTAACACATGTGATTCAGTATGTAGCAATCTCACAATAAATGGATGGAATCTATTCTTGGTGTATGCCTTTGTATCTAGGGACTTATATTATAATCATGAGGATGACTTGATACTTTTTGGGAATGGAAATTTGTTGGCATAGATAAAGTCATCACTTGAAATTTGGATGAAGTTTTGTTTGATATTGCTTATGAAAACTTGTTGACATGAAAATAGAAGAAGTCATGACTTGATGAGAGCTCTACCTATCACCCGGTCTAAAGAATCTGATATTGTGATATTCATGATTTTGATATTAGTTATGATTTGCCTTCTAAACTTTGATAACATAACCTAGTTTACTTGATTGCATAATATTGATTTACGTAAGGCTAAACATATTGGTTTGATAAATTTTTATGATTACAGAGAGCATTGTATATGTCTTCATTGATAGTTATCTAGTGAAGTCAGGATGATGTGTTAATCCAAAAATCTACTTCAGAAGTGTTCCAAGGTATGATCCTAATTTTGATTTTGGTTTTATATGTTGACGGTCTACTATTGATAGATAATCAGCCGTAGATGATCCAAGTAAGAGGGAGATAGATTCTGAAGCTTGAAATAATGTATCATGGAATGATTTCTAAAGTTGGAAAAAGAAAATATATATTGCAAATTTATTGAAGAAGTGTTGGAAAGTAGAAATTAAAATCCTTGGACACTCCGAGTGAATTTCAAAAGGTTGAGAAGAGATATTGTTGAACTCAAATTGGCAATCGATAGTTGATTGAAGCACTGATGTTTCGATTGAACACCCGTCCATATACATATATGTTGTACATAGAACCTGAGTTGAATCATGATTGAACCGCTTCATACACATAGAGTTTCCACTAAGCACCCTTCGAGATATTTTCTTGGGCTGATCTCTCTTTGAATTTCTTCCTATGATATGTGAATACATGGATGTACTCATGATGATTGGCATTGTTAATGATGAAATGAGCACATATGAGTATTGCCTTAGTATGGGATCTGACGTGATTTTTTTGGATGAGTGGTTCGTATATTTAAGCACGACCGAGGTTGAGTACGAGGTTGCTAGCATGGCTAGCTGTAAGACATGATGAAGAAGCATTTTGGAGAGAAGCTTGAGAAAATTTTGAATATGATTGGATACACTATCATGACAAAGAGTGGGATCTGATTGGAAGATAATCTCGTTTATAGATGAGACTGAATACCCTCATATATTAAGACAATATTGATGTATGAGACAAGCTTAGGCTGGTGGTTGGCACCTCCTTAAGAGGGAGGATTATTATGGTATCCTCTTTGTGATATATATGTATATTTTTTCTAACATGACATTTTATTTGATGTCATGTATGAACATGGGACAATTTCTATTGATACATGATGATTACCAAATATGAGCACTATGATATTTTGTTGACCTATAGAGAGAATAATTAATCAAGGACACTGAGCCAACTATTCCTCCCATGATTGAGCTCCCAGGGTGTGGAATTGAGATATAGGGCTCCTAGGGTTGAGGGAATTGTGGACAATAGGGTATCACCCTTATCTGTTACCCATAGGGTTGGAGATATTGCTCCCCTATCTACCCATAGGGTTGGATATGTTTCTCCCCTATTTACCCATAGGGTTGGAGATTTTTCTCCCCTATCTGGTCTATATAGAGTATACCCGAGTTGGAATCATAGCCACAAGCCAAGAATTTTTGGAATACCACTCCCCCTTTGGCCAATGGGTTGAGAGTGTACTTGGGGTATAAAATCCAATTCTATTATGATGCAGGTGTTCTACCTCATGACTATTCATGGTCGTTGATGGAAATATCAACGAGAAATAGGATTGGGTTGAGATTTTCTCCCCTATGTGATTCTAGGTTGATAATAAGATCCCCGATGTGATTCTAGGGTTGAGATGCACTCCCCTGTGTGTTTGGATATCTTATTGCTCCTTATGGGGTTCTAGTATTAGCTCCCCGATAAGATTCTAGGTAGTAGCCTGCTCATAGATTTCAAGTAGTAGTCTACTAACAGATTCTGGGTAGTATTCCACTGATAGATATTACCAGATAGTAGCCCGTTAGAATATATTTCTGGTAGTAGCCCGATGGACATAGGGTGGTAGATTGAGCTCCCCTCTGATGTAAAAATGATTCTTCTTTTATATATGAGAATGTTAGCATATAAGCAGGGACAATCAAGAGATAAGCATGAATAAGCAAGAGATTAATTAAGATTATCATTGACAATACAAGATGATGAGATACTTGATATTGGATAGCATATGATGACATGATGACATGTTGACTAATGGTAAGATATTGGCAGGTGGAATTCTCCCTAATTAAGAGGGAGTGTTAAAAATATCCAACTACAGAAAAATTACTTTAGATAGCAAAATTTATGGTGATAATGATTTCATTGAATTCCTCTTTTCGAAAGGACCAAAATCGACCTAAATATAACTCAAATTAAATAAGGGAAAGTGTGTTTATGAAAAAAATCCCACATGTGCATATTTGATAAGGTCAACCCTAAAGCAAA
The DNA here is from genome assembly GCA_034641835.2 of Pinus albicaulis. Classification (NCBI taxonomy): domain Eukaryota; kingdom Viridiplantae; phylum Streptophyta; class Pinopsida; order Pinales; family Pinaceae; genus Pinus; species Pinus albicaulis. The sequence continues at coordinate 735,680,349 of CM076570.1, read as the reverse complement.
GTGGACCCCTTGGAAGGCTATAAATACAAGTGACATCTACCTAATTTGGACATCATTATGTGACACTCTTCTATCTTGGTTTTTGGCTGGCATAGGTCTAAGGCTCATCCGTGGAGGATTAGGTTTACTTGGAGGTGAAATTGTAGGGTCCAAAGTTCGCATCTCTAATTTAGGGTTTTGGGCCACAATCACACACAAACCACATCATGGATCTGACCATAGTCGCACAAACATAAGCTCATTTTTTCGATTGGAGCCTTCCATTCACACATACACCTCACAATCCATGTGACTGGGAATTAGGGTTTCTGAAAAATGGTTGCAAAACCAAGTTTCTCAGACCAAGCTTAAGAGAGCGATTGAGAAATCATAGTTTCTCTCTCAAAGTGTTTCAAAGAGAGATTTAGAAGCCACAATCACTCACATATCATCTTGAAGGGTGCAATCGAGGCTCTGTGATAGATCTGGGTATATACAACCATAATCTCTTTCTTATAAGTCTTTAGAGAGAAACCATGCAACTATAGTTACTTAGATGACTCCTCCTCCATGTGACTGGGAACTAAAAGATGAAATATCAATCTTACAAAGATTTCACTCAGTGACCATAGAGTTCGATAGTTGACTGCAGATAGTGACAATTCATTACAATCTTCAGAATCAGGGTTTTGAGTATAAAAATTGTTGGGTTCATTTCATGGATGTTGTAGTTATTTTGTTGGACAACTGCTTAGATGAATATATGGAGCATTGTAATCGTTTTTGCTGAATCATTTGATGACAATATAATAAGAAAAATAATTTGAAATGGTTTTCCCCATAGTGGATTCTCCCCTGGTCTCTGACCAATCCTCATGTCTCTATGTGTGAATGGTTTTCTTCTATTGTTCCTTTATTTTCCGCGGCATTGATGATGATGATATTGTTCTTTCTACATAGTTGCATATGCTGCTGAATAGTGATGTAAATATGGATAACGTTATGATATTATGGGGTGAACTTAATGTTTTAATGAATGAATTAAATTATCAAATCAAATAACAATATAGCCCTAAGAAAAATTAACATGGCCCAAAAATTTTCACAAAAAAATGTACATTTGCATCATGTATAAACACTAAAATATCTCCAACTTCAATAAAATTCTCGAAACAAAACTTTCCCAAACATATGTGAAAAAAGCCCACATCTTAGCACAACAAAGATTCACATGCCACAAATTACCACTTGAGCCTTGTAGTTTTGCATCTTTACATGCCCCACACTGCATTATCTTCACAATATCAATGGGGATCTCCTACAATAAACAAAAAACAATGGAGTAATAGTTATTTCCATCCATGAACTTATCTATATTTCGACATGGGAACTCTTAAAACAAAATGGGAAAAATAATTATTATCTTAGGAAGATTAATATTAGGTGTTAGCATTCTACAAAATTTGGAAATATGTTTTTACTAACTACAAGTCTAATATAATAATTCAACGATCAAATGGGAAGAGGAGTTGGTATCCATGATTTTGAGAAAGGATGAGCCGCCCTAATCTAGGTGGATATTGGTGGCCACCCGCCTATTCCACTTGGATCCCCACCATTGTTTCTTTCATTTTTTCAGTTTCCTTAATTGTAGCATAATTTACTATTTTTGGTAGTTTTCTGATCCTGAACTTTAGAAGCCATTTTGAGGCCCTAAACAATGTTTTTGGAAAAACAAGAAAATGTATAACCTTCATTGACATTTTTTATCTAAATTTTTAGTACTCAGATATATATTTCTAACAAGGTATCATCCACGTCAAAAAAATATCGTATGCCAAATTTACAACCCTAGGAAGTTGGTGTACCAATTTACCCCAACGGGCCCCCCAGTTTTGGCGCCTCATATCATAGGGTTAGGTTTTTGGATGTTTAGGGTTTTCCACTGTTTCTCAATCATAAATAGGCCTGCAAGCTTCATTGTAACATAGTTCAGAGGCATGTATCCAACACATCTCTTCTCAAAGATAAGCTACCATATCTTGTGCTAGTTTATTTCCATTTTGTATGTAACCATATTTCAATTATTTGATATTAATGAAATGAAGTGTTATTTCTGATACATCTATATATTTATGGTTATATTTGTATTTTGTTGCGTTCTGGTTTAAGTTTGGATCACACTACAATCCAAATGCTTATGATATATTGTAATACATTTTTCAACACATATTGTGCATGTCTTAGGAATTTCTATGAAGTATTATGTATGCATTTGAACTATAAATACTTGAGTCTAAGGCATGCCCAGTGGGTCAAAATTCAAATATTTTATTGCCAGTTTCTATATGGTCATATTTCACCAAATACTTGATCCTAAAGAATGCACAATATAGCAAAATTCTAACCATTAGGGGAATTTTGAGGTATAAAATGGGCCTCCTAAGGAAATTATAAAACAATAGTGGAAATAATAAAGCAAGATTTGATGACATCATCAAATTTTAGAGGGAAAAAAGAAAAGACTACTTTTTCAACACGTATTTTCAACTTATCTCCCAAATTTTTTACTTAAATTTCGAGCAAGAGTACTCGTTGGATGAAAAATTTAATTCCTCATCCAAGGAGTACCCATGTTGCATACTTTCGATGGACCCTGCTATACGAAAAATGAGAAATACATGAAAAATGTGATTGCAATCACGTTTTTTCATGTATTTCTCATTTTTCGCATAACAGGGTCCATCGAAAGTATGCAACATGGGTACTCCTTGGATGAGGAATTAAATTTTGCATCCAACGAGTACTCCCACTCGAAATTTGAGTAAAAACTTTGGCAGATAAGTTGAAAATATGAGTTGAAAAAAGTAGTTTTATTATTTTATTATTTTTTAATATTTTTACCCTTTTACTTAAAAAATGGTGAATCATCCCCCATGGTTGACATCATCATCTTGAATCCTATTGGTTCTTATAGAGTTTATTTTGGTTGTACATTTTTCTTAGGAGGCCCATTTTAGACCTCACAATTCCCCTAATGACATATTGGTTTTGATTTCGTAATCTATATTAGTCTAACAAAATTATAGCATATATTAGTTTCCAATTCAAAAACGTTTCATGATGGGGCGTCTGAATTTTCCTCCCTATATTTCTCGTCAATGATTATAAACTTGTGTGGGCTAGCATCCGTCTATCATAATCATCTCAAAATAATATGTCATATGAAAAATTTCCTTGTTCGCCATCATAAGTTCACACCATGTCACAAATGACCCCTTCTACATATTATATGCATGAATTTCTAGTAGAGCACCCCCTCTATATTTCCAATGATTGATTGTAACAACAGGTGAATAAGGAAAAATTGATAAGTAGGGGATTTCTATTAGTTCGTCCTCCTCCATCCACCCCATAGCTAGCGATTTCTTAAGTTTACAATTTCAACGTTCTACTCCAGAAATTTATTTTGGCAGCTAATTATATCAATAGTCACAATACACCTTGAATTCAAAGAAATTGTCATATATACTACCAAATTGAGTGAAATCTAAATTTTATGTTATTGGAAAGTCGAATGACAAATAAATTCCTGTGAAATCATCACAGAGCTGATAATGAAAAGCACAACCATAATAGTTGCAACAATGTTTTGTTTGAACGACATAATCAAGAAAGGAGTTCAATGACTAAGAAGGTTGCAACAATGTCCATGTTTCATGTTCTAGTATGGGAAAAATGAATGGGAAAGTCTTTTGTTCTTTAAATAATTGAATTTTTATTCTTTGAATATGAAAATACAAAGACTGTTTCACTAATGAATTTGAGATTATTTATTTTATGGTTTAAGGGTCAATCTTTTAATTTTTCTTAATAAAGAATGTGACCATTCTTATAGTTTTTTAAATGACATTTTTTTCCTCACAACCACTTGGCCTATTAAAAATATGCAACTGCGATAAAATTCCACTTTGGACAACTTAATTGATGGAAATAATTATTGGATTGAATTCCTCTTTTCTAGAGGACAAAAATCGACCTAAATATCACTCAAATCGGATAAGGGAAAGTGTATTTATGAAGAAAATACCATATGTGCATATTTGATAAGGTTAACCCTAAAGCAAAGTGAACCCCCTGTGGTAGGTTGTATCTCTCCTATTATCACTATAGGGTGTGTGTGATCCTTTTCATTTATGATAAGTTATATCTCTTCCTATCAGTTCTTTGATATGACAAGGTATACCCCAGTATGCATCCTTCTGTCACACTGGGCTTATAGAGATTGCCACTAATCTAGCCAATGGGTGAGGAGACTTGAGTGTGTGTGATATTACCTTTTATGGTAAGTGGTATCTCTCTCAAGTGATGGGATGTAGGTGTTCTACCACTTTATTCTTGAGGGTCAAGATGGGAAGATCAACGAACAATAAGTATGTGTGATCCTTAGCCTTTGCGATAATTTGTATCTCTCCTATTCTCAGGAAATAGGTGTGCATGATCCTTACCTATAATGGCAAGTCATATATCTCCTATTGTCCTTGGATATAGGATGGAAGTTGTAGGTACCCTATGATGATTCTTCTTCTTTATATTCATGAAAGTTCAATAAATAAGCGAAGAAGAGACATGATATGATACAATGATTATGATGATTGGATATTTGAGATGGGACTTATGATCCAGTTGAAAATTTATCCCTAGCTAAGAGGGAGTGTTAATTTTGAAGCTCAGGGGAAAAATCCCGTTATTGGTAATCCCTCCTCATCCATATAAGCCCCTATTATCCCTTGGAAGAGTCTAATTTGGTCAAGGAAAAATATTATTTTTAAGGTGAAACCAATGTGTGCACATAGGTACAAGTCATCTTGGGTAAGCTAATTTGAACCCTTGAGACACATATAAATAGACCACATGTCACATCACCTTGGAGCATCATCAAACCATCACATCTTCTCTTGGATGGTTCATATAGCTCTAAAATTGCAGGTTTCTTCTTGCACGCACAAAGGGAAGGAGAAGTTATTTGATTGGGGCATTGAATTTCTGATTTGACAACATTGACCAACCTTTGGCTTGGTTTTACTTAGGGTTCATTTGACTTGGAAAATCTCTATTTTGGAAGGCTAGATTGATTAGTCAATAGGCCAATTTTTTTTGGGCAGCTTGACCAAGGTTGACCACAAACCTTGACCATAGTTGACCGTATAATTTCTGAAGTCTGACTGTAGACCTTATGTCTCTTTTGAAAGAGTTTTTTGTTGATTGTTTAGATTGGACTTCGACCAAAAAATATGACTGCATCTTTTAATTGTTGACCAAATTTATTTGGAGGAGGTTTGATCTTTGTCCGTTGACTAGTTAGGGTTGTTGTTGCTACTATTGACTTTGACCAGAATTGAAAATTTAACTTGTTAACCATATTTGACTTTTGAGCTCATCCTTGATTGGATATTGGTTGGCTATCTTGGATAGTAAATTTTTTTACATTGACTCATTGTTTATGAAATCGAACATTTTATCTCTCTGTTGAACATTTGATGACAATCTAATATAAGAATAATTTTGAAATGGTTTTCCCCTAGTCTTTGAAAAAATATTGTGTTTCTATTGTTCTTGGTTGTCTTTTATTATTCATTGGATTTGTTGTTATATCTACAATTTCTTATTGTTACTGGAATGTTGAATTATAATGAATAAATTTATATCTAATTGAAGAAGAATCGATATAAGTGATTGTGTTAAGCATAGAACACTAGAAATTTAACACCCTTTGGTGTCTAAAGGCCCTCCAAGAGCTAGATTTTAGTGTCCAAGTGGCCTTGAAATTGCAAAACCATCCCTTTGAAAATATGATAATGAAGGTTGACGAAGAATTAATGGTGCATCCACATAGAATGAGGAAGATGCTCACCTCACAAAGAAAGGTGAGGAAGGATGATTCCCTATATATTAAGCTGGACATGACCTAGTAAAAGAGATCAAACGACTTATATTGAGCAGGATAAATAAAATATTGAGAGCCTGACCTTATAAAAAAAATATGAGGCTTTGGTATCTCATTCAAACTCCTTTGGAGCAAGCTAGTGTTAAGCAAGTGTCAATCCAACTACCAATAAGTTTTTTGTGATGCATTAATTTAAGCCAACATTATCTTCTATAGTGTTCAGTCGTTAAAGAATTCAAGTATTGGATAGATCCCTTCGGTCACACCTTATCCATCCACATTCCTTCCCACCTCCTTAATCCATCCTTTCCCTGCACCTAAGAGGTCAAGGTTGTAGATGAGAAGGTTAGTTTAAGAGCTTTGGGACGATAATCTTAGCTCTTCATATTGTCATACCAAATACTCTCTACATTAATAAGGGCATCCATATGTTCTACCCATATCCTCTACAATTTCATTTTTTTATCCAAGAAGGATGTCAAGCCCAGGGAAGGTGTAGCGTCCCTAGATAGATTTGTTGGCATGAGGCTGATAACCATGAGGCCTTGTGGGGAAAGAAAATATATTCTGTAATTGGCATAAATGATGTTAGAGAATTGTCTTCACCTTTCTTCCTAGCAAGAATAATTGGTTTTAAAAAATCCCAAATTTCATTTATGATATGCTATCACATTGCATTACATTTAGTTAGAGTGTGCTAGTAGGTATGTGGTAACAATGGTATTATGGTATACCATCTTGGTAATATTAACATATAAAATTTTACTTAATATGTTAATATGACCAATGATATTATGATATGCTATCACATTGCATTAGATTTAGTTAGAGTGTGCTAGTAGGTATGTGGTAACAATGGTATTATGGTATACCATCTTGGTAATATAAACATATAAAATTTAATTTTAAGGTTTAAACACTATGTTACCAATCAGAAATAATGCAACAATTGTGGTTAAGGAGATGACAATTTCACTATCAATGTGATGGGATCCATATTTTATAACACATAATAATTGATGTGTCAAATATAGGTTGTAGTGGCAAATACAAGCTATAGGTCATCAAATTCCAAGCCTGAATGTGCATCGATTGGTTTCCACTTGGACATCGATTCAAACTTTCAATAAGTGGGATAATGCATGGGCATATAAACCACGTATGACACCAATTGTCCACACTAAACTAGAAAGCGAAACATAGATATTGTTGCAGCCTTCTTAGTCATTGAAATCCTTTCTTGATTATGTCGTTCAACCAAAACATTGTCGCAACAAGTATGGTTGTGATTTTCATTCTCAGCTCTGTGATGATTTCACAGGAATTTATTTGGCATTTGAGTTTTCAATAATAGAAAATGTAGAGTTCACTCAATTTGTTATTATATAGGACAATTTATTTGAATGCAAGGTGTGTTGTGACTATCGATAGAATTGGCTGCCAAAATGAACTTTTGGAGTAGAACGTTGGAATTGGAAACTTAAGAAATCGCTAGCTATGGGGTGGATGGAGGAGGAAAACCTAATAGAAATCCCCTACTTATCAATTTTTCCTTATTCACTTGTTGTCACAATCAATCATTGGAAAGCTAGAGGGGGTGCTCTGCTAGCAATTCATGCATATAATATGTAGAAGGGGTCATTTGTGAGATGGTGTGAACTTATAATGGCGAACAAGGAAATTTTTCATCTGACATATTATTTTGAGATGATGATGATAGATCGATGCTACCCCATGCAATTTTATAATCATTGATGAGATATTCAAGGAGGACAATTTAGACACCCCATTATGAAACATTTGTGAATTGGAAACTAATATACGTTAGAATTTTGTTAGACTAATATATATTATGAAATGGAAATCAATATGTGTTATAATTTTTCTCTATTGTGCATTCTTTAGGATCAAGTATTTGGTGAACTTCAACCATATAGAAACTGACAATAAAATATTAGAATTTTGACCCACTGGGCATGCCTTAGAATCAAGTCTTTATAGCTAAAATGCATACATAATACTTCATAGAAATGCCTAAGACATGCACAATATGCGTGGAAAAATGTATTACAATATCTCATAGACCTTTGGATTGTGGCGTGATCCGAACTTAAACCAGAACGCAACATAATACAGATATAACCATAAATATATAGATTTAGCTGCAAATAACACTTCATTTCATTAATATCAAAGAATTGAAATATAATACATAGAATGGAAATAAACTAGCTTAGACAATGGTAGCTTATCTATGAGAAGAGATGTGGTGGATACATCCCTCCGAACTATGTGAAAATGAGTCTTGAGGGCCTATTTATGATTGAGAAATAATTGAAAACCCTAAACATCCAAAAAAATAACCCTAGGAGATGAAGGGCCAAAACTGGGGGCCCCGTTGGGGTAAATTGGTACACCAACTTCCCAGGGTTGTAAATTTGGCATACGATCTCTGTTTGATGTGCATGATATCTTTTTAGAAATATCTATCTGAGTACTAAAATGTTAGACAAAAATTTTCAATGAAAGTTATACATTTTCTTTTTTTTCAAAGAAACATTGTTTAGGGCCTCAAATTAGCTTTGGAAGTTCAGACCCGAAAAAATGCCAAAAACAGTAAATTGTGCTACAATTAAGGAAACTGAGAAACTGAAAAATAAATGGTGGGGTTCCAAGTGGAATAGGCGGGTGGCCACCAATATACACCTGGATTAGGGCAACTCATCCTTTCTCAAAATCATGGATACCAACTCCTCTTCCCATTTGATGGTTGAAGTATTATATTAATCTTCATAGACTTGTAGTTATTGAAAACATATTTCAATTTTTTGTAGAACACTAACACTTAATATTAATCTTCCTAAGATAATAAGTGTTTTTCCCATTTTTTTTAATAGTTTCCACATCGAAATATAGATAAATTCATGGATGGAAATAACTATTACTCCATTGTATTTTGTTTATTGTAGGAGATCCCCATTGATTTTGTGAAGAGAATGCAATGTGGGGCATGTGAAGATGCAATACTACAAGGCCCAAGTGGAAATTTCTGGCATGTGAATCTTTGTTGTGATAAGATGTGGAATTTTTTCACGTATGGTTGGGAAAGTTTTGTTTCAAGCATTTTATTGAAGTTGGAGATATTTTAGTGTTTATACATAAAATATTTGGGCCATGTTAATTTTTCTTAGGGATATATTCTTCTTTTCTTTGATAATTTCATTTATTCATTAACACATTAAGTTCACCCCATAACATCATAACATTATCTAGATTTACATCATTATTCAACAACATATGAAACCATGTAGAAAGAACAATATCATCTTAAAGGAAAAATAGAAGAAAATCATTCACACAATGAGACACGAGGATTGGTCAAAGAGAAACGAAAAATACACTATGGGGAAAACCCTTTAAAATTCTTCTTCTTATTAGATTTTCATCAAGTGATTCAAAAAAAAAGAGTACAATGATTCATATCTTCATCAAAGAAACTGTCCAAAAAAATAACTACAACATCCATGAAATGAACCCAACAATGTTTGTACTCAAAACCTTGATTCTGATGATTGTAATGAACTATCACTATCTGCGGTCAACTTCCGAACTCTGTGGTCACTGAGCGAAATATTTAGAAGATTTAGATTTCATCTTTTAGTTCCCATTCACATGGAGGAGGAGTCATCCGAACGCCTATAGTTGTATGGTTTCTCTCTGAAGCACTATAAGCGAGAGATTGTGGTTGGATATGCCCAGATCGATCACAGAGCCTCGGTTGCACCCTTAAAGAGGATATGTGAGAAATTTCGGCTTCCTAATGGCTCTCTGAAACACTGTGAGAGAGAAAATATGATTTCATGGTTGCTTGCTTAAGTCTAGTCTGCGAGCAACTGGGGTCTGCAACCATGTTTCAGAAACCCTAATTCCTAGTTGCATGGATGGTGAGGTGTTTGTGCGAATGGAAGGCTCCAATAGAACAGATGAGATTTTGCATGTGCGACTATGGTTATATCCATCCTGTGTTTTTCCTGCAATTTTGACTCAAAACCCTAAATTAGAGATGCGAAATCTGGACCCTAAAATTTCACCTTCGAGTGAACCTGATCCTCCGCGGATGAGCCTTAGACCTATGCGAGCCAAAAACCAAGATAGAAGAGTTTCTCATAATGATGTACAAATTAGGTAGATTTAAATTGTATTTATAGCCTTCCAAGGTGGTCCACTTTGCTTTAGGGCCGACCTTATAAAATATGCACATGTGGGATTTTCTTCATAAATACACTTTCCCTTATCCAATTTGAGAGATATTTAGGTCGATTTTGGTCCTCTCAAAAGGAGGAATTCGATGAAATCATTATCTCCATAAAATTATCTATCCAAAGTGTAATTTTACTACAATTATATATTTTTAGCACTCCCTCTCAACTAAGGATAATTCCACCTACAAATATCTGACCATCAGTCAACATGTCATCCTGTCATCATATGCTATCCAATATCAAGTATCTCATCATCTTGTATTTCCACTGATCATATTAATTAATCTCTTGGTTATTCATGCTTATCTCTTGATTTTCCCTTCTTATATGATGAGAATTATCATATCTAAAAGAAGAATAATTTTGACATTGGAGGGGAGCTCAATCTACCATCATATGTCCATCGGGCTACTACTAGAAGCCTCTTCTAGCGGGCTACTATCCTGGAATATCTGTCAGTGGGATACTACCCAAAATCTTTCAATGACCCTGAATAGTCATGAGGTAGAACACCTGCATCATAATCGACTTGGGATGTACACCCCAATTACACTCTCAACCCATTGGCAAAACGGGGAGCGGTATTACCAAAAAGCTTGGCTTGTGGGTATGATTCCAACACGGGTATACTCTACATAGACCAGATAGGGGAGCAACATCTCCAACCCTATGGGTAGATAGGGGAGCAAAATATCCATCCCTATGTGTATATAGGGGAGAAATATATCCAAACCTATGGGTAACAAATAAGGATGATACCCTATTGTCCAAAGTTCCATCAACCCCAGGAGCCCTATATCTCAATTCCACACCCTGGGAGCTCAATCAGGGGAGGAAGAGTTGGCTCAGTGTCCTCGATCAGTGATGCTCTCTATAGTTTAACAAGATATCATCTTGCTCATATCTAGTAATCATCATGTATCAATTACAATTATCTGTTTTTCATACAAGACATCAAATAAAATATTTGTTAGAAAAAAATATACATATATCACAAAGAGGATACCATAATCATCCTCCCTCTCAATGAGATGCCCACCACAAGCCTAAGCTTGTCTCATACATCAACATTGTCTTAATATATGAGGGTATTCAGTCTCAGCTACATATGGGATTATATTTCAATCGGATCCCACTCTTTTTCATCGTAACGTATCTAATCATATTCAGAATTTTCTCAAACTTCTCTCCAAAAAGCTTCTTCATCCTGTCTTATAGCTAGCCATGCTTTAAACCTCGTACTTAACCTCTGTCGTACTTAAAGCTACGAACCACTCATCCAAAAACATCATGTCATATATCATACTAAGGCAATACTCATATGTGCTCATTTCATCAATAACGATCCCAATCATCATCAGTACATCCATGCGGTCACATATCATAGGAAGAAAGTTAAAGATAGATTATCCCATGAAACAAAGGGTTCTTAGCGGAAACTCTATGTGTATGAAGTGGATCAATCATGAATCAACTCAGGTTTTATGTACACCATATATGTATACATACGGTTGTTCAATCGAAGCATCAATGCTTCAATCAACTATCGGTTTCCAAGTTGAGTTCAACAATATCTCTTCTCAACCTTTTGAAATTCACTCGGATATTCCAAGCATTTACATTTCCACTTTCCAACACTTGTTCAATATATTTACTATATATATTTTATTTTCCCAACTTTAGAAATCATTTCATGATTCATTATTTCAAGCTTCAAAAGATATCTCCCTCTTACTTAGATCATCTGAGGAAAATTATCTGTAAATAATAGACCATCAACATATAAAACCAAAACCAAAATTAGAATCATACCTTGGAATAATTCTGAATTAGAGTTTTGGATCAACACATCATCTTGGTTTCACCAAATAACTGTGAATGCAAACATATACAATTTTCTCTGTAACCATAACACTTTATCAAACCAAAATGTTTAACCTTACATAAATCGATATTATGCAATCAAGTAAACTAGGCCAACTTATATAAGTTTATAAGGGAGATCAAAACTAATATCAAAATCATGAATATCACAGTATCAGATTCTTTAGACCAGGTGAAAGGTAGAGCTCTCATCAAGTCACGACTTTTTCTATTGTCATGTCAAAAAGTTTTCATAAGCAATATCAGACCAGAATTCATCCATATATCAAGTTATGACTTTATCTATGCCAACAAGTTTTCATTCCCAAATAGTATCAAGTCATCCTCATGATCATAATATAAGTCACTAGATACAAACACATACACCAAGAATAGGTTCCAACCATTTATTATGAGATTAATCCATACTAAATCACATTTTTAAATACTTAAAGTATTGTTTCAAGGAAAATGAGGCCAATAAGAAACCATTATCAAAAACTAGTATTATTCATAGAAGGTCACTATGCCCATTTAGCATTGTTATCAAGGAAAATCACCAGTCATCATATAAAATCGTTAGTCATTAGGTCAAGTTGCAACTTTTCTATCATAGTGAGATCTATAATCCAAAAAATATCTCAATCATTAAGTCAACGTTCTAAGTCATTATCAAGCATCATGTCAAAACTCCAAACATTACTCATCTATATCAGCCGAATCATGTCAAACTCTTGTAGCACAAAATTCGATGGATAAATCATAATGACATATCTATATGCATATCTTGGTCACCTATAACACAAGTTCAATATTATTATAGTAAAAATTCAAACTTACCAGCTCATAAAAATTTATTTTTTCTACTTCATGTATGTAGGATTGACATCCTTCAAGTGAACATTTCATTTTATGCACAAAACTTCCTTTTTTTGTCCTGCAGGCATAGTCACACCCATAGGCCTTCCTTGCAAACAGCTGGGAGGTTGCAGTTGCACCCTTGAACTTACTTCCATGTGGCTAAGAGGCAACCATCGCACTTGTAACCCTGCTTCCATCGAATAAGGCTTAGAGTAAGGGAAAACTCTCTCTTCTCATATCAAAAATTTGTAGCAGACCAATATTGTCATATATTTTTCTATTCATGCCCATAAATCATACTTCATTAGTAAAGAATATACATATATCTCCAATGGTAATAGGAGTAAGGATATTATGGAAAGATTCTCCATCTTAATGGGAATCCACTTCAATCATCTTCATTCAAGTCATCAATCTGATTATAATATTGTCATGCATCAACAAATTTGTTAGATCATAAAGTCAAACTATATCCACATATTCAAAATGGTCATATATGTTAGCATCAACTAATTCACCATGACATCATGACATTAATATTTCATAAAGGGTTAGTGTCAAATATCTAATAGGAGCATACTTCAAGAATCGTGATCACAACATTACTTCTTTTTCACATAACTCAATCCATCAAGTTAGGCCATTCAATTTTACCATATGCCATTGTTACTAATCATGGAAAAACATAACCATGGTCAACAAAATATCCTGAATATCAATCTCATTGTTACACATCTATCACCATGTCTTTCATGCTCAATATCAATAGTATCAAGGTGCTAGCCTTGTTCATGGGATCAAGATATCAAAAATGATAGATGTTATCCAAACATAAAGTATAACAATATATCATAAATCAATATTTCCAAGTAGCTTCATAGAATTAATATCAAGTGAAAATTTTCATCATAAAAACCATGAATCCAAATCACTTTCATATGTATGCATGGACCATTTGAGAAGGAGACATTCTTATCATACCTTAGGGATTATCTTTTCATTCAATATTATAGCTGAAGCATAACGTTGAAACAATGAACCATGGATACCTTGTAGTATTAAAATACCTATGCACCTTCTTATTTTACATAGGCATCTTGTAGCACATTGTCACCTTTTCGTCAGGTGCCTCTTTACCTTTTCCAACACTAGTTATTCTCTTCCTGCACTAGCCATGATCCTTAAGAAGGATCCAATTATGAAAAATAATCAAGAGGTTAGAACAATACAAATACTCATATATGTATGCAGGAAGAATAAGTAATAATTTAAAATATATATATATATATAAGCATAAAAAAAAGTAAAGTCATAGAGAAACATCATAAAATTCCTCCTTTTATCATGATTTTGTACATTATAATTTAAACATATATGGAAGTTTTAAATCATATGAAATGACATTTCGATCACAACGAATGATGTGTGGATCGAATAGAAAACCACAAATGGTTTTCAGAAAGCTCAAACTGCCTATGGGATCACCTCTTAGAGGTTTTTGGAAATGAGAACAATGATGCCACAATAATTAATAGTCGTTGATCTTAGACTAAGAGGTTTTTGATGAATCCACCTGTGGGAACACTCATTGGCATAAGTTTCATGTATTTTTTGCCCCCATCAATCTATTGGATCTGGGCATGAATGATCTGGATCGTCGATTTATTTCATACCTACAAGCTCTTTGCTAAAAACATATTTTCCATCATCCAATATGGAAAATAAATCACACCCTCCTCAAAAATAAACTCAAGTACTCTGCAACACCATGTACACTATGTTATCTTAATCTTTGTCTCTGTAAATTCTATGTAATGAACAAGAACAATATGATCATAAGACTTATCAAACATCCAATAGATTCTGCACTGGAAGTTTGGGTTATCTTCCCCATGTGCATAATTACAATGCAGAGCATTTGCATTGCCGAACTTCAACTGTTCATGTGCTTCAGTTTTGATTAACTGTTATTGATGACCCTAAATTACTGTAATAATGATACTCAGTAGAATATGGATCAGAGGGAAGCTTATTTTTTATCGAGAATCACTCTTGTATATTCAAGCATCTTCCATTCTAAATCGAGATCATAATCTTCCTCATCTTCACCTTCTAGATCAACATCCTCACCAACATCTTCCTCATCACTTTCTTCTCTTTCAACACCTTCCTCTATCTTCATTTTCCTTCCATCCAAGGAGCGATTCCCACAAAATTATCCGCTGCTTAAAATTTAGAAATTTTAATCCTGTGCTAAAATAAAACTTTTTAAGATTTTTAATATTTTAGTTGTGCCATATTGAGATACAATACGGTTTATTCTCTTGTTTTTTTTTTTTTAAATTATATGTTTGCACTTGAATATTCATTTTTAATGTCCTAATGAAACTATCCCTTTGTAACCATTTTAGGATAAAAAGGATAAAGGAAAAGATGGTCAATTGTCAAAAGGAGGACAATTTCAAAACCTAGCACTGGAAAAAGGAACAAATGTGAAACTGATCAATGTTGGAATGAGGAATTTTGGAGACTCCTAGCACTGGAAAAGGGTACAATTTCAAAATCTATGTTACTATAAAATAACCTAATTGCAAATCCCACTGCTAGAAATAAGTCTAATTGAAAAACTCAAAGCTATAATAAAGAGAAATTAGGAAGCCTAGCACTACAAAAGGGCACATTTGGAATTCCTAGCACTAGAAAAGGAAACAAGGAGGAATATTAGCATTATAAAAAAAGGTAGATGAGAAATAATATAGCACTAGAAATTTAAAAAAAGAGAAAAATATAGTGTTATGAAAAGGAAAATTTAAAAATCTAGCGCTAGGAATTAAGGAAATTGGAAAACCTAGTGATATGAGGGAGGGAAAAATGAAATGCTAGCAGTAGAAACTTGAACAAATGAGAAACATAGCTCACCAATGAGGAGAGGAGGTTAGTTTTGGAGAGAGAGAGAGAGAGAGAGAGAGAGATCGTTGATGAATGCCAAAACTACCTAACATAAATATTAATTGCAAACTACCATAAATATTAATTCCAAACTACCTAGCATAAATATTAATTGCAAATTAACTACCTCGAACTCATCGTGATATTTTTCTCAATGCATAAAATACAAAATAAATATTTTGGAAGATTGTCACTTGTGCAATTGGATATATATTTGAACTAAGTAAAGACCAAGTCTCTTATGGCATGTATAATAAAAATAAAGAACAAGTGTCTTATGGTCTAATGGATGATAATGAATAAGTACTTACTAATGGATGATATTCATCTTCGCCTTGAGCATGTCCATAAGTTCTACAATGTTGTTTAGTTGTTGTTATTAAAATTCTCCTTACTTTCAAGCCCTTGCACATTTTACAACGGCAATAACATTTTCTATCCTATGAAGCCCCCAATGTCGATCCCACATCTCCTTGGCCTAGTCCTTGAGGAATGTTATCTGACATTTTTCGTCACAAAATAACTTTTAGTGATGATTATCAATCAAAATTAACCTCAAAATAGGCCTATAACATTTCAAAAGCATGGGATGTATAACAGGAATGTGGAACTTGTAAATAGGTATTCGGCCCTACATATATATAAATCAATTTCCCATCGGATATTCGATGCTAGTCTGTCGCATAAATGTTTCAAAACGGTAAAATTCCATTAATGCCGAAATTTGGCTGGTAAAATGCCATTAATTTCGATCGTCAAATATCTGAATTTATGTAATTAATGTCACATAGTCGACGATCATCGAGTTTTAAAAAAAAAATTAAAAAATACATTAAACGTCTGAAGGCGGTTCCGATTTTATCCGTTTCTAAGATTCCCCCGTTATATTTAACCCGAAATTTGGTAGTGAGGGTGTATTGTCTATTAACCGACTATAAAGTATTGGGTTCATGGAAATTTAATTTCATGGTTTGTTACCATGGGTTACACGATCAAAATCATTCATCTCTCCAACAACCAAAGGAAAATTTGAGAGAATATCATTGATGCATGGGAAGCATAGATAGTGTCTAGAAGAGAGTATTTCAACATTTAAGATTTATTATGTTTATATGGGTATTTATATATTTAAAATAGAATACCAAAACATTGCAAGAAACTTCAAAACTATCACCATCAACCCAATGTTTTCCAAACTCATTATAAGAATTACAATTAAAAAAAAGAGAGAAAAAAGGGACTAAAGAGATTGAAAGCGAAATTTTGTCCTTACCAAAGCTCTCCATCACCTCACACTTGAGCAAGGAAATGCACACACATAGAAAATAATTATGACACTAAACCTAAAGAATTATGGGGATTTTTCATTGAGTTCAAAGAAAATTTCAATGTCATATTGAAGGTAGTTGTAATACCTTGGCTATATGAACATGGAAAGCCTAAAATATAACCACATAGGGTCTTTTAGATAGCTTCAAAAATAATTTCTAAAGTGTTCCTTTGCATTCCACATTCCTCCCACTCTCTCCTATTGTCGTTCCTTTGCACGTATCGATGCAATTGCTAGTTTATTATTATAGGTGAGAGGAAACTGACAAATAAATGACCAATAAAATTTATTTATATAACTAACTCAAAAAATAATGATTAATTGTGCTAATTAATAAAAATAGGTAAAATAAATAATAAATAATTAATAAAAAATGGGTTTCTTAAATTACTTCGTTATAAATAATTATTAAATAATAAATTAATAAATTATTCATATGACAATGTTTAAAGGAATACATTTTTTTTCTATGTGGTTCACAAATCCCAAAGATCGATGATCGCTACATCCAAAAAATACTTGTACCAGGTAGATCCACTAGAAGGTGTCACTTCCTACCAGTGCAACCATGGAGCCTGACCCCGAGAGTGACCAGAGAATTGAACCCACAAGCTCTCAATAGAAGAGGTGATTTAATGATGGGGACTTGACCAATTGAGTTAACCTTTAGAGCTAGATTAAAGAATAATAAATAAATAAATGATTTTTTTAATTATTCCTATGGAAATAGAAAATATGAATGAAAATATTTTTAATTGTACTCATTTTAATGGGAAAAAATACAAGAATAACATAAAATTAATGAATTTATAGGTTATTCTCATGTATGTAAATTAATTAAATGGAAATAACTTAGGAAATATGATTCCTTGGGTTATTTCATAAGGTGAAAGTGGTTTTTATTGTGTAAAACTCATACTACATGGTGTATTTTAATCAACCTAGTAAATTATGGCTAGGTGATCACTTTTTAGGTGATAAAAGTTAGTATAGTCCATGAATCCATGGTTGACCACCCAATGGTGTGGCCGTGGCTAGCCCCAAAATTCTGTTACTTACTTCATGTTTCATTTTATTTGTTTTATCTCTTTTTATTATTGTTTTGTACTTTTTTCTTGTTTTACACACACACACCTAAATTTTTTTTATCTCTTTCCTTTAGGTTTTAGAATTGAATAGCTTTTCCCTCCATGGACATTTCAGGTTTGTTAATTATAAATTGCAACTTCTCAAACTTCTAAGTAGATGCCATAAGGTTATGTACTTGTTCTTTTATTTCACCTGTGGAATTTTATGCCATGCAATATGGAACATTGTTTCAATTCTATATTCATATAATTTTTTTTTCAATTTGTAGGAAACTCAACCATATTTTGTTTATAATAAATATATTTGATTTCCAATCAATTTATATTCAATTTAAATTTAAATTTCAAATTCTTTCATTTATTTAGGAAATTAAGAATTTTACGTTGATATTTATAGCAATTATAAAGTGTGCATTTGACCTTTAAGGATCCAATTTTCAAAATGGGGCTCTGACATCAAGTGTAACACTTCTTCTAAGTATAATAATAATATTAATTTGGATAATCTAACTAATGGACTAATTATTGTGCATTAATTCAAATTTATAATAAAATTGTGTAAAAAAAATTCTTTCTTCCTAATGATGTATTTTTTAAGTATACATTTTCATTTTTTTCATTTCTATGCTCTTGGTTTCCTTTTAACCATAAGTTTCAATCCAAAGTTTCATTTATATCAATTTAGTTGAATATTAAATTCAACAATTTAATCAAATATAAATATTGTACAATCCAAGGAAGAATTAGTAAAATGCCTCTAATATTATCCATTCTAGCAGTCTAATCTTGTGGTATTCCAACTCCTTATTAACTTGTTGAATTGAAGAATTGTTGCTAAATTAGGATTATCATTTCCTTACAACCAAGAAACAACTTATCCAATTTTGTAACTTTAGGAAACTAATGTTTTTGATCCCTTCATACTTGTGTCTCTAACAACCACAAATAGGTGCTAGAAATAAATTTGTAGAATCCACTGGGAATATTTACAAGCTAATGTTCTCTCAACTTGTTCCCCTATTCATTTCCTCCTATTAATTCCCTCTAATAATCATCCAACTCCTTAAGTTTTTCCTAAATTTCCTCTTCACGCTTTTCCCCTCATTGCCTCACTAGCCTCTCAAGAAGAGTCCAAGGAAGCTCAAAATATTGTAAAATATTTTGTTACTTGTTGAACAATAATAATTTTGTCATAAAATTTAACCAATTAAATTCAATTTTGGGTAGATTATAAAATACCACTTCCTCCTACATGAAATTAGATTATCATTCTCTTCTAGTACAAAAATATAACAAAGTTCATAAATTAAAGTAATTAATGCAAATGAAAGTTAAATCACAATTTTTTTTTTAATTTTTAATTAATTAGTTTAATTTTTTTTTTTTATCATCATTATTATTATTATTTCCAGTGGTTCACCCACACAAATATGTACTCTCTAAGTCCATGGTCGAAAAATCTCGGCAGACCCTCTAGAGGGGTTCTAGCCGTCACCCTTATATGCGAGACCTAACCCTAAGGGTGTCAAGGAGATTTGATCCTCTGACCACCCAATTGGAAAAGTACTTAGCAACGAGGCCAGTTGAGCTAACCATTGGGGCTATATGGTTTTACCTTTTACAACACCCTTCATGCATTAATCATTAATAATATCATTTTGATAGATTTTATATTTTAAAAGGATACTACTGTATAAATGCAAAGTATGTATGTGTTCTTGGTGCATATACAATTTATGCATGTACCAATGATGACAATCATCACCTACAATGCATAATTTATATGTATTTTTGTCCAAATATCCAAGATAATGATCATTTAAATACAACATTCAACAATATTACTAAATCACACTAAACCAATACAAATTGAACAATATACCAAGATAATCATAAATCAATAATGGAAATAATTTAAAATATAGAAGGAACTAAATTTACATTTAAAATTCCCAAAATTATCCTTAACTACTTTGAATCACTCCTCTTCCCTAATCTACTTCCATCTTCCACATCTTATCCTTTCCTCTGTTATAATATGTTGGAGCATCAATTATGTTGACTTAACCTAATATACAACTAAGTGGAAGTACCAACTATATCGACCAAGCTTTCCAAGAAAACAACCAATAATGGTCATCAAATACCTAGAACATTGATTAACATGGCCCTTTTGTGGCCATGAGTTTTGGAAGATAAATAGTGGCTAAAAATTCCACCCCTCTTAATAGAACTAAGGTCAATACCCTATCAGGACTATATTGTGCTTCTATTTGGTTTCTTGCAATACCACATATCATAGCAATATAGTGAACAAATATTTAAATAACAAACCAATGTTTCATAACATACTATCTCTCTTTCGATGTCCACAACACATGCATAATTTTAGTACCACAATTATGTGGATATCACCTAGTCCATTTAACCTATAAATTAGTTTATGAAAACACAAAATCATGCATAACCATATAACTATGTATACATGATTACCATGTTACTCAATGACTAACAATGTAAATACGTTAATTCCTTTATCATGTACATGGTACTTGTTGATTCATTCCAACTTATAATTCACACTAGTGTCTATTCAACAACCTTTCATTTAAATTTGTACACTGGAAATAAATCACACAACATTCATCATTAATAACATACATAATAAACTTATACATAGCTTCCCTCATATAGGTAGGTCTATATGTTTATATAGTATAGTTTTTAGCTTAATGATAAGTAAAGAAACACAAAATAAGTTATAATGTAGTCTCATTGCTAAAATCAAAATGAAATGCTATAATTAGCCAATAAATAAAAAATAACAATTATATTGATAGATTTTTTTTTAATAATCTAATTACAAGCACATTTAAAAATTACAATTAGAAGCATGATCGGAAAAAAATTGAAAAATGATTATTATTTTCAATAATAATAAAAAACCAATGAACAAAGAAAGCTCTAAGTCTACATATATAAGAGAAAGCTCTAAGTTCAAAAGAACAATTTATAATATTGAAAAAAAAAATAACAATTAAGAAAATAATATGATTTCATAATCAATGTATTAAAATTATTTTAATCACTAGCTTGATTTTAAATTATTATTAAGAAAATATTTCAACTTTTAAATTGAAAAGATTAATATAGATTACTCTAATTTAAATTTCAAACATATCAACTTGCATGGTTTGAATATGAGTGGGGAAGATCACAATGATTCACCTAATCACCTAAGTTAAACTCAATTGATTAACTATATCAATAGTTATAATTACTTTTACAAAATTAGTTAATGTTTAATTAACAATTATTTACAAGTTAAATATTGATTTTATTTTCTAGTTTCTAGTGAGAAACATTGAACATCATAGTCATAAACATGATTGATGCTCTCAACAATCATTTTTATATAAGTTCCAAAATATAGTAGCCATAAGGAGATAATAGCTCCTATTAATATAATGATTAACTTCTTTTATGTGAATTATGGATAATGATGAATTCAAAGAAGTGCTAAGTTCTATTAATATAAGAGTTAATTAATTGATTGTGATATAAAAATATTAGTTGTTCAAACTTTTAGCCTCTGCTTAGTTTCTTAAAAAGTTTTAATAACGAACCTAAAATAAAACCATGTAAAAAAGTTATATCAATAATGGGGAAGTACTTAATATTCTACAATTTTCATATCATCAAAGAATTTTGTTAAAATATATAAAATTATGAATTCATGATGTGTAGACTAGTCTATTTGTGTGGGGTTTAGTTCTCATTAGGTTATTAATTCAAATTCATTAGGAAAATTGAGAGTAAAAACCATTGTGAGAGTTAAAATTGTTCTATAAAACATCAAAATTTGATATTTTTTCTACCCAACATTAAAAAAAACCACAAAACGATAAAACTCTTTATAAACCATAAGCATTATCACCATAACCGCATGAATCGCATGAATCATATCATTAGCCCATTTCTAAAGACACTTGATTAAAAATAAATAAAATCTATCCAAATACAATATCTGCAAATAAACAAAAATGGTTATTCACCGCAAGCAACATAGAATGGCATAATATGCATGACAAATCATTCATAAATATACAAACATATGAGGGATTTCATGGGATTTCATTTATCAAAAAGATAACCGTAGTAAAACTAATTGTCCAAAATTAAATTGGACAGAAGCATTTGGTAAAGGTGAGGAAACAGACCTTGAATTAAATTGATGATACAATATAATTCTAATTTATAAATACACTTTAAACATATTACTTTCAAAACCAACATTAAGACTCCAAAAACAAACATTAAGAAAATTTTCAGGTTGGCCTCTTCAAACAGTCTAGTCGTGATCGATAACTTCAACTTTGGTTTTCTTGTTTACGTCCTCTAATACAAGCAACCTGAACTGCACTGTGACTTCCACTGCCTACCATGGAATGATTTGGGTTTACGACACATATTCTTCTCATCCACAGTCGTACTGCTACCATTTCTTTTATTTTGTGAACGTCCACAGTCGTTATGGAGTCTGTTAGGTAAACATGACTCGAGGTAGAGTCAATGTGAACTAGGGTAAACAGTGGTGGTTTTGGGGCACATGGTTTTGTGCACCCATAGTTTTCAGCCTATGGTATTGCATGTAATGGAGCCTATAAAAGGCTGGGAAGACTTCATTGTAAGGTAGGCCTGGAGGTGAGCAGTGAAGGCTCACTTGGCCGGATTGGCCAGGGTTTTGGCCAATGCTAATGAAATTTCATTAGGATGGGTTTTCCCCGGAGTTTGGGGTTTTTCCCGGTTAAATATGTGTGTTTATGTTAATGATTTGTTGCTGACCTTTTATGTTTATTTCTCTGGATAAATTCTTTATTGTTTCTGCTGTGCATAATTTCTAACAGAGTCCATGCTTAATGGCTTTAAATACGGACTGTAGCTTACCTACCAGCTTAAAAACACATTTATCTCCTTCCTGCAACCCATTGCTAACAGCAAAGGCTCTCCACGAACATTGAGAATATTTCTTAAACGGAACCTTCCAACTTTCTTCCCATGCATATCTGAACATTGTTAATCTGAACGATCTTCTTCACCTTTTCTTTCTGCATCCAACGATCAAAAAATGCTTTTGGAACACTCTGCAATGTATCATAAAGAAATCCATTAATTTGTTTCAAAACCTGAGATTTCTGAGTGACCAGTAAAAACTACAGAATGGACAGGAAAATGCGCGTACATTATATGACAATAACCAAAGGATGACACAACATAAACTTTGAAAGGCACAAAAATATGGAAAGCAAAACTTTGAAAGGCACAAAAATATGAAAAGAAATGATTCTTGGGATAAAAAAAAAGTCTAAATCAATTTCAAATTAAACATATGAGAATTTAAATGGATAAACACAATCATATGATAGCGTAAAGATGTCAATTAGGTGCCCTTCAAGTGGTTAAGAGGAATTGGAAGTAGTTATTCTTTCTGGCTGAGTTTCAAATCTAATTTTATTACATGTTCATCTATTTTTTTAGACCTATTGTTAATCATTAACTTGGTTTTGAATTTGAAAAATATTTTTAAAAATGCATTATTTAAAAAGAGATATAACCATCATGTGTAGACCACTTGGTTTGTGTGGGGTTTAGTCTCCACTTCGAGGGGTTGAGGATGGAAGCCACTTTGCGAGAATTAAAACTTCTCCAAGGAATGTTAAGTTTTGACCGAACCTTGCACAATCCTAGTGATAAACATCCCATTGTGGGTGATTAGTGTTTCTTCTATCCAATATAGGGGTTGACCCTAGCTTAGGCTTAGGCTTAGCCTAGACAAAAAGAAAAAAGGAAAAATGAGAGAGATATAAAAAATAATAAATAGAGATTGTGGAAAGACTATTGAAAAAAACTATCTTACTCATCATCAAATCGATGACCAGAGGGAGAGAACTTACATGTGAATATATTTTAACTAAACACATGTTCAAAAATAATAATAGGACAAAGTAAATGCATGCAGAAGCCACATTTGTGGCCCTCCATGTATGTAACACGCCCTTCCATAAAACTCTAATAAATTAATAGATATAAAGATGTGAGGGCATTCTCCAATGAAAGAAAAATGATGAAAACTGTAGCTGAAATATCCTTACAATAAATATGAGAGAGCACCTAGGAGAGATGCTCCCTAGAAAAGTGTGACATGTAGCTACCTCAACTAGCCACAAATAATAAAATATTCTCCAATAAGTGTGTCCTAAAAAATGTGCCAAGAGTGGTTATGCCTCAAATAATAAAAGATTACTCCATATGCCATGTCATAAAGATGTCTAACCAATCCAAGACAATGTGTCGTAGAGAAGTTTTGCAAATCCTACAAGAAACAATAAAAGCATGCCTTGGTAAATGTGGCCAAGAAGGGCACATATCAGTAGGAAGCCATGACCAAATCCAACTAACACCTTAAAGTGTGAAAAGTGTGAAGATTCCAAAATCGGAATCCTATTGCAACAACTGGAAAATATTCTTCTAATTGTTAATTTTAATTTAACATTATATTATTGTTAATACTGAATACATCACACTGCAACCTTCAAAATAAAACTACGGAAGAATAAAAAAATGGAAGAAATGCTAG
Source organism: Pinus albicaulis (assembly GCA_034641835.2). NCBI lineage: Eukaryota > Viridiplantae > Streptophyta > Pinopsida > Pinales > Pinaceae > Pinus > Pinus albicaulis. The sequence goes on along the minus strand of CM076570.1, from coordinate 735,655,433 downwards.
CACACACACATAAAAATAACACAATTATTTTTGGACAAAAGTCCCCGGAAAAACCCATCTGGGGAAAACTAGTGCAACAAATGAAGGTTTTATTTTATTATGCAACAGTGAAATATGAGTACATTTATGGATGCCCACCTCTCAATCCAAACAACAAGAAACTAGTGCAAAATATTGGAGGAAAATTACCCTTCTCCCGCAAGCAACTTCTGGCACGACTTTTCCTACTATAACTCAACCTCCTAGAGCTCTGCATCAGCCTTTGTGCTGCTCTATGTAGCACGTTGAATAAATTGCCTCGAACTGGGCTCTGACGAAGTCGTTCTGCCTTTGGATGCTGATAAAATCGTCTCTCCGGCCCTCTGGGACTTCTTCTCGGCCTCTGGAACTGAGAACGATTTTTCCTTCCTCCAAATCGAACGATCTGTTTGAAGCAACTACACTATCCCTCAATGCTTCCTCTATGGGATAACTCGACCCTCTTGTTGTTGCCTCCCCGGATCTGGAAAATATTTCCTCCATATCACTGTCTCTGCCCCTTACACTGTTTCGATCTCACTGTCTCTCTCTCCGACAACTGACTGCTGCTACTCTAGAAATCGATCTGCCTATGAAATCGAATTGCTAAAGTGTACTCTCCATCACCACATCGACCTCATCTTATAATCCTCTGTTGGATCACCAACAACAAAGATTAAAACTTAATCAATGGCTAAGATCATCTTGGAGTCGATCCATGTGAGTTTCTAGAATATTCTCACCTTGACTTAATTAATATTGATTAATTAACCATATTTCCTAATTTTAGACATATGAAATATTTAAAAATTGGTTAATAATCTAATTAAGTCACTTCTAGGGGGAATTTCCATAAATAGTTTATGGGTTTTGGAGAACTCATGTATTCTAGCCTCTCCACAAATTTTCGTGGCTAGAACACATCTCATGCTACAAAAACTAACATAAAGAAATTCAATGAAGTGGGGTGCCTACTTGGTAACTTTAATATGGATAAACTAAATTAATTTAACCATTGAATAGTTAAATCAATGTCAACATGTGTGCACAAATGTTAACATTGAAATAAAACCATAATTCCTCTCCAAAGAGTCACCAATTGATTAAATCACCTTGAACATGTGTGTCAATAAAGGTTGCACTCTAATCAAATGTTGTACACTATAAACAAAATATGTTCTCAATATCCCTCCATGCTAATAACAAAACATAAAACCCACCCTAATGTGTGGCACCACCAAGGGATTATTACATCAAAATTTATCGTCCAAAAGGTAACATCACCATGATATTATATATAATATCCACCTTTCTAACTTAGGAAATAATATATCAATGAGGGTATTAACATCATGAAATATTCCCCCTAGCGAATTTCTAGCAAATGCTACATAAATTTAAATTGACTCGAAAATCCTACCATAGCAACATCATAAGAAAAGGGATTTAAAGAAATGATAACCCCATTCATTTATCAAGTGTGTTTGATCTGTAAATCAACAAGATATTTTACTAGAATAGTTCATTGCAACATATCTTATATTAGGATAAAATATTTTATTATGCATGTTTATTTCCTTAGATATCATATTTATTATCACTAACTTATTGCTCAAATTGATCCAAGTGGATATTGGTGGCCACTTTCCTATTCCACTTGGACCCCCACCATTGTTTCCTTCTGTTTTTGACATGGGGGGCGGCTTTGAGGAGTGAAAAAGTAATATTTTCTCTATTGGAAAAGTCATGAACAGAGAAATATTGTTCCAATAGATTCAACCAGATCTATCTACAACGTCTACATCTATTTGGCCCTAAAAAATGGGAATGCTAAAGTTTACTTATACCTTAACAGGATTTATGCCTCCAGAGTGGCTGTTGGATGCAGATGCACCGCCGTTGGGTAGTCATTGAAGAATCTGGGCAAAGTTATCCATCATTGCATTCCTTTTTTTCTCGAGGGCCTCCTCGAGCAATATTTCGATATAATCTCCTACTCCCTCGTATTTCTTTTCGTCCCCCATGGGTGGTCGTCAGGGTTTGTAAGGCTGATCTTGCAAAGGTTCAACCAGATTGAGCCCTAACTCCTTATACCCTGATCCCATTGGGGACATGCAAATAAGGATCGAGAAAAAATAGAATGCTCTGATACCACTGATCCAGACTTATGCAAGAATGAAATAAAATACATAAATACACATAAATGCAGAGATGCAGCAAAAATAAGACTTCATCTCATTAATATCACATAACTGAAATATGCTTATAGATAGAATGGAAATAAGCTAGTTAAGGCGTTGGTAGCTTATCTCTGAGAAGAGATGTGGCGGCTATAGGTCTCTGAACTATGTTACAATGAGGCTCGAAGGCCTATTTATTATTTTGAAACAATGGAAAACCATAAACATACAAAAACCTAACCCTAGGAGATGAAAGACCAAACTCTGGGCCCCATTGGGGTAAATTGGTACATCAATTTCCAGAGGTCATAATTTTGGCATACGATCTCTGTTTGACACACATGATACCTCATTAGAAAGATCTATCTGAGGACTACATCCTCTAGTAGCAAATTTCGAGTCTTCAACTCAACATTCTCCTGTAACAATATTTCCCAAAAAAACGTCATTTAAGGCCTCAAAATGGCTCTGGATGTTTAGGACCCGAAAAGCTGCCAAAAATAGTAAATTGTTCTACAATTAAGGAAACTAAAAAACTGAAAGAAAAAATGGTGGGGGTCCAAGTGGAATAGGCGAGTGGCCACCAATATCCACTTGGATCACAAATTTATAAAAATAACTCAAATAAAAAAATGGAAGAATAAACAAGTGGACATGCTATCAACACAAGTGAACACACTCCTAGGAAATCGAAAATTGGAGAAAACCCAACTAGAAGTGAAGCCTATTCTCTATTTTATTTTCTTCAATTATGAGAATGTAAATATAAAGAAAGGGAAATTTACTATGGATTTTTCTGTGATACCATGACCTAAATGGATGGTACAAAATATTCTTCCTCCTTTGTTATGCTCTTCAATTCCACTCCTAGATTATTTTCTCAACTATGGAACAAGTAAAATGCTAAAATAATGGAATCCCCTCATCTTATTAGCCAAATATTTAACATAGCCTAATATTCATCTAGGGTTAGAGTACTTGCATGCCTCAACCCTCAAATAGTGTTAGGTTTTGGACCTTATAAAATATTCTTGAAAGTCCATATGTGGCTAGCCCCACATGTGTGAGTAATGGGGGTTAAAGTGGCATTCACTTAGTACCATGGTTGTTAAACAAGGTGGGTCAATTTGTGGGAGGCATAACTTTCACATATGAGTTCTAATTGAAAATATACTAGTGTGTACAACAATGTTGAATCTATATAGCTACTCTCACAATTTTTTTACCACAAGAGTTGTCATTTGATGCTTCAATATGGCTTTGTAAGGTTCTAGAACCCAAATCTCCAAACTGGGCCCTGCAAGCCATTCCTCCAAATTTTTCCTCCCAAAAAAACTTAGATGAATGAAAATTATATAATGATCCATTCTGAATCAATGAGGTGGTGAATTTTTTTTCTCCTTCTTCTCCTTTTGAGTACCATTTTTTCTTTCCTAGAGGTAATCCTTTCAAATTAATTGAAAGAGCCATGTCTAACACACAAACTAACTCAAATGGAATCTTGTTGATAACACACTTCTTAGTGATATTGTCAACCCATAGTGCATACTTGAGATTTTTTTGTCCTAAGAACATTTGTTAAATCATCAATTATTTTCCTAATGATCCAGTTCAAAATTGTGTTTCTCGATTTGGGCAACCCACTCCCTTGTGAATAGTAATTGGGTGTATAAGCCAATGTAACACTATACTGGGAACAAAAGGAGACCAACTAAATAGACTTGAAATTGTTGGTGTTGTTTGTGTTAATTGTGCTTGGGTCCACAAACCTAGTAATGATATTATCCTCAAATAATTGAACAATGGTAGCGTTGGATAAATCCCTTAATGGAATTTCCTCCACCAAATTGGTGCAATAGTATGTGGCAACAAATATCGAGCTATAATCAATCTTGGAACTTTGTTGGTTTTTTTTCAATAAAGTTTAACCCCCATGCTGAAAGGGAGTCTCCACTATGATTAGGTCAAAGGGTACAATGGGTTTCTTTTTCCTCCCCTCAAACCTCTAATAATGATGAAATGTATAAATAAAGGTGTGTGCATCCATAAATGGAGTATGTCAGTGGTATTTTGTGTGCATGAGCATGCATAATGGTACTGGGAAATAAATGGTAGCCAAACACTCCCAAATGAAACTCATGAAGAAGGTATCTAGACTCATTTGAATCCACACAACATAAGATAATACCATTAATATTTCTCTGTCCTAGACACCCTGCATAAAACAATGCAAAGTAATTTTCAACCAAAGTTGTAGAGATCACATCTACATTTTATTTAGGTTAGGGGCACAAGATAAACTTTTCAATAAAATATAATATATGAATACCAATAAAAATGATCTAACAAAGAAGATAAGGAATTCATGTGTCCCTCAACATGCATATGCTATATCACATCCAAACTGCTCTTGGCCATGATATTTTCTAGTCTTTGGCCCCAGATCAATGTGGTAGGCATTATATCCAGATGCTTTTCCATTAACCTATTATATTTCAACTCAAACTCTTGGAAAGAATTGGTCTCGTAAACATTATTGAATGCTCCATGCCCTCATTATTTTTTTGTAAAATAATGACAACCATGTTAGAGGCTAATGAAAATAACTAAAATTTTGTACCATAATTGGGACTTGCAAGCATTGGTGAGTGACACAAAGATCGTTGATATCCAAGAATACTCGCTTTGCCTCTTCATTCAATTTCAAATTGTGGCTCTTCTTTAACATATCTGAAATAGGCCTCATTATCTCTGTGAAGTTAGGAACAAAATGCCTCATGAAGTTTATTTGGCCAAAGAAGGATTTCATTACCTTCTTATTTTAGGGTAGAGAAATATCTTGTATTTGCTTCTCTTTTAGGGTTTACTTGTACATCATCCCTGTAGACAATATTCCTCAACAACTTTCCATCCAATACCCCTATGAATAAATTCTTGGGATTTAGTGAGATGCCAAGTTCCTTGGATCTATTAAATATTTTTCATAAGTGAGTAACATGGTAATTACAATTCTTATAAAAATCAATCATGCCATCTTGTAAAAATATTATGAGTTTGAAAAGATAGTTAGGGAATGAAATACCCATACCATGTTGGAAAGTAACTTCATTGTTCATGAGGGAAAAGTGAAGTGGATAATCCATGTACCTGGTTGACTAGAAGAAACGTGAAGTGAAGTGAGGGTAGAGTAGAGAGAGATAACCAATGCACATTAGTAAACTAAGAATAGATTGGGGTGAAGTAGTAATGTGCTAAAGTTCAACAAAAGTGAGCTTGGGTGGGGTGGAGATATCTAAGTTAAATTGAAGTGAAGTAAAGAGAGAGAGTGCATGCACTTTATTAACTCAAAGAGAGTGCCTCTCTAAATCTGTCATGCATGCATGTGATGCAATTAACTCCTGAAGGTGCTAGCTCAATCCTCCATCCATGCATGCATCCCTAGTGAACTCTAGTTGACCCATGCATGCTCTCTAATGACTAAATAACTCTTCCAATTGACTCATAAACTTGCCACATCACTATTGGCTCGTCTCTGCATCCATATTTTTCATTTGTCTCAACTAGAAGCTACTGTTAGTTTTTGTAGCATCAGATCTGTTCTAGCCATAAAATTTTGTGGAGAGAATATAATACATGAGTGCTCCAAAACCCATAAATCGTTTCTAGAAATTCCACCAAGAAGTGACTTAATTAGATTATTAGCCATTTCTTAAATATTTCCTAAGTCTAAACACAGGGAATATGATTAATTAATCAGAAGTAGTTAATTTAATGTGTGAATGATCTAAAATCTCACACATATCAACTTCAAGTTAATCATAGCCATTGAGTAAGATTTAATTTTGGTCATTGAAGTCTAAACAAAGGATTATAAGAAGAATTCGATGGGCACTTGGAGAATACACTTAAGAGGTTCCATTTCATGAGTATATCAACTTCCAAAGTAGCAACAGTCAGTTGCCCGAGAGAGAGACTGTGAGATCGAAGTAGTTAGGAAGGGGGGGGAGACAGTGAAGTCATAGGAAGAATTCAAGATCTGGTGAGTGCATTTGTAGAGAGGCAGAAGAGCCGCAAAGAGGCAGATGCAAAGGCAACTGTAATATCCCCAATTAACATCATCTCATTAGCGATATTAATTTTGTTCAGATTTTTCCTTTCTATTGTTGGTCAATCAATAAAGGGGGTGATGGGACCCATAACCCACACTTAGGAGATAATAATTACCTAAAGTCACTTATGAAAAATTATTTGGCAATGTGGGTCCCAGGAGATCCAAGTGACAACACAGGGAAAGGGATAGCATGGAGGCAGCATGGGCCAGGCAGCGCAGTGGTAGCGTGGGCTAAGAAAAAATAGTGGTAGGGACAACATGGCCAAGGAGGGACATCGCAGTTGAGTGGGGCCCAAAGGAGAGCTAGGCTCTCAAGAATAAAAGGAAGAGGAGGCTCATCTTTCATTCATTCTATTATGCATATTCTAATTTTATGTCTTTCAGACATTGAGCATGATTTTGTTGTTTAGCTAAGTCTACAAGTGTTGTTCAACACACAAGTGTCTCCGAGCGGAGATCCCAACCTCGGCCTTGTGGGACTTCGAGTGCCCATTCAAGTGAGGATATCCACCATTATTTTTCAGAGCATAGCACACAACACTCTTTAGCCAGGAGCATGCAGTCACTAAGGCAACACAGTCTCACTCAAGGATTACACATTCTTGGGAGGAGGCAACACCGGGAGAGAAGGGAGATCAGGGATTTCAGCCCGAGAGTATTGTGAAGGGATCAACCCTTCACAAATAATATTTTGCAGTAGGAGGAGGCCATCATTTGTAGTCTATCAGTTCAGGGCCAGCGTACTCACCTGGAGTGTGTGATTTTCAAAGGGAGGTCAAATTTCAGGGTCAGCCATTTTGGGATTCCTTCCTGGGTTTTTCCGGGTTATTGGAGGAGAGCTTATATCTAGAGTTTCATAATTTCCTGAGCAGGGGAAAAACCAAAAATAGCATCTCCATTCCATTAGTAGCAGCAGTTACGGCACCAACAACAACAACATCAGGAGTTACGCAGTCATAGAGAGAGAAACCATTCACTTGGAGATTCTGAGAGTATTTGCAGATTTCCTTGAGCAAGCCAAGGTGCCATCATTCTGATCACCTTTGTACCTATTGTTATCTTTCATATTATAATAAAATGGCTCAATGTTTCTCCATGTTTGTAGTGTTTTTCATGATGTCTCTCTATTTGTTGTATTTATTGTTTATGTTGCTTTATACCGTTGTTCATTTCCTATTTGGAATATTATAGCAAAGTGGTAGCCTTTAGAGGAACTTTCAATTTTGCTGGGGAAAAGCGAGTTTTAGTTCCATAAGTTGAACATAGGTTCTGGAGGGCAGGAGAGACATTTTTGTAGACAACAACGGACCAGACGACCTGAGGAGAATTCAGTTCGAAATGAGTGCAAACTTGACTGCGCTAGTGTGAAACAGTGGCTGTGTAGAGCTAGTTTGGACGGCTCACTTGGAGTTGAGGTTAAAGCCCGAATTTTCCCGTGGAGTGAGGAAATTTCTTCACTAGATTTTTCTTTCGAGTATTTCTCCATAGGATTTCTAGTTTCAGCATCCACTTGAACTAATATTATTTTCACTGTTACTTAGTATTAAAACCCTAATTTTTTGCACTAGTTTTTCTAAGTTGGGTTTTTCCGGGGAATTTTTTCCAAAAATAATTATGTTAATTCATGTGTGTGTGATAGAATTTATTCCAACATTTATTCTTCCGCAATTTTTATTTGTGAAGGATTCAGTGTATTTATTTCGGTATTATTTTATGAAACAATAGATAAATTTTTAAATAGAATTAACAATTAGAAGAAATAATATCAGTTGCTGCAATAGGATTCTGGTTTCAAATTTTCACATGGTATTAGAGCACATATGATTACATAGAGAGCTCAATAATGAAAACATAATGAGTTTAGATGTTTAGTGTGGACAGCATATCGAAACCTCAGAGGTAGCGCAATCATTTTTGCTAAGAGGCTGAGTCACTTAAGGAGATATTATTTTTCTGAGAGAGCGACAAAAAAAATCGATCTCTCTAGATTGAGTAGCTCCAAAGGAAGAGGGAGAAACCTAGTATTTTTGCAGAGTAGATCTCTAGTTGAAAGCAGTAGTTTGGAAAAAAAAAATCTAGATCATAGCTAGCAAGAGGTGGAAGGAAGAAGAGAAAACACTGAGGGAATTTTTTTCTCATAGAACTTCTACTCTCAAGAAGTTCGATTTCCCTTGCAGACTAGTAGATGTTGTGAACAAATTCTCTTACTCGATAAGGGAATGTGAATATTTGAGAAACAACTGAGCAGAAGGGAAGAGGATATTTTCAAAATTTCTTGAGATGGCTACTGTTGGGCTTCGAGATCAGGACAAGTTGGATGGTGCTTCCAACTATGGCATATGGACGGCGAGGATCTCCTTCCTTCTAGATGAGTTTGATCTCAAGGCATATATAGATAATTTGGTGGTAATTCCCACAGATGTGGATCAACTAAAGGAGTTCAAAAAGGAAATGATGGAGTCAAGGATCATGTGGTCTCGCATATCGCTAGCAAAGATATTGCCAAGAAAATGTGGGATGCTCTCACTTTGTTGTATTAGGGTACTTCTAAGTAGCAAAAGATGTATCTCGAGGAGAAGACTAGATGCATCTGGATGCAAAAATGGGAAGGCATGGACCCTTTCCTCACCAAGTTTCAGGAGGTATGGGATTAGTTATTGGTGGTTGGGGCAGTACCTTAAACCTCAACGCTAATATGGTTGGTGCTCAATAGCATCTCAAAGGATTGGAAAGTATTTGTCCAAAGTATATTGGGTAGAGACATGATACCTAGATGGGATAGGATGTGGATTGACTTGCAACATGTGGAGATGAGGAAAGATCTTCTGAAGATCTCCATCCATGGCAACAACAATAGATTGAAATGGGTGAAGGGGAGATGTGGCCCTTTCATCTAAGGGTCCCAGTCAGGGACAAGGGGAGGAGACAAAGAAGAAGAAGGACTTGCCAAAGGTCAAATGATTTAAGTGTGGTGAGCTAGGTCACTACAGTACCCAGTTTCCTCTTAGGAAAAAGGAATAGGAAGAGAAGCAAGACCATCAAGCAACCTCTGTAGAGATCAATAGGATTTCCTCCAGGATGGAGGAATACTTCGCAATGTTCGCCGATATGCCTTTAGGAGTGAGGTGGGGTGACTTGGTTTTGTAGCCCCATAGTGCTACATATGGGCAAGATCCTTTAGGATTCCACCTCTTGGATCAATAACTGTCTACGAGGGGCTCAAAGTATTCAGTAGCAAGATGGACCAGTGGCAGTTGGTGTAGTCAGATACCAGAGTGACAGTTGCAGAGACTAGTTGTAGTCAAATACTAATAAGCATAGTGCATATTTGGCAGCAGTGTAATTGGCATAGTGCAGAGTCAGCAGTATCACAGAGTCTTTAGTGGACAGTGCAGTAGCTAGTAGCAGTGAGGAATCAAGTGACATATGCATCATATTGAACATAATTAGTTCAGTATTTCAGACACTTCTCAGTTACATATGTTACAGTTGTAGCAACAACAAATGAGAGGGAGTTGCAATGCAGATGCAGTGTTGGCAACAGTTCAACGGGGAAAAAAACAACAAAGATGCAGCTCATATCGGAGTTGTGTAGTGGTTGGGGGGCAACAATAGCCAGACATCAGCAGTGTGATAGGAGATGGTGCAGAGACAGGGTGTTTTGGTAACAGGTGCAGCACTAGAACACATTCCTCGCTAAGAGGGATTAGGTTTTGTAGCATCGGATGTGTTCTATCCACAAAATTTTTTGGAGATGCTAAAATACATGAGTTCTCCAAAACCCAAAAATTGTTTCTAGAAATTCTGCCTAGAAGTGACTTAATTATATTATTAGCCAAATTTTAAATATTTCCTAATTATAAACTTAGGAAATGTGGTTAATTAATAAAATTAATTAATTCAAGGCTTGAATGATCTTGAAAATCACACAGATCAACTTCAAGTTAATTCTAGCCATCGATTAAGATTTAATCTTGGTTGTTGAAGTATCAACAAAGGATTATAAGAAGAAGTTGATGGGCACTTGGAGAATACACTTGAGAGGTTTGATTTCATGAGCATATCATTTTCCAGAGTAGCAATAGTCAGTTTCTAGAAAGAGAGAGAATGTGAGATCGAACCAACGAGGAAGAGGGGCAGAGATAGTGAAGCCAAAGGAAGAATTCCATATTTGGTGGGTTCATTTGCAGAGAGGTGGAAGAGCCATAGAGAGGATGACATAGAGGCAACGCAATAGCCTCTAGAGGTAGTTTCGTTTCTACTGGGGAAAGACGAGTTTTAGTGCCAGAAGTTGGAGAGAGGTTTCAAAGGGCAAGAGAGACATTTTACCACACAACAACAAACCAGATGGCTTGAGGAGAATCTGGTTCGAACTAAGTGAAAAATTGATTGTGCTAGTGTGACGTAGTAGCTGCGGAGATCTAGTTTGGATGGCTCGCTTGAAGCTGAGGTCAAAGGCCTAATTTTCCTATGGAGTGAGGAAATTTCTTCACTATATTTTTCTTGCCATTATTTCTCTATAGGATTGTGAGTTTCGGCATCCTGTTGTACTCATATTATTTTCACTGCTGCTTAATATTAAACTCATCAGTTGTTGCACTGGTTTTCCCATGTTGGATTTTTCTGGGGACTTTGTCCAAAAATAATTGTGTTATTTTATGTTTGTGTACTAGCATTTCTTCCAGCATTTATTATTCATCATTTCTTCCAGCATTTATTCTTCATCATTTCTTCCGGCGTTTTTTCTTCCACAGTTTTTATTTGTGAAGGTTGTAGTGTATTTATTTCGATTTTTACCGTTTGAAACAACATATAAATTTTTAACTAGAATTAATAATTACAAGAAATAATATCAGTTGTTGCAATAGGATTCTGGTTTGGAATTTTCACAGCTACCACATTTCACCATGCGAAACTTCCACATGTTAGCTACTATAAATAGACTTTTTATAAATAGACATGACAAAAATAACAATCCCCATGAAAAATTCTAGCAAATGCAATAATAATTCAACCTTGAAGAATTAGACGATTTTCCTCCTTAAATTCAATTAACTCAGCCCCCTAAAGCACCACAAATTCATTCCCAAAAAATATGTAATTCAACCTGTTAGAATCAAATAGATTTGACCTCCACCCAATAGTAAATCAATTCGCTACTACTCAAGGATTTCAACCCTTTCTTTGACAATTCAACCCCTTACTGAATTTGACTCAATTTATATACAAAGATCACAATAGCTAGCTTAGGTGGCTTTACAACCACTAAAACAAACCACCACAAGCTAGAGTGTGTACCTTAACACCAAAGCTGGGAAAAAATGAGGGTATTTCCATCACAAGGAAAATTGTTCAAGCTCCTTCATAATTCACAAATAATCTCTTTACACCCTTCCCTTGAGTCTCCTCCTTTTAATAATAGTTTGCTCCTCCGAAAACCATGGGTCACTTTAATTTTCTAAACTGATTTTTACCAAATTTATTTAATTAATATTTATTTTATTCTTGCGAACCCTTTATGTTATGTCAATATCCCATAGAATCCCGTTAGGCTATGATTCCAAACCTTTCATGATTCTATGGATTGGAAAGGGACATCACAAGATTCACCCATAAGGCTATATAGAGAAAAAAAATTTTTAGAGAAAATAATTTTAGGATTGTAAAACCTTGCTCAAAGATGCTCTAGATATACATTGAAACTCATATGGCAAGGGAATTTACCAATTTGTAATACCCTTTAGCTAAAGACTAGCAAATATTTAGGTAGAGATTGAGACCATGTAGTTTTGATGGAGAATCAAAAGGTGTGGTAGTGAGAAGAGGCTAGAGAGGAAATATGAAGCCAAAAAATGAAAATTCATCATCATTCAAAGAGGGTGGAGGGCACACACCAAATAATATTGCAAAGTTCAATGTAATAGCTCTATTTATCAAAAGGAATCTTGTCAACCTTCACATGTAAGTTCCAACTCCCATGACATGTTGGCCGAAATTGGCTTCGCTATAAATGTAAGTGCCCCATAATTATGGGCATTGCTTTGACCTTAGGACGAGTCACAAGTTTCTAGCATATGTGACTTGTGTATTGCTGCATATGTTCTATGGAACATAGTGGTAGCTAGCAATTTTGATTCAAAACGTAGTCCAAGTCACTTTAATCAAGTTACTAACTCCTTTAGTCTAAAATCTGAAGCAAAAAAAAAAACACTTAAAATGGATTGCATGGCATTGGATAACAAAATCACTCAAAATGGATTGGATAGGCATTAAAATTGGGACACTAAATTAGTACATGCACACATAATAAGGAATGTGGATTTTTTAGCTATTATTTAAATATCTATATGAAAGTAAAATGATATCCCAATAGCTTTGAAACTTCTTTAGGTGCATGGTTTTCAAAAAAGATTCAATAGTGACCTAGGATCCATGGAAGACAAGTTAAGTTAGAACCAAGCCTTTTTAGCTAATCCAACATTAGGCATATAAAGAATTCATTGTCAATCAACAATGGAAATTTTTAGGCTAATCCAACATTAGGTATATAATTGAGATACAACTAGGCATCATCAACAATGGGAATTTTACTATCGCATTGCCTGTTATGAATGCTAATTCCATAAACATATTTGGAAACTTTTAAGCTAATCAAATGGTAGGCATCTAATTGAAGTAGAACTGGCCATCATCAACAATGGGATACTTACCATTTCTTTGCCTCTTATGGATGCTAATTCCATGAACAAATATTAGAAGAATGCAATAAAAAAAAAAACAATTTTGGAAAATTTTGCATTTTTTTGAAGTTTTTTGAGATTTTTTTGGGGTTTATGGATCTATGGGTACAGTAAATAGTACCGACTTTGTCGTATTGGTAATTCAGTTGAATTTCCTAGCAGCGATATGATCGAATCTTGTAGCTATGCATTCACAGAATGATCAGATGAATAACTATAAATGCATTCTCATAAATGAGTGCATGCATTAGTGTGTCTTGAATACTAATAACTTTTGAATTTAACAAAGAACCCATCTATTTTGAGAATATTATTGAATACTGTTGTCATATACTTGAGCACTATTCGATTTCTTCACCACATTCACACAAAATATAAGGAACAATTTATTTCACCATAATAACACCCAACTTTCAAAAAAGAAAACACTCCATTATGTGTTTCGAGGCATTTTATGCAAATGATAGGACTTTTTATGTAGTATTATCCTTATTCTGCAATTTAATGAGGGTTGGAGAGAGCTTATAATCATGTATTTGTAAGTAACTGCACTCTTCGGTAGAACCAAATAAAATTCAACCAGATTCCTCAGTGAAGTAGACAGCCCAAGATCAATTCCTTCTAGACCTCAATAGAAGAAATAGATATGCATGTCAGATAAACAATGGTATACAACAACAAAATTCCAGATAACTTTCAACTTGGACATATCTGCTTACCTGAGAGAGTGTAAGCCATTTTCAAATCTTTCACTGTAATGTTTCCATTTCTATTTGGCTTTGTATCCATCAAGATAGAAACAGAGTATGTTTTTGTAGAATTCTCCTTGTGTTGGCACCTTTTCTTGTTGAAGGTTGTGGAAAGGTTAAAGTTACTTTTTCTAAAAGAAGAAGAGGTGCAGTTTTGAAAATAAATGGCACTTTTCTTCTCACAACCACTTGGTCCAAATATTTTCACAGCAAAATGTACATTTCCAACATGTCTAAAAACTAAAATATCTCCAACTTCATTAAACTGCTCAGAAACAAAACTTTCCCAACCATTTGTGAAAATTTCCCACTTATTAGCATATCATAGTCTCACATGCCACAAATTCCGACTTGGGCCCTGTAGTATTGCATCTTCACATGCCCCACATTGCATTCTCTCCACATAATCATTGGGGATCTCCTGCAATAAACAAAATACATTGGAAGAATAGTTATTTCCATCAAGAATTTATCCAGATTTCTACATGTGCACCGTTAAATCTGTGTTTCCTGTGGGGAAAACAAAACTATTATCTTTGGCAGACTTAATACAAATAATTCTACAAAATTTTGAAATATGTTTTCACTAAATACAATTCTATGAAGAGTAATATAATACTTTCCCCACCAATCTGGAAGAGGACTCAGGCTCCATAATTTTGAAAAAGAATGAGCCACCCCAATCCAAAGGCATTTGATTTAAATGCCCATGCATTATCTCACCTATTGAAAGTCAGAATCGATGTCCAAGTGGAAACTAGTCGATCAACATGCAGGCTTGAAATTTGACGGCTTGCAGCAAGTATTTGCTACTACTACTTGTATTTGACTACTAATACTTGTATATTGAAATTGTGGTATAGTGAATGGGAGTGGCTGCATCATTTCTGATCATGTAATGTAGCAATTAAACATTAAATCTGATTGTGTAATGTAGTGATTAAACATCAAATTAAATTTTATAGGTTTAGATTTCCAGAAAGGTATACCATAATGCCATTGTTATTATATATGTTATTAGGAGGATTTAGGGACTATGACGTCATTTTTTGAAAAAGGTGTGTGGGTTTTTAGGGTATATTTTAATTCGTATATATAATATATACGTATCATATTTTATAAATTTTATAAATTATAATATATATGAATTTGCATATTTTTCAACATTAAACAATAAAACTAAAATGTTTATGATTTAAACATGTACATCATTGAACATTCAACATTTACATTGAAATTTCAAAATTTCTAGTTTGATATCAAGTGCAAACTAGAGCTTACATATTAATAAGAATCATGATATAGGTTCATTGTCATACTACATTCAAAATTTGAGTTAAGGCTTATCCAAACATGAAGTAGGAAATTTTAAAATACAAAAATAAAAATAGTTAATATTGAACACTGGCTTCCTCAAGCCATGTCATGAGCATCCATGTCATCAACATCACTTAGATCCTCAGTTAGCATCCTCTCTGCGTAGGAATCAATTTCATCTTGAGGCTCCTTCTCATCCATATCAACTTGAGGTAGCCCAATAAGGCCATCTGGTTGTATCTCCTTGTCCACTCACATAACATCATTTGTGTATTGGTCTCATCTCTTCAAAGGACCCTCCTTATACCCAAGGTCTTTTCGAGATATGATACGTACACTAAGTGCTCTTCCTTCTTTGAGCCCAACCTATTTCTCTTTACTGAATGGAGAAAGGCATAAGTACTCCAAATTCCTCTCGCAAGATGAAGAGCTAGATACCTGTAATATAAGGGTAATCCCATTAAATTAATTAAAATTTAAAAAATAAAAACTAAAAAGAACCCTAGAGAACCTGATTTTGGGGTTCGAGGTACCCATGATCAGCGTTTTCCATACCCATCAAGACAAAAGAACCCACTTTTTTTAATGGATAAGTTGTTTCTTATGGGTTCTTCTCAAAAGCACCCATACCTGAATCCGGTACTTGGGGACGAGAACCCAGGACAGGTTCGAGAACCCCACCCCTGATTTCACGAACCCGTGCAACATAGGTTAGTACATATTTATGGAGGCAACAATTTCAATATATATATATATATATATATATATATATATATTTGTCAGAATTTAACAATTTTTGGATTGCAAAATTTAAATATTTAGTATTTTAATCACGACTTTAACACTAGAAATGGATTCAGTATCATCAAAAATATAAGGTGCACCCAAAATTCCACAACTTGACGATTGTAACCTAGTTTATAAAAATTTCTAACTAGATTCAACCAAAACCAACCCTTTCAGTTGTTTAGGATATGTGCATACTTACTACCCTGCTCTAATTAAATATAATGCAATGTGATAGTATAACATTAATGCAATATGGTATTTTTGTAATGCAATTATGTTTGTTACGAAGAAAGGTGAACACTATTATCTGAAAACATTTATGCCAACCAGAGAACATATTTTATTGCCCCATAGGCTACATGGTTGCTAGCCTCATGCCAATAAATATATCTAGGGAAGTTATGTCTTCCCTAGGCCCAACATCCTTCCTAGATAAAATAATGAAATGGCATACGCGGTTGATAAAAAATATGGATTCCCTTATGAATGTAGAGAATATTTGGTACCACAATACAGAGAGTGAGGCTCTCAATACTTTATTTAACCTAGTATAGGTCTTTTGATCTCTTTTACTAGGTCCTGGCCTGCTTAATATAGGGTGAGTCATCCTTCCTCACCTTCCCTTGTGAGTTGAGTGTCCTCCTCATTTGATGTGGATGATCCATTAATTATTCCTCGCCCTCTATTATTTGGTGTACAAAGTGAGGTTTCTACTATTTTTTGGCTCCTTGGACCCTAAAATCTAGCACTTTAAGGGTCTTTAGACACCAAATGGAGAAGGGAAGAAAGGGTTATCACAGTATGCTAGAAGCAACAAGTCTTGAAAGGACATTTCTTCCCTCAAAAGTAGAGTTGAATGGTCTTGATCTCGAGAGGGGCCCTAGTTCACTAGCTCATTGGTATAGAAGAGGTGGGTCCTTGAAGGTTTGTCAAATGAAGCTATCAATTATTAAACTAGTGGAGACACACATTTAACAAAAATTAAGGATGAAATTTAGACATGAATTTTATGGAAGTGGACCATGTATCAGATGTGGTTTTTATTTTATTGGAGTGGAGATTTGACTACGAATCAAAAGATATGAAATGTATCAACAATTAGTAATGGCATAATTCTAATTTTGGCATGTTATTTTGTTTCAAAACCAAAGCCCCACTTACAATATAAATAGGAACCTAGACCAAAATATTGTAAACATGAATTGTCAAAGTTCTGCTGATTTGTACCTTTAATAATTTCTCTTGTGCTTTTGATAGAATATCTATTTAGGTTGCAATTGGAGTCTTGGTTTTGAATCAAAAGATATCATGCTTAAATGCAACCCTGCCAAGTGTGAAGATCACATATCTCAAATGTGAGTCAAAATGGATTATGAGGCATGCTATGCATGGAAAATTGACATCATCATATCATCTTACAGTGTAAAAATATGGGAGGAATTTAAAATTGTCAAACCACCCAAATTTCCATGGAAATTAGAAACAATTTGTAGATTTTTGTGTAATTAGTAACACGCAGGTAGCAAAATAATTTAGAAGGTAGGTGGAATTGTTGTATCTTCATAAAGCTTTAAGAATATGATTTAAATGAAGAAATATCTTATTTAATCAAACATGTGGTTAAGTTTCACTCTTTCATAATATTTCCCCCCTTACCCTACACTTTATTAATCCATCTTGAAACATGTTGAAATTTGGTTTATTCATCAAAGTAATGGTGACGATATTTGCAAACCAGGTAGCTCATAATTATAATAGAAATACTTTAGTCTTTTTAGCAATGAAAAAAGTGCACACTTTCATTTATTAAAAAATTCATATTAATACAAATTTCGTTTGTCTTGGCAGCTAACACAATGTGTTTACATTCTTTTGGTCTAGGTTCCTATTCAAGATATTACTTGAATTAATATTTCAAAGTATTTTTGCAATTACCCATCCTATATGCCATAATAATCTTGCTTATTTATGACTTCTTTTTTAATTGAAATTTGTTATGGAGTACTTTTCAAAATTTAGCTTTAATATGATTTTAATTAAATGATAATTTAATAGGTTTTAATGAAATGTAAATAGATGGATCATAATCATTAGCAATATTTTATAGAGTGGGCGATTGTTTTTTTTTGTAATTGAGGCTAAACTATATTAATTTGAAAATAAAATAGTACATATACTACAGGCTGAGTTGGTAACTTGTGCTTAACCAATCCCATCCTTTGTTGCCTTCACAGTTGCGCATGTATGGGGTTGCTTCCTTGGAGGAAACCAATCCAGAAAAAACATCAAACAGAAGATTACAAAGTGGGACATAGCACCAGTTAAAGTAGAGGTTATGTGATAATAATTAGCATAACAGAAAACTAATAAGAGTTGAGTTGTTGCACAGTTATGAGTCTTCTTCATCATCCTCGCTATCTGGATCTTCCTGCACAATGGGACAGACATGCTCCTGCGCAACCGTTTCATCTTCAGGAGTGGGTCGACGCAGAGGCCTGGAAACCAGTGCGCAAAGGATGGGAGCAACCGGATACTCAACATCTGAAACTCGTGTCCAGGTTCCTTCCGATTCCACTATCCAAATGTCGATGTCTTCCCCCTTAGCCTCCTGTGTCAGAAGAGGCTCAGTTTTGTGGGGTAGGGGGTGCTCCTGGTGCACAATGGTGGATTTCCTTGGTCCAATTCTGCCTCTCTGCATTACATGAGTGGGGGCCTTCTCCTCTTGGTTGAGCTCGGGGTTCTGGGGGGCCTCCCTAATGTGACTTCCCCAAGAGGAGCCCTCAACGGACTCCAATCAGTTGTCTGGCCCTCGCTGGTAGCAACAGGGGAGCGCACCTCTCTGGCCTCCTCTGATTGTTCTGTGGCACAGGTCTAGGAGCCATGGATAGATGAAGCAGAGGGTAGATGGGGGCCTGAGAGATGTGGAGGAGCGGCTTTGACCAGAGACGAGAAGTGCGTAGCGAAGAGCTATTGGACAGGGAGGTACGCTGGTGAAGGATGTGCAACGCAGGGAGAGTGGGGTAATGGGAGCACATAGGCTGGTGAAACTAGCCATGTAGGTGGAGCCGAGGTGAGGCACGCATTCAGGGGGGTGCGCAGCCAGGGGGATTTCGCACAACACAACTCTGGGGGGGAGGCTACGCGGCAGACAAGATGCGTAGCAAGGCTAGAACTGAAACAAAAAAACCAGGAGAAAACTTTGAGTAGCTTTGTGTTGTTGGTCCTACCCTTTTGTAGGCCCGTGGCATATGCGAATATGTTGAGCATTATTATGCCTCACTCACAGTTGCATGCTACAATTGTTTTCATGAGGAAGCATGTGCGTCGAGTTATGGTCGAACGTCATATCCGTCCAGGAGATCATTCAAAATATTGCAGTAGAGAGGTACCCCAGAGGGGATATTGCTGCCTTTGTGTGTCTTCATGATGCCTTGTCTCTATCACCTCATGCACATTATTTCAGGAGTGTGGCTCCACTTCAATTGAAGGCCTGCGCTGCATATATTCTTCATCTCGAGCATGGGAGAGACTATTTTCATGTGTTCTTCTACTGTTACCTGCATCTAGGGAGAGAAAGTCCTTTTGGATAAGAGTTTGACATTATCTTCTTAAAGAATCATCCTCAATCCGGGTGAGGTTTGAATAATGTAGCTCTATGTGACTTTCCACTCCCTTATTTTCTAAGAGGTCCGCAACAGTGTTCACTTTCATGTGCACATGGTGAAAATTTATTGCCCTGTGATTTTGTATCAATTGTTCCAGGAATTTGAGCTTGTTGAAAAGCCTCCAATTGGTGGATACCTTTATGGAGGCAGAGCCATGAAGAATTCTTGTGGCCTCCAAAGTGATAATTTGCGAATCTCCCTCCATTTCCAGGGGAAAATAGTTGAATTCAATGGCTCTGGAGATGCCCTGGATGAGTCCCTCTAGCTTCACGGAGTTTTTGTTGTCCCATCTCATATTTCCACAGAAGATCAGAAGGGGCTCACCCTAGGAGTTCCTGAAGATACCTCTAAATCCTGCATTTCCAGGGTTTCCTTTGGAGGTGCCATTGAAGTTACATTTGAAGAAACCATTTGGTGGTGGATTCCATTGTTTAGGAGGGGTGGTTCTTCCTGCATTCCTTGGGGGGTTGTCCAGGGGGGTATTTATGCTCATATGCCATTTTATCCATATGTTATGCTATGCAGTAGACGTAAGGAGATCTTCCTTACTCTAGGGAGTTATGGCAAGGGTTTCGGTGAGGTTGTCGTGTATCCTTGCCCAAATTTTCTCTTGATTGGTTGCTTTGTCTTTGAAGATTCTACTGTTCCTTTATTTTTATATGTTCCAGATCACGAGTCTCTGAATTAGCTGCCAGAGTATGTTCAGAAAGTTGCTATAGAATGGGTTTTCCATCCACCTGTTGATGGTGTTGATGATATTGCCCTTTTCTCTGTTGGTGCATCTGCATAGGATTGCGATCTCATCCCACAGAGCATGGATGTAGGGCATAGGTCCAACAAGTGGTCAATAGTTTCAAGATCTTCATGGCATAGCGGGCATCTTGAGGGTCCCACAAACCCTCACTTCAATATATTCTCCCAGGTGAGAATGCATCGTTTACTGAGAAGCCATAAAAAGGCGGCTACTTTGGGCTAGAGCTTGACAAACCATATCTTCTTCCAGATGAGATTGGATGGATTTTGGATGAGGCTCATTATCCATCTTACCTAGGTGTGGCTGAAGCCAAAGGCTAGAAGGACTTTTTTTATGTAATCCCAACTGAGTTTGTCAAAATCCTTGGATAAATCTATTTTGAGGAGCATACCAGGATTTTTGGTGGTTTTGAGAGAATGAATGACCTCATGGGTTAAAATGATTCCATCAAGGATTTGTTGTCCTTCTACATAGCCCGTTTTCTCCGAGGAAATGAGTAGGGGAAGGAGCTTCTTTAGTCTGTTAGCAATAACTTTGGAAATTATCTTATAAATGACATTGCCGAGTGTTATGGGTCTGCACTTACCTGGTGTTGCAGCATTGTCTTCTTTTGGAATGAGAGTGAGGAAGGTGGCGTTGAGAGCTAGAAGGAGCCAATGAGTGGTGTGTGATTCATCAACGACACCCCAAACCTGTTCTTTGATGGTTTCCCAAAAGAAGTGGAAGAAGTTGGTAGTGAATCCGTCAGGGCCAGGAGCTTTCCCTTCCTTTAGTTGGAAGACTGCTTGTTCCACCTCAACAAGAGTGGTGGCTTTAAGCACCATCTGGTTGTGTTCTTCCCTGATCAATTTAGGTATATGCTGGTTGATTTTTCCTATATCCTCATGCCTCTGATGATTGGGTTCTTGGAGTATGTCTTCGAAGTGGTTGCGCAGCTCCTCCATGATATCTTCTTGCTTTTCCAATCATTCTCCATTTTATTTTTGAGAGTTGTGATTCTATTATGCATCCTGTGCTGAATGGTAGAGTGATGGAAAAAATTAGTGTTTCTTTCTCCATATTTGAGCCAACATATCCTAGATTTTTGTTTCCATAGGATCTCTTCCTGAATTATTCTCTCTTCCATCTGGTTTGTTAATATTTTCTCTTTGTTCTCTGAATCTTCCGAGCGACCTTCCGAGATGATTGTTTGTTGAAGCTTCTACATTTTATCTTCCAACTCTCTTTTATATTTGAAGATATTGTCGAAGGTGGTTTTGTTCCACACCTTCAATTTCCCTTTGAGCATATTTAGCTTTGTCTGGAACTAATGCATTTTTGTTCCTAGAGGTGGTAAAAGGGAGGACCACCAGTCGGAGAGAATTTCTTTGATCCATGGATGTATGAGTTAGCAGTTTTCAAGGCGGAATGGTTTGGGCGCAGGAATACATAGTCTTAACCATTTTAGTTGTATCGTCCAGTGGTTAGAGCCTGCGACTGGAATAATGGTTGCTACAAGATCACCCCCCAGATATATGAAGTCTTCCATGATGAGAAACTAGACCAGTCAAGAGGTGATTTGATGGTTACCTCCTCTTCTATTGTTCCAGGTGAAGATTCCATTGGAATTTTGTAGATCTATGAGGTGGTTGTCTTGGATGAAGTTCTTGAATCCATTGCTGTCCATGTCTAGATGATGCCTTCCTCCCTTTTTTCCTATATATTGGTTATCATATTGAAATCTCCTCCAAGTAGCTAGAGTGGTATAGATATCTGTATATTGAGCTCAACAATGTTGTCCAAAAGCTCCATTTTCTGCTGGAGATTTTGGGGAAAGTAGACATTCGTTAGCAAGCCATGTATGGTCGTTCAAATCAAGTGAAAGTTGGCTTGAATGAAATGCCTATTGGCATGATAGTTCTCTAGGGTGATGATGTGGGGGTTCTAGATTATTGCCAATCCTCCTGAAGCTCCATTGGAATCTACCATTATTGTTTTGAAGCCTTTCCATATCCTTTTGAATATTGTTTCCAGACTGGAGCTTGAGCATATTTAGCTTTGTCTGGAACTAATGCATTTTTGTTCCTAGAGGTGGTAAAAGGGAGGACCACCAGTCGGAGAGAATTTCTTTGATCCATGGATGTATGAGTTAGCAGTTTTCAAGGCGGAATGGTTTGGGCGTAGGAATACATAGTCTTAACCATTGTAGTTGTATCGGCCAGTGGTTAGAGCCTGCGACTGGAATAATGGTTGCTACAAGATCACCCCCCAGATATATGAAGTCTTCCATGATGAGAAACTAGACCAGTCAAGAGGTGATTTGATGGTTACCTCCTCTTCTATTGTTCCAGGTGAAGATTCCATTGGAATTTTGTAGATCTATGAGGTGGTTGTCTTGGATGAAGTTCTTGAATCCATTGCTGTCCATGTCTAGATGATGCCTTCCTCCCTTTTTTCCTATATATTGGTTATCATATTGAAATCTCCTCCAAGTAGCTAGAGTGGTATAGATATCTGTATATTGAGCTCAACAATGTTGTCCAAAAGCTCCATTTTCTGCTAGAGATTTTGGGGAAAGTAGACATTCGTTAGCAAGCCATGTATGGTCGTTCAAATCAAGTGAAAGTTGGCTTGAATGAAATGCCTATTGGCATGATAGTTCTCTAGGGTGATGATGTGGGGGTTCTAGATTATTGCCAATCCTCCTGAAGCTCCATTGGCATCTACCATTATTGTTTTGAAGCCTTTCCATATCCTTTTGAATATTGTTTCCAGACTGGAGCTGGAGCATTTGGTTTCTTGCATGTAGAAAATATGGTGTTCCTCAATGATTCTCTTCTTGATGATCTTGTGCTTGGTGGGGCTGTTGAGCCCTATGATATTCCACGAGACGATCTTTATTGAGGGGGGTCAGGAGAGTAGGATTAGAATTAGGTTAACTTGGGGAATATCCCAAATTCTGCCATTTCTTTACCCATTTCTACTGTTTTTTGTAGCACTATTTCTGGCCTTGTTTGCAGGATTCTTTCATGAAGTATTTTGTATTCATGAGCATACCAACCTAAATTCTCAGAGAGGGGATTTTTTGTGCTCGGGTGAGGATTTCTTCCAGCTTCTAGATCTGCTACTCGGTTATTGAGAGAAATTCCTTCTTGTTGCATGCATCCTCTAACCCCATGAGATCCAAGCCCTCAAGGTCAACTCTCTCTGGCTCTTCCTCCATGGCTTCTAGGATTGGGTCGAACACCTATCCTTTTCCCTTCGTTGTAGAGTTGTCCCTTGCATGTGTAGGGGTTTTGGGTTTTAGAAAGGCCTTCGGTTGGATCTTGTCTTGTTGTTTCTTTGAGGTCTGGGGTTGCTCCTGCGAGGATCGCCCCACCTCTTTGGCAGGTTCGTTCTCATTTTCACTCATCTGATTTAGGGCTGCGAAGATGTTGCTAGTTAAAGGGCCTTTTTTTTTATGGTTGGATTTGGATCTCTTGTTGTGCCTTTTCTTTCTTGCTAATTTCGTAAACCCTTATGTTGCTGGATCATTTAATTCATTATTAGCTGTCACTTTTTGATTTAGGGTGCAGTATCTGAATAGGTGCCCATGTTGGTGACACCTCCAGCATCTGAAAGGAACATGTTCATAATATACAGTTTGTATCCATTCAAAATCATCATGCAATAGGCTTACCTCGCCAGGTAACGACTCCGCTATGTTCACGTAGACACAGATTCATGTGTATGCTACGTATCTATTGATCTTTGTTTCCTCGACTGTTTTAACAATTTCTCCTAGGGAATTACCTATGTCCCTTAGAGTCAACTCATCCTAGTAGTCTTGGGGGAGGGAATAGAGTCGGATCTAGAGAGGGTCCCATGTGAGATCTTTTTTTTCTGGGTTGAAATTCTCAGTCGAGTGGTGAAGGTATAAGCCGGCCAAGTTGAAGAAATATGGTCCTCCGTCCATGATACTATTTTTGTCTTCAATATAGGTGAAGATCACATTGAAGAAGCCTTTGGCATACAAATGAAGGTCGATGTGACCCTTGGGCTTCCATTTGGAATCTATCCATCCTCGGAGGGCTTTTTCAGTGGGCCAAAAACCCATGAACTTTCCTATCAATGCATGATCCTTCATGAACTGTATTCTTTCATTGATGCAGTGCATAGGGAGCTCGATCATGGTTATTTTGGTATCCTTAGGAATGAATGTGGCTGATGTGATATTTGTTGCTTCTACTTCTAGTGTGGGTTTTTTTTGCGATGTGGGAATCACCCTTGTTGTGTCATGAGGCGGGCCAGAGTTTTTCTGACTGTCGATGTCAGCCCCTATCGCCGCTCCTGTGGGACGCTGGCTTGTGGTAGGGGAATCAACAATCCCCCCATTGGTTTCTATCATAGGTGAGCCTCAGGGCTTACCAGGAGTGTGATTGCAACCAAAATAGCTGGGAGGGAGGTCTACCTGGGGCAGCCTGTGCTAAAACCTTGAAACCCTAGGTCATGGAAATCGACCTGGTGCAGATCCTGGAGGCAATTTCTAGAGTGGGCAATTTTTATATGCTTATGTTTCTTCATATTTTATTTTATTTACAAGGTGCAAAATTTTGAGATGATTTTCCATTCAAAAGCACATTATTTTGATAACATTATAAGCAGAATAAGCTCTTTCACTTACTTAAAAATTGGGATTAATTTTAAAGTCTATTTATTTACTTCAAATATTTTATATAATTTATGTATCTTTATGAAAGTAATGGATAATTTTATATTTATTTTGTTGCGTAAATAATATTAGAGTGATTTTATATTTTTCATAAATAATTTAATGGAATTTCCATCTGTTCACACTCTTCTTAGAAGGATATAATATTTGGTCTTTGCATATGAATTTATATTTTCTTGTGGATTGTAATATTGTTCAATTAGTTTTTATTTCAATTTCTTTATATAATGAAATGTTATTTCTCATTTTCAATTATTTTCATGTGAAACAAGTGGATTGGACATGCAAAGAATTATAAAACTACAGGTTTTAATTCACTCTAATAACCTATAGCCATATAGATATATTAAATACAAACATTTTAATGGATATGTTATAGGTTTTTTTTTTAATCAAATGTTTTATAAAAATTTTCCAACCTCTATAATTAATAAATTTCAATTTGATTATAGATATTGGAACTTATAATGTTTAATAGTTATCTATTCTTATCTTAATAGATTTTATAAGTATTTTTGTTTGATTTCTTATGGAAAATATAGTTTTATATATGGTGTTTTGTGGGAAATTCTCTATTTGATTCTTAGGTTTCACCTATTTTGATCATATAGGTGGATACACACTCACAAATGTCTCAAAAAAAAAATGCAAGCTATAATTGGAGAAATGTATGGATGGACAAAATCACAAATTTCCAAGTCTCAAAATGAGTTAGAAACAAACTCTAAAAGCCACAATAATCAATTGGAATAATAATTGCATGCTTTTTTTGGAACTTTTTCTAATGGTGATCTAGATGAAGGAAAAAATGAAGTTGAAGAAGAGGTTAACAATCAAAAGAAACTTGAAGTGAAAAAAAAAAATGTATGGAATGGTTAGAAAAGTTTGATTAGTTGGGTTATGTGATGCATGATGGTACAATCACTATGAACTATAGATATTGTGACGAGTATAGGAAGATTCAACCATAGAATTTAGAGAATGGTTGTATCATATTACAACATGATGTGTTTGTTACTCATGAAAATTCATTGGCACATAAATATGCTAAGGCAAAATGGAGTAGTGCATTAGATCGAAAGATGAAACTGATTCTGGATCATGTGAGGAAGATGGAAGATAAAATAATGAAACACTCATTACTACAATGAAAATATCATAATTTTTTTCCAAAAAGAATTATATTTATCAAAGTATGAAAAGCTTTGCAAATTCCCAATGGAAGAAAAAACACCATATATGCCAAAGTTTCAAGAGTACTCTTCATATACAAACCGTAAGTACGTGAATGATTTTATATATTGTATATCAAGATACATCGAGAAAATTCAAATTAAAAATCAGTTGGAAAGTCCTTTTCATTAATGGTTTATGAAAGAACGATCAAAGGTTAGAACAACACCTTGTTGGACATGTGACCTAGTTAGATTAAAATAGTCTTGGACCACCTATGTCATAGTTGATGAAGCTCAAGAACATAATGGATGGAAAAGGAAAAATAATATATGATTGTGTTATGGGATTAATAAATGTTAGAGGACTTTAGGAAAAAAATTGGATAGTCGTTTCTATACGTGTAGCTTTAGCAATATTTGAATATTGAATTGGATTTATCTCATTTTTTAGAAAAGGAACTCTAGACCTTGATACAATGCATTTTGTGGCTCATCATGAGTTTTTAGCAGCAACATATTCTTCTAAGAAAGTTCCTAAGCTATTATATGTTGAAAAAATTGCAAACAAAGTGTATTCATGGGTTAAAAACTCACCAAAAAGAAGTGATGAACTTAACCATTTACTTAAATTCCTGAAAATTGATATTCTTGATGTCTTATGTATACACTCAGTGAGGTGGTTATCCATGGGAAATGTTATTATAAGGCTTGTTAAGCTTATGTCAACAATTTTAACTATGTGAAAAAATGAAAAGAAAACGTCATCATGGTATGATAATACATGAACTTACTCCATTTAATTTTGATTTAATTTGTTGGCTAATGTTTTGGGTGAATTGACCAGATTCAGCAAGACTTTTCAAGAAGAAGATTTAGACATTACAACTATTGGTTTGCCTCTTAATGTAACTATAAGTACATTCTCTAGATGGTTTCTGAGAAAATGAACATTTGAAAAAGTTAAACTTTTATTTAGAAATTTCTTAGTCCTTCCCAATATGGATATATTGAAATTAAAGATGAAGGGACAATTATAAACATACATGAGTTACAATACATATTTTTCCCCAATATGGAGACTGATTATAGTCATATAAGGATACAAACTATAAAGCTTCATATTGAAGGCACACAAGATATTTTCCAACAACTCACAAAAGTTATATTGAGTCTCTCATAGACTCTTTGAATTAAAGGTTCCCTAAACTTCATCTTTCTAATGTAGAAACAATGTTCAGTCCTTGTTATTATCTATAAGAGTATCATGATAGTGAGAAAAATTTAGAGCATTATCTTTTTAAACTTATTCAACATTTTCAACATACCATATTATAGGATCTTGGATTTGTTCCTTTATTTGATGTTAAAGCTTGTAAAAGAGAGTTGCACCCTTTTTTTGGTTCATTAAATCTAGCTTGTGAGGTTTTCATAAAGATGGAAGCATGGAAGGTCTTCCACAACAAAAAACAATGACACAAAACTTATCCTCATATGTTGAAATTATGACAAGCTATACTCAGTATTCTTGCAAGTACAATGAATTGTGAAATATATTTTTTCTAAAAAAAACATCATCAAAATCATAAAATCAAGATTGGGATTAGAGACACTAGATGTGTTAATGAGAATACCTTTGAATGGGTCTGAATTATCTAATGTGGATTGAAGTATATGGGGTATGGAGAGATACAAAGTCAAGAAGATTTATTGATCTTTGAGAGGTAAGATGTTAGTATTATTTATCTTTCATAGAAAATTTTGTTTATCTTGTAATATCGTTTAATGTGCATGTAATATTATGGGTTTAATTTTGATGAGGTACTTATGGATGATGTTTCTATAAATATTCAATGTACTTGAGAAGGTTTGAATTCCAATGAGGTATAATTACAATCTGCCATTAAAGAACCTCGATTATGAAGAGAGCTCAGAAAAAGAAGTAACAATGTTAAGTTAATCTTTTGTTATTTTTTTCAATTATGCTTTACTATTGGAATGTATAAAGTTATGGTTGTACTATTGTTGTCATATTAGAAACAAAAATTTGTAAATAGCCTCTCATAATTTTTTTCTAATTTAAATTTTTATTTATTTTATTTTGTAGAATTAAAAGTTTTGGAAATTTGGGTTTCTTGTGCAATCCTTTATTATTGGTCAAGGAAACGTGAAGGAAATTGCAATAGTGGTGACCAATTCCTTGAAAAATGAATGGGCAAGTCTTTTTTTTTAACTAATAGAATTTTTATTCTTTGAATATTAAAAGAAAAAGACAATTTCACTAATAAATTTGAGATAATTTATATTATGGTTTAAGGGTCTATCTTTTAATTTTTAAATATAGAATGTGACCATTCTTACAATTTTTTAAATGACACTTTTTTCCTCACAAGCACTTGGCCTATTAAAAATATGAAACTGTGATCAAATTACACTTTGGATAGCTCTCACTTGATAGATATAATTATTTCATTGAATTCCTCTTTTCAATATGTCAAAAATTGACCTAAAGATCACTCAAATCGGATAAGGGAAAGTGTATTTATGAAGAAAAGCCCACATATGCATATTTGAGAAGGTCAGACCTAAATAAAACTCGACCCCCTTGGAAGGATATAAATATAGGTTACCTCTACCTCATTTGGAAATCATCATGAGACACTCTTCTCTCTTGGTTTTTGGCTCGCATAGGTATGAGGCTCATTCACAGAGGATCAGGTTCACTCTTAGGTGAAATTGTAGGGTCTAAAGTTCGCATCTCTCATTTAAGGTTTTGGGCCACAGTCGCAAGCACAACACATGATGTATTTGACCATGGTCGCATGCACAAAATCTCATCCATGCGACTAGAGCCTTCCAATTGCATGGACACCTCAGCATCTATTCGACTGGGAATTAGGATTTTTGAAACATGGTTGCAGACCCTAGTCGCTCGCAAACCAAACTGAAGAGAGGAACCAAGAAATTATAGTCACTCTCTCATAGTGTTTCAAATAGTTACTGGGAAGACAGAGTCACTCGCATATCATCTTGAAGGATGCAACTGAGGCTCCGAGATATATCTGGGAAGATTCGACCACAATCGCTCTCTTACAGTACTTCAGAGAATGAGTAGGAAACTATAGTCGCTCAGGTGACTCATCCTCCATGTGACTAGGAACTAAAATATGAAATATAATTATTCTAAGGATTTCACTCAGTGACCATAGAGTTCAGAAGTTGATCGAAGACAGTGAAATTTCATTACCGTCTTCATAATCAAGATTTTTAGTATAAACATTGTTGGGTTCTTTTCATGGATGTTGTATTTATTTTGTTGGAAATTTTCTTAGATGAAGATATGGATCATTGTAATCTCTTTTGTTGAATCATTTGATGATGATATAATAAGAAGAATAATTTGAAAGGGTTTTCCCCATAGTTGGTTTTTCCCTGGTCTCTAACCAATCCTGGTGTCTTTATGTGTGAATTTTTTTCTTCTATTGTTCCTTTATGTTTCGCTACATTGATGATGATGATATTGTTCTTTATACATAGTTGCATATGCTTCTAAATAGTGATGTAAATCTAGATAATGTTATGATGTTATGGGGTTAATTTAATGTCTTAATGAAGAATTGCAATTATCAAATGAAAGAACAATATATCCCTAAGAAAAATTAACATGGTACCAGAGTTGGGTTGAAGAAAAGTCATGGAGATCACCCCTATGATGACATCATTGATGGATGCTAGAAAAGGATGATGGAGACCTAAAATAATTCTAGGGTTTGAATAAAACCTTACACAATTTATGTATTAGGGTTTGATGGGTGTTATGAGGTTAGGGTTTGAGAGAAACCCTGGTTTATGGAAAATATTTGAGATATGAAATCTAGAAACCGTAGCATGGTCAAAGTAAAGATGTTCAAGCACTTGTGATATATTTCCCTAGATGGGATCGTCTCTATTAGGCTTGGTTGCTGAGAGATTTGGTTGAAATAGTGAAGGCATGGACAATGATGGCTCTTGAAGTCTGGTTCAAGAGGGAGATGATCACCTCTCTTTGAAGATAAGTACTTTCTGACTTATGATGCTTCTCCATGACTTTACTTTTGTTTATACTTATAGATTTTATTATTATTTTTATTATTACTTGTGCTTCCTGCATACATATATGAGTATTTGGATCCTTCTAACCTCTTGATTATTTGTGATAAGTGGATCCTTCTTAAGGATCATGGCTAGTGCAAGAAGAGAAGAACTAGTGTTGGAAAAGGTAAAGAGGCACCTGACGAAAAGATGACAATGTGCTACAAGATGCCTATGTAAAATAAGAAGGTGCACATGTATTTGAATACTACAAGGTATGTATAGTATGTTGTTTCAATGTTATGATTCAGCTATAATATTGAATGGAAAGATAATCCCTAAGGTATGATGAAAATGTCTCCTTCTCAAATGGTTCATGCATGCATATGAAAGTGATTTGGATTCATGGTTCTTATGATGAAATGGTGCACTTGATATTACTTCTATGAATCTACTTGGAAATATTGATTTATGATATATTGGTATACTTTATATTTGGATAATATCTATCATTTTTGATATCTTGATGCCATGAAGATGGCTAGCACCCTGATACTATTGATATTGAGCATGTAAGCCATGATGATAGATGTGTAACAATGAGATTGATATTCAAGATCTTTTGTTGACCATGATTATTTTTTTCCATGATTAGTAACAATGGAATATGGTAAAATTGAATGCCCTAACATGATGGATTGAGTTATGTGACAAAGAATTAATGTCATGATCATGACTCTTGAAGTATGCTCCTATTAGCTATTTGACACTAAGCCTTGATGAAATATTAATTTCATGATGTCATGGTGAATTAGTTGATGCTACCATATATGACCATGATGAATATGTGGATATAGTTTAACTTCATGATCCAACAAATCTGTTGATGCATGAAAATATTTTAATCAGGTTGATGACTTGAATGAAGATGACAAAAGTGGATTCCCTTTAAGAGGGAGAATATCTCCATAATATCCTTACTCTTATTACCATTGGAAATATATGTATATTATTTACTATTTAAGTATGATTTATGGGCATGAATAGACAAATATATGACATTATTTATCTGCAAGAAAGCTTTGATCTGAGAAGAGAGGGTTTTCCCTTAATCTAAGCCACAGTCGCACAAAAGCAGGGTTACAAGTGAAATGGTAGCCTCTGATCTGCATGGAAGTAAGTTCAAGAGTGCAACTGCAACCTCCCAACTTCTTGCAATGAAGGCATATGGGTGAGACTATGCCTATAGGACAAAAAAATGAAGTTTTGTACATAAAATTAGATGTTCACTTGAAGGATGTCAGTCCTACAGACACGAAGTAGAAAAAAGAAAGTTTTATGAGCTAGGAAATTTTAGTGTTTACTATAATAATATTGAACTTGTGTTTACAGGTGACCGAGATATGCATATAGATATGCCATTACTATTTATCCATTGAAGTTTGTGTTGTAAGAGTCTGACATGATTCGGCTGATATAGATGAGTAACGTTTGGAGTTTTGACATGATGCTTGATAATGAATTAGAACGTTGAATTGATGATTGAGATATGTTTTGGATTATATATCTCACTATGATAGAAAATTTGGAACTTGACCTGCTAACTAACGATTTGATATGACGTCTGGTGATTTTCTTTGATAACAATGCTAAATGGGCATAGTGACCTTATGTGAATAATACTAGTTTTCGATAATGGTTTCGTATTGGCCTCATTATCCTTAACTCAACAGTTGAATTATTGATAAATGTGATTCAGTATGAATAAATCTCACAATAAATGGATGAAACCTATTCTTGGTGTATGTGTTTGTATCTAGTGACTTATATTATGATCATGAGGATGAATTGATACTATTTTGGAATGACAACTTGTTGGCATAGATAAAGTCATAACCTGAAATTTGGATGAATTTTGGTCTATCCTTGCTTATGACAACTTGTTGACATGACAATAGAAGTCATGACTTAATGAGAGCTCTACCTATCACCTGGTCTAAAGAATATGATACTGTGATATTCATGATTTTGATATTAGTTCTGATCTGCCGTCTAAACTTTGATAAGTTGGCCTAGTTTACTTGATTGCATGATATTGATTTTTGTAAGAGTAAACATATTGGTTTGATAAAGTTTTATGATTACATAGAGCATTGTATATGTCTGCATTGACAATTATCTAGTGAAGGTAGGATGATGTGTTGATCAAAAACTCTACTTCAAGAGTGTTCTAAGGTATGATTATAATTTGGTTTTGGTTTTATATGTCGACGGTCTACTATTGACAGATAATCAACCTCAAATAATTTAAGTAAGAGGGATATAGCTTCTAAAGCTTGAAATAATGAATCATGGAATTATTTCTAAAGTCAGGAAAATAAAATATATATTGTAAATCTATTGAAGAAGTGTTAGAAAGTGGAAATCAAAATCCTTGGACACTTCGAGTGAATTTCAAAAGTTTGATAAGAGATATTGTTGAACTCAAATTGGAAACTGACATTTTATTCAAGCATTGATGTTTTGATTGAACACTTGTTCGTATACATATATGTTGTGCATAGAACTTGAGTCAATTCATGATTGAGCCGCTTCATACACATAGAGTTTCCACTAAGCACCCTTTGAGATATTTGCATGGGATGATATATATTTGAAATTATTCCTATGATATGTGATTGCATGGATGTACTGATGATGATTGGGATCATTATTGATGAAATGAGCACACATGAGTGTTTCCTTAGTATGATATCTGACATGATGTTTTTGGATGAGTGGTTCGTAGCTTTAAGAAAGACTGAGGTTTTGTAAGAGTTGCTAGCATGGCTAGCTATAAGACAAGATGAAGAATATTTTTAGAGAGAAGTTTGAGAAAATTCTGAATATGATTGTATACATTGTGATGTCAAAGAGTGGCATCTGATTGGAAAATAATCACGTATATAGTTGAGATTGAATACCCTCATATATTAATACAATTTCAATGTATGAGACAAGCTTAAGATTGTGGTTGGCACCTCCTTGAGATGGAGGATGATTATGGTATCCTCTTTGTGATATATGTGTACATTTTTTTCTAACATGATATTTTATTTGATGTCTTGTATGAACATGAGACAACTGCTATTGATACATGGTGATTACCAGATATGAGCACGATGATATTTTGTTGACCTATAAAGAGAATCATTGATCAAGGACATTGAGCCAACTCTTCCTCCCCTAATTGAGCTTCCAGGGTATGGAATTGAGATATAGGGCTTCTAGGGTTGAGGGAAATATGGACAATAGGGCGTCACCCTTATCTATTACCCATAGGGTTGGAGTTGTTACTCCCCTGTCTATTCTATGTAGAGTATACCCAAGTTTGCATCATACCCAAAAGCCAAGCTTGTTGAGAATATTGCTCCTTGTTTGGCCAATGGGTTTAGAGTGTAATTGGGGTGGACAACCCAAGTCGATTATGATGCAGGTGTTCTAAATCATGACTATTTAGGGTCATTGATGGGAAGATCGATGAGGAATAAGATTGGGTTGATATTTTCTCCCATATGTGATCACAGGTTGATAATGAGCTCCCTGATGTGATTACATGGTTAAGGTGCACTCCCCTATGTGTTTGGATATCCTATTTCTTGATATGGGGTTGTATTAGTACATCCCCCATGCTTTTTTGGATCGTAGACCGCTAATAGATCATGTAGTAGCCTGCTGACATATTCTGGGTAGTATCTCGCTGACATAAATTCCCAGATAGTAACCCGCTAGAAGATATTTTTGGTAGTATCCCAATGGAAATAGGGTGGTAGATTGAGCTCCCCTCCTATGTCAAAATTATTCTTCTTTTATATATGAGAATTTTCAGCATATAAGCAGGGAAAATCAAGAGATAAGAATGAATAATCAAGAGATTAATTAAGATTATCAGTGACAATACAAGATGATGAGATACTTGATATTGGAGAGAATATGATGACAGGATGACATGTTGATTAATCGTCAGATATTGGTAGGTGAAATTCTCCTTAATTGAGAGGGAGTGTTAAAAATATGCAACTACGGTCAAATTCAACTTTGGATATCTCACTTGATGGAGATAATGATTTCATCAAATTCCTATTTTCGAGAGGACCAAAATCGACCTAAACATCACTCAAATTGGATAAGGTAAATTGCATTTATGAATAAAATCCCACATGTGCATATTTCATAAGGTCGGCCCTAAAGAAAATTGGACCCCCTTGGAAGGTTATAAATATGAGTGACATCTACCTAATTTGGACATCATTATGAGACACTCTTCTATCTTGGTTTTTGGCTCGCATAGGTCTAAAGCTCATTCGCGGAGGATCAGGTTCACTCAAAGGTGAAATTGCAGGGTCTAAAGTTCACATCTCTAATTTAGGGTTTTGGGCCATATTTTGCATCTGTAATTTATGGTTTTGGGTCACATTCATAGAAAAACCACAAGGTGGATTTGACCATAGTCGCACACATAGAAGCTCATCTTTTTTATTGGAGCCTTCCATTTGCACAGACACCTCACCATCTATGCAACTGGGAATTAAGGTTTCTGAAACATGGTTGCAGACCCGAGTTGCACAGAGACCAGGCTTAAGAGAGCGACCAAGAAAGTTTCTCTCTCACAATGTTTCAGAGAGCGATTGGGAAGCTACAATCACTCGCATATCATCTTGAAGGGTGAAATTGAGGCTCTGTGATAGATCTGGGCAGATCCGACCACAATCTCTTGCTTATAGTGCTTTAGAGAGCAACCATGCAACTATAGTCTCTTAGATGACTCCTCATCCATGCGACTAGGAATTAAAATATGAAAATATCAGTCTTCCAAATATTTCGGTTAGTGACAGTTCCTTACTATCTCCAGAATCATGGTTTTTAGTATAAATATTGTTGGATTCATTTCATGGTTGTTGTAGTTATTTTGTTGGACAATTGCTTAGATGAAGATATCGAGCATTGTAATTTTTTTTGCTGTATCATTTGATAAAAATATAATAAGAAGAAGAATTTGAAAGGGTTTTCCCTTGGTGTCTCTATGTGTGAATGATTTTCTTCTATTGTTCCTTTATGTTTCACTGTATTGATGATGATGATATTGTTCTTTATACATAGTTGCATATGCTTTTGAATAGTGATGTAAATATAGATATTGTTATGATGTTATGTGGTGAAATTAATTTGTTAATGAATAACGAAATTATCAAAGCAGAGAACAATACATCCCTAAGAATAATTAACATGGCCCAAATATTTTCACAAAACAATGTACATTTCCATCATCTATAAACACTAAAATATCTCCAACTTCAATAAAATTCTCGAAACAAAACTTTCCCAACCAAATGTGAAAAATGCCCACATCTTAGCACAATAAATATTCACATGCCATAAATTCCCACTTGGGCCTTTTAGTATTGCTTCTTCACATGCCCCACATTGCATTCTCTTCACAAAATCAATGGGGATCTCCTACAATAAACAAAATACAATGGAGTAATAGTTATTTCCATCCATGAATTTATTTATATTTTAACATGGGAACTGTTAAAACAAAATGGGAAAAACACAATTATTATCTTGGGAAGATTAACATTAAGTGTTAGTGTTCTACAAAATTACAAAATATGTTTTCACTAACTACAAGTCTATGAAGAGTAATAGAATACTTCAACCATCAAATGGGAAGAGGAGTTTGTATCCATGATTTTGAGAAAGGATGAGTTACTCTGATCTAGGTGGATATTGGTGGCCACCACCTATTCCACTTGGACCCCCACCATTTTTTGTTTTATTTTTTCAGTTTCCTTAATTGTAGCAAAGCTTACTATTTTTGGCAGTTTTTCAAGTCTTGAACTTCCGAAGCCATTTTGAGGCCCTAAACAATGTTTTTTTGAAAAATAAGAAAATGTACAACTTTCATTGAAATTTTTTGTCGAAATTTTTAGTACTCAGATAGATATTTCTAACAAGGTATCATGCACGTCAAACAAAGATCGTATGCCAAAATTACAACCCTGGGAAGTTGGTGTACCAATTTACCCCAATAGGGCCCCCAGTTTTGGTGCTTCATCTCCTAGGGTTAGGTTTTTGGATTTTTAGGGTTTTCCATTATTTCTCAATCATAAATAGGCCCTCAAGCCTCATTGTAACATATTTGAGAGGCATGTAGCCACCACATATCTTCTCAGAGATAAGCTACCATCGCTTGAGCTAGTTTATTTCCATTCTGTATGTAAGCATACTTCAGTTTTTTGATATTAATGAAATGAAGCGTTATTTCTGCTACATCTCTAAATTTATTGTTATACCTATATTTTGTTGCATTCTGGTTTAAGTTCGGATCATGCCACAATCCAAAGGCCTATGATATATTGTAATTCATTTTTCAAAAAATATTGTGCACGTATTAGGCATTTCGATGAAGTATTATGTAAGCATTTCAACTATAAAGACTTGAGTCTAAGGCATGCCCATGGGTCAAAATTCTAATATTTTATTGCCATTTTTTATATGGTTGGAGTTCACAAAATACTTGATCCTAAAGAATACACAATAGAGAAAAAAATATGACACATATTGGTTTCCACTTCCTAATCTATATTAATCTAACAAAATTCTAATGTATATTAGTTTCCAATTCACAAACGTTTCATGATGGGGTGTCTGAATTGTCCTCCCTGTATTTCTCGTCAATGATTATAAAATTGCATGGGCTAGCATCATTCTATCATCATCATCTCAAAATAATTTGTTAGATGAAAAATTTCCTTGTTCACCATAATAAGTTCACGCCATCTCACAAATGACCCCTTCTACATATTATATGCATGAATTTCTAGTAGAGCACCCCCTCTAGCTTTCCAATGATTGATTGTGACGACAGTTGAATAAGGAACAATTAATATGTAGCGGATTTCGATTAGTCTATCCTCCTCCATCCACCCCATAACTAGTGATTTCTTAAGTTTCCAATTCCAACGTTCTACTCCAGAAATTCATTTTGGCAGCTAATTCTATCCATAGTCACAACACCTTGAATTCAAATAAATTTTCATATATACTACCAAATGGAGTGAACTCTATTTTTATATTATTGGAAAGTCGAATGATAAATAAATTCCTGTGAAATCATCATAGAGTTGAGAATGAAAAGCACAACCATACTAGTCGTGATAGTGTTTTGATTGAACCACATAATCAAGAAAGGAGTTCAATGACAATATTGTGAAACCAGCTCCAAAAATAGAAGAAAAGAGATATCAACGCCTTAGAAATAAGCCACTTCTAGGGGAAAACCTCCAATACATTACATGAACGAACAATTCTTGGATGATACAAATGACAAAACCTCCTTTCTATATATAGGAGTACATGGGGCCACAATGTAATCCTAACCGACCTAACAATAATAATGTAAGGGCATAATAATAAAAATATGGGGGTTACAAAGGTACAACAATAACAATAAGGGGGGCTAAACTAACATAATAAGGGACTACACTATTAATATAGGGACTTAACATGCCCCTCTCCTTCAAACAAGTGGTGTCCTCAATGCTTGATTATTTCTTGATGCTTCTATATAAAATTCTCATCCTCCCATGTGGAATATTCTATAAGAAAGTTCTTCCACTTGCTGAGATACTCTGAAATTGATCATACTTGTCGAGTTCTTGTTTCTTTGACTACTTCAGAACTTCTTTCGATGTGATGTTGATCTTCCTGTTATTTCATTTGATTCTGCACCAAAGTTAGGTTTTCCTTTGAGAGTTGGAGAACTTGTTGTTGATACTCAATGTGATATTCCACTAATTTATCATCCATATTAGCTATTATTTTATCCTTCAAACCATACAAATTAGCCTCCATTTATGCTTCTAAACCATCTATGTCATATTCGGTTGCTCTTCGTAAGATCGAAATTCGTTGCACTTGGTACCGTAATTTTGATATCTCATACTGCAATTCTTCCCCTTCATGCGCCATAGTATAGCTTTTTGAGGGCTTAATGGGTATGGAATTATTTTTTGGAGGCATTATAGAACCCAATACTGATAAAAATTCTAAAATATGCCCTTGGAATCACTTCAAACTACTTTTTCAAACAAACGTTATGCAATTTTAAAACCCAAATACACACCTTTTTCTTGATTTTGAGGAGCTTGATATTGAAACTGAATTATATTTGTGATTTCAGATCTTCAATATCTGAAAATTAGCCTTGAAGTGGCCCTATGAATTTTATTTTGAATGCCACAGGTCTGACCTGATTTGGATTCTTAAAGGCAAAGATATTTCCAATCTCCAATGATGACCTAATTATGGGTTGGTTCAATAGAGAAAACTTGTACGAATTGCCATGTGTCATTGTTTCCTCTTTCAGATATGAAATTAATATACAATAAACTGTATTCCATGTAATTGTGGCCAGTTTTTATATAATCTCAATCAGACGCTCAGAGAGAGAGTAATGATGTTTTTCCCACGATCACCTCTTTGAGATGAAATTTGGGAGCTTGAACAAATCTAACTTCCACAGATCATATCTCCAAAAATGTTGTGAACCAAGATCTGAAACTTTTATAGGAGGATCTTCAGAATTTTGGCTTCTCTCTGTGAATATTTCATCTTCTGAAACCTTGTAGAAAAATATTTATGGTAAAAATTCAGCGATGACCTGTTTAGGTTAAATTCAGGAGCCTGCAAAAAGCCCTAACTTCCACAGATCATATCTCCGACAATATTGCAAACCAAGCTTGGAAATTTTGTGAAATTTTTCCTAAGGATTTCTGCTTCACACTCTACAAATTTCAGCTTCTAAACCTCCATAGAAAAAATTTATAGCAAAAATGCCACGATGACTTGTTTGGTGCAGCGAAACCCTAGAATCCAAAGCTTTGATACCAAATGTTGTGAAAACAGCTCCAAAAATATAAGAAAAGAGATATAAATGCCTTAGAAATAAGCCACCTCGAGGGGGGAACCTCTAATACATTACATGAATGAACAATTCTTGGATGATACAAATGACAAAACCTCCTTTCTATATATAGGAGTACACGGGGCCACAATGTAATCCTAGTCGACCTAACAATAATAATGTAAGGGCACAATAATAAAAATATGGGGGTTATAGGGGTACAAAAATAACAATAAGGGGGACTACACTATTAATATAGGGACTTAACAGAAAATATCCTGTAGGAAAAATAGGTAGCATCCGGGTCGATACCAGTCGCGCTTCTCTATATTTTCCCAAGTCAGATTCTTATTCTTCCAAATGAGCCAGATATGTATGACGACTTTGTATGGAATTCCTACCTTCCAAACAGCCTTGAACAAGTAGCTTTCTTGTACATGCCATGTCTTTGAGATGATATGTCGATATGTATTCCGAAGTTGAATCGCATCCCATATGAAGATACCATCCTAAATGATTTGGTCCCCTTTGTGGTTGCGATGTAGACCAACATTCCTAGCCAGGTCCTGATGCCCCTCTCAATTTATAGCATCTTGTCCCACCAAACCCAGATAAATTGTGCTCTTCTAGTATGGCATCTCATCCTGCCAATACTTTATAGCCTGTGATAGATATACAATACCCCTGGCATGTAACCATTGTAGTAACTCCAAAAAACATGTGACTCCTTCCGGCATACCACCAATGGGATCAACATCGAGTATGATGTGCCACAAATCACCAAGTGACCAACATAGACGATTGCACAAAATATCCCATATTTTGCAGAAGCCGAACTAGATATAGGATCCAATATTCTTTTGCAATGTGCCTTCTTTGTACCAAAATTGAACGTCGTGATGCATCATATATTTATGTGGGATAATATGATGCCAATCACGTAAGTTGAAAAGACCGTGCCACAATGACTTAACTAGTAATGTGAAACCAAATGTTTTAATATCCAAAATGCCCCATCCCCCCATGCCTTTTGGAAGAGTAATATTGTCCCAGCTAGAAAGGTGATATTTGTGTCCTTCTCGCCCCCCTGTCCAAATGAAGTGCGGTATGATGGAATTCAATCTTCGAATAATCACTGCAGGAAGAATGTATAGGTTGGCCCAATAGACCACAAGTTGTTGTAGTAATACGGTTGCAAGTATATACCTACCACCAACAAATAAACATCGAAGGGACCAATGCTCAATTTTCCTCCAGTATTTCTCCATGAGCCATAGCCAATCCCCTACCCGATATCCAGTCGATTTCAGTCGAAAACCAAGGTACGTGAAGCCCTTCTTAATTGGTCTACAGTTGAAACTGAATAGCGCAACAATTTGTGATACAACCTCCCCAACATCATCAGAGTATAATATCAGTGACTTGTGTGTATTTTCCACCATGCCCGTAGCATTCCCAAAATGTCGGAAGATATCATGTAGGAAAACTGACTGTTCCATCATCGCGTGGAAAAATATCAATCTATCATCCACAAATAGGTTATGAGTAGTAGTCACCGAAACAAATATCTTGATCCCTGTATATTTTCCTTCCCTAACCGCCTTCCTAATATTCAAGTTGAGGCAATCCATAACTAGAATGAACAAGAGGGGGGATAGTGAACATCCCTAATGAAGTCCCCTACCTAACTTGAAGAATTTGGTGGGGAGTCCTTTGATGATAACAATGAGGAACGTTGAATTAACACAGCACACGATCCATTCCATATTTTGTGGAGACAGACCAACTTTAACAAGTATGATTCATAAGATTTCACAATCAACACAATCATATGCCTTACAGAGATCCACCTTCATGGAAATAGCCTTTTGTTTTCTAGTATGCATAGTGTGGATGGCCTCCTTAGATATGAAATTTGAAAGAGTGGTCGTAATCCTCTCAGCAATGACCTTAGATATCAACATGTAAGTAATGTCTTTCGTAGAATGTATTGATTCCCATGAATCATTGGCAATGTCACCCGAAATAGGGCCTAGAAATGTCGCACAACCTCTGCTTGTATGTCTTTCGTAGAATGTATTGATTCCCATGAATCATTGGCAATATCCCCAATGTTATTTCTATTGTGTCTTTGATTTGGAATATTGTGAAAGTATTTTGTATTCTTATCACCAACCACCAACCAGATCTCCCCGCCCTTAAGTCACCATGTCTGCTCCTGAATGGCTAATATCTCCCTCTTGCGGAATTCTAGAATCTTAATTCGCTCCCACATACAATGTGAATCTCGCTGTGAGTAAAGTAGCTGGATCGCCCCCCAGAGCTCATCATTTATATTGGTTAATTTATAGATGAGACTCTATTTTTTAACCCATTCCCATGACTTCACTTTAATCTTCAAACCAAATAGGTTTTCCACCATGTGGGCCATGGGAGATGCAAAGGATATAGAATCGGGGGAATTCCAGTGGTTAAACACCACGCTATGAAATTCAGGTCCTTCTAGCCAAATGTGATTATAGTTGAAGGGAATCCCACATGTAGGTCGTTCTACCCACTAGCAAAGAATGATTGGTCTATGATCAGAAATGAGTACATCCGCCACTCATGAGAGAACACATCCCATACGCTCCAATAAGTTTTCATGCACCCAGAAACACTCAAGTCTTTTCCCAATGAACTCATCCCCCATCTTCCCATTGTATCAGGTCGGGCATAGTTTATTGGGGGTGATGTCACGAAGGTGGTTCTCCATAAATAATTTGTTGAGATATACAGACAAAGTGTCACCCCTACACTAATGGCCCTATTGTTCCTGTGAGGATAAGGTGGTGTTGTAATCACTTGCAAGGACAAGTGAGCCGATCTTGAGTAATTCACGGTCGGCCATCTGACACCAGAAGGTTAGGAGGTCAGAGTAAGGTGCATATAGATTTAGAAAATTTATGTGCTCCATGTTGTCGCATACAAAACCAATAAGAATTATATCAACAAAAAGTTTGAAAGCACGAAAATTAGCCAAATGTGGATCCCATAATGCCACCAGTCCACCCTCTGAAAATTTCTTAATCTAAGAAACCCTACTGTAGTATCTTGATTTACTTCTCTTACTTGAATTAAGTTACAAGTTAATTTCTGAAATATTCTGTAAATTAGCGAATTAAATAAAACTAGCAACCTACAGATACAGATCAATTACTAAATAGCACGCTCATATGACAAAGTGACACACAGATTTCTCGGACAAATGTCCACAATAAACCCAATGCGGGAAACCTGGTGCAGCTAGCTCTAAATGGTTTTATTATTATGCAGAATATGAGTACAAAAATTATGGGCACAAAACTTGGTTGACCCTACAGAGATAAAATATGGCAACAATACTTCTATCCTTGGAGACAAAAAATATGGCTGATTCACACCCTCAAACTGAATTTACAGAACTCTAGCCCTTTCTAGCCCACTAGAAACCCCATTGCTGATCCTCAGCCCTCTGTTTCAACCTTCCTAGCCTATGTTAGCCTCTGTGCTACT
This sequence comes from Pinus albicaulis, assembly GCA_034641835.2. Classification (NCBI taxonomy): domain Eukaryota; kingdom Viridiplantae; phylum Streptophyta; class Pinopsida; order Pinales; family Pinaceae; genus Pinus; species Pinus albicaulis. The sequence goes on along the minus strand of CM076570.1, from coordinate 735,612,696 downwards.
CTGGAAGGGCCTGTGTCACCCCTGAAAGGCTTACGTTGCCCCTGCCCTACCCTGACTGGGCCTGCGTCAGCCCTGCAAGGCTCTTGCTACCTTTGCATTGTCCATATTGAGCTCTGGCTAGACTACGTAGCACCTGGCTACCTCTCTATTGCTCTGGTATGTTGCCTCTTTTCCATTGTTGTACTCTTGACCTGGGATCAAACCATGCCCTTGCCAATACTTCCCCTTATCACACTGCAAACTGCTTCTGAAATTCTTCGCAAACCATGCCCTAGAATTTCAACTTAACTTCAATGCTCTGCCCATGTGTGTATTCTCCAACTGACCCCAAGCCCTTCTCTTATAATTTTCTCATTGAAACATCAACGACCATGATCTAATATCTAATTGACGGCTAAGACTAGAAGCTGCCTGATCCACGTAGCTTAAGTCATTATCATCACATGTTTAATTTAATTCACTTTAATATTTTAATTTTCCTAAGTTAGACTTAAGGTCCTTAATGAAAAAAATTAATTATTTGAATATCTCCTAAACCTGATGGAATTATTATAAACACTTTATGGGTCTTGGAGATCTCATCTACTCCAACTTCTCCACAAAATTTTGGAGCTAGAGCATATTTGATGCTACCCTAAAATCTCAACACTCCTTCTTAGCGAGGAATGTGCTCTAGCAATATACTTCAGCCCAAAGTACTGCTCTAAACTCTAGCATCAGTCTCCACACTGATGCTGCTACCCTTCATCACTGCACTGCTACTGCTCTTTGTACTGCTGCCCATGAATCTTTCCACCATCACTGCTACATTTGTACTGCAAATCCCTCTCAAATTGTGGCATCGTGCTACCAACTACTGCACTGCAACTCAGTTGCTGAGAAGTAAGAAACTGAAGAAATCCTGCCCAATGACAGATAATTTAGTTGGGATGCATCTCATTACTGCAGCTCCTGAGATTTCTGCTTTGCGCTGCCCTCCTAAAGCCACTTCTTTTCTACAACACTGCACTGCATAAGCATGCCTCTTATGCATTGTTGAAGTCCCATCAGCTCCTCTGCATTGATTCCTCTATTTTTTTGCTGCCTCTACACTATGTTGCTCCCTCTATGACGTCCCAGCCTCTACCTCTACTTCACTATGATCGTATGCACCCACTACTCCAGTCATTCTCGCTATTTTCTTAAGGTGCTTGTAGCACGGACGTAATCCAAGTTTTGGACTACTCAAGGATCCTACCATCACTCTGTAGTTGCTCTACATATCAATATCACCCCACTTTCGTGGTTCATGATCATTCATGGCTATGTCATTATCGAAGCCATCATCTTCTTTAGTTTTTGCAGCCTTGGAACTAGAAGCTTCCTTGTCCTTCTTCCTTAGAGGATAACTGCTGGCGAAGTGTCCAAGTTCACCACATTGGAAACATTTGATCTTAGATAGATCACGCTTCTTTTTCCCTTACTGCTTCTTATATGCCAAGGCTACATCTTCCTCTTCCTCCTTATTCACTCTGCTTGATCCGATGTTGGTTTATCTCTTGGTCATCCGACAGATTTCCTCTTGTTGAAGGATGGCCCACATATCATCCCAATTTGGAAGGTCCACTCTGCCCAAGATGCTTTGGAAAAACATTTCCCAATCCTCTATGACTTCATTTAGATTAGTGCGCACCATGACATCATCATCCACCTTGACCCCCATGTTAGTCAGTTGATCCCATATCACCTGCAACCTGAAGAGGAAAGGATCGATTTGCTTTTTCTTGGTCATCATAAATAACCTCAGCTGGTTCTCCAGAAGTATCTTCCTTTAGACGGAATTCCCTTGATATAGTGTGGTTAAAGTTTTCCACATCTCATTAGTTGTCTTCTTCTTGGCTATGTGTGGTACCACATGATCCTTAACCTTGTCCATGATGAAACGCTTGGCATGTTCCACCGCTTCATTATGCTTCGCCGGAAGAATAACATCGGTTTGTGAATCCAAGACACTTTGTACATGCTCCTGTAAGCCATATGCCTCCAAGGCTACCAGGATTTTGGCCTTCAAGATAGAAAAGTTGGATAGGTTTTCCAACCTATCCTGATCATGCAGTCAATGTGGCATCATCTCCACAGAAATAATCTATGGGAACATATCCTCCTCTCCTCGCTTCTATTGCTACCTTCAACAAGAACTTGGATCTAGGGTCCTTGGTGAGAAAGGCACCCTCTACTCCATATGACAACTGGTTTCCTCCCTTAGAATTCTACCAAATACAACGAATCAGCTCTCTTCGATCACCCTACAATCAATCCTCGGATTTCTTTGGCAATGAAATCTACTGAGCATTTATTCTCCTCCCTCTCTTTCTCAACTTAGCTTAGGCATGATTCTGCACCGAGAGAATCTCCACCCCACCAGCAACTGCTAAAGATCTAAAGCCTTGCTTCCGAACCACGACAAATATGCATAGCACTCGAAACTGGATTGTGTCACCTTGGCTGGCCTCTGCATGAGCATACTGGCTTCATGAAACCACTACGCAACGTAAGCTACTCTTGCGTCCCTATGGAAGGCACTGATCTATCTCTGTGTCACCCAACTGGGACTATGTCAACTCTTGTAAAGCCTCTATTGGGATAGCGTCAACCCCTACAATCCTCTACTAGGACTGCGTCAACCCCTACGAAGCCTCTGTTGGGACTACGTCCTCCTGATGCTACACTGCCCTCTCCAAATTCCTGCTACTTCAGCTGCTACCCTGCATCAAATATGTCTTCAACCGATTTTCTAGAGATCCAGCTTGATCTGCAATCGCTCTGATTTCACGTGAAAATTTCTTAATATAAGAAACCCTACTGCAATATCTTTTACTTCTCTTACTTGAATTAAGTTACAAATTAATTTCTGAAATATTCCATAAATAAGTGAAGTAAATACAACTAGAAACCTACACATACAGATCAATTACTGAATAACACACTCATATGACAAAGTGACACAGATTTTTTAGACAAATATCCCTAGAAAAGCCCAATGCGGGAAAATCGGTGCAGCTAGCTCTAGAGGGTTTTATTATTATGCAGAATCTAAGTACAACAATTTTGGGCACCAAACTTGGTTGGCCTTAGAGATAAAAAATACAGAAACAATACCAATATCCTTGGAGACAGAAAATATGGCTGATCCACACCCTCAAACGGTATTTGCAGAACTCGAGCCCTTTCTGGCCCATCAAGAACCCCAACACTCCTCATCAACCCTCTGTGTCAGCCTTCCTGGACTGCGTCAACCTCTGCGCTGCTCTAGAAGGGTCCGTGTCACCCTTGAAGGGCTTACGCTGCCCCTGTGTTTCCTTGACTGGGCCTGCGTCAGCCCTGCATGACTACTGTTGCCTCTGTGCTACCCCTATTAGGCTCTGGCTGGACTATGTAGCACCTGGATGCCTATGCACTACTCTGGTATGTTACCTCTCTGTCGTTGTTTACTCTTGGCCTGGGATCAAACTATCCCCTTACCAATATTTCCCCTCGTTGCAATGCAAACTTCTTCTAAAATTCTTAGCAAACCATGCCCTAGAATTTTAGCTTAGCTTCAGTGCTCTGACCATGTGTGTATTCTCCAACTGACTCCAAGCCCTTATTTTATACTTTTCTTGTTGAAACATCAAAAACCATGATATAATCTCTAATTGACGTCTAAGATTAGAATTTTTTTGATCCGCCTCACTTAAGTCATTCTCATCACATGTTTAATTTAATTCACTTTAATATTTTAATTTTCCTAGGTTAGACTTAGGGTCCTTAATTAAAAACATTAATTATTTCAATATCTCTTAAACCTGATGGAATTATTCTAAACGCTTTCTAGGTCTTGGAGACCTCATGTACTCCAGTGCCTCCACAAAATTTGGGAGCTAGAACACATCCGATTCTACCCCAAAATATCAACACACCCAATAGACCCCGAGAGTCCACAACAACCATGTCCCACCGGGGGAGAAAGTCACCAAAATAAGCATAGATCTGCTCTTTACATGTCATGGTTTCCTGACACAAGATTAAAAAAGGGTAGCATGATATAAGAAAATTTCTGAGGGATAAATATTTAAGGTGGTCCCCCAAACCACAGATGCTAATGGCGACACAGTTCATCATGAGTCATCGTGTCCAGGGGATAGTGCTCTAAGAACCTAGTTGAAAATGGTGGATATAGGGACCTCACAAAGATTAGATATCTTAGAGGCCGGAGATACTCGCCTTTTTATGCCCCTTCTCCTCCGACCACCTTTCTAGCGCATCGTGACGTCCTATCTAGAGCCTAGAATAATAGGAAAAGGTCGCGTCACGGAGTTGCAGTGGTGAACAGGGATGTAGGAGAGGTCCATCATCGGGTTCTGAAATAAAATTTCTAGGTCACTCCCCACAGGGTTTTGGGGGGAGATTGTAGGAGAGACACATGGAGGGTCATGGGGAGAGCTAGAGTGAGAGACATATGGAGGGGTGGTTGTGGTCACTGGGACGGGAAGGGGTGATTCCATAACTAACTCATATGGGTGCAGACAGACATAATGTGTAACAACGGATCCTGGAGCATCCCCGCACTGAATAGGAAGCGACGAGGCTCCATCTACACTAACATAGGGTAAATGGCCAAGCAACAGTGAGCGGAGAAAGTGGGTGGGCTGCAAAGTCTCCATCAAAGGTAGAGGATGTATCAATCTATGTGAGGTGGGATGACAATTCGGAGGAAAAACATCGTGAGAAGAAGGGACAGATTTCATACCTGGATAACTAGTGGAGGTAGGATTTTGACCCAAAACCAAGGAAGAAGAAGATGACTTCTCATCATGAACAAATTGTCCACCTCCTCTAGAACGAAAGCAATTTAGCCAAGTCCTAAGGAGATGTCCAGTATTGTGGCATAATAAGCATTGAAAGGGTATACACCAGTAGTCCAATCGCTACCAGTGAATAGCGCAATCCCAGGCTAGGTCGATTTGTGCCGGTAACCCTCCCACAAACCCAATCTCCACCAGAATCCAAGCGATTCTCTTATCAGGATGCCCCAAATTCTTAGGATCAGTATAGATAAACCGACCAATTGAGTTACCTATAGTGGCTAGGATGTGCTTCGTCCAAAACTCCAAGGGGAGACGAGGAAGCTTCACCCAAACCAAATGATTTTGGGGCACCTTTGTATTAATATTAAACCCAATATACCATGTGTGAAGCAAAAAGGAAACAACGACTGCGAATCCATGGAATAGCCAAAATGTGAGCGACGTCCTCATGTGACATAAAATGGAAGCTAAACCACCCATTCATCAACATGAAAACTTTAGATGGGTATCCAAGTAGTTGGCTTCGTTGTTCGTTAACCCAGCGCTACATGTCATGATCCTTTTCCCTGTCAAAATACCAACAGCTGATAAGAGCCCGATTTCGTAAATTGGCCACCCTATCCCACATGACGTCATAACTAAAGCTGAGTAGCTTTGTATCAAGAGTCATTCGGTGCGGTTTTGGCTGAGCCCTATGTGCAGCCAAAGAAAAGCCAATTCATTCATGTACAAACTTATTTTTTCCACCCGTTGTGGTTTTGTGTAGCCCAGGTTACAATAACCACTTTGTCGCTATGTGTACACCCTGTATGTTAGCATGTTGTGCCCCCTCCGCCACCTGTATTGCCTCTAGCATGGCCTCATGTCCCGAGACATCAGCATCGAGGGTGGCGAGGTAATCGCCTATATTAGCCATAAATTCCAAATAAACTCTGCCTGGAGAATGTCAGATCCAGATATGGCCCACTGCCACTGATTCCTAATAATAGTATGAAATAGAATGATGACATCCTCCAGCACGAGCCAACTATGTGAAATAAATTCACAATTAGGAAAGTAGAAGCCAGAAATAAATGAACCCCATATTTCCCGATATGGCAATGGTCCGGAGTAAATATTCTAGCTTTAATAAGGATAGATAGTGCAGTACCAGCCTCCGATCCCAATGAAAATCCAGGTAGTAGGCACTGGCGGCTAATGTATATAGTGTTTATAAAAATGGAGTGACAGAGGTAATCTAGCAGGATAATAAAGATATGTGATCCCAATGTAGCGCATCAATCGTCAGGTCAGATTGAACATCTAGTCTAGTAATATACCAGCCCAAGTAATTTGAATTATCCAAAAAACTGCCCAAATTATCAGTATCCTAGCAATCTCAACTGGATATTTTATCACTGCACTGGCTTCCACGCACTTCGACCAGCAATCTCGACCGGATATTTATCACCGCACTAGCTTCCACGCACTTCGACCACCCACTGTAACCTGCAACCCCCCATGAGGTGACACCCAGGTATGGGAAAAATCAATCAAATACACGCATTGCACCCTCCACAATAGTGGCCACTATATGTTTGAGTAAATATCAGGCAAGACCAATATAATGGAGTAGTCTATAATGCGACTTTTTGGAAATTCGACAAATGGATTTTTCTGCTTTTTCTAGTTGATGTGACATTCCCTGTGGCTCCCTCGCCCCATGCCAGAGATCCCTCTCCCATCGTCATTCGTCCACCGTTGTTATGCCCTCCTCGTTGTCTGGTCCCCGTAGCATGCCATTCATCATGTATGGATACATTGATCATCGTCCATGAAATTTGAATTTTAAAATTGCCATATTTTACCAATTTTTTTTTTTGAATTTGAATGGAACAATGGGTAGAGGATCTCATCTTACAAACATTCAACTTCCATAAAAAACTAGAGACTACGTCATGCCAACATTCAACTTCCAAAACAACAGGGTTCAATCTCGTCTGATTACAATGCACCCTTTGCTATGGTGCTGGATCATGCACACCACACCCTGGTCATGGTAGCATTAGTTTCAATATTAATTAGGACGAGGATTGCTTTGTTGTGAAGAAGTTCAACACATACGTTAATGATTGCTTCAGACTACGCATCAATGCTTCTCATTACAAAGCCCTAATTGCTGGTCTTCAACATGCTCTCTACCTCGACATCACCCACATAACCGCCCTTGGACATTGTAAGGTCCTTATCTCACATGTAATAAGTCCTCTCCTCTCTTTCTAGCTTTAGAATTAATATATTCTGATTTCATTGTAAGGGGAACTCGTTTTCTTTGATGGTGTTCATTGTATCTTGTGCAGGTGAAACATAATTGGAGAGCGGATAGCCCCTGGCTGAAGAGATACTGCAACAAAGTTTGAAATTGGCATCGCAATTCAGGAGCTTTAGAATGGATCATATATATTCTCAACATAGAATGGAGCATATCTACTCGCGCGGGATATTTCAAAAACTGAAATGAAATGGGGAGGATGAGTGCCTTAGATTTCAAATAATATTCGAGCTGGCAGTGGTTGTGAATGCAAGCGGGTAGCCATTAATGTATTAGAAATAATGCTTCCATTAATGTAATGTGTAATTTTAGAGTTGGTTTGAGATATTGTAGGAGGTTGTTGAGATATTCTCTCAACCTCTATATCTATATTAGGAATAAGTTGCATCTGAGACCAACTATATAAATGTGTTGTAATTGAGTGCAAATAATATAATAATAATAATAATACTATTAGTGTGCAATGGATGCTCTTCCAATTTCTCATATGGTATCAGAGCCTAGCTGGGCTTAATCCCTCACGAGAGTGCCCAAGAAGATGAAATAGTTTGGGAGAGGTTCTCTGTACATACGTATATTAGGAGTGTTGAATTCTTTTGTTTGTGAGAGTGTTGTGTGTTCATTGTTTACATGCAGGGCTGCCTACGATTAAAACAAAAGAGGATGACTTGCTGTTGTTAAAGATATGTTCGAAAGAAGTGTTATTGGCATCGACGAATCAGGCAGGGCCGGACGAGAAAATCATTGACAGCTCTAATCAACAAATTCTTTCTGGCTTTGGGGTCCATGGGGTCTCGATGTTTGTAGAATATGTCATGGGTTTGGATCCTAGATCTTCTAGAGACGACAGAGGAAAGATGTTCTGTGAATATTTGCGACCCGAAATTGGCACTCAGAATACTCCCCTACTCCACCCCCAAGGTGTACCTTCAGTATTGCAAGCAGATGATAACCTAATGTGGGAGTTTGGTGATTTCGTGGGTTGTTTTGCCAAAACACATCCCAGTTGTTTGGAGGCTTTGGAGTCTTGTAATGATGTGTTGTCTAACATGGATCTGATGGCCACATGGTTGATTTTTTCTCCCGCAGAAATGAATGGACATGCGTGGGAACATTGTATGGATCCGTTTTTCAGATGGGAAGGAGACCAATGCTCGCTCTGATCAGCGTTTTCTGTAGCGAGCTACGGGGTTAACATCCATTGTTTGGGAATTTGAATCAGATCTGAAATAAGTTGAATGGCAGCTACAGATCGGTGTTTGAAGTTCATTGGTTTGTGGAGTGTGTAGCTTGTTCATATGTAGAATTGTGGATTTGTTGTTTTGTAATGTACTATTGTTCAAGTGTAGTGTAAATTATATTGTAAAGAACCACTTCATTAATAGAGTGACATAATTCAAGTTTGTAATTCTTGAGTACTTCGGTGCTATAAGAATGTATTACTGATTTGAGTATGTCTGAAGTCTATTAAAAGCTAGAGACTTTGTTGTACTCCAATGCTCGAAGTCAACAGTTACAGGTTACCTTGTGAGTTTGTAAGTATGTAGAAAGGTCATTTGTACGATTGACTGCTGAATACGCTCAGTATTCAGATCATTTTCCTATATAACTATTGAAATTTTCTCTTTGGGGGAATTCCACAGATGGAAGTGTATCCATAGGGTGATTTAGTATTTATATTATCCTTCGGGAGGTCAAGAAGCATCAATTCTACAAAGTGCGTGATTGATGGTCAGAAGTAGGTGTACTTGAAATGAGTTGGAAGGTAGGCTCGAAGATGTGGAGAAAGAAAGAGCGGAGTCCAGAAGACTGCAGAGTGGGTAGAGTTGTTGATGAAGACTAGATCAAACATATGTGTATTCCATGTATTGTTTTTATACTATATTTGAAATGTAAGCATTAAAGGAAGGTATTAGAAATAATGCTTCCATTAATGTAATGTGTAAGTTTAGAGTTGGTTTGAGATATTGTAGGAGGTTGTTGAGATATTCTCTCAACCTCTATATCTATATTAGGAATAAGTTGGATATGAGACCAACTATATAAATATGTTGTAATTGAGTGCAAATAATATAATAATAATAATACTATTAGTGTGCAATGGATGCTCTTCCAATTTCTCATATTATGTGCATGTTTTGAGGAAGGGGTAGCGTAAGTGGAAGAGTGGAAAGCGGAGTTGCTGCCAAAAGGCTTCGAGCAGTGAGTGGAGGGGCAATGCTTGATAGAGACGGCAGGGGTGGGCACAATAGGTGGCGATATTAGCACACAAAATCACACACTGCGAATGGAATTTAGCACTAGAGATGAGAGAAAACATATCTATCTAGCCCAAAATGGATTTATGAATTAATATTGAAATATTTACAAAACTACGGCCACTTAATAAGGGTGGTGCCTCCCATTAGTTCGAAAATTGTCACACCCAAGCTCTCTTGGAAAGGAATCATTGTTGGATATACAAAACCTACCTAATGAGATCATAATTTTCCCATACGAAGGCATTTATATGATGTGATCGATTTTTTGGAATCGTTTGGCCTTTCCTTCAACATGATGTTAAATTTTTAATACTGCAGGTCTATTAATGTTCACTCACACATTATGTTTTATCATCTTAAAAAAATGGTTATTTGAGTAGGTTTGAGGTAAAATCAGAAAAAATATGGCGAGAAAGTAATTGAGTGACGAATCATAATTTATCATATTGGTAAGTGGTCTTCTCCAAATGTGTGTCCATGTTACAAAAAAAATTGGGCATGTATCTTCTATGTTCTATGTCTCGAATTTGTGATCCCTTTTTGATAATATTTGATCCGAAATAAAGTTTTGGGAGATTTATTTTTTCAAGGTCAAATAGAATAATTTCTAATCGTGTTATGCATTGGCATCTAAGAAAATATTCAGTTACCTTGCTCGTGAGTATTGATGAAGAGAAACTCAACCAACAGAAAAAATGGGGACTTATGCTATTGTTCGAAGAAAGGGGAACCTGAATATGAATGGCATAATCAAATTGGCATTGAATATATTTGGGCCACAACCATGTTTTGATAAATGCATTTTTTTTATTTCCTTTGATCATACCTCTGTATTGATGTGTTGTTTCAAAACACAATGGCTAAGAAATTAGAAACTAGAAATCAAAGTGAAATCTCGTATCATATTCCTATGATATGTTTGTGTTGGACTTTGGAAAAATGTTTGAGCTATAAGTATACTATAGCAAACCAGTATAGATATATTTTGAAGATAAAGGACAAACAAAATATGGATATATTTATCACAACATTTTCCAATTTCAATATTAAAATGTTACATTATCATGTATTATTTCATCTTCTTTTTTTTATATAGATATTGCAATTCTTTTATTTCAAGGTTTTTCTATTTCATATTCTTTTCATAATTCTATGATTCCTTTATTCGAAGATCATAGATTTATAGTTTATTCCTCAAAAATATATGATTTCATCTTCCTTTCACACCACAAATATATTATGATTCATGTAAACCTATGTAAACCAAGTTTGTATTTGTTAGATTTTTTGGGAATAAATTTATAATTCATGTAAACCAAGTTTGTAGTTTGTTAGGATTTTTGGGAACAAATTCTTATTTATTCCTATGTTAACTATTTAGTTTTCCTAGAAAAATGGTTAGACAATTTTTTTTAATATATATATATATATATATATATCACTTTGTATTTGTAATTATCAAATTTAAGATAACTAATATTAATATTAATGTAAAACAATATTTTTGAATAAAAATTTAGTTATTGTCAAATTCAAAACAAACAATATAAATTGAAATCATTTTTTTGCAATAGAGTTCTATATTACTCCGTAATAGCCTTTGCTACATTGTACATTGTTATAGTATGTACATGTAATAGACACTAATCATTATATTGCACTACCTAACTCCAATCAAGAGATAGCTATGATCCTTATCCCATTTAATTAGATTTAAGACAATTATCCTTATCGCATTTAATCAGATTTAAAACTTTTAAGATGGCATTTATTGTGAAAAAAAAAATTTCTAAATAATTTTCATATGGAGGTTTTTGTGCAACTAGTGTAGTCCATCATCAAGATCACAATAATAAAAATATAATTTTTGAAAAAATAGAAGTAAACAAATATGTCTCAATAACAAAAATGATATTAATATTAATAAAATTTATATTTATGAGGTGTAAATTAGTTGGTTTGCTTGGGGTTCAGTCTTTTGCATATCATAGGTTCAAACCTCATGGGGAGGGACTGAAGAATGGAAGCCAATTTTATATTTATGAGGTATAAAACCAGCTAGTTTGCTTGGGGTTTGGTCTTGGGCATGTCACAAGTTCAAACCTCATAAGGAGGGACTAAGGAATGGAAGCCACTTTGGGGGAATTAAACTTCCTAAAGGGAATCCAATCCCATTCTGAGTGGATCCGTCTTCTTCCATCTAAAAAGAAAATTTTAAGGATTAAATTTTAAATTATAAGTTATATTAAGTCAATTTTTATTAAAATGATAAATAGATAAATTTAAAATCACGATTAATTATCTTTCATGACACAATTCATCATTTAGCCTTTGGTCAAGGATTTATATATATATATATATATATATATATATATATATATATATATGTTTATATTATTGAATATAATAAAGAACACCAATAAAAAACTAAGAATAAAATCCAATTTAATCTCTAAGATAATTAGATATTTCACATTTTGGATGCTAAGATTATTTCCACATTAGTGGAAAAACTAGTGTTAAAAAAATTAAAGCAATGATTAATAAAATGATTGTTAATTTTTTTTGTTTATAAAAATAATAATGAAAACCTGTTGATTAAAAAATTTAATTGTTAAAATTATATATCAAACTCATTATGTTTTTACTTGCTTCTAGTTCAAGTCATCTAGTCATGAGATGTTTTAATCTATGTGTGCACCTCCATTATTATATTGTCGAAAACCTCTCTCTCTCTCTCTCTCTCTCTCTCTATATATATATATATATATATATATATATATATGAGATTGATATATGGCATTGGTATATCAATCTCATTTCAAAATAGGGTGTATGACTTCATATATGCGCTATATCACTTCCTCTTGGAGTGTATTAAATACCCTGAGGCATTGTAAATATGGTTTACGTATATGCGCAACACACATATACATAAGTTGCATAAACGATATATGAATTCCACATATGTATTCCTCTATGATGTGTAGGTGAGTGTGTGGTGTTTGACTGTGAATGCAAATCTAATAATAATCTAATGAGTTGATTTTCTATCACATATAAAACAAAGAGACAAAATGGTTAATTTTAACCTTGTGAAGCATTTTTGCATATGTTTGACTTTTGTATATGCATGCTTCCATATCTATGTGCATATATGGAATATGTCTTCCATATATGTGCAAATTCCATATATATGGGCATATATAGAATATGGTTTTTGTATATGTACAACCTTCATATATATGTGCATATATGGAAGATTTTTTTCGTATATGTACAACACACATACACAAAATCCATATTTGTATATATGCACATATACAAAATCCATATTTCGTATATATGCACATATATGAAAGCCAACTTTCATATATATGCACATATTTGTGTAGCTTCCGTATATGTGTGAATATATGGAAGCCATATCATAGAGATATGTGGCATATATATGTATACAGAAGTTGCAACACACATATACCAAAGCCATATATGCACGCTTCCCTATCTATGTGCATATATAGAAGTTATGCATATATGGAACATGACTTCTGTATATGCACATAAATACCTTGGCTTTGGCATATGTGTCTTTGGAAGCCTATTTTGAAATGAGATTGATATGTCACTTTGGTATATGTGTGTTACAACTTTTGTTTATGTGTGTATACTTGCATGATCGTTGGCTCGTCGACTCGCCTTCCACTTGAACAACCTACTATCTCACATGATCATAGTCTTGTCAACCAATGCTTTCACTTGGATGACTTATCGTATCACATGATCATTACATTTCATCAAATTGAGCTTCCACCTAATCGACTAACCTCCTTGCGTGACCCATCCTTCTAGGCTATGCACTTGTTTAGGCTAATTCCAAGTGTGGTACCCGACACTCATTCAACACATGACTTGTTGTAAACCATGCACACATGTTTTTCCTTCGAATGTGGGCTTTCTAGTTCGATTGGGCGTGCCTAATCCACCACGCATATCATAATAATGCTAACTCCCCACACATGCACCATGTCATGTAGTCTCTCACCAACATGGGTCATTCCATCACCCGATGTGCCTAGCCAAGGAAACCTTAATGCATGCCCACTCATGCATAAGCCCATCCAAAAATACCATAATGTCACATTAAATGTGATATAATAATCCCATTTCATGCGATGGAGATGTCACCCATAGTGTGCACTCAGTTGAGTGCATGCCCAACTCTTAGGTCCTGAAATCCCTCTCCCACTCAAAATTATTACTTTCATTGGAAATACTCCAAACAAAAACTCAATTTTTCATGCCACCAACTGGAGTGTCAATGCAGAAACTCATCTACAATTCTCCACGAGAAATATGAAAGGTCTCTAATATGCCTGCAATATGTCATAACCATGGTCACTACCTAAATTCATTGTCTAATGACTCCCCTGTTTTAGACTATGTCTGCAATGCAACTACAAAATGCATCATTAGTGGTCATATTTGACATATTATTGCAAAAAAATACTCATACGGGTTGCGACAGAATATCATCCTCATGCACACTCATAGTCATGTAGATCCTCTGTAACACCCTCCTCCCATATTTACCCAAGTTAACTGGTATGTTGGGGAAAACATATGACGAGAGGCTACTATGATTTGATCCAAATCCCCATGTATTCTTAAGGAAGTGAAACCGTCATAAAAAAACCAAACTGACCTTCCACACATGCTAAAGAACCTTCAGGAGCCAACCAACCCTTCTAGGTTACCAACCCCTGAGACAAATTGACATTTTACTGATCTAGACCCTCAACCGCTCCCATGACAAGACATGCCTACAATTGAGGCCTTCTAGTCACTCCCACAACAATGCATGCCAACGATTGTGGACTTTTTTAGGCAGTCTTGTGCCAACAACCTTAGATTCCGAGCCACTTTTTTAGGGCTAGGTCTAAGGTAACTACCGAGAACTTCATGAAACTTTCAAAATTGAATAATGAAAATGGAATACGGGTACTAATGAAATCAATAGTACAAGTACTTGATCTAACCCCTAATAACCATGACAAGAATTTCATCAAACATGTCACAAATATGTAATCTACAAGTCATAGCAACAAATCTTAGTGTAGTGGTTTCATACTTATCTAAGATTCATAAAGAAGCATTGGTTCCTTATCACAATAGTTTCACTATCATCTATTAGGTCATATATTCATTGTTCATCCATTTTCTAATAAAAATATGATGATAGCCATACATCAAGTATATCATAAAACATACTCATAACCATCATATGACCAGCAAAAATAGTAAGAATAAAATAGCCATAAGAATCACATATGAACAATTTTATTTACTCATGATATACGAAGGAGAAGGAGCTCTTATTATTGAATGCATAAACCAACCTGATATGGACTTCCACGAACCACCCGACCATAGATTGGGTTGAACCAAATATCTTTCAGCCAATCACCCTTGTGCCATATTCCAATTATGAATGTGGGACTCACAACAAAACCATCTAGGGATTCCGTAGGCTTTACCACAATCCCCACTAGATCACTAAGCTCGAATCCTCATTAATACAACCAGGCTTTACCGTAATCCCCACCAGATCACTTGGACCTAAACAAGATTGGATGCCTCCAGATCTCTCCACATAAATTGTGAGTAATTTTTCCATCTCCACTCTCTGTGATTTACCGTGTATCCTTCCGTAACCGATAAATTAATTCCTTTTACTCATGAGAGCATACAATTCTAGGATTTACTGTGTATCCCACCATTACTGGTCAAGGGATTCCTAGGCCTACCGAGGCTTGATCCTCTAGGATTTACCATGTATCTCACCATTAACAGTCAAGAAATTCCTAGGCCTAATGAGGAGGTTCATAATCAAGCTTTACCGTGTATCCCATCCTGGGATTCCTAGGACTTGTGAATAATTTTGATACCACCCCACTCAAATTCAATTCCATCCAAAAATCCATCTCAATTGAATAAAAGAGAACCCACCACACCATGACTATTTGTAAATGGCAAGGCAAGACCGAAGAACACTATCATACCTGGAAAAACCCATGTCAATGACAAAAAGAGAACCAAGAACACAAATGCATGTACCATGCATTCTATCTAGCAAGGAAATCACACATGCAAATCGATGCTTGCAAGTAATTGTGTTGTAGTTGCTTGATCATGATCTTCCTTGCTTTATCTTTACTTCCATTTTCTGTTCATTTGTGGTAGCATATGATGTTCTATAAGTCTCAAATTTTGTGGAGAGGCTTAGACACATGCATTACAGATAACCCAAAATTGTTTTCAGAAATTCCACCCAGAAACATTTTTATAAGAAAAATTAATTATTTTTAATGAGGACCCTGAGTATAACTTAGGAAATTAAAATAATTAATCATTATTAATGTAAACTGTGAGTGAAACTTCTAGATAAAGCATATCAAGTCTAATATAATCTTAGTCGTTGATTAGAGATCTAATCTCAGTCGTTGATTTGTCAACGAGAACACTATAAAGGAATACTTGAGGGTCATTTGTAAGAGACACTGAGATGATCTAGAGATCGAATTTTTCTGATGGAGCAGTGCTCAGACGAAAATTAGTTCTAAGTGATTCTTGATTGAAGTTGAGGGGCATAGTAATTCCAGTTAGATATGTTCCTGAGTCAGATAATACATTTCAGAGAAGATAGAGATCAACATCAGCTATGGTAGCATAGTAGCTACGCAAAGACTGTGCAAAGCCAACAGTGGCAACACAGTAGCCCAAAGGAGGATCATGTTTCAACTGAAAATTATTTAGATCCACTGTTGGAATCTTGGGTGTGAGACCTAAAGAGGCCAGAGGGCTAGATCCATCCAACAAAATATCAACTGCGCAGAAGCCACGTAGTCCCCACACGGAATGACGTAGATACTGCACAAAGGAGTGGAGGGCTTGCCATCCGAGGTTTGTTGATCATTCTGACTTCCAGTATCAGTGTCTAAGGTAATTTCACCAGGCTCTTTGTCAATCATATTCTCTGTAGGGATAGCCGGATAGGCATCCCAGATTGTATTATGAAAATTACTACTTAATATATAAACCCTCAGATCTGTTGCACCGATTTTCTCGCATTGGGTGTTTTTGAGGACATTTGTCTGAAAATAATGGTGTATTATGTGTGCATTATTTTTATTACTGTTACACAGTAATTTGTCACCGTCCCTACCATTCCCCGTCCCGCACAATGGAGGACCCATTTTGTGACCTGTGAACATTGTCATGCCTTGAAATCATCATCAATGCATTCCTCTAAACATGAGCTTCAATTGCCCTAAAGACATCTCCTTGCAAAAAACCATGAAAAAATCTCCTTTTGCATTGGCGCGGGCAGACAGTTCATCGCTCGCGCCAATGGGGAAAATCCTACAAAGAAGCCACGCCAACTGGCGCTCTGTCCCAGAGCAGCAGTCGTGCCAGCCAATTTAAGGAGTGGTTTTTAAATAAAGATGGCGGAAGTTGTGTTTCAACAAACTCAAAAACCATTGCCTATCTTGAGTTGGGAGGTTTGGCTACGGGAGTTCCATGGAAGGGAAGTGGTTTGCCACCTTTCATGGAACCTTCCTTGATGATAGGGCCAATCCCACAATAAAAGGGATCCCAACTCCCTCCTTCCCCATCTATAAAAGCTTGCATATTGCCATTGCAAGCTAGTCTTGAAGTGCCTAAGCTTTGAATCTCCAAATTCCCAAGAGCCTTTGTGCTATAAGAGCCCTCTTTCTTCCCTTAAGGCCGACTCAAGTAAGGAGACTACCGTCGAGAGACTCTAGAGAGGCTTTCCCCTTTCCCTGGCGAGCTTTGCGAGACGTGAACGATTGGGGACCCTTCCGAAGGAGACCGCGGCGTCAGAACATTGGTTGTACTCTATTTCGATTGTTTATTAATGAATGACTACCGGTTATGGTTCCACTCTGTTTTTCACTTATGTTAATAATGAGTTATATCCTTTCTGACTGATATATAGTTGCGTATTTTGGATTTTATGCTTGTATTCGTGTTGTTTCTTGCATGTGCAGGTGTCCATTCACGGAGATCGTGGGGATCGTGATCTGCCGAGGCTGAGGAACGGGAAAGCTGTCTCTTCTACGGATCATATCATTGGACTCCAGGTAGGCCTCCATCGTTGGTCTATTTATTCTAAAATTAGAACTCGGGACAGAGTATCTACACATGCTGCATTCCCCGCCGTTAGTAGGGACGCTTCCTCGTCCGGCAGAGGGATACCACTTCAACAATTTTGGCGACTACCGGGAGCCGCCTTGGTTTTCATCAGTTTCGCTTTCATTGTCTCGCTTTGATTGTTTTAGTGATTTCTCGCTCGTTTAGCCTTCGGGTTGGGTTCTTTTTGTTGCTTTTTGCTTCTTGGTTTGGTTGATACATCGATACAGTTTGGAGTAGTTCTTTTATTTGATGAGAAACTCGACCGGCATATGAATTCGATACAGCTTAATTAGCGCATGTTGCTTTTGTATTGCCCACGCCAATTGCTTGCTAGCGCAATTTGTAGCCTTACAGTCGCGCCACTCCTGTAGGGTATTTGAGTTTGCTCAGTTTTAGCTCTCTAGGTCTGGTCAGTGTTTTTATTCTTGATTTTTTGACTACCTGAGTGTGTTGGAGTCCTGTTTGACTAGGAATTCTCCTTCGTCCTTTGGTTGTTTGCTTTTCTCTATCGATTTCACGTTTTAAGCCCTAGGGCATCTAGTGGCTTTGTGTATCGAGCCCTCCTTTAGAGTTTTGGTGTTTCGTTTATCCAGTCAACTCTCTGATTGCTTCTTCGCATTCTCTTAGTAGTTGTTCATTGTTTTGTTGCGATTTTTGGGTGATTTCTCATTTCTTCATTCAAATTTCGTTTGGTCTTGCTTTGGGCCTAGATCACATGGTCCATTGGAGCCTTTGAGTCTTTTTCTTGGTTTTGAGAGACTTTGGTTGATTTGGGATCTAATTTTTTGTGTCATTGAGTGAAATTTGTTCGTTTTGCTCTCTCAATATCGTTTCTCGAGTTGCTTCTCTTTTTTCAGTTTGTTTAGTGCATCTAGCTATCAAACATTGAAAATTTCAAAAAAAAAATCTCTTTTGCTTTTGGTTGATTAGTGCAAATTGAAATTTTTCGATTTTACTAGTAATTAGTGATTGGAATGAAAAATTTTCGATTTCATTAGTTGCATTAGAGATCTCATTGTTTGTCTTCTGATCATTTTGTTTGTGTAAGAGCTCTCAACTCTTCTGTAGCTAGTTTTCATCGAACGAAATGATGTACTGTGGCATGTAGTTTTGCATTTAGGAGTTTTTGAAACAACACATTCGTTAGGGCCTGAAAACTGAAACGTAATTGAAGATCAACTTTAAAATCTACTCAATTTACACTAAGGCAGCATTGGAATCTAACGAAACATATTTAGAGGTCTAGGCTAGAGACGTGTTTCGGTGTCTTTAAACCTAGTAGCTGTCGTTCGCCTATTGGCTTTAGACAACGCTAGTACGGACTTGTGCTCCCCGTACCGTTGCATATATAAAGGGAGACCCCTCTAGGTTTTCAATCCTTTATCTATAGGAAGCCGAGTCTGCCGCCCTATACCCGTGATACACCGAACACAGCATTCGGGGAGATTGCCTGCACGTACGAAAAGTCCTTGGTTGATTTCTTTTTCATTATTAAAACCAAGGTGTATATTGCAGTTCACGGTTATTTGGTACACCCTTTGTGCCTAGTATTCCTGAGCAGTCATTTGGTCTTTTCTGACTCCCTAAATTTGAAAAGACCGTCAAGCGTTTGTCCTTTCACGCTTGTGTCAAATTTGAAAGAGATAGAGTCATCTTTTATCGTTTCTCGACTCTTAAAACATGAAATGGTGAAGTTTATTATTTTTCAATGTGGTAAAAATTAATCACCCACGATTATACGCCCTGTTAGATATTGCCTGTTGACCGTTTGATCGTGTGTCTTGACTCTTTTTCAGCCCGTGTGTGTGTTTGCTTCTTTTTCTCTGGTCGTTTGCCACAGTGGCGGAACCTTCGGTTTCGTCTACTGGTAGTCCTTACACGGACGATTCTTTAGAGGCTTCCCAATCCTCTGCTGAACCGCAGCAGCCTATTGTTTCCGAGTTTCCTGACGGGGGACCGGTTCTTGCTGAGCAACCCTTTGGAGGACCAGTTGAGTTCAATTGGCCCTTTTCGGACCCTGTGTCTGAATTGAGATTAGGAGCTGATTTCCTTTCTCTTACATCGGGTTCGCCTTTTGTTGCTGCTGTATTTCCTCCTAGTCCTCGCTGTCTCTTGCGAGATTTAACGGCAAGATCAACCATGAGTGATTCTGGTGAGGAAATCCCAACGTCTGGTGAAGACTATCAGCTCTTCCCACGAAGATTGTTTCAGGGAGACAACTCTGAGCTGGCTGACATGTCAACAGCCAGTCCCTCTTTACCATAGGGATACAGATCTTTGGGTCAGATCATTTCCGCCGCAGCCTCTATGGGAGTGTCAGCTCCTTCTCCGAGGCCAGCTACTACTACGCCTGGGGTGTCTCCTCAGACGCCCGTTACTTCTGTTCCCGTCCGGCGCACTGTCTGTGTGGCCGCCTCTTCTCCTGTTGTCACAGCATCCGCTGCAAGGGCTGTGCCAACTCCTGAAGATGTTTATCTAGCGACTGCTATACCGGAGAACATCTCTCCAGAGAAGTATCGGTTGTCTTTGCAACAGCCGAACGCCGAGGTTGGACCATCCTATCAAGATCCCAACCGCTCTTACTTTTTGCACTATGCACAGGATGGTACACCCGTGTATGCTTTCCTAGGTCAGTATGATGAGCACGGGGAGATTTTATGTCTACACGCTCCTGAGGCTTACCTCTATGCTCAAGTTTTACCTTATAACCAGGCTTATAATCCGCAAGGACAACCTTTCCAGGGCCAACCTTCGGGCCAACCTGGCTATCTTTATGAT
The DNA here is from genome assembly GCA_034641835.2 of Pinus albicaulis. Lineage (NCBI taxonomy): Eukaryota > Viridiplantae > Streptophyta > Pinopsida > Pinales > Pinaceae > Pinus > Pinus albicaulis. The sequence continues at coordinate 735,592,303 of CM076570.1, read as the reverse complement.
CCACAGGGGCAGCCCATGCAAGGCTATCCTGTCGGCCAACAAGGGCCATCGTACGGTCCGCAAGGACAGTATTATAGCCCTTCCTGTCAACCTGTTCAGCCTCAGCCGGGGTATCAACCAAGACCTGTCTATGGTCCTGGGGTGCAAATCCAGCCTTCTTTACCGATGCAACCTCAGCATCCTGTTGTTTCTAATGTTGCATATCAGCAGGGACCATCCTATGGTTCTGCTTTGGGTCAAACCGGTTTTCAGCAGGCACCTGGCCCTGTTCCACCACCAGGCCAACCGGCCCATCTGGTACAACCTGGTGTTCTGCCTCCAGGCCAACCGGTCCATCCGGTACAACCTGGAGCTCATTTACAACCAGGTCAGCCTGCTCAACCGGTGCCACCTGTTTATCCGGGCCAACCGGTTCATTCAGGGTAGCCCTCTCAGTCGGGTCAACCTGTTCACTCAGGGCAGCCCGCTCATTCTATTAACCCTGCTCAGCAGCCGACTCATTCAATGCCGCAGCCAAATCAATAGCTGCGCCCTACTTATCAACTCGTTGTGGTTCCACTTTTCAAATAGGCCTACTTCATCCTCAAAAGCTGGTTATTATCCTCATAGTCAATTCAACCGAATTATAACACCCCAGAGGCTCTCAAGATTATCCTCCTCCAACGGCTTTACCTACACCAGCACCAAATCCAAACGCGCTTACACTGTGCCGACATATAATCATGGTCCGTACCGTTATCAGCCCTCATACTCCTGTTACCAAGATCCAACTGGCTCGGTTATATGACTCACACACCTACGTTCAAAATCCCATGGGGACACGTAACCCATGGGGGCAAGGATGGTCAAGGTCCACAGGAGCAGGCAACGGTCCTCATCCCCCCGGGTTTGGCATGACGGTCAATCCACCATTGCCGTTCTTGGCCACCTTGGAGTTGCCGGATGTTTCAAAATTGACCAATGATCCAATTTTACATAATCCGTATTGGCCTCTGGTTCCTACCAAGATACCAGGTGATTGCCCCAAGTTTGAGGGAAAAGCTGGAGAGGACCCCCAAGCGCATGTGATGACGTATCATCTTTGGTGTTCGTCTAACTCTTGGGTCGACGATTCGATTCGCCTGTGCCTCTTCCAACGTAATTTGACTGGAGCTGTTGCTAAGAGGTACATAGATTTATCCCGCGGCATTTTCCAAGATTTCAATTCTTTAGCCATGGCTTTCCTCACACACTTTCAGTTACCAGTTCTTTATGAAGCCGGGACGCACCTCCTGACTTCTCTGAAGCAGGATAAAGCCACTCACATCTCTGATCACATTCATGAGTGGCGGCACCGTCATAGACTGATCAAGTTTCACATACCTAATCAGATACTGACTCATTGGTTCACCACCTCCTTTGTGAATAAAATCGCTCAGGATATTGCGATGGGAGCGTGTGTGATGGAGGAACAAGCCATTGCGCATGCCCAATATCTAGATCTTGTATATTCTCAGTCCGGCACGCTTTATGATATCTTGCCTGATGCCCCCTGATCCAGAACCTCTAAGGCTCCGCCTACCCCTGCGGTGGATGGTGTCATTGGTTCTATCTCTCAGAATTCGAAGAAACCTTCGAATGGGAAGCAGAAGTCTAATTCTTCCAACAATGCTCCTGCTAATCCCGCCCCCTCCGATTCTGGTAAAACCACGGAAGTGAATGTCGTTCAGGCCAATCCTACGGAGAAAAATTCCAAGGGGAAAAAGAAGGGCAAAGGAAAATCTAAATCTGATGCCCCAAAGCCGGAATCTAAATCTCGCACTGAGGATGGCTCTTAGCGTAAACCGAAGTACCCTTGCCTCATTTGTGAAGGGGACCATTATACTAAGGATTGTCCACGACGATCCGAGGTTAGTCAACTTTTCAAGGGCCCTAAAGGGACTCCGGCTGTTCTGAAAGAGCCATTCTCATCTCAGCAGACCCAGATGGTCGAACAGTCGTCACCATCTACACCATTTGGGTCCCCGGTTTTCATGATGAAGAGTGTTGCACCTATCTCTGTCGCTACGTGGTTGAAGGATTACAACGAATCGCGGCAGGCACCTGGGAAGGCAGTTGCGGATGGACCGCCTCCCCTACCTGCCTCCGGTTCGTTGGAAATCGAGAAGCCTACTCCTGAACCCATGGTGAAACCACCTTCTAAAGGTGTCCTTCGAAGATCTTCTTATAATCCGAATGCTCGTGCCGCTCAACATTACAACATTGTTGAGGATTTGGCACAGGCGCCGTCTGCTATGTCTGCGCTAGAAGTTCTTCAAAGTTATCCTTCGCAACGGAAGGCTTTACTGTCTGCAATCGGGGGCATTGATCCCGCCGACTCGAGTCTTCTCACCTTCGATTTAGAGAATTTCACTCCCCGGCTTCCACATCAAATCGTTCTTATTATTCAAATCGGGATTAACGGTCTGAACATTCATAGGGACGTCGTGGATGAAGGTGCATCTACCTACGTTATGTCCTCCACTTGCTAGAAGGCCATCGGCTCTCCAGCCCTTTCGTCATCTCCCAATGCCCTTGAGGCATTTGATGGTCGGGAATCCAAACCCCTGGGTGTTCTCGAGAGTCTAGCGATCACATTACAGGGGAAGACTGTCAACGTGGAAGTGGAAGTGGTTGACGCTAAAATCAACTACAATATACTTCTTGGCCGCAGCTGGACTCATGCCATGCTCTGTGTGCCGTCCACCATCTTTCGATTCCTTAAGTTCCCTCACGAGGGCAAAATTGTCACAGTGGATCAGTTGTCATTTTTCACCTCTACCTCTGAGAACAACGTGCCATACATGGATCAAATTCCGAATCCCCCGGACAGTGTGGGACCTGGTCTCTTCAAAGACCCGGTCCTCATGGGTATTTTTCCCGCACCACCACCGCACACCGCTCAAGTCAACATGATTTCCAGGTCTGATGACCCCTGGCTTATTCCTACGCCTGAGCAGGTGTTTGAGTTTGGAGAATCAATGCCCTTGACTCCAGTAGAGATCAGCTACTATGAAATTGTTGTCGCATCTGATCCTCCACCTCCTCAGCATGCTCCTTTGAGCATGGCTCTCGACGTCTACTCTCAATCCCCCTGGCTTGGTCAGGCCAATTCACCTGATCCTCTCAAAGAGACTTTTCCTTCCGATGAGGCTATCATTGAAACTATGTCTCTTGAGGAGCTGCCTTGGGGCGATGGACATCATCGCTCCTCTTTTATGCCTAGCTTGGGGGAAATGACTGACTGTCTGGAGCATTATGCTACTCAGGTTCCTACCCCTCCTCTTCAAACGCCCATTTTGACGCACGAGGTTTTTTCGGAGGGTAACTTGAGTAACATCACTCAGACCATCCCGATCAACATCTCCGTTAAACCGGGGATCGTTGAGAATATTCATGTGGGTGTGACTTGTTCTCCCGATGAGATTCAAGTCTATACTGAGCTTTTTAAGGAATTCAGAGATGTTTTCGCATGGTCCTACGAGGAAATGCCGGGGATTGATCCCAGTATCGTAGTGCATGAGATTCCAACCTATCCAGGTGCGAAGCCAGTGCGCCAACGCTTACGCCCCATGCATCCTCGGAAAGCCGCTGCCATCAAGGCAGAAGTTGAAAAACTTCTGAACGCGGGCTTTATTTATCCCATCCCCCTCACAGAATGGGTTTCTAACATTGTCCCTGTTGATAAAAAGCATGGTACGATTAGAGTCTGTGTTGATTATTGCGACATCAATCGCGCCTGTCCAAAGGATAATTATCCCATTCCGTTCATAGACCAGATTATCGACGAATGTGCCGGAAGTGAGATCTATTCCTTTATGGACGGTTTCTCAGGATATAATCAGATCAATATTGCACCTGAGGATCAACACAAGACCACATTCATCTGTCCGTGGGGTACTTTCGCGTATAAAAAACTCCCGTTCGGCTTGAAGAACGCTGGAGCCACTTTTCAGCGTGCGATGTCTTACGCTTTTCATGACATTCGCCATATCGTTCAGCCTTATCTGGATGACTTGCCAGCCCATTCGGCTAAGCAAGAGGACCATCCTAAGCATCTCCGCCAGATCTTTCTTCGTTGCAGGCGCTACAATATTAGGCTTAATCCTCATAAATGCGTCTTCTGCGTTGATTCTGGCCATCTTTTAGGATTCATAGTCTCAAAAGATGGAATTCGCCTTGACCCTTTAAAGGTCGAGGCCATCATAAATCTCCCATCACCCTCCTCCCTATATCAGTTACAGAGTCTGCAAGGGAAAGCGAACTTTCTTCGGCGCTTTATCTCGAATTATGCCGAGGTGGCCAAAGGATTCACTCGTTTATTAAAGCAGAACGTTCCCTTTCATTGGGACAAAATCGCTCAGCAATCCTTTGAGAAGCTGAAGACGTTGCTTCTCAATGCTCCGTTGCTTCGTCCTCCGGACTACCACTGCGACTTCACTTTATATCTTGCCGCCGCATTTAGCACCATAGCCATGGTCTTGGTGCAAGATGACGATGACGGTGATGAACATGTTTTTTATTATCTGTCACGGAACCTTCTCGATCCAGAAACGCGTTATGCTCATGTCGAGAAGTTGGCATTAGCAGCAGTACACGCTGTACAGCGCTTTCGCCATTACATCCTTTTGCGTACAATAACAGTGGTTTCAGAGTGCAACCCTATGACGTATATTCTCTCCCGACAATTACTAGGGGGCAAGTACTCCAAATGGATTGTTATCCTGCAGGAGTTTGACTTAGAGTTCACTACTGCTAAGTCAACTAAATCACTAGTTTTCGCGGATCTTATATGCTCTCTCCCTATAGACTCCGCTCCCTCATATGCTGAAGATCATATACCGGACGAAACACTTTTCCTCATCAGTATTCGCGACCCTTGGTACGGTGATATAATAGTGTATCTTCAGACCTCGACATTTCAGTCTGAGTTGGATAAAGCTGCCCGCCGTTGGATTCGGCACTAGTCCCAGCCCTACCGTATAGTAGGAGATACCTTATACCACATTGGAGTAGATTCGGTGCTCCGGCGATGCCTAACCTTGGAAGAGGCTGAAAAGGTCCTAAATGACTGCCACGGTGGCGCCTGTGGTGGACATATGTCCGGGTATGCTACTGCCCAGAAAATTCTACGAGCAGGTTATTTCTGGCCTTCTATATTCAAATACTGTATCATGGTAGTCCGTAAATGTCATGCGTGCCAGATATTTCAGCGCAAGATGCGCGCGCCGCCTCTACCCTTGCATCCTGTTATTACCATCGGCCCTTTCGCGAAATGGGGCGTGGATTTTATGACGTGTAACCCTCACTCGGCCGGGGGGCATGCGTATATAATTGTCGCCGTCGACTACTTCACCAAGTGGGCCGAGGCGATGCCTACACTAGCTGCTGATGGTAAAACGACTGCTCAATTTATATTCAACCACGTTATTGCACAGTTCGGGGTTCCTCAAGCCATCGTCACTGATCACGGTACTCATTTCCGAGATTATATGATGGCGGAGCTGACTTCAAAGTTGGGCTTGCGTCACGACAACTCAACACCATATTACCCTCAGGCGAATGGTCAGGTTGAAGCAGTGAACAAGGTTCTGGTCACTATGCTTCAGTGAACAGCTGGTATTCACAAATCCAATTGGCATCTCCAACTGTTCTCAGCTCTCTAGGCATACCGAACATCCGCAAAGAGTGCAACTGGGTTCACACCATTTCAATTGGTGTATGGTCTGGAAGCAACTCTTCCGGTTGAATGCGAGATTCCTTCTCTGAAATTAGCTGTGGAACTTCTACCTAATACTTCTGCTGAGGAAGAACATCTTCTGTATCTGGAACGATTAGATGAAACCCGTCGTCTGGCTGCTTTGGTTATCGAAGCACAAAAGAAGAGGGTCAAAACTCATTATGATCAATTTGTTTCTCCTCGTTCCTTTATCGAAGGAGACCTCGTCCTCCTGTACAATCAAGCACATGACAAGCTTGGAGCCAGTAAGTTCCAACCTATGTGGCATGGGCCCTATATAGTAAAACGTGTTTTGAAAAACGGGGCTTATGAACTTATAGATTATGAAGGAGTTCCGCTGGCGCAGCCCAGAAATGGGCTGTACCTCAAAAAGTACTATGCCTGAAGTGATTTCTTGATGTGGTGTGTGTACATAGGTGTGTTTTTCATCTGTGTGCATGTATGGTGTGGTGTGTCTTGTAAACATCTTTCTGCTGATCGGGTCTTCCTGGTTGTGCAGATATCCATTCATCCATTTGTTGGTTTCGCGGATGGTGCCTCCCGCAGTACCAGGAATCTGTCTTCAGCAGCCTGGGTAATCTATGATCCTGCTGGTGAGTTGATCAACCTGCAAGGAGTGTGTCTAGGACGTACTAAGAACAACATCGCGGAATATAGTGCTGTGTTAGAATTATTAACCGAGGCAGTAAACCTTGGTATCCGTGAATTGCTTGTGTATCTAGATTCGCAACTTGTAGTATTACAATTGAACGGACACTATTCGGTAAGAAACCCGTCCATTTTACGTCTGTATCTGCGTATTCGATTACTGGAAAGGAATTTTGACTACATTACATATCATCATATACCCAGGCATTTGAATACATTAACAGATGCAGTAGCAAATTTGGTATTAGACAGACATTTGTGCAATTTGTAAATCATCATCACATGTAAAGAAAGATCCATCCAGAAATAGATATGCATATATATATAGATATCGAAATGTTTACATAGAGTGTGTCACATAAAGTCAAAATATATATAATCGTCTTAAGTACATCCAGAGACGATATGTCTCTCAAAAAATATGTGTGGTATAATCCCTAAGAGATAATCCGCATGGTGCTCATGATAACATGTAACTGCATGCACTAAGCGTCTCAGGATTCGGTGGATCCGACTTGGAACTCCCACTGTATGACGTTGGTACGCCATCGATACATCTGCCAGCCAAGCATAGTCCGGGATCCCTCGGGCAATGCCCTCGAGATTCCGGATCAACTCCTCCCCTCCTGTGCCCTCTCCCTGAGGATTAGGGGCGAGATGAGTCCTCCGCGAGATTGGAGACATCCCGGCTGGTCTCTCAGGGCCCACATCTGCATACATATATAAAATATGTTAGGAAGAATGTGTATTAACAAAAAAAACATAAAACATAAAAATCAAAAAACATGAGGTCTTACCCAACTCCTCGTCCCAGTCGTCTCCTTCTAGTAGTGGGAGATCTGGGTCTCCGGTGAAGTCAGTTCCTGCATATGGCCAGTCTTCCACTACAATCAATTGGCGTCGTAATCACCTAAAAAACTACGGCCTCCAGGACATCTGTTGGTCGCCTCCATCTCTGGGCATTAGTGCTGCCCAGCGAGCCATTCTTGGCTCTCATGGTATCGGATCTGATACTATGGCCCCTTGGCCCTAGAAGATTGGTAAACGTTCTAGAATGAATGATACCAGGATGGAACCATAGCCAAATTGTTTCAGTTTAGCTTGCTTGCATTCTATGAGCTGTCTCTTCATGTTTATTGTTACTGCTGTAGCCCAGTCAAACAATAAGGGACTCATGCATTCTGATGCTAGCAGGAGTTGGGCCTTTGTGGCCTCGTGCGGTGCCTGCGATCCTACAGGCTGCGTGATGGTATGTAGGACAACTCTCAATGCTAGGTCGGGGATGGTGTGTATATCCACCTTTTTGCTCCCTGATCCCATTTGTGCTCTTGGGCACACTCGTGCCATCACTTCTTCCATCTTCTCGCCAGATGGTCTGCTCCCAGTCAGGATGGGTACCGGGCCTCTGCGGGACAATCTGGTTATGAAATACACATCGGAGACCTCCAGTTCCAATACCTGGTCTCGCAACTTGAACACTTGTTCATGTTCGTCCCAAATACTGATCAGATACTGGAGGAGCTCGGGCTGAGCTCGTAAACAGGGTGTAAGGAAGAACTTCTTTAGCCCACAGTTTCTGAGGGCATTCATGCAAGCCTCACTTTCTATGGCCTGTTCATCCTCTTCTCCATGCTCTCTTTCTTTCCACTCAATCACCATTTTGCTTGATTTCCTGCATCCACATGGTCATAAACCCTTAATTAGATCTCTGGTAGGCTTCAAATTTCATTCAATTTGGTTAAAATCTCGAATTTTTAGGCGGAAATTTAGGTTCGGCCGCTGGCGCGGCTATTTTGTGAATAGTCGCGCCACGTGGCGCGAGGCCTTTACATGGAAAAGCCCATTGGCGTGGGTCCGTGCCCGATACTCGCGCCAATGAGCGCGGCCCTAAAAATTCAAAAAGTGGCCACAAAGGGTTGATACATAAGGGAAAACTATTAAAAAATGGATTGAAATGAAGTACAGGGAAGCACCTCTTACCTGTAGCAGACGAGAATCTGAATGGTCAACCGGATCTGTCGCAATCACCGTCAGAAGTTTGCACTCCAAAATGGACCACTGCTGCTTTTTACCAAGGTAAATAGTAAATGTAATTTTGTTTTTACCATTTTGGCATATTTATAACTTTTTCGACATAGGATGGGTTTTAAAAGTCATTTTTATCAAATATTTTAATATGTTATGTCGAAAATGGGTTTTACGCTTGCTTGGTATGTGCGGCAGCAGGTTTTTTGCGACTTTAACGGTGGAAACGAGTTGTATTTTATACTTTTTCGGACTCGGTAAATACACGAAAAAGTCACTTTGGAGTCATCTTTCAGCTCTTTTCTGACTCTCTAAACATGAAAAGATTGCCGAGGCCCTTGTCGTTTCGATCTCGTTGAAATGGACACGAATCGACATCTACCCAGTATACGTTTACCCCTTTTTCGGGCTGGGATAGATTGATTACGAAAAAGGAATACCCTAGCCTATCGCAACTAGGAGGTTTTCTCAGATATTGTTTTCTACCTTTTCGGATCTGAGGAACTATCTACGAAAAGGGACCTGTGGAGTTTACTTTTCTGCTGTCTTTTCAAACTCTCTAAACATGAAAAGACGCCGAGTTCTCCCTTTGTCAGACTCGTTAAACCTTGATGACATCGGATCCAGTCGAAATGACGTTCTCCGAGTTCCTCCTTCCTAGGACTCGTTAAATGCACTAGGATGGATTCGCCCGAAGGGCGGACTTATATGACAAGCATATGGTATCCTCTTCAAGCTTGTGTAAAAATAAAGAGGTACTCACCGAAATGGTGGGGAAAATGGAACCAACATCATTGTCGTGTCAGCAGTATGTCGCTCTTGAACATGGCACTTGTCTGCATTCGTGTCAGGCTGGGGACATCTCATCTCGTTCTTTCACTTGCTTCCGTGGGTTTGGGTAATCCTTTTTGACCTCTCCTCTGCTCATTTTCTCGTCACCATGACCTCTGATCCATTGATGTCAAATACTGCCAAAACCACTATTTGTGCCGTTATATGTTCAAGAGAAGTTGACCTCTGCGAATATCAACCTTCCTCTGATTCTCATATGATCCTGATTCACAACAAAAACATCATGTTCCTCTGTCTCGTGTCGATGATGTGGGAAACATTATGGCCCACCTTCGATCAAGGTCACTTCCTGTCGACTTCAGCTCGTTATCCAGGAAGTTGATCTAGAGACTCCTTTATGGTACCTTGGAGCCTGCATGCCTCAATGGCAGGTTCGTCGCATTCGACGTGGGGTTTTCATCATTGGCCTTCGATCGAGTGATTCTACGTGTGTTCGACACCAGCTCATTAATTCACACGCCGTAGATTGTACCGGTAGTACCTTGAGGGCCATTGTCATTATTGGTGGTTCCTCTCGCGTCTGTTAACAACTCTCATCATTGGCTGGTAATCAGACGATGTTCTTGCATGTTCGACTTCAGCTCACATATTCGCATGCTTGAGCTTGTACTTTGTTTGGGTCGAGATGGAGCGCAAGACCCTGGATTGTGTCTGTTGTAATCCAGGCTGCGATTGTGGATTATTATCATTATGTACATGACTCACTGATTGGATGGCTGCGACCATACCTGAGTCTATTTGTTTGATCCTAGTTGGATGGCTGCGTCCATACCCCGGATCCGGATTATAGCATACTCTGTTTCGGATGGCTGCGCCCATACCGCATATACATCATGTACTTGAGATATCAGTTGTATCTTTCTGCGCAGGTTTTCCGACGGCGGGCCTTCAGTTGAACATGTTCTCGTAAAGCATTTCACCCCTCTCTCTCGGGCCTCATACTTTAGGGGGCATCTGTTACACAGTAATTTGTCACCGTCCCTACCATTCCCCGTCCCGCACAATGGAGGACCCATTTTGTGACCTGTGAACATTGTCATGCCTTGAAATCATCATCAATGCATTCCTCTAAACATGAGCTTCAATTTCCCTAAAGACATCTCCTTGCAAAAAACCATGAAAACATCTCCTTTTGCATTGGCGCGGGCAGACAATTCATCGCTCGCGCCAATGGGGAAAATCCTACAAAGAGTTTGTGCCAACTGGCACTCTGTCCCAGAGCAGCAGTCGCGCCAGCCAATTTAAGGAGTGTTTTTGAAATAAAGATGGCAGAAGTTGTGTTTCAACAAACTCATAAACCATTGCCTATCTTGAGTTGGGAGGTTTGGCTACGGGAGTTCCATGGAAGGGAAGTGGTTTGCAACCTTTCATGGAACCTTCCTTGATGATAGGGCCAATCCCACAATAATAGGGATCCCAACTCCCTCCTTCCCCATCTATAAAAGCTTGCCTATTGCCATTGCAAGCTAGTCTTGAAGTGCCTAAGCTTTGAATCTCCAAATTCCCAAGAGCCTTTGTGCTATAAGAGCCCTCTTTCTTCCCTTAAGGCCGACTCAAGTAAGGAGACTACCGTCGAGAGACTCTAGAGAGGCTTGCCCCTTTCCCTGGCGAGCTTTGCAAGACGTGAATGACTGGGGACCCTTCCGAAGGAGACCGCGGCGTCAGAACATTGGTTGTACTCTCTTTCGATTGTTTATTAATGAATGACCACCGGTTATGGTTCCACTCTGTTTTTCACTTATGTTAATAATGAGTTATATCCTTTCTGACTGATATATAGTTGCGTATTCTGGATTTTATGCTTGTATTCGTGTTGTTTCTTGCATGTGCAGGTGTCCATTCATGAAGATCGTGGGGATCGTGATCTGCCAAGGCTGAGGAACGGGAACGCTGTCTCTTCTACGAATCATAGCACTGGACTCCAAGTAGGCCTCCATCTTTGGCTTATTTATTCGCAATTAGGAACTTGCGTTGTAGCATTTGATGATTGTTGCTAGACCCCTGCTAGGCTAGTAGGGATCGCCTCTGTCCACAGAGGGGATTTACCTCCTCAACATTACTCATTTTATGTTTTCAAAAAATTATTTTAACGGGGGAAGGCTGCTTCAGTAAATACATTGATATTTTAAGTAGAAATCTTTTAATAACTTGTTAAATCAAATTTGCAAGTAGGAGAAGTAGTTCAGCGTCTTGCAATAGGGATTCCAGATCTAGGGTCTAGAAAATTTCACATTTTACTTCCTTGCCCTTCCTTTTATTTCCTTGATCCAATGTTATAGTTCTCGAAGAATGCTCTAAGTGACCAAGAGTGAGAGAGAGAGAGCCCCAAACCTAAACTAACAAAAGGTTATGAATTGATCCTCAAAATCCTTTTTATCAATGGCGCCTATATTTTCATTAATTTTGCATTATTTCCTTCAATTTCATCCTCACATGCAACCTGTGACCTTTCACCTTCCTTTTCTCCTAATGTCCATTATTTTCATAAATAAAATTCCAGTAATGCCTCTTTTCCTTTCCAAATCCTTTGTCATTGCCTTTGCCAATTTCCTTAGCCATAATAAACCAAATGAACACCCACACTAGAATGTTTTTCCCAACATTCATCTTGGAATACATGTCCCATGACCTTGGTCTTATATTTTGTTTACATGAATTTTTAATGAGGGTTGTTACATACTCCTTGACACATCATTGCACACTAGTGATCTGTCAAGGAGGATGTAACAACCCTAGTTAATTATTCATGTAAAAAAAATGTAAGACCAAGGTCATGGAACATGTATTCCAAACTTAATGTTCGGAAAAAAATCCTAGTGTGGGTGGTCATTTGGTTTATTATGGATAAGGAAATTGACAAAGTCTTTGGAAAGGAAAAGAAGCATTATTGGAATTTTATTTATCAAAATAATGGAAATTAGGAGAAAAGGAAGGTGAACAGTCACAAGTTGCATGTGAGGAGTAAATTGAAGGAAAATACTTGAAAATTGAAGAAATAGAGGCGTCATTGATAAAATGGCTTATGAGGATCAGTTGGTAAACTTTTATCAGTTCATTTTTGGATCTCTCTCATGCACTCTTGGTCACTTAGAACATTCTTGGAGCACTCTAGCATTGGATCAAGGAAAGAAAATGGAGGACAACGAAGGAAAACAAACCAAGGGATTCATAGGCCTTTGGGAATGAACCTTGAGACCACATATTTCCCAGATTCCAGAATCCATTTGAAAATTCCAAAGCTCAAAACTGAGATCAAAATCCCAACACAACATGGCATCCGAAAAAAGGCAAGGCAAGGTTGAAAACCACTTGTCAAAACCTAACAAAACTATTCCACCAATAGTAATAGAACCAAATACCAGCATTCATAAGTTAGGCATGTCCAAATCAGATAGGAGATCACACATGCAGTATGTTACATGGAAGTACTCATGTCAAAGCTGCTAGATCATGCTCTTCCTTGATTGATCTTTACTTTTCTTTGATTTCCCTGTCCTTCCTTTTCTTTCTTTCCTCCTCCTCGGCACAATGCTAAATTGCTCCAAAAAAAATTTAAGCGTCCAAGAGTGTGTGAGAGAGAAAGAGAATAGAGATCAAAATATTTCTAGTTGATCCTCAGGGGACTTTGTATCAATGAGGCCTCTGTTTTCTTCATTTTCCATTATTTTCCCTCATTTTCCTCCTCACATGAAACCTGTGACCTTTCACCTTCCTTTTCTCCTATTTTCCAATATTTTCATAAATAAATTCCAATAAATTCCACTTTTCATTGCCAAATCCTTTGCAATTTTCTTTGCCAATTTCCTTAGCCATAATAAACCAAATGAACACCCTCTAGATGTTGGAATAAGTTTCCCTTAACGATGGTCTTATTTTTTCCTTTATTAACTTTTATTACTTGAAATTTTAGCCCGGGTCTATTACATTTCTCATGGTTTATGCATGATTGGGCATGCATTAAGGTTTCCTTGGTTAGGTAAGTCGGGTGATGGAATGACCCATGTCGGTGAGAGACTACCCGACAGGGTGCATGTGTGGGGAGTTGGAATTGTTTGGATATGCATGGTGGAGTAGGCATGTCCAACTGAACTAGAAAGACTACATTTGAAGGAAGAACATGTGTGCATGGTTTACAACAAGTCGAGTGTCGAATGAGTGTAGGGCACCACACTTGGCATTATCCTGAACAAGTGCATAGCCTAGAAGGATGGGTCATGCAAGGAGGTTGGTTGACTAGGTGGAAGTACAATTTGATGAAATGTAGTGATCATGTGTAGGGAAAATTTTAGGGGCTAATATTCACAGATGGGCTAATTTTCCATGCTTTTTACAAAAAAATATTCGCCAATTCCCATTTTTTCTTAAAAATTATTCGCCCAAATTTGATAAGAAAAAATTATTTTACCTTAAAAACCACCAAAAATTTATAGGGACTACATAAATTCATTAGAAGTTTGACTAATTTTGCTAAAATATCACCAAGCATTTTATAGTTTGCATATTATGGATTAGTAAGATTCACCAAGGTTTCTAATCTTTAAGATAAATTTCCATCCTTAAAATTTTCCCTGATCATGTGATATGATAAGTCATCCAGGTGAAAGTGTTGGTTGACGAGATGATGATCATGCGAGATAGTAGGTTGTTAAGGTGGAAGGTTGGTTGATGAGCCAAAAATCGTGCTAGTATACACACAAAAAAATGTTGTGACACAAAAATACCAAAGCCACATATCAATCTCATTTCAAAATAGGTTTCCAAAGCCACATTTCAATCTCATTTCAAAATAGGCTTCCAAAGCCACATATAACAAAGCGAAGATATCTATGTGCATATAAAAAATGCATGTACCATATATGCATAGCTTCTATATATGCACATAGATATGGCTTCCATTCTTCAGTGCCTCCCCATGAGGTTTGAACTTGTGACATGTAGAAGACTAAACCCCAAGAAAAAAACACTAATTTACACCTCATAAATATAAAATTTATTAATATTAATATCATTTTTTTTATTGAGAGGTATTTGTTTACTTCTTTTACATTTTTTCGAAAATTGTAATTTTATTGTTTGTGATCTTGGTGATCGACTACACTAGTTGCACGTAAACCTCAATATGAAAATTATTTAGAAAAACTTTGCACAATAAACGTCATCTTAAAATTATTAAATCTGATTAAATGTGATAAGGATCATCGTCTTAAATCTAATTAAATGGGATAAATATCATTGATATTTCTTGATTGGAGTTAGGTAGTGCAATATAATGATTAGTGTCTATTACATGTACATACTATAACAATTTACAATGTAACAAAGATTGTTATTAAGTAATATAGAACTCTATTGCAAACAATTGATTTCTAACCTTATTTATATTGTTTGCTTTGAATTTGTCAATAATTAATTTTTTATTTAGAAATATTGTTTTACATTAATATTAATATTAGTTATCTTAAATTTGATAATTACAAATACAAAGTGCTTAGACGATATATATATATATATATATATATATATATATATATATATATATATATATATATATATATATATATATTGTAAAAAAAAATCGTCTAACCATCTTTCTAGCAAAACTAAAATGTTAACATAGGAATAAATAAGAATTTATTCCCAAAAATCCTAACAAACTACAAACTTGGTTTACATGAATTATAAATTCATTCCCAAAAAATCTAACAAATAAACTACAAACTTGGTTTACATAGGTTTACATGAATCATAATATATATGTGGTGTGAAAGGAAGATAAAATCATATATTTTTTTAGGAATAAACTACAAATCTATAATCTTCGAATAAAGGAATTATGAGAATAATATAAAATGGAAAAACCTTGAAATAAAAGAATTGTAATATCTATAAAAGAAAAGAAAAAAGAAAGATGAAATAATAATTGTAATATAACATTTTAACATTGAAATTGGAAAACCTTGTGATAAATATATCCATATTTGGTCTGTCTTTTATTTTCAAAATATATCTATACTGGTTTACTATACTATATACTATACTTAGGCTTAATCATTTTTCCAAAGTCCATCACAAACATATCAGGGAATATGATACAAAATTTTACTTTGATTTCTAATTTCTAATTTCTTAGCCATTGTATTTCGAAACAACAGCTCAATACATAGGTATGGTCAAAGGAAATAACAAAAAGGAATTTATCATAACATGGTTGTGGCCTAAATATATTCAATGCCAATTTGATTATGCCATTCATCTTCAAGTTTCCCTTTCTTTGAACAATAGCATAAGTCCCCATTTTTTTCTGTTGGTTGAGGCTCTCTTTATCAATACTCACGAACAAGGTAACTGAATATTTGCTAAGATGCCAATGCATAACACGATTCAAACTTATTCTAATTGACCTTGAAAAACTGAATCTCCCAAAAATTTATTTCAGATCAAATATTATCAGAAAGGGATCACAATTTCGAGACATAGAACATAGAAGATACCTGCCCAATTTTTTTTTTAACATGGACACGCATTGGAGAAGACCACTTACCAATATGATAAATTATGAAACAATTTCCTCTCGTGGAAATGATAGATTTTCGGTCACAATCCTTAGTTTTTAACTCACAACGAACAAGTTAACATGATAAAGCTTATTTCCTTGGTTATTTGTCATTTTATATGTCGTGGCATATACTGCTCATTGTTAAATTTAAACGACTTTAAATTTAATGGTGGGCAATATATGCCACATCGCTTTAAATCGCTGATAACCCAAGAAATAAGGCTTGCCAGTTAACACAGGTGAACAAGATTTTCCAGCGAATAAATGCCACATTAATTGCTGAATCCTGGTCTATTCAAGTTTGTGTAGGAGTAAAAATGTGGTCGGCATCACTAATTGGAAAAATAGTTTTATAAGCACATAGTGGATGTATGGCCACCAGATACTGTCAGAGAGATGCGTTAAATAGCGAATAGACTAGAAAATATTGTTTGTGAGGCCTTCAAAGACACCAGGGAAAACTATGCAGGTATTCTGGCAGCTAATTCCTGGGATAAGCTATTCAGCGAAGAGTTTGTCGATAAGTTGGGAGTGGTCATTGTAAAACTTCACAGGAAAAGGGCCGAATACAAGAGTCAGATAGAAAAGCAATCTGTCCCATAGGCTATTTTTAGCCTCGTGGACATTAAAAATTCTTTCTCTTTCTTTCTCTCTTGCTCAGCCTGGAGAATGGAAAAATCACGGAGCCATCCTTCATCTGTAACAGGTGGTGGCAGATCTGTTGGCAGTGACGTGTGGGAAGGAGTGTTCACTGATTATATTGGGATTAATCTATAATGCGACTTTTTGGAAAGTCGGCAAACGGATTTTTTCTCCTTTTTCTAGTTGATGTGACATTCCCTGTGGTTCCCTTGCCCCGCGCCGGAGATCCCTCTCCCGTCGCCGTTCGTCCACCGCCGCTATGCCCTCCTCGTTTTCTGGTCCATGCAACATGTCATTCATCATGTATAGATACATCGATCATCATCCATGAAATTTGAATTCTAAAATTGTCACGTTTTACCATAAATGGAACAGTGGGTAGAGGATCTTGTCTTACCAACATTCGGCTTCCATAAAAAACTAGAGACTACGTCATGCCAACATTCAACTTCCCAAACAACAGGGTTCAATATGGTGTTGGATCATACACACCACACCCTGGTCATGGCAGCCTTAGTTTCAATATTAATGAGGACGATGATTGCTTTGTTGTGGATATGTTCAACACATGTTAATGATTGCTTCAGACTACGCATCAATGCTTCTCATTAAAAAACCCTAATTGCTGGTCTTCAACATGCTCTCTACCTCGACATCACCCACATCATCACCCTTGGACATTGTAAGGTCCTTATCTCCCAGGTAATAAGTCCTCTCCTCTCTTTCTAGCTTTATAATTAATATATTTTGATTTCATTGTAAGGGGAACTTGTTTTCTTTGATGGTGTTCATTGCATCTGTGCAGTTGCAAGTGAAACATAATTGGAGAGTGGATAGCCTCTGGCTGAAGAGATACCGCAACAGAGTTCGAAAATTGGCTTCGCAATTCAAGAGCTTTAGAATGGATCTTATCTATTCTCAACATAGAATGGAGCATATCTACTCGCACGGGATATTTCAAAATTTGAAATGAAATGGGGAGGATGAGTGCCTTGGATTTCAAATAATATCCAAGCTGGCACTAGTTGTGGATGCAAGCGAGCAACCATTACTGTGGGTGTTGCGGTCGCCCAACTGGATAGTCATCGAGGAAGGGGCAGTGTAAGTGGAGGAGGGAAAAGCGCAGTTTCTTCCGAAAGGCTTCGAGCAGTGGGTGGAGGGGCAGTGCTTGGGTGGAGGGGCAGTGCTTGACAGAGACGGCGGGGCGAGCACCGTAGGTGACGATATTGGCACACGAAATGACGACGACTTTTATCACACACTGCAGATGGAATGCAACACTAGAGATGAGAGAAAGAAAATGTGGGCAGGTATCTTCTATTGCCACAATTACCAAAAAAACAATTGCCACAAAATTTTTAAAAATTGTAAACCTTCTTCCCATTCTTTTTTAAATACGGCTATCTCTTGTTTAAAATATTTATATGGGAAAATAAAAATTGGGCAATTAAAAAATGCAGAACCGCAATTGTTCAAGGGCATGTGATGACCAACGTGTTGCGTCAATATCACTTGTCGTTCTCAAGTCCGAAGAATTACGACTCCTTTTCACCATCACCCGGACAACGGTAGATTGTGAAATGAAGCATCAAGAACCTCCACGCTCTTCCCCCACTGTAGACCTTCACATTCTGCAATGCAACACCTCTTTCTAGCAGTAATGAGGTACCCACCAATTTTTTAAATTTGATCTGGTCATTGAAGGGTAGCTCTACATATTGTGAGACTCATTAAGCTTGGAAAAAATATGAAAAACAACCTCAACCTATATCACGAAAACCACGAACCAAAAATTCAAGATTTTCACTAGATCGAAACCATCATCACTTAGACATATCGGTAGATATGAAATAGGAAATTTGAAGAACACACTAAAGCAAAAACACATTCAAATCATAAAAAATATTATTAAAATCAAAGATAATTCAGTAGGGAAGGAATCACCCGCTCCTATACCAAATACGATTACTCACATTTTTGTTTCAAATTATATACAAAGCCTCTATTATATAGCAAGGGAGGAGACCTAGTATTGGTTAATGATAATTATGACAAAGGGGTTGACCCAAGTCTTTATGTGAACTTACAACTCACCACACTTAGCTCATAAGGAAATGAAGCGTTGGAAAACTCTACCAATACATAGTCAATTAATATGCATTACTATATGTATATTACAATGGTTTTAATAATTTTTTTAATAATTATGTAATTACAATAAAATAATATTAATTAAATTTAAACTGTATTTACATAAATTAATTAATTAATTAATTAAAATGATTTATATTTACATATTATTAAAATTTATAAAATAAAAAGTAAAATACATATTTAGAGGCTTTAAGCCTGGGTGGTAGAAAGTACCAAACTTAGACCAATCACAACTTCCAAACCTAAAGTTCGAAATCAAGTGAAATTTAAGACATTGCAAAACTAACAAAGAGATGGAAGCAATGAAGTGACAAGAAATAAAAATTGAAACAAGTCGAAAACACTTAGAAGCAAAGCAAGGCAAACTACATATAACATTAACCAAATTTATATGGAGGGCCTCATAAATTTGAAAAAATTAAGGGGGGATGTTATGGCTACAACAATTGGTGACACACCTGGACGAAAAATTTGTCTGTGGTTAAAATAATAAGAATTAATTTATCGAAGATCAAAATAAAAGTTTTCAAAATATCTTGTGTGTTAACCATTTCTAGAGGTCCCACATAAGACAAAATCAAAGTAGATAAGCACTTAAGAAATGAAAGCACTTGAATTTCCCAATTTGAAAACAACTAATCCAAATGCATGGAACATTTATTATTTTTATCCTCTCTCTATTAATGGATAAGAAATATAGCTAGGAAAAATTTAAAGATTACTATGCATCTATTAAATATAAAATTACCTCTTTTTCCTACACCACTTTGCTGCCAATAGGAATGTTTAGTACCCTTACAAAGTTGACTTGATACCATGTATGCATTGACCTGTTTCCAACGAGCCTATTCAGTACCCTGAGAGGTTTACATAAACTTCCCACACATAAGAGCTTTCAACTCTCCTATGTATCACCCCTTTAATTAACATATTTAGAAAATTGGTTTCAGCAATTGGGTGAAGAGATTCAAGTGGTATAAGAGGATTTATACTTAAAGAAATAGATGTGATATTAGTTAATTTTGAAGATGATTTGTTCCCTTGTAAAAGTGAACTCTAGGATTTGATTCATATATAAATGTTCCTTATGGTGATGGTTGATATGAGAAAATGAAAACTCAATAAGGATGGCCTTTAGATAAATGAAATCTTATTGAAAATATAGAGAAAATATTTCCCCTACAAACCAATTGTGACGCTAAAAATAGATTCCCCCCATATATACTTTGGAAATGGCATGATATAAAATCCAAAACCAAGAGTCAAGAAAAATTGATCAAAGAAAAAATCACTCAAAACAAAAATAAACAACTATAAGTTATAAAAAAATTCGCAATCTTGAAATAAAAAGAAAATCCATGAAATAAAAAAAGCCTCAAGTCAAACAAGATAGAGAATCATCTTAACATAAATAATCGAGATCTTCTTACGTTCTTTGCATTATGTCAAGTGTATTAAAATTTTGTCTCACTTGGTGGTTTTGTTATTCAGACCTTTTATTCAAAGCAATATCTCTAATATACAACATAGTCGTGATTAAAATTTGTGTAAGGGTGCTTTATCAACTGTCTAGTTTTATAAATCTTTCTCCAAAACCAAACTTGCAATTCCCTATGATAATTTTTGAATGAGTATGAGCAAGATAAAAGGAAAATCTTGGAAAGGAGAAGGAAATTCTATGAATGCGTCTTGACTATTTCTCCTTTTCAACATTATGGTTTTTCACAACTTCTTCATTCTAAAGTTAGTCTAATATTCTTGCAAAGTCATGTCTTCCAATTAAGCAAATGAAGACCTGCAAGAGGAAGAACAATGAAGATGAGAAAGAAAGTGTGACTAAATGAGAAAATAATGGTTGAAATGAGGATTAACAACAGATGAAGATCAACATCAGTATACATACCTGGAAGAATATGAATACAAGTTTACCCTATAGATATGGGCATCCTCCCATGGTGGCTATATATAAAATAGGCAAGAAAAGATTCATTTCCTTACATTTTACATATGTTCAATATCATCTAAGTATTCAATCTAAACTAAATGCTAAGCAATGAGCCATCAATTTTCATTCACATTCACAATGTGGAACAAGAATCATAAAGGCCATCATTTGGAAATGAACTGCGAGGACATTGAATTTCATCTCGCTAATAGGAAATTATTTGTTAAATTCTTACAAGTTGGAACATCGACATTTTTCAAATATTTTCAACAGTTCTTTGCAGCAATGATTCTTTAGAACTTCACCATTTATGATTTTCTTTGGTAAAATATTTAAAAGTAGTTTCAACACTGTGATGAAGTTTGCAAAGTAAGATAATATGGTGCATCAACAAGCATTTTCGGGTAGACGTGTATGATCAATTCATAAGCACAATCTTAAGAAAATATATTATGTTAAACATATTCAATGGATGGATTGATGAAATTGATATGCTCTAAACCACTATTCACCAGGAAATGGAGTGAATACCAAAGAAAAATTTTGGTTTCCAAATATGCATTATGCTGATAAGTAAAAGAAATAGAACAAAAATAAAAGTTAAGACTATTCCTATTCCTATCCTACTCTGATATTGCAGATTGAAACTAGGTGAAATCATATTTACAGTGGAGCCAACAAAGCTTTTTTATACTTTTAGTCATACATACAATATGGATTAGTAATAAGAATAGAATCAATACTAAACTATCTGTAGTAAAAGTAAATTTTTGTACATCAATCTCTAATCAAGAAAATAAAAGAAATCTATTTATAGGAAACTTCGTAATGTAATATTCCTTTAGACCTAATTCAATTATGTCTTAATATGTACAATTGAGATAATTAGTAAAGATACTTTGAAGAACCTAAGGATTTTCTTCAGAAGACTATAAGATCAAAATAATTTGTGTTAGCCCTAAAAACAATTAAGGGACTACCCTTTTCCCACGAAAGGATATTGATAAATATACGGGAGGGAAAAAGGTGCATGATTCTTCAAGGTAATTGTCATATGTACAATATCATATGATTTACTAAATCTAAAATTAGTAGGCCAACTCCCAGATGTGGGTGAAAGTTAGCACAGAGAGGATCCACAAGGCAGCCATGTGGGAGGACACGCGGTGGCTCCACGTGCTCAGTTCTGGGGAGTAGCACAACGTTAAATATTTGTGTGAGGGCGCCATTACTCCACCCTCCCAACGACATACCAGGCCTGCTCCACATTAATGTCGCTAGCCATGGCCTTTAAGCCCACCACCTTGGCTTTCTCCTTCACATTGCGCCCAGCCTGTCTACTCTCTATGCATTTTTCAATTTTCACTCCACTGCCTCTGGTGCATAGCCTTCGCTCTTCCAAGCTCTGCATTCGTTCTGGACGCCTCCCTCCTTAGAAGCACGCCTCGGCCCTCGTCTGGTCAAGAGACTCCCCCCTTGGAAAATTATGCCTCGTTGACATAGACAAAGATGCAGGAGAGCCAGGGGGCGTCACCAGCCCTCTCGTACTCCTCACCCTCCCCTATCTCTTTCCCATGGCCGCAACTTGAACCTCTCCATCGATTGGAATGAGCTCGATAGCTCCCCCTGTCAATTTGAATACCCAGCTTTCCTTGCAGCTCCCTGCCTCGGCTTTGCTCTCCTCCACCTCCCACAGCAAGAAGCGCGCTCGCAAATCCACCATCTCCCCTGAGCCTTCTTTCATCCCCCACAAAATAAAATCCCTCTCGGTGCAAAGCGCCTTCAGTGGCAGCAATGACTCCACTGACTCAGACGACAATAGTGGAGGCAGCCCAGACCTGGACTTGGATGGCATCCCAGACCAGGACGTTGGAGGATTCTTGAACCAGTCTAAGTAGCATGATGTCTCTCAGCCTGACGACTCTGCGACGAACTCGGGCCTCCCTGCTTCGCCACGTCCTCAACCAGATGCACACGCGTTGAGAAAAGGGACAAAGGAGGAAGGCTACGTGTGAAGGATCCTTGAAGAGGTGCCAACCTCTAGCGACAAGCATGCAGGTCATCCTTAGGATCTGTTTTCCATCTCTCCTCGGCATGCTCATGTTTATAAATTGTTTTCTATGGGTTTTTTGTTCAATCTGAAAACTATTCCTACTGTTTTCCTGTCATGGGCAACAGTCTCTTTGGAGCTTCTAAGGATTGGTTTCCCCATCAGGGGCAGTCCATTACTTGATAGAAAACTCTTGAAACTTCCCTCTGGAATGAACCTATTCACTCCTCGGGATGCGACCTGTAACTTTTTGTTTTATATGATATAATAAAAGTAGCATAACTTAGAAAAAAAAAATAGTAGGCCAACTTTTGAACCAATTCTTATTTACAACAATGAAATAACCATTAAGGGGGAAGGCAGATTGTTTCGTCAAAATTTTATCACAACAATCTTCCAATGGAAAATGATCATGAATCCTGTCATAAACTTGTAGTGAATCAGTTAACTCAAAATTAACACAATCATAAATAACATTATCAAGTTTGTATTTAAGAAATGGTAACGAAGAAATAACATGAGAATCTAGAAATGGGTGAATGTCACTTTGAGTTAGAGCTAATTCAATATCATCAGGGTAATCATGAAAAATTATTTCCTTCTCTTGCAAATCATAAAAATGATGTGAATATTTAGAATCATTAAAAGGATAAACAAGTGATTTGATAATGATATCATTTTTAGGTTCATCTTGAATTACGCTAGCATAAACTTCACAATTTAGTTCATTTTTACAAATTTCTTCTTTACTGGAGTCTGAAATATGATTTTTGACATCAATGTCACTAAAACATTTTTAACTATATTCAAATCTGAAAATTAAATTTCGATACATGTAGTAATTATTTCCTGAATATAAGGAATTAGATGCTTCAATGAAGATTGAATGATTTTCATCATTGAAGATAAAACATCTTCTATAAGAGTATTATGGTTATTATGAAAATATTGAATTATTTCAAGATTAGTTTAAGAATAAATAGAGTTATTTAGTTTTCCATTAGTCAAATTTGATGTTTGTAATTCTATTGAACCTAATTCTTGTCCACAAGCATCAAAAAATGTTACAAGAAAATTTTCAGATTTCATATCTAGATCTTTATAATCATTTTCTAGAGATTAAAAATGTGTGAAACTAACTCATATAGTTTGTGGTGGTGATACAATTTTACATTCATAGATAGATTGGATAGAAATAGAATGAGTAGTAACTAATGAAATTTCTTGCATTTCTTGCTCATAACTATTTATTTCGTTAGGCTTATTAAGTAGAAAAGAAATAAGATTAAATCCTTTTTGAGGGCAGATATTCAAGGTGAAATATAAAACAAAGTGACATAAACCTATTATGAAATTTCTCAATACATTTGTCAACATGCATAAAAAGACACTCAATTTCTTAAAAAAAAAATCATAATTGTACTTTTGATTGGCTGAAAGAAAAACCATCTTAAAGTGGTTCCAAGAAGGTATGGACTGAGCCGGTACCATTTTGAACCATTTGTCATTTCATCCATAGAATGCAAGAGTAAAAAACCTGCAAATTTCATTGTCATTAGTGATATTAAAAGAATTACATTTATTCATAATTTGACAAAGATGATCTAAAGTGGAAATTTTACTCTCATTGTCATATTGCAATTTAGACAAAGATTCAAGATGTTTCTTGGGCATGCTTCTTGTAGGTATGCATGAACTAAAAGCATGATCCAAATTAATAATACGTATAGGAGCTATGATTAATTTAAAACTTTTAATATACAACTCTACATAGATTATATATTTGTGACTCTCTTTCCAGCATCATAAATGTTGATGTCCATAAATGACCTCATCAACATTTGGGAAACCACTTGGTCATAGCCCCAAAGTATGCCCTTATCCATTTGGTGTGGTGATTTCAACTAGTTAAAATGGGTCTAGTTACCCTTTGTCTAAAACTAGCCTAATCTAAATTTAATCTAATCTAGATCTATCTTTTGCCTACTAGTGTATGAGATCACTTGTTGTCATAAGAAAACAAAAGAGGCGTTACCTTCCTACAACTACTTGAAGAAGGTAATCCTTCGCTAAAATGATGGCTAAACAAAGTCACGCATATGTTTGCTCCTACGAAAGGATACTTTTGAAAATGTGTTCAATTAAACAAAATGAAAAATGAAATCTATTTTAATATGCATATATTAAAAATAAATTTATTCTATCTTAATTAGGAAATGCATAGGTCTTGTCCCAATCAAGAGCAAAGATAAAAGAAACCAAAGTTGAATATAAGATTAAGATTCAACTATCAAATCATAGAAATAGTTCATATGATTTGCATATATTGAAGCAAATATGCATATATAAAGTTATTCAACAAATAGTTATTAAATCATGTCATGCATATACTTAGATCCAAATAACATTGATAGAATTCAAGAAAGAATGGTACTCATTATATTATAGAAATAGTTCATATAACATAACGGTAATTAGAACAAATACCAACATGCCATTAGGTTGATAAACAGTTACCAGCTAACACATACCAATCTACTTGAATTCTGCATTTAATTCTAATTTAACTCTCCCTAACCATGCAAAGATATCTTTACAACAATTTTCAATAAGCATAAATTATTGTGATTTTAACAATAGTGCTAAATCAACAACTATGTCTATTTAGAACAGAAAATAAATCAAATTAAATAATATCTTTATTCAATACTCAAAATTGAACAATAGTTTTTATATTGATTATAGAATAAAGTGTTTTCTCCTTGGTTCAATTAAACACATTTCTAATCTTCTTCAATAATTCTCTTATGCAATAATGCCTAGTATCCTCCTCTTCAAGAAAATGGAACCCCCAAAATATGTGATCATTCTCCTTTTATAACCTTTTGAATTTGTTTGACCTCCTTGATCTCATCCTTCAAATTCTCCATTGTCTCCATGTAACACAAACCATAAACTATATTAATCAAAATAGATTTCTTGAATTTTTTATAATTAACCATAATAATGAAAAATAAAATTAAAGTAATCAAAATTAATTATGATAATCTAAAACTTAACTTTAAAATAAACTATAATTAAAATTTCAATAATTAAATATAACTAAAACAAATAAAAATCAATTTATAAAAATAAAATATAAAATAAAAACTATATTAAATTAAAGTTAAAATATTATCTATATAATAATAATAAATTGAAACAAAAATATAATACTATATCTTAATTAAAAATTATTTTAAATAAAATAACAAATTGAAACAAAAATATAATACTATATCTTAATTAAAAAATATTTTAAATAAAATAACAATTGATCTATATTGTAGTAATCAAACTAAATTAAAGTGTTTTTTTTTAACAAGTAAATATCTAATAATACAAACTATAAATTTAAATAAATCTGAAATGATTTTTTAATTGAAATTAAAATTGCTCTAATCTCAATTACAAATTAGTAAAATCTAACCAAATTTAACATTAAAGAAAAACTAAATTAAACCAACGTAATGAAACTATAACAACTCTTGATTTAGAATATTTATAAAACTTTAAAAAAAAAAAAAAAAACTTCATTGAAATCAAACTAAAGTGCTTAAATTAACTCTAATAAAATTGAATGTAAAATATAGAAACCAATGCCTAGGAAGAAAATGGTGGTTTTCTTTGCTTGTAGAATTGTTTCTGGATAGGATGAATTGGACGGTGTTTGAACAGAGGTAGGAATATGCATGAATTGGACAGTGTTTAAACGGAGCTAGGAATATGCATGTGACTCCCTTTTCATAGTGTGACTTTGAAAGCCCTTTTGTATTTTGAAATCCCATGTCCAGTTGGAATCACATATTTAGAGTGGTAACTATTGGTGACGACATTGAATCTAGAGTGCGATTGGATTAAGTAGGACTCCTTTTTCTGTGGAAGAAGTGAATAGCATCTTTCAATATCTCATGTCCTTTCAAAGACCTCAATTTTACATATATGGTGGCGATGCATGGATTGTTGGTGTTGTTGTCGCTGCTGCTGCTAAGGCTTTCTATATTTTTCATGTTGGTTTGAGAGAAGCCATTATGGGTTTGTTTTGGGTAAGGGTTGTTAGTGTGGTTCTGTCTCTAAGGTGTACTGAATTTTTGTTGGATTGAGAGAAGAAATTGGGGAGCGGGGATTTGTTTTTTATGTTTCTGTTATTGGCTCTCTGGTTTATTTTATTTTTCTAGTCTGATAAAAGTCATTGCATTGTTGTGTGTGTTGTTTCTAAGGTGAAATATTTCCCCTCGGTGGATTTTTTCTCGGAGGGTTGTTTCCTAATGATATTTGAATTATTTACGGTGTATTGGCCCCTAAATATCTCTCTATAACGCGTGGAGACATAATTGATTTTTCTTCTCTGTCTAAGCCATGATCTCGAGTTTGTGTGATTAGGTTTGTTTTTTTATTAGCTTGGGCACATTCTTTGGGGGAGTTGTGGCGTTATGATCCGGGATGATAGTTGGGGGATTATGAGCTCGGATCATTTGTACAAGTACTTGATATGAACCCTACTATCCATGACAAACATTTAGTCAAACATGTCAAAAATATGTAATCTACAGGTCATAAAAATATATTTGAGCATAAGGATCTCATACTTATCTGAGAATAATTAAGAAGCATTGATGCATTATTACAATAGCTACATTATCATCTATTAGGCCATATATTCATTGTTCATTCATTTTCTAATCAAAACATGATAAGAGCCATACATCAAGTATGTCATAAAACATACACATAACTAACATATAAACAATATAAATGACAAGGGTATAACAACCATAAAACCACCTAATAACAAGTACTTCTACCCACCAAATACAAGATGGAAATATCTCTTATTAACATATGCAAAATGAAACCAGTTATGGGACTTCCACGTACCACCCGACCAGATATTGGGTTGAACCAAATCTTTCTTTCAACCAATCACCCTCGTGCCATATTCCAAGAAGGAATGTGGGATCTCATGAAACAAATCAAACAAAACCAAACTAGGGCTTCCAAAGGCCAAACTACCTCAACCCTCAACCAGTGATTCTAGTGCATGGTCGAACATCACTAACCATCACCAGATCGGTCTCTACCCAATTTGTCTAGGGCTCTAAAGCATTTGTTCCAACCAAGGATTCCAGGACTAGTAACACAACCCAAAATTGTTGTTGGGATTCCAAAGCGTTTGTCCAACTAGGGCTTCTAGGACTAGTAACACAACCCACCAAGGGTTTCCAGAGTGTTTTTCCAACCAAGTCTCCATGGAGTAGTAACTCAAATCAAGTTGTTATAGAGCTTCTAGAGTGTTTTCCCAACCAAGGCTTCTAGGAACTAGTAACTCAACCCATAACCATAAGGAACATGAGAACCAACCAGAAAATAAAAGGAAAGAAACCCAAAAAACCATTGTTATCCAGGAAATAGAAAGGTTAGGAAAAACCACTGTCAATCCAAGAAATCCTCCATGCCAATGTCATATCATAACTAGGAAACCACATGCATGCCAAAACTAGCAGGGAAATCATACATGCAACTTGGTACCTGAAACAAAAAACCATTGTAGTTGTTTATCCCGATGTCCTCTTACACTTTCATGCGTTTCCTTTTCCTTCTTGCTCCAAATACCAAGTATGCCACACTCCTCCAATACTACTCCAAGAAAACTCTAAGTATCAAAGAGTATGAGAGAGAGAAAATAGAATTATAGCTCCAAAACTGAACTGACAAAAATATTACACAAGAAAAAGTTGTGCACTGGCCCTTTAAAGACTTTTTATTAATGAGGCCTCTATTTTATTCCTTTTCCATTATCTTCCTTCATTTTCCTCCTCACATGAAACATGTGACCTTTCACCTTCATTTTCTCCTATTTCCCATTATTTTCATAAATAAAATGCCAATAAATGTCCCATGCCTTTCCAAATCCTTTGCCATTGCATTTGCCAATTTCCATAACCATTAATTAATCACAAGTGATCCCCATCGCTACTTTGTTTCCCAACATTCAGTTTGGAATACGTGTCCCATGATCATGGTTATTATTTTTCCTTTATTAACTTTATTACATGGATTTGGACCAAGAATATTATAGAACCCTCCCCCTTGGGGCAACACCGTCCTCGGTGATTCAATGACACCTACAACTAACAAGATTTCTTAAAGTAAAACATACTTCCATGGAGTTATAATTTAGCTCGTTTCAGTATTTACAATGATCATCCTACTGAAAGAAAACCAACATAGCCAACATGAAAAATATAACAACATAATAACCATACTGCTTATAAGAGATTTATAACAAAGCTCGTGGCGGTATTTACAGTGATATGCATATATACGCGTGTACCAAAACATCACACCAAAATGTATGCTAAAAATATTCTCTCAACCAGTGAATAGAGAAGGATACATAGTCTGTATCTGATCAACCATCTCCCATGTATCTTCTTCGGGTCCAAAGTGCTTCCATTGCACTTTAACCTACTCGATTTCTTGGTTCCGGAGCATAAGAATATTTCTCTACAAAATGTGTTGAGGTTTCAGCTGGAATTATCCTTATGGATCCACCTGCAATACCGATTAGGTAATCACATGATCAACATACTTCTTAAGAAATGACACATGGAAAACATCATGGACTTTCACTGTCAGAGGCAGTGCAAGCTAATAGGCTACTAGTACAACAATACTAAGGTGCAAAATTGGCACATGACCCAATCCTCGAGGAGATATTATCGGGCTTGATATGCAAGTACACTTGTTCCCCAACCTAAAACTCCTTAAACAACCTATTCTTATCTGCATAAATTTTCTACCTATCCTATGTTGCCTTTATATTCTTCTTGATTACTTGCATTTCTTGTTACTTCTTTGCTAACATGTTCGATCATCTCAACACCTTGTTAACTTGATCACTCAAACTAATGGGAGTATCACAACTTCACCTATACGGTGCCTCAGACAGACTCATCCTCAGTGACTCTTGATACCCATTGTTGTAAGAAAACTAAACCAACGGGAGGTACTTCTCCCATCTCTTTTACTAGTGCATCACATACATCCTTAACATGTCTTCCAATATTAATTTGAACCTCTCTATCTCTTCATCTGTATACGGATGATAAGTTTTGTTGAAGGCCAACTTTGTACCTAAACCTGCAAATAACTCTTTCTATAACCTAGAAGTGAACTTAGCATCCATGTTTGACACAATATTTTTTGGAACATTGGGGGAATTTTGAAGTCTAAAATGGGCCTCCTAAGAAAAATGTACAATCAAAATAAACTTTATAAGAACCAATAGGATTCAATATGATGATGTCAACCATAGGGGATTATTCACCATTTTTTAAGTAAAAGGGTAAAAATATTAAAAAATAATAAAATAATAAAACTATTTTTTCAATTCGTATTTTCAACTTATCTCCCAAAGTTTTTACTCAAATTTCGAGTGGGAGTACTCATTGGATGCAAAAATTTAATTCATCATCCAATGAGCACCCATGTTGCATACTTTTGATGGAGCCTTGATCCGGATCTTAGGGGGAGGCCCCCAAGATCTAAAAAGTTGAAATGGATCTAACAAGATCTGCAAAATTATAATGCCAGAAAAAAGAGAGAACACAAAGAAAATAAAACCACAAAGAAACTTGTTTTATTAAAACAGAGAATAACTGTAGAAGCTACATTGTGGCAGACCATCTGTCCTTTTACAAACTGAGGCTTGTTATTTATAGCATTTTTTGAGTTACAATACCATGTGTAGATACCATAGGCCAATACCATGGGTAGATACCACTTACAATACCATGGGTAAATCCCATGTGTGGATGAATACCATGGGTGGATACATACCATGGGTCACTTAAAATACCATGGGCGAATAAATATCATGGGTGGATGAATACCATGGGTTGATGCCATTTACAATATCATGGGTAAATTCCATGGGTGGATGGATAACATGGGTAGATGAATACCATGGGTTGATGCGATTTTCGATTCAGATCATTCCTCCCTCCTTAAGAAGCAATGGTCCCCATTGCGTGAAGTTCCCTCCTGAGAAGCCTTTGTTGAATATGAAGAGCCACTGAAGAGAAGGGTTTTGTGTAGTTAGCCCACAACCGTGATGAACGAAGATCCGAGGATAGAGATACCCTGTAATGCTTGTGACCAACTGTGATATTGACAATGTGCGGCCTAGAAAATGGATTTCTAATGAAGTGTGGGTTTGTGGATGAACCAAAACCATGAAAAATGAAGATCCGAGGATAGAGATACCCTATATTGCTTGTGACCAACTGTGTGACTAACAGTGTGCGGCCTAGGAAATGGACTTCGATGAAAATGATTTTGTGCAGTTGACCCATAACCGTGATGCTGATTGTTGATGAAGTAGCAAATGCCTACATAGCTTGGGGTGGGAGGAAACATCTCCAAATAACCCAAGCCGAATGCTTCTATGTTGAAACTGATGAATGTGAAGCAGGTGCCTACTAAAGCGGGGTGGGAGGGCACGTCTCCAAAGGGAACCCACTCCGAATGCTGCTCCAGATTTAAAATGAGCATAACTCGGTCAATATAACTCAGAATATTTATTATAACCTATTTTTGGAAATGGAATGATCATTATTCATCTTCTCATGTGTTTGAAACCACTATCTGGATATTGTAGACTCTCAGATTCGTGCTGGAACTGTCTCGCCGGCACAAAATTTCTGAAAACATAGCTGATTTTAAATCAACAATAACTCCCTCATCCGGACTCCGATTTGATTGATTTTTTTTTTGAAATTGGGTGATTTTTCAAGGGGAGATTAGATCCATAGCCATTTCTTTGAAATTTCACAATGAAAACTGCAAAAAATGACAGGAGAGTCGCCGTCCACGAATTGTCGTCAGAACATTTTCTGCAACATTGTTGATTTAGAATCAACGATATCTCCCTCATCCGAACTCCAATTTGGCCGATTTTTTTTTTTTTGAATTTGGGTGCTTTTTGGCAAGGAATATAGATCTAGTCTTAGATTTTGTAAATTTTGCACCAAAATATTCAGATCTGATCTTCAAACTCGCCGCCCAAGAAATTCATGGAGTTTGCTGAAAATTGCTGCCAAAAATTGAAACTAAAATATGCTTCAAACCCTCATTCCCATCGATTCGTAACCTAAATCTGATACCACTGATCCAGATCTTGGGGGGAGGCCCCCAAGATCTAAAAATTTGAAATATATCTGACAAGACGAGAAATTCAATAAAAAGAGAGGTTACAAATAAATGAAACCACAGAAACCTTCTAATGAAACAGAAATAACCCAGGAAGCTATGATTGCAAGCGTACCATCTATCCTTACAAACCTGAGTTTTCTGTTATTTATAGCTCTTGAGTTACAATACCATGTGTAGATACCATAGGCCAATACCATGGGTAGATACCACTTACAATACTACGTGGGTAAACCCAGTGTGAAGGTCATCATGATACATACCAATGGTCACTTACAATACCATGGGCGAATAAATATCATGGGTGGATGAATACCATGGGTTGATGCCATTTACAATATCATGGGTAAATTCCATGGGTGGATGGATAACATGGGTAGATGAATACCATGGGTTGATGCCATTTTCCATTCAGATCAAGCCTGCTACACGAAAAATGAAAAACACATGAAAAAACGTGTTTGCAATCACGTTTTTCATGTATCTCTCATTTTTCGTGTAGCAGGATCCATCGAAAGTATGCAACATGTTTACTCCTTGGATAAGGAATCAAATATTTCATCCAACTAGTACTCTTGCTTGAAATTTGAGTAAAAACTTTGGGAGATAAGTTGAAAATACGTGTTGAAAAAATAGTTTTTTCTTTTTTCCCTCTAAAATTTGATGATGTAATCAAATCTTATTTTATTATTTCCACTATTATTTTATAATTTCTATAGGAGGCCCATTTTATACCTCAAAATTCCCCTAATGCCCCATGTAACCTCACCACATCTCTGATGAATACCTGTGCCGCATCACTAGTTGAATACGTAGACTTCACTCGAATGAAGTGTACTACCTTTTTCAACCTGACCACCAAAACCATGGTAGAATCATGTTGTCTAGATGTATTCAGAAAAACTGTAATGAAATCCATGGAAATTAACTCCCATTTCCACTCTGGAATCAAAATAGGCTATAGTAATCCAACTAGATACTTACACTCTTCTTTTACTTGTTGACAATCCAAGCATCTAGCCACAAACTATGCCACTTCCCTCTTCAGATTCAACCAATAATAAAATTTCATCATTGATGTCAACATATTATGATATCCTGGGTGACTTGAATACGACTTAACATGAAATTCCCTAAATATAATCTTATAAAGCTCATTGTTTTCTGGCACATAGATCTTGTCCCTAAACCTGACCAAGCCATCTTTTGTGAGACAATAGTCCACATCATAATCACCTATACCCTGTTGTAACTGTGCATAAGCTCCATGTACTCGTCATCTTATTGTCCTGCTTGTAAGATCTGATCCTGTAGATATGTCCCATATGAACTCATAGCTACAATGTGATTTACATGTATCGTCCCGATAAGATCATTTGCAACCCTGTTCTATTTACCTTTAATTTACCAGATCTCAAAGTTGAACTCACTAATCGTGGCCAACCATCTAGATTTCCTTGCATTAAAATCTAGATAACTCAATCCACTACAATCTCTCATCAATACAAACCTCTTGCCAAGAAGATGTTGCCTCCACATCTTCAATGCATGGATAATCACTACTAAACCAAGATCATTTATCAGATAATTATGCTCATGCTCATTCAGTTTCTGTGACTCATAGAATACTACAGGTCCTTCCTGCATAAGGACTCCACCAAGTTCCGTATTGCAATAATTTGTACATACCACAAACTCATTGTCTGTATTTGTAATCTTTAGAACTAGAGCATTTTTCAATAACTACTTCAATTGCTTAACAATAGTTGCACATTCCTCTGTCCATTCAAATTTCTTACCTTTCCTTTGAAATAATGTAATAGGATAAGAAATATGTGATAAGTTCCTAATAAACCTCCTGTAATAACCTAATAACCTCATGAATGATCTTACCTCATCCACATTCCTAGGAGCTTCCCATTCCATGATGGCTCTTATCTTTTCCAGATCCACAACTATGTCTTTCTTGGAAACCACATGTAGTAATGTAACTTTGTCTCAAAGAAATTGCATTTACTAGCTTGGCATATGATTGATGCTCTCTTAGAAATATCAATATTGATGCTAATTGTTTGGCATGTTCTTCCTAATTATTATAATATACCAATATATCATCAATAAATAAAATAACAAAATTATCCAGATAAGGACGCAATACACTATTCATTAAGCACATAAAAGTAGCTGGAGCATTAGTCAAACCGAAAGTAACTACAAAAAACTCATAATTACCATACGTGGTCCTGAAATTTGTCTTGTAAATATCCTCTTCTACGATGTGTACCTTATGTTAACCTAATCTCATATCAATCTTCGAGAACATTGTTGCTTCATTCAACTGATCAAACAAGTCATCAATCCTCGGAAACAAATACATGTTCTTGATTTTCATCTTGTTCAACTTCCTGTAATTAATGCATAGCCTGAGATTTCCATCATTCTTCTTCACAAACAATATCGGTGCACCCCAAGGCGACACACTTGGCCTAATGTATCATTTTTCAATCACTGTAACATCAATTCCACTAACTCTGAAGTGCTCATCCTGTATGGTGCCTTTGATGATGGTGTTTCCCAACTCAAAAGAAAAGCCCACTTCCCCATGAGGTGAAAACTATGAAATCTCTTCTGGAAGTACATCTGAAACTTCTATAAAACTGGGTACCTCCTCAAAACATTTGCATCCTCAACTTCCTTACCTTTTTCACTAGAGATATGCACTACAAATAACACACACCCTTTCTTACGGCCACACTTTGCCTACATAGTTGTCACAATTCTAACTGAGGTTGCCTTCTTATTGCCCTACAAGAATCTATGTTCTCCATTATCATCCAAGCACTCAATACACTCACTAGCCTTATCATAGTAGTCTACCTCAGTCCTGTGAATATACAACTATTCCATACCCAATAGCATACTATACGATCTAAATGGTAATACATTCAAATGTGTTAAGGTAGGTATACCATTCAATTCAAATGTACAAGCTGTTACCCAGTGATGAACTATTTTCTTTGTACTTGTAGCTAACTGCATTAACCAAGAATCTACATGCACTTCTTTATTCAACCCATACTTTTCCACCAATTCAAGGTTAACATAACTATAATTAGATCTAGGGTCAATCAAAATAGATACAACTTGATCAAAAAGCTTATTTTCCTTCTCGATAATAGATGTTGATAATTAGCCTACCTATTATCCAACGCTTCATAACTCCAATGAATACTCTGTCCAACATCCTCCACTTCTCGTGCCTCCTGATCACTGTAAATTTGTGGTCTGCCACCTTGATGTTGTGGGAAATCTCACCTGAAGTGATCTTCGCCACATGTCTAACACTGTAAAGGCTTCCAACCTACACCATTGTTTTTCTCCTCAGACTGAAATCCCTGTCCTCTATCAGATGTATTGAACTTCTTAGGTGTTGCTAAATTCTCTTTATTACCTGTGTCCTGAGGCCTTGTCCGCTTCTTATCCCATTTTACTTTATTCATATCATTACCTTTCCAATCCTACTTAGTCTCATATCTTCTCTTTGATTGTTCATAAAAATTCTTTAGCTTCCTCATGGATTCCTCTAATGATCTAGGCTCATCGAATTCAATCCTATCCTTGAATCTACCAGCAACCCATTGATGAATCAATGAATCTTGGCCTTCTCCTCCTTGAGGTAAGGCGCATATCTCAATAACTCCAAAAATATTCTAGTGTACTCATCGGTCATAGATTCCATCTTCAGCTCATAGAATTCCTTTTCGTCATCATAGTACTCTCTGATAGATACTTCTTCCTTAATAATATCTCGAAATCACTCCAAGTCAACTCTTCTTAATGAATACCTCTAACATTATTTACCTCTTCCCACTAAATATCTGCTTTGATTTTAATAATGAATGTAGTTATTTTGGCCTTCATGTTCGATGAGTAATCGTGCAACCTAAAGAAATTATTCATCCCAAGAAACCATGCTTTTGCATCCTGCGAATTCTTCATTTTTGCATCAAATGTAGGTGGCTTTTATTTCTTGAAATCATCTGGAAAATATCCCCTATCATTCCTCTTGTAAGGATGATAACGACGAAAATCATGATACCTGTCAGAACTAGAACTAGAATAGAACTTGTGTCCATCACCTCTCATGTCTGGTGTATCCATGAAACTTCCATATTTGATCGTGTCATCCCTAACCAACCTATGACCTGCTACCATATGCTAGTAATTTTTCTTCTTCTATTCCTGCAAGTTTATTACATCATTTTAACCAAATAATAAACAAACCAACATACCTTATTATAGTTCGGGGAAGATATCTCATATGCAAGACCAACCAAATTAGCATAATACATGTATAATCATAATCACAACAATATATAGACATCATCTCAATTACCATCCAGTTACCATGCATGATGCCACAACTACAACACCAACTAGACACAATGCATGCATAACAAAATAGGTACGACACATGTGCATACACAATACATGCAAACACTAACTTTTATTCATGACGAACACATTCCGACAATAGTGTTGAGATGTTGGGGTAGCATCAATTGTGCTCTAGCTTTGTAAATTTGTGGAGGGGTTGGATCACATGAGATATCCAAGACCCAGAAAGCATTTGGAGAAATTCCATATGGTGTAAAATTTATTCAAATAATTAAATTTTTTAATGGGGGCCCTAAGTCTAACTTAGGGAAATTAAAAAATTAAAGTGAATTAATTTACACATGTGATGAGAACATTCTAAGTGACGTGGAGAAAGCTTCTTTTAATCTTAGTTGTTTATTAGAGATTAGATCATAGCCTTTGATGTGTTAATGATAAAAGTATAAATAAAGGGCTTGGGGTCAGTTGGAGGACACACACACAATATAAGAGATTGAATTCTTCTAAAGGAGTAGTGCTCAGACAAAGATTGGATTTGAGTGATTTAGAGAAGTAGTGATGGGAAGATGCAGCGCTTGGTCAGGAGGGCCAAGAGTGCAATGCAGAGCGAGGGAAGTAGAGACACAGTGGAGGTAGCGTAGCCATCAGAGGGTGTGATGCAATCCCTATAGAGGCTGACGCAGGCCCACACAAGGCTCACGCAGGGACAACACAAAGACTCCAAGGAAAGTCCGAGATCTATCTAGAGACTGGGGTTTCTGAGCCGACAAGGCGGAAACCAATCTCCGGGAGAAGCTGATCAGCATAGAGCTAGGGTGATGCAGTCCCTTAGCCAGGGTGACGCAGCCTTACGCAGTGGCAGCATAGAGACTACAAAGAGCTAGCCTGGGTTTCACCAGTGGCTCATCTGGATCAGTCAGGACTTGCGAGAGTGAGGTATACCTCACATTTTTCTCTGTAGACGATGTTTTCTCTATTGGGTGAGCCGATTTATGGCAACCTAGATGTACTTACAATACCGTTGCTTAATAATAATAAACCCTCATATTTGTTGCACCAGTTTTCCCGCATTGGGTTTTTCCAGGGACATTTGTCCGAAAAATTTGTGTATCCCTTGTCATATGTGTGTGATGTTCAATAAATGATTTATATTTGTGTAGGCTACTAGTTGTGTTTAATTCGAAGTTTTTCTGAATATTTTAGTTAAATAAATTATGTATAATAAATCAAGTAGGAGAATTAAATCAATATTCAGTAGTAGTATTTATGTGATCAGAAATTTTCACATGGTCCCAAAGCATTGCAGATCAAGCTGAACCATTAGAAAAGGGGCTGAAGATATTTGTTGGAGGAAGAGCAGCTGAAGTAGCACAGATCCAGGAGAAGGCAGTGCAACACCAGAGGGACAACATAGACCCTGCAAAGGTGATGCAGAGTCATTCTTCTCACGTAGAGGCTGACACAACTCCAGAAAGGTGACACATAGCCAGTCTTCTCACGCAGAGGCTGACACAACACCAGGAAAGGGACATTGAGCCAGTCTGCTCACACAGAGGTTGACGCAGAACTAGGAGGGTGACACAATCCAAGTTGGAGAGTTGATGTGCAGATTACTAAGGTTGGAAGTGCAGCTTCCGATATTCAGAATTTGCTGGTGAGGCATTGGTTTTGTCGGTGCAAAAAAATGCCTAAAAAAGGTGACAAAGAGAGGAGAAATAGTTCCTGAGCAGAATTTTTGCCAAGAAATATGAGATTTGATCAAGAGGGTGGTCATAGAGGGCTAATTTAGTAGAATTGGAGGAGAATTTCAGGGAGGGAAATCAGTTTTTAGAGGGAGCAGTATCTCTATAGGGTTTCTATCTCCAAGAAACACATATTTGGTCTTCTGTTGAGTGCAGCAAAAGTAGAAGGGATAAGAGTACATGTTTCGACAGTTAAGCATATATGGCCCCGTACGGACTGAGAGATCATAATAGGTTGGATGGTGTGTCTAAATTTGCTATCTGGAAGGCCAGAATCCCGACAGTACTGGAGGAGTACAATATGAGAGACCACACGGAAAATTTCCTAGTTGTGCTAACTAAAGCAGACGCTCTGAAGAATTTCAATGAAAATCAGTCGTGGGCAAAGCGCTTGATCATGGATGGGTTTAAGGATCACGTGGTCCCACACATTGCCAAGAAGAGGATGGAACATGAGATGTGGACAACTTTGACCATGTTGTATCAAGGCAGCTTCGTCCAACGGAAGATGCTTCTAAAGAACCAGATGAGGATGTTCTAGATGTACAAGGGAAAGGATATCGATCCCTTCCTCTCTAGATTACAGACAGTCTAAGATCAATTTATTATCATGGGGGAGTCTCTGGGTGAAGGGCTCTTGGTGAGGATTTCCCTAAATGCAGTCACTAATGAGTGGAATACATTTTTCCAAAGCATCTTGGGCAGAGCACAACTCCCAAATTAGGGTGACATGTGGGCTATCCTTCAATAGGAGGAGATACGGAGGGTGACCAAGAAGGAATTTAGCAACGGAAATGTCAAGGTGAAGAAGGAGCAGGAGTAGGATGCATCCCTAGCATCAAAGGGACAACGATAGGAAGGGAAGAAGAAGAAGGACCTATCCAAGGTCTAGTGCTTCAGATGTGGCAAACTTGGACACTTCACCAGCACTTGTCCTAAGAGGAAGGACAAGGAATCTTCAGATTCCAAGGCAGCAGCAGCCAGAGGGGATATTGATAGTTAGGATGATGTGGCCATGAATTATGATGTGCCTCGAGAGAAGAGGTGGGGAAATATAGATCTGTAGAGCAGCTACAAATGGTGAATGGAGGATCCTTGAGGTGCCCAGACTCTTGGATCACATAATAGCTAAGGGAGCCTTAAGACAGTAGCAAGATGACTGGAGCAGTGGGTGTAGAAGATCATGGAGAAGCAGAGGTAGTGCTAGGACACTAGAGAGTAGAGCAGCACAGTGCAGAGGCAACAACAACACAGATGTTGATGGGACTTCAACAACATAGAGGGGCAATGCTTATGTAGTGCAGAGAAGTGGCATAGAGGCTCTAGAGAGATAGTGCATCGCAGTAGCAGAGATTGCTTCAGTGATGATATGCAACTCGACTGACTTTTCTGTCAGTGATTGGGTAGTGGTCCTTCAGTTTCTTACTTCTTAGCAACTAAGTTGTAGTGCAGCAATTGGCAGCATGATGCAACAATTTGAGAGGGAGTTGTAGTATAGATGTGACAGTGTTAGTGACAATGATGTGGGTAGCATTACAATGAACAACAGTGTAGTGGATGGGGGGAAGCAGGCCAAGCATCAGCGTGGAGACCGATGCCAGAGATCAGGGCAATGCTTCATTGTGGAAGTATTTCTAGAGCACACTCCTCGCTAAGAGGGAGTGTTAAGATTTTGGGGTAGCATCGGATGTGCTCTAGCTCCGAAAATTTGTGGAGGGGCTGGAACACATGATATCTCTAAGACCCAGAAAGTGTTTGGAGAAATTCCATCTTGTGTAAAATTTATTCAAATAATTAAATTTTTTAATGGGGACCCTAAGTCTAACTTAGGGAAATTAAAAAATTAAAGTGAATTAATTTCCACATGTGATGAGAACATTCTAAGTGACGCGGATCAAGCTTCTTTTAATATTAGCCATTGATTAGAGATTAGATCATGGTCCTTGATGTGTCAAAAAGAAAAGTATAAAGGAAGGGCTTGGGGTTAGTTGGAGGACACACACAAAATCTAAGAGATCAAATTCTTCCGACGGATCATTGCTCAGATGAAGATCAAATCTAAATGACTTAGAGAAGCAGTGAGGGGAAGATGCAGTGATTGGTTAGGAGGGATAAGAGTACAACACAGATAAAGGGCAGTAGAGATGGAGTGGAGGCAACACAACTATCATAGGGTGTGATGCGGTCCCTAGAGAGGGTGACGCGAGCCCATGCAGGGCTCACACAGGGGCAGCGCAAAGCCTCCAAGGAAAATCTGAGATCTAGCTAGAGATTGGGGTTTCTGAGCTGGCAAGGCTGAAACCAATCTCCGAGAGAATTTGATCAGCGCAGAGCTAGGATGACATAGTCCCTTAGCCAGGGCCATGAAACCTTACACAGTGGCAGCATAGAGACTGCGCAGAGCTTGCTGGGGTTTCACTAGTGGCTCATCTAGATCAGCCGAGACTTACGAGAGTGAGGTATATATCACATTTTTATTTGTAGATGAGGTTTTCTCTAGTGGGTGAGCTAGTTTATGGCACCCTATATGTACTCATAATATTGTTTCTTTATAATAATAAACCCTCAGATCTGTTGCACCAATTTTCCCATATTGGGTTTTTCCGGGAAAATTTGTCCAAAAAATTTATGGGACCTTTCTCATATGTGCGTGATGTTTAGTAAATTATATGTATTTTTGTAGGCTTCTAGTTGTGTTTAATTCAATTTTTTTCTGAATATTTCAGTTAAATAACTTGTGTATAATAAATCAAGTAGGAGAAGTAAATCAATATTTAGCAGTAGGATTTTTGTGCTGATAAATTTTCACAAACAACACCATCAACTTCTTCATTACATCGCAACGACAACCATGACCACCACCATGCATACACATCGAGCACATAGACCACAAGAATAAGGACACATATGCAACTGACATGTACATATTACAAACCCATTCATACAAGGAGAATGGAAACCAGACATCACCCAAGGAGAATGGAACCATGCTC
This sequence comes from Pinus albicaulis, assembly GCA_034641835.2. Taxonomy (NCBI): domain Eukaryota; kingdom Viridiplantae; phylum Streptophyta; class Pinopsida; order Pinales; family Pinaceae; genus Pinus; species Pinus albicaulis. The sequence continues at coordinate 735,551,288 of CM076570.1, read as the reverse complement.
TGATACCACCCTATAACCACCCTCCTCCCACATTTACCCAAGTTAACCGGCCCACCAGGGTAAACATGTGATGAATATTTACTATGATATGATTCAACTCCCCAATTATAGTTAAGGAAGTGGAATCGACATGACAAGACCAATCTAACCTTCCACACATGCTACAGAACCTTTAGGAGCCAACCAACCCTTCCAGGTGACCAACCCCTGAGACAAATTGACATTTTATTGATATAGGCCCTCATCCACTCCAATGAAAATCCATGCATGTGACTGAGGCCTTCCATTCACTCCCACAACAAGGCATGCCAACGAATGTGGACTTTTCCAGGAAATTCTGAGCGAGCGACCCCAGATTTTGAGCCACTTTTTCAAGGCTAGGTCTTAGGCCACTTTCTAGAACTTCATGAAACTTTCAGAAATGATAAATAACAAGGGAATAAGGCTAATAATGCAATCATTCATACAAGTACTTATTCAGACCCCTACTAGCCATGACACTCATTTTGTCAAACATGTCACAAATATGTGATCTATAGGTCATAACAACATATTTAAGCATAGGGGTCTCATACTTATCTGAGAATCATTGAGAAGCATTGATGCCATATCAAATATATGCGTTATCATCTATTTGGTCATATATTCATTTTTCATTCATTTTCTAATCAAAACATGATAATATCCATACATAAAGTCTGTCATAAGACATACTCATAACCAGCATATAAACAACAATAATAAGAAGGGTATAACAACCATAAAATCACATAATAAAAAGTACATTTACCCATGAAATACAAGAGGGAAATAGTTATTATTGACATATTCAAAATGCAACCAAGTTTGGGACTTCCACATACCACTCGGCCATAGATTGGGCTGAAGGAAACATTTATTTCAGCCAATCACCCTTGTTCCATATTCCAAGCATGAATATGGGATCTCATGAAACAAATCAAACAAAACCAAACCAGGTCTTCCAGAGGAAAAACCACCTCAAACCTCAACTAGTGATTCCACCTCATGTTCGGACATCACTAACCAACACTAGATTGGTCTCTACCCAAGTTGTCCAAGGATCCATAACATTTTTTCCAACCAAGAATTCCAGGACTAGTAACTCAACCCATAGTTGTTGCCAGACTTCCAGAGCATTTTCAACCCAGGGCTTCCAAGACTAGTAACTCAACCCACCACGGGCTTCCAGATCATTTTTCCAACCAAGGCTTCTAGGACTAGTAATTCAACCGAAGTTGTTACAGGGTGTCCAAATCATTTGTCCAACCAAGACTTACAGGAACTAGTAACTCAACCCACAACCATAAGGAACCTGAGATCCAACCACAAAACAAAAGGAAAGAAACCAACAACACCATGGTTAGCTAGGAAATGGAAAATCTAGGCAAAACCACTGTCAATCCAGGAAATCCTCTATGCCAATTACAAATCATAACCAAGAAACTACATTCTTGTGCCATGCATGCCAAAGCTAGCAGAGAAATCATACATGCAACTCGATAACTGCAAGAAAAACTTGTTGTAGTTGTTGATCCCAATGTCCTCTTGCTCTTTCCTACTTTTCATTTTCCCTCTCGCTTCCAAATCCAAATTACGCCACACTCCTCCAAGAGTTCTCTAAGGAAACCCTAAGTATCCAAGAGTATGAGAGAGAGAAAATAAAATGAGAGCTCCAAAACTAAACTGACAAAAGATGTGCATTGATCCTCATAATCCTTTTTATCAATGAGGCCTCTATTTTCTTAATTTTCCATTATTTTTCTTCATTTTTCTTGTCACATGCAACATGTGACCTTTCACCTTCCTTTCTCCTATTTTCCATTATTTTCATAAATGAAATTCCAATAAATTTGTCATGTTTTTCCAAATTCTTTTCCATTTCCTTTGCCAAGTTCCATAGCCATTAATTAATCACAAGTGATAACCATCACTATGTTTTTTACCAACATTTAGCTTAGAGTATGTGTCCCATGACCATGGTTATTATTTTTCCTTTCTTAAATTTATTATATGGATTTTTACTAGGGTTGTTACACTGGAGAGATAGATTTTTCCAATTATGGTCTAATTTGTGGTTAGAACCTAATTTCTTTTTTCTCAGAATTCTGGCCAACCATTTCCTAACTAAGGATTTTTGCTAATATGAAAGCTAATTTGGCCTTGAATATGGTCTTGGATCACATGGATATTCTCTTAGAAAAATTAAATGTTAATGTTTCAGCACATGAGGCAGTCATCCAAGACACCTTGGAGGCCGAAAGAACCTACTCAAATAATTGGAAGATATTGGATGTTCCTGGCCCATCATATTTTTCTTATTTTCCACCTACCTCAGATCTCCCTACTAGTGTCCAATATATGGAGGTTCAAGAGACGTGTCAACCTCACCAGATCTCGGGGCAGAGGGAGAGGAAAAAGGATCGGGGTGAAACTATCAATTCGACCTATGATACAAAACTTCTGAGTTTTGGATATGATGTTATATGGGATAGGGTTACCAATTTAAAAAAGAGGGCTCTTGTTTAACATTGAGCCTTTGCTAATATACTAGAACATAATATGAAATACTAGGTAAGATCGCACTAGGGTGCTCCCATATTAGGTTAATATCCAAAGGAAAGTTGGCTGATGAACTCTTGATACAACTTTCATTTCTTACACCAAGACGATTTGAAGTGCATACTGAGGACTCCATGGGTACGAGGGCATAGATTTATAAAACTCCGCAAATTTTATGTGGGATTTAACCCACTTTGTCACACGCCTACCAAAAACATGGTATGGGTTAAACTCCCAGAACTTCCATTGGAATTCTAGACTTGGTGGGTTCCAACGAAGATTGGGGATGCCATAGGAAATTATATATATATATATATATATATATATGATCCAGGTTATCTGGGTGCAAGGGATAAGAGCGTGGCATGGATTTTGGTGGATATCGACTTCTCTGGGGGGTCTCCCAAAACACATAGATTTGGCTTGGGGGCATATTCGTCTCATAATGCACTTGAACTACTAGGGAATTCTGTTTAGATGCTTCCTCTGTCATCATAAAAGTCACCTCACGCATCGATTCCCTTGGAGACACAATTAACATGGTAGTGATGGAATTTGTCTTGGAGGAAGGAGTCACAACTGACCATTCTGGGACAATATAAAGCACATACTAAAATTAGGTACTGATTTTACTTTTGAAGAATATTCTATCAAACATGATATTTCAACTTCCTCTTTATCAATCTCTCCTCACCTCTTTCCTCCTCTTCTGTCATTTTCTAGGGATGGAAGGGGTTATGTTTCTGGACATTTAGATGGATCACATTTTCCCCACGATGTGACTCCTCATCTCTCACTAGTGCCGCTACCTCCTTCAATGTCTCCTCATACCTTGGATTACATTAATATCTCTGATGAATCCTCTCAGCCTGCGCTTCCCTCTTTGATATCATCGTGTCCATACCCCTCTCTTGTCGGTTCCTCTCTCTCGCTAATAAACATTTCTTCCCCTCCATCCCTTCCTGCCCCACCCAGAGATAACTTCCTACACAATTTGATCGAGAGTGACCTAGAGTTTTTGATGGTTAATCCTATTATGGAATTGGTTGCTCTAACAATCTGCAAGGGAAATGAACTTTCATCACCTCTGGTTATGAGTCCCAATTCTTTCCTCAATATTATTTTTAGATGTAGAGGAGGTACGGGTTCCAGGCACTTTAGGGGTAGATCGTCAGCAAAATCTCTTCATTTTCTGGACTCTTTTTAACTAAGAGATATTCCGATCATTTCTTCATTTAATTCTCGGTCCCTTAGAGCTGATGCACCCGATTCTAGGGGCTCCTAATGAATTATATTTCCCTGAACATGTGTGGCCTAGGGGATTCCTCAAAATTACTATCCTCGAACCTCTTTTCTTGTTGATTCGTCCATTCATTATTATGTTGCAAGAAACTATGTCAGTTTCTAATAAATTATCTATATATTTTTGCACTATATTTCTGGATTGGCATATGGTGGTTGTTGACTCGTGGATAATCGGGGGGTACTTCCATGCTTTGGGACCTAATATGGGCATTGTTGTATGCATAAAATTTTTTTTTGGAATTTTGTTGACATATTCGTGGAGTATCAGATAGAATACATATTCTCAACCTATATGCCCCTTATAAGGATAGGGCTACTTTTTGGGACTTTATGGATGCTTTTGATATACTTAAGATTGGATCCCTCATTATTGTAGGTGACTTCAATGACACTTTATTCATGAGGGAGTATTGTGGGGCTCAAGTAGAAAGGATCATATCATTGATAGATTACATACCCTTTTTTATGAAAATTATCTGATGTACATCCATCCCATTCCTCTTTCTCCTATGTGGCATAATGGCAAGTCAAGGGAAGACCATATTGGGAAGAGGTTGGACCTCTTCTTGGTACATGAAAACCTAGTTGAAATATTGGGTAATTTGAGATCTTGGGTTGATAGTACTTTCATTTCAAATCATCTCCCAATTGTTCTACAATGGCGGATGGAGCATATTCTTCTAGGTATTCTTTCAAATTTAATAAAATTTGGTTGGAGGATGAATATTTCAATAATATGGTTAAATATTATTGGAACATGGTGTTGTCAAAGCCTGGTATATCCTAAATGGAACATATCTCAGAGAAACATCATAATTTCAAGAGTCATGTCCGGATATGGGAAACACACAAACAAAAACTCACTTTCTCTAGAACTTAGGGCTATAATTTGGGAGGTTGAATGTCTTAACAGAATCATGGATTAGGGGGCTCCTTCACCCTTCATTTTGGAGAGGCTGAAGGAGTTGGAGAGTAGAAAGTCACATTATTCAGATACAAGAAACCACATGGCGCCTAAAAAGTTGAGATTTATGGCTCCTTAAGGGGGATAGGAACCCACGATTATTTCACAAATTTTCTAATCACAGGAAAAACATAAATACAATCTAGCATATAAAGGGGAGGAATGTGGAGAATGTATACACTACTAAAGAGATTCAAAATGAAGTGGTACATTTCTTTGAGTATTTCTAGAAGGCATGATGGAGTGTCAACATTGAGGATCAAATTTGGGGATCGAAGGACTATCCTCGCATGTTCAATGAGAAAAAAAATGGGGCATTATACTACCCTATTATGATTAAATAAGTTCTAAGGGTATTGAAATATTTTACAAAAGACAAATGTCTAGGCCTAAATCACTAGACAATGGATATTTTCCTCCATTTCTTTGATTTGGTGGGAAATGACCTCTTATATATAGTTGAAGAATTCAGGATTTCTAGATATGTATCTGGATCTATAAACTCCACTTTCATTTCTCTAATTTTTAAGGTTACTACCGCTTCCTCCTTCTTATATTTTAGGCCTATTTCATTGTGTAGCATTTCTTACAAACTCATCTCTAATATTATTGTGGAGCGCATGAAGAATTCCCTCTCGGGAAAAATTTGGTTTCCTACAAAATCATTTGATTCATGTTACAGTGGCCATGACACGGGAAACTATACATTTTTATCCACTCAAAAAATATGGAGGCCTTGGTTATGAAGGTGGACTTGCAAAAAACATATGACTGTGTAGATTGGTCGTTCTCGTGCCTTATTTTGACAAATATTGGTCTAGTGGTTTATAATGTTGAATGGATTATGGCTTGTGTTTCATCAATATATTTTGTTGTTTTGATAAATGGTTATCCATCTAGATTTTTCAAAGTGAGAAGAGGATTGAGGCAAGGATTTTCACTATCCCCTTTACTCTTCATTTTGGTTATGGACAATCTTAGTTAGCAAATTAAAGTGGCTTGAACCTCAAGCCTTTTTTGTGGAATCAAAATGGGATATCGTGTTGATATAAGCCAACATTTTTTCCTTGATGATGTCCTAACTTTCAGGATGGTTTCTATAAAACAATGGGTGACACTGCATAATACTTTTATGATATATGCTGAGGCATTTGGATTGATGGTTAATGGAGACAATTCTTTACTCTTGTACTCAATTGGTGATCAGGAGGATATTAAACTTATCACTGAAATTTTATGTGTTATCATTAAGCCATTGTGAAAAGGCCTCACATACCTCGGTTTTCGTCTCAAGATGAATAATTATAATCTAGTAGATTGGCGTTGGCTTCTGGGAAAATTCTATCACAAACTCAATTGTTGGTCCCATATATGGCTAAGTCTTGGAGGAAGATACATCCTTCCATAGATAGTCCTCCAGCAGATATTGGTATATTGGGCTCATATTTATATTCTTCCCTCGCTATTATTTCAAGGATCAATATTATTATGACACACTTTATTTGGGAAGGATCGGGAGAGAAGAACAAATACAACCTTATTAAATGGGAGAAGATATTTTTTGTGAAATAATACGATGGATGGGGAATTACGAATGTAATTTTTTTTTTAATGGGATCTATTAATCAAATCATTATGGAACACTCTATTCCAGGAGGCTATCTATAGGTATATTATTGAGACAAAGTATCTACAAAATAAGAGATCCTTTGATTGGATTAGGGAAGGAAACATTGGGAAAAAAATTGTATCTTACATTTGGTCTAGTTTCCACAAGGTAAAATATTGGTTTCTCTAGAGTATTAGGTGGTCTTTTGGGAAAGGTAACTGCATTATTATAGGGGTAGATAAAATTTTGGGAGTTGACAGTGAAAATCCCCTCATGGAGGAGATTATAGTTAGACTACATTCCATAGGTTACATATTCTTAGAACGAGTTATACTTCGATGGAATGACATGTTTCCTATTTGAATAAATTTCAACGATATTGTTCTAGCTGGGCATAGTGAATATGTATGGAATGAATTCATACATGAATTTAAAATGATAGGTCTTTGCAGATCGAAGAAGGGAGACTTCATCACCTGGGGAGGGGCGTTTCGTAGTAATGTAGAGGAAGTGGCAGACACCTAAAGGTACATTATGTACACATTCTTCTCTTCTAATAATCCTTATTGGTTCATTAGGATCTAGAAATTGAATATCCATGTCAAGATTATACTCTAGTCCTAGTTGGTTTGACACAACAAAATTTTACCTAGGAGAATCTCCGAAAATGGGGTGCACATGGGCCTAGAAGATGCTCTCTATGACGGGGCTTGACTGAGACAAACCTGCATATTTTATTGGAATGCCCCATTGCTATACATGTATGGAGAAGGATTCTTCATATTTTTCACATTCCTTTTAGAACTTTTCTATCCATGTAAAAATTTCTTTGTTGGTGGATCAAGAGGGGGTAAAATATCAGTCCACTCCACTTTTCACTTTCTGGGAGATCTGGTGAGCTAGAAACGGAAACATTTTTGAAGGCTACCCCGTTGACATTCACAAGATATATTTCAACATTGGGATGTGGATGGATAATCATAATGACTACTTACAATAGGATAAATATTTATAGTTTTGTTTCATCCCTCCTTTCATACAATATCCTACAGGTTATTTTCATGGAGCGACATAGAGAGGTACATGTGGTTGTGGTTGTGGTGTTTGGCTCTGGATATGTAATGTGACTCATTATAAAATATCGTGGAATGGGAGATCAGGAAAAAACATGAGAGCAGATATTTTGGCGCTTTGGGGGCTTCTATGGTTTACCAAGAAATTTTATATGGATTATATTCATGTACATGGAGACTCTAAGACCCTCATGGATGGTGTATTGGGAAATAATTATTTTTATCCTCCTAATATTAGTGGTTGGATCAACCACATCTACATCCTCAAGCATTCCTTTAATCACATTACCTTTCAACACATTTTCCGGGGGTCAAATACAGTTGTTGATTCACTATCAAAGAAGGGATTATTAGATGATACAGGTTATATACATTTCAAGTATCTATTGGTTGAATACAATCAGGAATGAAGCCTCGATCCAAATCCCTTAGTTTAAGAAACAATGTTTTTTATATTTTGATGTATATTTGAAAATATTTGATACAATTTTGTTGATATTATTAGTAAGTACATGGGCAGTATATTAGAGTACACATTGTATTTCTTTGATTATAAGTTTATTTAGAATGAGGTAGAACTCACTCTCTGGTTGATTTTTGGAGTTTATTTCTGAATGTATATATTAAAATTTACTCTCGAAAATGTACTGGTACATTATATAAACCAATGTTTTTTTCATCTGGAAAATAAATAAATAAATAAAAGAACTCCACTATTCATGACTATTGGACAAATCTTAAGAAAATAAACTTCCAATTCTAATTAAATTTTTTGTTTGCTAAGAAAATCGCATCCCTAGAATCCATAAACAAATTTCGTTTATGTTCATTAGAAGCAGATTTATAATGCTTGGTGTTTTCATATGAGTGTTCCAACAATAATTTTAGGTGTTTTTTTTGGTGCATTATCATTTGGAATTGGTTTATTCCTTGATAAAATCTCTACTTGCAACAACAAATGTAACCTTATTAAGAAATTTCGTATAAAACTCTCTAATAATCTAATAAAATATTGTGAAGAAACTTTAATTAAAAACAATTGTGACATAAAATCTTTTATCTATTGTTATTATTTTTTATGGATGAAAGTGAGTTCCATTTTGACTAAGTAATGAGTTGATGATATCGTTGTTGAAATTTGTTTACAATAAATTGTCAAACTTTCTTCACCAAAGCAATATTGGATGCTTGTCAAAATAAATGAATGAAAGATTCAGAAAATCGAAAGAGTGAACACACAACTTTATGGAAATAGTGCTAGAAAACCCTTTTTATTTTATTTTTTGTTTTCTTGTTTCATATATATAACTTGAGGATGAAGGATTCAGACTCGGTGACAGAGTATATGAATGCCTTTAATATTGTGGTAAGACAATTGTTATTTTTTGATATAAAAATTTTAGATGAAGATAAGTGCATCAGTTTGTTGTGTTCTCTACCATATTTGTGGGATATTATGGTTGTTGCTATAGGTAGCAATACAACTTCCTTGAAGTTTTATAGAACAGTCTGATACTTGTTGTCGGAAGAGATAAGATGGAAAAATATGGAGAGTCGGAGTGGAGATGCCTTTGTATGTAAGAGGATGATCCCAGAACAAAAACACAAATAAATACTAAAGTGGGAGATCTAAATCTAGAAGGTGATATAAATCTCTAGGAAAACCTGTAAATATATGCTAGAAATGTGGAAAATAAGAGCACTACAAAAAGGATTATAAATATAAAACTCTTGAGAAAGGAAAGGAATATGATGATGCTCCTTCTACAGAGATGAAAACCACCTCACAGGAAGGTGGGGATGTGTACTTTCCTTCTTCTTCAAGTACACATGTAGATCATGAGGCATGATTAATTGACTCATGTGCATCCTTTCATTTACTCCCCATATGGAGTGGTTCTCTAAGTACAAGAAATATGATGGTGGTGATGTCTTCCCAGGGTATGATAGGAAGGCAAAAATCATCGGATGTGGAAAATTCAAGATGAAGTTGCAAGGTGGAAGGATTAAAACACTTCCTAGTGTTCTGCATAATCCTGCATTAGCCATAAATCTGATTTATGTAAGCAAGATGGATGATGTAGGTTTAAAAACAATGTTCAAGAAAGATACTTGAAAGATGGTTCGAGGAGCATTGGTATTGATGCGGGGAGTTCAAGTTAGAACTTTGTACAAGCTTCTTTGTAGCACTGTTATTGATGGATGCAACAGTTATGTAGTTCCTGAAAGTGGATATGAAAATCTAGTGGTCTTTAGGGAAAAGACCATGTTGTGGCATCAAGACTTGGAAATATTGGAGAGAAGTGCATTTGAATATTGTATGGTAATAGTATGGTAGAAGGTATGTCTAATTTATTTCTGGATTTTGATGTATGTGAACAGTGTGTATATGGGAAGAAAATTTGGATGAGTTCCCCCTCAGGTAGCAAGAGGGCGAAATGGATATTAGGGCTTATGCCTAGTCATGTGTTTGGACCTGTGTCAATTCCATCACTGGGAAATTTTGTGTAATATGTCTCATTTATAGGTGAATTATCTAAGAATACATGGATACATTTCCTCAAGAATAAATCTCAAGTCTTTGACAGGTTTAAATGATTTAAGGCCCTGGTGGAAAATCATATAGAAAATAAGATCAAGGCATTCATGACAAATAATGGTGGATAATTATGCAAGAAGGAATTTGAATAGTTCTATAAGAATTTTGGCATAGAGAAATGGAAGACTACTCTGTACACACCTCATAAAAATGGAGTTGCAGAAAGAATGAATAGGAATTTGATGGAAAAGGCAAGAAGCATGCTTAGTGGTGTTGGGTTGGAATAGGAATTATGGGTAGAGGAAGTGGATACTACATGTTACCTATTTAAAAAATCACTTTCATCAGCATTGGAGGATAAGACTCCACATGAGATATGGGATGGTAAGAAACCCTCGCTCTCACATCTCAAGGTATTTGTTTTTTATGCATATGTACATGTTCCAAAGGAGAAAAGAACGAAGTTGGATAGTAAATCTAAAAAGTGCATCTTTATTGGGTATAAGGATGGTTTAAAATGTTATAAACTTTAGAACCTAGAAACAAGGAAGGTTGTGTACAATCGAGATGTGGTGTTTAGAGAGGTGAAGGATACTATTAAACATGAAGTCCTACAAAAGGAACCTAAAAATATAGAGTTTGAATTGAAGGAGGAAGAATCTAACTCTATAAAAAAACAAAAATCAGAAGAGGAGAGCCACAAACTTTAGTTTTGAGAAGGTCAGTTCAAGAGAGAAGGCATCCAAAGAGGTATAATCAATATGATTTTTGTTTAAATTGTGTTTTATCTATTACTTATTATGATCCAAAAACTAAGAGGGAGATCATGGATTCAGAGGATGGAAAATTCTGGAAAGAGGCCATGGTTGAAGAAATGGAATATTTGAATAAAAATGAGGCTTAGGATCTGGTGGAGTTGTCAACAGGAAGGAAACCTATTGGCAACAAATGGGTGTTAAATAATAAGATGAATGCAGAAGGAAAGGTAGAGAAATACAAATCTCAATTGGTAGAAAAAGGTTATTCCCAGGTGTCGGGAATTGATTTTGGTGATATTTTTTATCGTGTTTCCAAGTTAGCTTCTATTATATTACTTTTATCTATTGATGATACTGATGATTTTGAACTAGAACAGATGGATATGAATACAACATTTATTCATGGGTATCTGGAAGAAGACATCAACATGAAGCAACTTGAAGGCTTTGTAGTAAAGGGTAAGAAGGAACTGGTATGTAGGTTAAAAAAGTCTTTGTATGGATTAAAACAGTCACCAAGGATGTGGTATCATAAATTTGAGACATATATATGGGAACATTACTTCAACAAGAGAAAATTGGATCACTGTGTATTTCAAAAAAATTAACGACTGTGTTATTTATTTGGTCTTGTATCTAGATGATATGTTACTGATTGGAAATGAAAAAGAATTATCTAGGATTTGAAGGCCCATTTGTCCTCTAAATTCGACATGTAGGATATTGGTGCTACAAACTATATTTTGGGAATGGAAATTAAACGAGATAGGGAAAAGAGGAAGCTCTAGTTAATCCACAGGAACTATGTCGAGACAATATTACATAGGTTTAATATGCAAAATAGTAAAATGGTGAAGGTTCTTATTCCTATAGGTGTGAAGTTATCTGCTGAATAGTGTCCCAAGACACAAGAAGAGGAAGAGAACATGTCCCATGATATATATGTGAGTGAAATTAGTCATATGATGTATACAATGGTTTGCACCAAACAAAACTTTGCACATGCAGTGTGAGTATTGAGAAGGTTTACATCAAAACTAGCGAAGGAGCATTGGAAAACAATGAAGTGGGTTTTTAGGTATTTTAGTGGAACTAGTGATTTGGTTTGTGCTTAAAAGGAAGACCAGGATTGAACAAAGTTTTGGACATTCGTGGCTTCATTGATACATACTAGAATAGATATATGGATCAAAGAAGATCTATAAGTGGATATGTGTTTAACTTATTTAGAGGAGCACTCAGTTGGATGAGAAAGACAGTATGTAGTGGTACTTTCAACTATAGAGACTGAATACATGATATCCACTCATGTAAGCAAGGAAGCAGTTCAGTTACAGAGATTGTGTTCAAGTATGGGGTTGGTATAAGGAGCTATAAGGATAGACCGTGACAACCAAAGTGAAATTTTCTTGGCAAAGATCCCTGCTTATCATTAAAATACAACTCACGTTGATGTTCAGTATCACTTTGTAAGGGATATGGTTGAATACAAAAAGGTGTCGCTGGTAAAGGTGGAAAATTTGAAGAATGTGGTAGATGCATTGACGAAGTCTGTGACCACTGAGAAGTTTTCTTGTTATAGAGAAACAATTGGCATTTCAGCCTTGGATCATGACTATGCACTCCTATGGACCCCTGTGTGGAAAGAAAACAACAAGTGGGAGAATTTTGGGTATGTGTTATATTCTTTCCATGACTGGCCCCAGAATAAATATTTTGGGGTCCAGGTAAATACCCCGTAGAAAATTTTTGGGCATTTTTGTGCATGGTTTCCGAGCATGGTTTTGGGCATGATGGTTTTCTGCCCATGGTATTTTATAGATATGATCAAGGGAACTACAATTATGTTTTAATCCAAGATTTGTGGATTGGGTTTTATGCATCCTTCAACATATATATATATATATATATATATATATATATATATGTATTGCAATATTGAAAGGAATATAATGAAAAAACAATCTGGTAGTTCCAATTTTGGGATCGAGAAGAAAATCTCTGTGTATATTTGTTTTATGTTCTCATCATTATATATATATATATATATATATTAAGAATTTTTGTTCTGGTAATTTATGTACAAGGTTTATATATATATATATATATATATATATATATATATATATAATTTTCAATGATTCACATGAAATGTGGTCAATTAATAATTATAATTTTACGACCTTACTCAAATTGTTTTCTCATGAGCCTAGAAACACGGTGAAATATTCAACCAAAATACAAAATACACTAGCTCGTTAGAGTTTCGTTAATTTGGAGACTATAAATGCAAGCGAGGTGGCTTTCCATTTTTATGCATAAGATAATATACTTCAATATATATAATATATACAACCCTTTAATATTTACAATCATTTGATAAATATTGGAAAATTATTTTAGGGGTTTTCTATGTGATAGATAGTTTACAATGTAATATACATGTGGGTTATAATTTATGTTCATATATATATATATATATCACATGTGTTTTCGTATATAGTGCATGTGGGAATATATATATATATATATATATATATATATATATATATATATATATATATATATATATATATATATATATATATATATATATATATATATATATCACACATGTGTTTTCGTATATAGTGCATGTGGGACTTACAAACCTTGGGCTTTGAATATATATATATATATATATATAGAGAGAGAGAGAGGGGGGTTATTTTAATAAATTTACAATATATTATATTTTTAATATTTTTATAATTAATTATGTAATTACAATTAAATTAATTAATTAAATTTAAGTGTATTTATATAAATTTAAAAAAAAAAAAATTAAAATTAAAATATTAATATTTACATATTTTAAAAATTTATAAGATTAAAAAGTAAAATACATATTTACATTATTTAAGCCTAAGTGGTGGAAATGACCACACTTTGACCAATCGCAACTTGAAAACCGTAAATTGAAATTGATCGAAATCTTGGATGTTGGAAAGCTAGCAAGGGGATGAAAGCAATGGAGTGATAAACAAAAAAAAAAAAAAAAAATCAAGTTGAAAACATTCAAAGCAAAGAAAGGCATGCTAAAGATAACATTAACAAAATTTATATGGAGGTCCCCATAAATTTGAAAAATTAAGGGGGATGTTGTGGTCACAAGAGGATGATATTTGTGATTTCTAATGTGTAGAACTTGAAGAGATAGAAGGAGAAGACTCATATTTACAAAGATCTCATCAGAAACAAAAAACTTCATCCATATATGTGTAGAAGCAACACACTTAGAGCCAAATCATTGGAGACATAGTTCTTGGTGTTCAAACAAGGAGAAAAATTATAGACAGACCCAGGCAAGCAAACTTTGCATTGTTGTCCCAAATAAAACCCAATAATTTTAGTTAGGAAAGTGAAGACAAGTATTAGATTAAGGAAATTGATGAAGAATTAAACCGGATAAAGAAGAGTAACACTTGGGAACTGGTTCCCAAACCAAAGGATAAGAACGACATTAGCACCAAGTTTCTTTTCAAGAATAAGTTGAATGAAGAAGGACAAGTTGTGAGGAACAAGGGCATGTTTGTTTGTAAAGGCTATGCTCAAGTTGAAGGTATAGATTTTGAAGAAACATTTTCCTTGTATCTATACTAAAAGTGATAAGATTTTTTTTGGCATTCGCTAGTTATACATTAGAGGAAATTTCAGCCTAAAGTGGCCTCCTAAGGAAAAATAATAAAACAAGAGTTATGAATTTTGGAGGGAAAAGAGGAAAACTACTTTTTTAATTGTATTTTCGACTTATCTCTTTATAGGTTTACTCAAATTTCATGTTTAGACACTCATTAGGTGCGGAATTAAATTTCACATCCGACAAGTATCCGCAAATGGCATGGCTACGTCAATGGGACATAGTGGCTGGAATCCCAAGCCCACTTGAAAGGGACTGTGGTTGGTTGAGTTCTCGAGAGCCCAATTATAATTGTGTTGTACATAGGGGAGGCTCTCATCCCATGTGCGTGGATGATTTGAATTGTACATGTGCAGAATGTGTACAATCATCCGGTTGACAACCTTTGTCTGGCCATAAGTTTGAGGATGGAAAGTTGTGGACTTGGTGAGCTTGGTGTCTAGCATTAACCAGAGGTTGGACCAAAATTTTCTGAGGAAACTGCTATCCTATTCTGATATGATAGACTGTGGGATCCCAAAATGCACCCACACTCGTTCAAAGAAGAGTTTAGCAATGGCTTCTACTGTGATATTCTTCTTGCAGGCCGCCATGATGGCCATCTTCGAGAATCTATCGACGACCACGAAAACACAGTCGTTTCCATGCTTAGTAGAAGGCAGGCCCAACATGTAATCCATGGAGATGGAACCCAAGGTCAACTAGGGGTAGGTAGCAAATTATATAAGCCTTGCTTCTTGATGGTCAGTTTTTCAATGCCGTGAGCAGTGTAAGATCTGATGTACTTCCCGACATCCTATCGAAGGTTCAGCCAATAGAAATACTTTTGAAGTCCTTCCACTATCTTCTCAACCCCGAAATTCACAACGACTCGACCATAGTGTGCTTTCCATATCATCTTCGCATGCTCGCTTGAAGGAACACAAAGGTTTCCCAGGTGACATAACAGTGCATCTTTGAGGTGAAAATTTGGAACTTGTGTACCCCCCGAGAGTGCCTTGTATGTGTGGCCGAATTATGGATCGCTCTTGTAGAGAAGTGGCCAATCATAAGTCTCATGCCCACAAGAGTTGAGCACGGTGGTTAGCGCCACGATCGGTGGTTGACTGAGGTAATCTGCAACATTATTGGTGCTACCCTTCCTGTACTTGATGTTTAAATGAAAATGTTGCAGATATGTGGACCACTTATGATGGAAATCGTTCTGCATCTTCCCCTGTGTCTGTATGAACTGCAGGGGTCAGTGGTCTATGTGGACGATTGTTTCCTTCCCCAAACTGTAATGCTTCCATTGTCGACAAGCCTGCACAATGGAATACATTTATTTGTCATAAGTGGGATACTTGCAAACTGTGTCGGATAATGTCTCATTGTGATATGCCACTGGATGCCCCTATTGAGTAAGAATTGTCCCAATAGCATAGTCAGAGGCATATGTCTCGATCTCAAATGGTTGTTGCAAGTCTGTTAATGTGAGCACTGGGTAGAACAGAGGTGATGTTTCAATTCTACGACCGCCTTTTGTTGAGATTCCGACCAAAATAATTTTACTTTTTCTCCTCCCTTGGTGACTTGACTCAAGGGCCAAGTGATATGAGTGAACCCCAACACGAACCTGCGGTAGAAATTAGCAAGACACAGAAAGTTGTGAAGCTCTGTTAGAGTGGTTAGGGCTGGTCAATCCCGAATGACTTGGATCTTGGTTGGATCCACATGCACCCCCTTTCATCAATAATGTATCCCAGATATTCAACCTGGGTCTTGCCAAAAGTGCACTTCTCCAAATTGGCACACAACTTGTGTTGCCACAGTGTTTGGAGGACTTACCGGACGTGGTGGAGGTGCTCTTCCCAAGTCTAGTTGAATATCAGAATGTACTACAAATGAGTTGGTGAATGGCCGCAAGATGTCATCCATCAAACTCATGAAGGTTGCGGGAACATTCGTCAACCCGAAATACATGACCAGCTGTAATATTCCAAAATTTGCATGCAGCAAATTGGAATATCAATTTTTTCTTATTTCACTTAGGAGATGAATAAATGGGTAAGGAGGCCCAGGCATAGTAAAAATATGAATAAAATACCTCATAATGTGAAAGGGGATCAACATAAAAGATGGATTCCACACCTTCAAGTGTGAACAGGGACTTTTGCATGTGGACAAGGTCAAGTTTGACCAAGTCAACAGCGCTGGGATAGGAGGTGGAGATCATCTTGTGAGACAACGCAAAGATAGTGGGAGGAAGATTCCTTGGTGGAGGAAACCCTAATGAGTAAGGCCCAAGGCAAGAATGCTCACACATGTATAAAAGGAGGGCAAGGCAGCCATGGGAGGACATCTTATGAATGATATTTGATTTGTTTGCTTAGACTATTCTGCATTCTCTTGCTGTTTAGCAGAGTTACTATGCTGCTTAGCACAAGGATCTCCTGTTTAGGAATCCTTCTCCTTTCTTGAGAGGCCTCTTGAAGGAGTTTTTATTGATTTTCCTCACATCAAAGCTTGAGGCCAAGCATCCTCCTTCAACTACAGCGTTATTTCTACAACAGTATAATGTTGTGTTGCAAGGTGTTGCAGTGAGGGTTCACAACACCACTTCCTGCACTAATTTTTCAAAGGAGGGATCCTCCATTCCTTTGGGAGATCATTAAGGAAGGCTCAGGAGAAAAATTTCATATCTTGGCACTTGGCCAAAGGAATTCCATCATCTACAGCGCGATCCCTTGCAGGAACTGCATCCTTTATTGCAGAGTTGCAGTGTAAGGGTCAATCCCCTCAATTTTGAGTTGCTTTCTCAGGGAAAGGGCCAACCCTTCTCCCGGAAAGACTTGTAATAAGGATCCTCCTTAATTTTTGTATTCTTTAGCCATTTATACACATTTCTTCAACAGACTGCATTATTTTAGATCCATATCTTCATATCTATGCATCTTGTACTTGTGCTTTCATGAAACCCTTGCCGGGTTATTTTTCTAATGTGTAAAAAGGGCTAGATCCCTATTTTTCTTCATTTTTTGAGCAATAAAACTCCAAATATGATGTTTGCATCATTTTTTATTAGAAACCCTCCTTAAATGACGTTGTGCATGCTTCATAAATTTCTGCATAAGTCAAGTCATGGGATTTGGGCCTTTTTGAGCCATATCGGGATCGGGAGATCTGTTTAAACAAGAAAAAGACATTTGTTCCTGAATATTTTCTCGATATAAGTCCCATAATACATGAGCTAAGGGAAACCAGCATTATTTCTACCTATTATAACGCAATTCTCTGAAAATAACGTTTTTAGGGCTTATATTGTTGCTTTTCCCCACTTTTGGCTGATATAATGGATCATATTTTTGTTGTTGTAACATTCATTTGATGGCTATGTGTTATTAATACATTTTATGAGTTAATTTTTTGCTGCTATTCCAGTATTGTTCTTATGCATTGTTGCAGTCCCATTTTGGGATATTACACTGGTATCAGAGCATAATCTTGGCTCAACTCGTGAGTTTCAGCCATTATTCTATAAGAAGAAAAAGAAGTAGATTGTAATGATGAAGAGAATGAGATTCATCTCATCACTTTTTAGATCTGGGAAGAAACTCTCCAAGGAGGTTAAGCAGATGAAGGAGAATAAATGTAGAGAATTTCAAGAAGAGGAAGACCCATGCACTTCCTATTCTCAAAGAGGAGAAGACAAGAAGCATGAAGGACACTTGGAATCTGAAATTCTAAGTGAATACATTTCTGAATACAAATCTAAACCTAGAGCCTTCAAGGAGACTCTAGCTTTACCACAGTTCATTCAGCTGGAGGAAGAAAGAAGACCCTACAACTATGGGATGATGAGAGGCAATAGATTCCTATTGTCCACTTTTGATGGATCACTCACATGTGCAACAAAGGCTTGGGTGTTGAAGCTAGAGGCTTTCTTCCTACTACATCCAGTAGTAGAGAGAGAGGATGTAGAAATTTCAGCGCTGCACCTCGAAGGTGAAGCTAATGCTTGGTGGCTCAGCCATTTGAGCCATGCAAGAGTGTCAACTCTTGTTGAGTTTTCTCAAAGGTTGATCAGGAAATTTGGAAAAGGGGAGGAGAAGCCATCACCACCAGTAGGAGAGGCATGTACCAACACTGTTGTAACCATGGAGGATCATCCTTCATCTTCAATAGTTTGGGAATCCAACACATATGAGGAAGGAACTCTTACAGCCCTACAAGAAGCTTCCAAATTTCACCAAGGTATGCCTAAGTCTCCATCTCTTATAATTTCAGAAAATATTATGGAGGGATCTACATCATTGTATACTGCTGATTTAGAGCAATAGAGTGGCACTGTGCTGTACAAGAGCAGTAACGAAGAAAAGAGGACCCATTCCTTATGGGGGCATTCAAATGGCAGCTTAATTCATGAAGTAATGGAGGAAGAAGTGATAGATGGTAGACATCTTGAAGTGAGAAACATTTTCTCCTTTCTAGATGACCCTTTCTCAATGAGCACTCCCCAGCTCAAAGAGAAACTTCTACCTACAATAGATCCAAAACTTTATTGGTTTTGGAAGGTCATTGATGAGAAGAAGGTCTCATGGAGAGATCTCATTGGAGGTGCACTTCAACACATCATGGAGTGCAAGGTTCTTCAACGATTTGAGGTGGTTTCTCCCTCATCGCACTTGGATCTTTGTGGATTCAAGGGGAACATTGATGAGAGGTCTTCTCTAGAAGATCTCCAAGGGATTGCATTTCAACATCCCATGAAATGCAATGAGAAAAATCTGATATGGGAGGATGGTAGTCTTCTTTGGAGGAGTGCCAAGATGGAGAATGGTAGGAGACATCCATCAGTAGATGAATGGATGTGGATGGAGAGCATGAAGCTGGAAGGCTACTTGCAAATTTATGACACTATGCAGCAGGAGGCTTGGCTACGTTGGCCACTCTTGAAAGAGTTTGGCCATCATCCTCTTTCTAAGGGTATGTGGGTGAAGAAGGTGTGGCAGGACACTTGCATCATTGGGTAGCAAGGAGTATGGACACATTGTGTTGAGATGACATTCTTCATATCAATCACCATGTTTTCACCACATGATTTTTATGATGGAAGTATGATGAGGCAGCAAAAACTTTTGTTTCTTTGGATGTTCTTGGGAGAGCAAGGGCAGATTTTCTCTCACACTTTGCATGATATTGCAAGAGTAGGAGATGGCACTATCATGGTGCAAAGGGGCTACTCCTTAGCCTTGGATGATCAAGAGGTACTTCCACTTTGGGAGAAACTTCTTATGTGTAGCAGCATTATGGGAGATTTCTTTGACAATGTGCATGTCAAAGAATGGAGCTATGAGTTGGAAGGAGCCTATTTGCATAGGCCAATAGCGTTGTCACTTTGGAGCTTGGACTTATTGATGGAGTGTCCCCAGGATCGCTTCACACTTGATGCACTAGTGGACAAGGAGGATGTGAAAATGATGAAGTAGTGGATGGAGACATCTATTACTGTGATACATTCTTCTTGACTTGGATTTCCAAGCATGAGAAGGATGGTTTTCATGCAGCACTTGGTTCATTCCTCTTCATGGGAGTATATCAAACCCCTATGGAAAAATATTCATGGATCCATGTATCATCTTACTTCTAGTACATGGTGAGAACTTTGTTTTTTAATTCATTGATTGCCTAAAACAATATTTGCATACTCTTACCATTTCTATGCAATGCATTGCTCCACAAGAGGGCAAGATTTTCTTTGAGCTCCATGGTCAACATTGGGCCAAATTGTATGATGGAGATAGCAATATTTTATATGGCCTTGGGCAAGTGTTTTATCCTTTCATGTATGTTTAGCTAATGTACCCAACCATTTACTATTCATTAGTAAACATGATGACATACATAATTATTCATGTATTAAAAAACAACTTGCCATGCTATTTTCTGAAGCAGCAGTTTGGAAAACTGCGCTGTGACTACTTGGGAAACTGTTGGTAATTTTCATCACCACATGAAACCTTTAGTATTTCCCTCATTGAGATTCTAATCATTATTTCATCTACTGATATTTTTCTTATCTTAATGGGGAACATGATTGGGAGAGATACACATGGGTTGGATGTGTCCATTGGGGAAGAGGATTCCCACACTTTTTGCATTGCATGTTCTAATGGGAGCATGAGAGGAGATATGGCACCACAGCCAAACACTTGTTTCTTTTTGAGGTGGGCCATGTGATTGATGGGATGCCATATGGTGATGATTTTTTATCCATCACATATGGAATTATTTGGGCCAGCTTGATTCACAGCGTTGGAGAGGAGATCTTTGGAGATCTAGTCTTCATCTTGCCACTTGAGGGAAATTGTATTGCAGCCCAAGATCAGCATATGCTCTACACTTATCATAAGTGGAGAGGAAGAGAAAGTGGAGTAGGCTACTTTGTCTACCATGCTCAGATTTTCAGCCCACCTACTTTGCAGGAGCTCAAGGTGGAGGAACATTTTCAAGAGTTGCCATGTTGGGAGGTGACTCATTTTGTATGGATGATTGCTTGGGGATGGAGGATCCACATGGGAATGATGTTTCCCAATAAATTTCAGACTCCATGCCTTTACAGGACCTCTAAAAAACACCTTATTTCCTCCTTGAGTACTTTACTTATTCATGATGATAGCTATTTGGCTAGCTTGCATGCTTGGGAGGGGCAATATGGAGATTCATTGATGAGACAACATCTCATTCCTTGGAGGAGTTCATCATATGTGGATGCTACATTAGGAGGAAGGAAGACTCTTCAGTTATATCCTTGCAGTTGCTTGAGGACAAGAAACATTTGGGAGGGGAGGACTATAATATTCCAAACTTTGCATGCAGCAAATTGGAATATTAATTTTTTTTTATTTCACTTAGGAGATGAATAGATGGGTAAGGAGGCCCATGCATAATAAAAATCTAAATAAAATCCCTCATAATGTGAAAGGGGATCAATATAAATGTTGGATTCCACACCTTCGGGTGTGAACAGGGACTTTTTCATGTGGACAAGGTCAAGTTTGACCAAGTCAACAGCACTAGGATAGGAGATGAAGATCATCTTGTGAGACAACATAGAGATAGTGGGAGGAATATTCCTTGGTGGAGGAAACCCTAATGAGTGGGACCCAAGGCAAGAAGGCTCACACATGTATAAAAGGAGGGCAAGGCAGCCATAGGAGGACATATTATGAATGATATTTGATTTTTTTTCTTAGACTATTCTAAATTCTCTTGCTATTTAGCAGAGTTGTTGTGCTACTTAACACAAGGATCTCCTGTTTAGGAATCCTACTCCTTTCTTGAGAGGCCTCTTGAAGGAGTTTGTACTGATTTTCCTCACATCTAGGCTTGAGGCCAAGCATCCTCCTTCAGCTACAGTGTTATTTCTGCAGCAGTATAACGTTGTGTTGCAGGGTGTTGCAGTGAGGGTTCACAACACCACTTCCTGCACTCATTTTTCAAAGGAGGGAACCTCCATTCCTTTGGGAGATCAGTAAGGAAGGATCAAGAGCATAATTTCATATCTTGGCATTTGGCCAAAGGACTTCCATCATCTATAGCACAGTCCATTGTAGGAACTGCGTCCTTTCTTGCAGAGTTGCAGTGTAAGGGTCAATCCCCTCAATTTTGAGTTGCTTTCTCAGGGAAAGGGCCAACCCTTCTCGCGGAAAAACTTGTAAGAAGGATCCTCCTTCATTTTTGTATTCTTCAGCCATTTATACATAGTGCTTCAGCAAACTACGTTATTTCAGATCTAGATCTGCATATCTATGCATCTTGTACTTGTGCTTTCATGAAACTCTTGCCGGGTTATTTTTATGATGTGTAAAAGGGGCTAGATCCCTATTTTTATTCATGTTTTGAGAAATAAAAATCCAGATCTGATGTTTTCATCATTTTGTATCAAAAACCCTCTTTAAATGACACTGTGCATGCTTCATAAATTTCTTCATAAGTCAAGTCATGGGATTTGGGCCTTTTTGAGCCATATCGGCACCGAGAGATCTTCTTAAACAAGAAAAAGAGATTTGTTCCTACATATTTTTTGGATATAAGTCCCATAATACATGAGCTAAGGGACCCCAACATTATTTCTACCTATTATAACACAATTCTCTGAAAATAATGTTTTTAGGGCTCATATTGCTGCTTTTACCCACTTTTGGCTAATATAATGGACCATATTTTTGATGTTGCAACATTCATTTGATGGCTATGTGTTATTAACACATTTTATGAGTTAATTTCTTTCTACTATTCCAGTATTGTGCTTAGGCATTGCTGCAGTCCCATTTTTGGATATTACACCAGCCATTCGAAAAGGTCGTCCTTGGTTTTGAAGGCAATCTTCCAAACATTAGAGGGTTCGATTGGTACCTGGTGATACCCATAATTCAAGTCGATATTGCTGAAATATTTCACCCCTTTGAGTTGGTCCAGAAGGTCATCAATCCATGGGATCGGGTACCTATTCCGTATAGTGATCTTGTTCAACGCTCGTTAGTCATTACAGAGTCTTCAAGTCCCATCCTTCTTCTGTACCAAAATGGATGTGACCTTTCTACAGCAGCTCCTGAATATGCCTCTTGATTTCATTGTTCTCAAGAATAGAGCACCGATAGATCGGTCCATTGGGTAGCGGCACACCTAGGGTCAGATCAATGGGGTGCTTGACCTGACAGTACAGAGGCACCCCTGTGGGTGAGGTGAAGATGTCCCCACACTCCTCCACAACCTTGTCCATTTGTTTTTTTCATGTAGAGGAGCCCTGTCTGGAGGTCGTGGCCACAGTCTTCTTCTTGTCCTGCGGGTGGATCATCAGGAAAACAAATTTCCTGGTTTGGGAAATGAGCTTACTGCATTGTTTTGCAGTAAATTTCCCAAAGTAACAATAAGAGCCCGAGGTCGGGACTCATACAAAACATGTCGCTTCCATAAGTATGGTTGGCATAATAATACATGAGAAACATATAGAGGAGCAATGTCATATAATACCTCATCCGTGAAGGGCTTGATGTTGTAGATAAGGTGGCACTTCTGGCTAATAGGGAGATCCCGTCCTTGGTGAAGCCACCCGATGGTATATAGCTATGGGTGTGTTGTGGTCGGTAAACCCAACCGCTTCACGAAATTTGCTCAAATGAGGTTCGTTTGGCTCCCATTGTTGACAAGTGAACTATAGCGGGGAACCTTTACCCACATCTGGGAGTGGAAGAGATGCTCCTCCTCCTCTAGATCTTCTGGTTCCTCCTTCTGGATCTTCGGTGTGGAAATAGTGGCGTTAGGCTCCACATCAATAATATTTTTCCCTTTGTCATTCCCCTTGTCAGGTTCTCATTCAGAGTCAGAGCATGCATCTGATTCACAAGCCCTCATCCTGGCCACCAGCGACTTCTTGGCCCGACACTCACTTGCGTTGTGAGTGGAGCTCTTATGGAACTCACACCACTTTCCCATGTCCTTCTTTGGCTTCGCAGTTTTGTTATTTTCTTTTGGTTTTGGCAGGTTGTCTTGTGCCTGTTGAGTCACGAAATGGGTATGTATTTACTGTTGAATTCACCATTGTTTTCCATAATTCTTATCTCTTTCATATCCTAATATCCTAATATGCTAGAACTATTAAGGATAATGAAGGAATCATGTGCTACTATGGTTTAACTAACTTCTATATTTCTTTATACAGGGGAATGTTAAGGGACGATTGTTGTTCCCTAACGTTGGAACAAAGGAACCTAACAAAACAGAATTAGAATAGCAGAATCCGACCAATGGAGAAAGAAGCACGTTGGTTACAACCAGAGTTAAGAATATATGAAGAAGATCACAGCGGGATATGTCTTAAGTTAGGAATTGGTTACAAATCCCTCAGGATCAGAGACCCTGAGGGATCGTATTTACTGTTTAATTTTTATCTCCTCCTGACTATAAAAGCAAGTGATGATAGAAAGGATGGGGGGAATCTCTGTTATTTTCTAATTTGTAAAACATAATTACAGACTTTGTTTTGGAGAGCACGACTTATTGTATTGTTACTTCAGTTCAATGATTAATACATAATTGATTTTCTGTTCTCTCGCCGTATTTTAAGTAACGTAGCAGTACCAGCTGGTGGCTAAGGGCCCGGCTCTGGTGGAGTTTTGCTGCTTCCTTGTATCATGTTCTAATATTTCCTAGTGCTTAATCGGTTTGATAATTCCTTTCCCGTGTGAATCTATTTTATTTAAGTTGTTCCTTATTTCTTGATTCACATTCTGTTCATGTTTTGCATTACTATTGGATTGATTACATTCTGCTTGTGATTCATATTTTTATGCTTTGTGAGATTCCTTAAATAAGCGCATTATATTCTGCAAGAGTTTGATTACTGCTTTCGGACTCTCGGAATGATATTACCCTTGTCTTGATTTCATTTCACAATAGATTTAATAGAATTTATATTTAATCAGCTAAAGTAGAGGTGAGTTATTGTTACTGTGCTCTCAGCTGATGATATTGTTATATGGATTGATGTAAGATTTGATTTCAATAGAAGACCGCAATTTGATGTTTATTTAATAATTTCCATTAGAGTCTGTTAGATATTCTCATTTACATTTGTGTTAAGATCTATGCTACAAACCATTACTCTTTAAATAATAGTAGCCACATACTGTGTACACTCTCAAAAGTAGAGGACTTACCCGGATTGATGATTAATGTGAGATAATTAGGAGTTTTAAGAAGCACCTTTTATCAGTCAACATTTTGGCGTCGTTGCCGGGGAGTGTAGCCATTTAGAAAGAGTGATGCATATTTGATTTTTTTCTACTAAGGAAGAACTAGGTATTAAAAATGAAAGGTAAGAACCTATGTAAAGAACGAGGAACATGCACGTTCATCTGCTCGCTTTATAGTAGAACTGCATAGAAGTCTAAGGTAGGAATGTATGCTTGCATTTCTTCTGAATGACTAAGAGATCTAAATAAAATGAAATTCCTCCTCCTAGACCTGAAAAACCTAAGGGACCAGTGACCCTTGGGCGAACAACCTTTATCGACGAAATCATAAGAAAATCTGAGCTCAGCCATCTGTAGGACCCCAAATTGTTGCTACTAGATGTCCTATTGACTTCCTTCAAGCCACAGGATCACCATCTGTAGCTAACGCTAATATTCATGGTGAAATTGAAGGGATAGAACAAAGTTTTCAGGATGCTAAAAATTTACAAATAAGCCCTTCACAAGAAGGAAATTCTAACAACCTCCATGAAGGAGAGGGAGAAACAGGTGATTTTGAAATTTATCTGTCAGAACCGAGATTTCCTGAAGAAATAACTGAGCAGAGTTTCCTAGAAATTGATAATTTACAAGCCGACCCTTTACAAGAAGGAAATTATAGTACTCTTCGTGAAGGAGAAGGAGAAACAAGTAATCTCGAAATTGAACCATCAAAACCTGGATCTCCTGAAATAATAGTTGAAAAGAGGACACCCAGTATTCCAGATCAAGGTAGTACTGTTAGGATTATTCCAGTCTATCCTAGAATGATATTGGCATATTTTTTATCAAATGGCTCAGAACCAGCTAACTCAAACTTCTACATTACAATATACTATCGTTAACACAGTTGTCAACGCTCCCATGAAAGCTATTCCATTGCAAAATATCCCTACTTTCCATGGGCTAACTTTAGAAGATCCCAATGCATTTATTTTTGAGTTTGATGTCTTATGTAGAGGATATGATTACACTACCAACCCCCAAAAGCTGAAGTTATTCCCATATAATTTGAAGGGAGTAGCTCTGCGTTGGTTCATGGGACTTGGTGGAGGTACCATTAATGATTGGGACCAAATGAAAGCATCTTTTCTTAAGAAATATCAAGATTATTGCCGAACGAGAGAATTAAAAGATGAAATTTTTCAGATGGTAGCCAAACCCAACAAGACCTTGGAAGAATATGTAGAAATTTTTCAATATAATTTGCAAAGATCCCCTTATGAAAATCTGCCCGATAATGTTTTGAAAACTACGTTAATTAGAGGTATGAAGGATCAATGGGTGGAAACATTAAATATAATGGGAAAAGGTGATATTTATCAAGAAAATTATAACGATATTGTGGATGTGTGCATTAAATGTTCCAGGGGAAGTTCAAGACTCAAACCAGCTGGACGAGAGGTGAACTCTAGATATAGCAAGGCTTCAAGAAAAAGCATTACACGAAGTGAAATCGGAAATTTGTTGGAGGACTTCAAAACTAATATCTTGGGAACTCTGACAACACAACTAGATGTTATGCAAGCCAAGCAAAAGCAGGCCATAGCAGAGCAGAACTTGGCTATCTTCTGCCCGCGTTGCAGACAAAATCACAGTCATAAGGAATGCCCCCTAGATTCAAAAAGAACATGCGCCATATGCACCTAAGAACACACCACAAAAATTTTCCCATCACTCCCAGGACTAAAATAAGTTTTTAAGGAGGTAGAAGAAGAAGCGGAACTAGTGTATCAGTTAAACCAACGTCGACAATGGCAAGCACGCCAAATAGGTATGCCCACTGATCCATCTTCATTTTTTCCTCTTTCACAATATAATTCTCAACAATATTCAGGGGGAGCATGGCAGAATCAGCCACCTTTCTTGCCACCTCAAGCATTTTTTATGCCACCTTGGCCAAATCAATCAAATTTAAACAACAATAGTTGGCCAAATCAATCAAATTCAAACAATAATAGTTGGCCGAATTTTTCTTACCCACCACAATTTTGGCAGAATAACCCTTATTCATCCCAATGGTCCCCCTCCACTTCACAAAATTCAAATTGGCAATCAAACTGGCAAAGAGCCACAAACCAACTTATGGGAACAGGCCCTTTGCCTCAACCAACCTTAACGTTGCAACAAAATCCTCAAATTAACATATGACCACAACTCCCAGCTCAACCCAACCCAAACCCAAATAACATACCAATTCAGTTAATACAAATCATAGAAGGTCTAGACCCTGAAACTTAGTTGAGAGAATGTAACGAGCTTAAGTTAAGATCTGGATGTATAATTACTCCAGAGCGGGATAAAGACTTGAAACCTAAAGAACTTCTCACAAATAAGTCTCTGACTCTAAACAACCAACAAATAAAATATGGGGAAGATACAGTCAGACACAAAAATCCTGAACAAATTATACCCACTTCCCCCCCATTCCTAGAAATATTGTTGATACCGCGTCCAATTGAAACCCTTGACTTTGATCTTCTGGGAGAATTGAAAAATATTTGTATAAAAATCCCCCTCCTCCATGCTATCCAGGACATTCCAATATATGATAAAACTATCAAAGAGCTATGTATAAGGAAGCCTGTGAGGAAATCAAGAATAAACCCCACTGTCCATGTTGTTGGAACTCTGTCTGATTTATTATTAGGCAGAGACACGCCAGTGAAATATGAAGATCCTGGAAACCCCATCGTTATAGTCCAAATAAATGGTTGTTCTTTTCCTAATGCATTAGTTGATTTAGGAGCAGATATTAATATTCTCACGACAACAACCTGTCAAAAGATTGGCATCACAACCTTATATCCAACCACGACTCTACTGGAATTGGCTGACCGCTCGGTTGTCAAACCAGAGGGGACATTATAGGATGTAATGGTGTCTGTAGATTCTTGGAAATACCTAGCAGATTTCTTGATCATTAATCCCAGAAGTCACCTTGATGGGCATCCTTTAATATTAGGAAGACCTTGGCTAGAAACTTCTGATGCTTATATCAGCTGCCAGACAGGAAATATGACAATAACTAGGGGAACATATGTAAAAAATTTAGCTTTAAATCCCCCTGCTCAGTCGAGTATGACTATCATACAAACTAGGAAACAACCCACAACATATTTCACAGAAAACATTTGATCACCATTAACTGTGGTAGATGCCCTTGAATTTAAAAATCAAGAAAAAGATGATGTTATTGATACCTTTATCAATCATCCTACCTCCACATCAAGCTTCAAATGTCACATATGCATTGATCCCCAACTATGCATGCACCATATCTACATTGAAATAGATAAAAAAAACCATTCTACAACCTCAGCGAATATTAAATCCTCATTTAAAAGACATTGTTAAAGAAGAACTTCAAAAACTATTAGATGTTAATTTTATTTATCCTATATCTGACAGTAAATGGGTCTCTCCATTAGTTGTAGTTCCTAAAAAGAATGGGAAATGGCGAATATGTGTTGACTATAGAGAACTCAACAAGGCCACACGAAAGGACCACTTTCCCCTTCCATTTATTGATCAGGTTCTGGATACACTGGCAAGAAATAATTTTTTCTCTTTCCTATATGGCTTCAGTGGCTGCAATCAAATCCAGATTGCTCCGGAGGACAAGGACAAGACTACCTTTACCTGTCCCTGGGGAAAATTTTCCTACAGGGTATTACCTTTTGGATTATGCAATGCACCCTCCACATTTCAACGAGCCATACTCAGTATTTTCACAGACCTGATAAATGAAGGATTAGAGGTATACATGGATGATTTTACACCCTATGGAGATGACTTTGACCAAGCATTACAGACATTAGAAAAAGTTCTGGAACGGTGTATTGCTACTAGCCTATGTTTAAGTCATGAAAAGTGCCATATGATGATGACAGAAGGCCTGATCTTGGGACATTACATTTCAGCAGCTGGAATTCAGGTAGATCTGGCAAAGATACAGGTAATTATTTTATTAGCTACTCCCTGCACTCAAACAGAGGTACGTATTTTTTTAGGATTTGCTGGATATTATCGTAGATTTATCAAGAATTTTTCATAGATTGTTGCACCACTATATGCCTTAACAAGAAACACTAATTTCATATGGAATGACAAATGTGATATTGCTTTTTCAGATTTGAAACAGCTCATATCTACAGCACCAGTACTACGAGGATCAAACTGGGATATACGCTTCCAAATCTCATCAAATGCATCAGATACAGCCATTGGAGCAGTTCTTGGCCAAGAGGAAGAAAATAAACCATATGCTATATATTACATTAGCAAGAACTTAACTCCTACTAAGTTAAATTACACAATAATAGAGAAGGAGTTTTTAGCAGTCATTTATGCTATTAACAAATTCAGACACTATATAACTGGATACGCTGTAATTTTGTATACAGACCACTCTACCATTAAATATTTAGCTAATAAACCAGTTACGAATGGAAGAGTGGAACGTTAGTTGCTTCTTTTGCAGGAATTTGATATAACTATAAGGGATCGACCAGGGAAGGAAAGCTACCTAAACATCTGAAATCCAGAGAAAGGAAATCCATAGTACAACACAACACTCGGTTCTCCTAGATTGGAGGATATATATTTCACACAGGGGCTGATATGCACATCCGCAGGTGTATCAAGGAAGATGAAATCTATGACATCTTAAAAGCTTTCCACGACGAACCATGTGGTGGACATTTTGCAGATCGCAGAACTGGACATAAAATCTTACAAATGGGCTATTATTGGCCCACGATCTTTAAATATGCTAAGAAATTTGTCCAAGCCTGCGATAGCTGCCAACGGATGGGCCACCTTGGCCAATCTGATGAGATGCCCCTGCATCCATAGTTGATTATATAACCTTTCGAGCATTGGGCACTAGATTTTGTTGGGCCGATGAACCCATCATCCAATCATAAATCATACATATTGGTTGCAACAAAATATGTGACCAAGTGAGTGGAAGCGGTTGCATTACCTAGGGCCACAGAAGAAACCGTAATACATTTTCTTTTTGAAATTTTTGTACGATATGGGTTACCTAGAGAAGTAATCACTAATGGAGAACTGCAATTTGTGGGCCACAAGATTGCTGCTACACTGAAAAATCACCATGTTATTCATAGGATTACCTCTCCATATCACCCGCAAGCCAATGGGCAGGTAGAAAGCACCAACAAGGTAATTGAAGCTATCCTAACAAATACGGTCTCGTCACACAGACGAGATTGGGCTACTCGACTACCAGAAGCCTTATGGGCATATTGTACAACGTGGAGGAACAGTACTGGATACTCCCCATATCAACTGGTATTTTCTAAGGAACCTATCTTTCCTATTGAATTTGAGATACAAACGTTAAGGACAGCCCAGGAAGTAGGATTGGATTTAACTAAAGCCCAGATTAATCGATTACAACAGATAAATGAATTAGATGAAATCTGGCTATCAACTCTTCAGCATACTGCACTGATCCAACAACAAAGAGAAAAATGGCACGATGCCCTCATCAAGAAAAAAACCTTCCATGAAGGTGATTGGGCACTTTTGTATGATTCTAGATTCCATGATTTTCCAAGCAAACTTCAAACCAAATGGTTAGGCCCCTATGAGATACAAGAGGTGCATGACAATGGTACCCTTACATTAACAACCATTTATGGGTTTGGCCACTCTTTTAAAGAAAATTGACATCGAGTACACCTCTATCACAAACCGCTTACAAGGGAATCCTTTTTCCAGAAGATACGGGAAGATTCCACAATACAAATTCTTGCTGAGGAGGGTAACCCTTCCATAGCACTAGCCCAATGAAATGTATTCTTTTTTGAATTTTGTACATAAATTTGTTTTTTTTGATTGATTGGATTTGTTTGACAAATAGTTAGTTTTGTTTTTATTTTTTTGTTCCCTACAAGGAACAACAAATTTCCTTTACATACATTGATTGTTTCCTAAAAAGAACATTACCTTTTGTATATTTATTTTTGTATGTATTTATGTTGTTCCCTACAAGGAACAATTTTTTTTTTCATGTGTGTTTTTGCTGTTCCCTACAGGGAACAACTGCTTTTCCTTACAGGGAACAACAATTTTTTTTTTCGTGTGTATTTTTGTTGTTCCCTACAGGGAACAACTACTATTCCTTACAAGGAACAACAATTTTTTCTGCGTGTATTTTTTTTTTTGTTCCCTACAGGGAACATCTGCGGTTCATTCTAAGGAACAACACTTCTGTGTGCATTCTTTTTTGTTTTTCCCTATAGGGATCAGCTGTTGTTCCCTTTAAGGAACAACACGCTTTGTGTGGATTTTTCTTTTGTAAAACAACATCTAGTGAATATTTTTGAGAACGTAATGGCATGCAAGATATAATATGTATGGAAGATCAATAGACCAGGAAAAATACCGTGTATATTATCATCTTTAGTAAGGTTGTTTCATGATAATCTAAAAAAAATAGAAAAGGACACAGTATATATTTCATTTTAGTGTCCTCAGTTCCACTCTGAAACACATTGATTGATTATCTTTACCAGGCTGGTTTCCCCTTGCTTATATAAATTTCTCTATATATTATCAATTCTGTATATATTGATATCTCAAAAACTTCTTCTACCATCCCTACTCTTAAGGAGTGGTGAATCACCCGCTATGTATAAATGGGGGACTGAAATTAAAAATGATAAAAATAAAAGAAGAGTCTGTTTCACTGATGAGTTTATGATTCTTTTTCCACAGATGGAGGATAGGGGGTCTCATCATGAGCCAGCCTACCATGATCATAAGGAAGGATCGAAGTGGCATTCCCATTATGGCTACCACACTAGGGTTATGATCCAATAGATGTAATAATCATCCTTGGAAACAGGTGGTCTCATCACGAGCCAGCCTGGCCACTTTCGCTACTTCCCAGTGAATGGCAATGTGTTCACCCGGTCACCAAACCAGCGCATTGGTCTCTACTATGGATATCATCAGACACTTCCCCAATTATACATAGAGGACCATGGTTCCCAAAGGTTAAAAGCAACTTTTTCGAGGCTATGGATGCCTACGAGTAGCAGAAGCTCTGCTGATGGCATTGAAGCTTTACTCTACATCAATAATATCTCATACCCTCTTCTTATAAAAATTTTTCTATGGAGAAATTGTAATCCCAACGTACCTTTAATCTTTATGCATGGATATCTTTTTAATCAATCACAATGTTTCAGTGGAATAACGGCACTAGAAGTTTTGATTTCTTGTGTTTTTGCGCATGTTGTTCCTTTTCCTTTCATACATCATATCACGATAGCTTATCACTTATTTATAAATCACGGTACGAGCCTTGATATTATTTCTCCAATACATTTTATAATCTTTTCATGACGGTGCGTACCTCATTACTTCATTACCACTGTACTTTTCCGCCCGTGCCTTACCTCTTTATTTATTTTGGTCGAGGACAACCTATCATTTTGAAGGGGGGTGGAGACATCCAGTGTACTTTTAAGTGCACTGTCACTTTTTCATTTGATTTTTCAAGAACGATATGATTTTCCATGATTACAGAAGCATGTGGTATGATAACGATCTCAATAACGGTATTTACATTTATAAAATATCACATAACCATTTGTTGTTCCATTATTCCACTTTGTGTGCCTCTGCGTTCTCCCTGCTACTTTTATCAATTGCAGAGTTTCAACGCCATGGGAGGAAGATCTGCACACAGAGAACCGCTAGTACTAGTTGTTTTTGATGCAGCCAGGGAAATTTTAGCTCAAGCTGGGTGGATAGTCTATTTCGCACGATTTCAGGCACCCAACGAATAAATTGCCATTGAGTTTCTACGGAACTTGCGGAATGAACAAACTATGGTAAGTGGCAGAAAAATATTTGTATCGGACGCAGTGATAGCAGAAGTATCTGGTTTACCAGCAGAAGGACCTGTGTGGACTAGCAAGCGATTGAAGTTGCAGGATGTCATCGAAATCTTTAGAGATGAAGGACAGGAGCAGGTCAAGAAAGGTAAAGGTGTTCGACCATCTTCTCTTGGAGAGCCATGGGGAGAATTAGCGAGAATTTTTCAGAACTACATCACCTTCTATGGTCAAAAATATGTGGTAAGGCCGTGCCAACTTAAACTTCTGGTAGTGTTAAAACAAAAATGCTCTATTAATTTACCAGCATTGTTGAAATATTTATTGCATGACACTGCTGAGAGGGTGAGATGGTCCCAACATGTAGAAATAGTGGTAAGCCACCACTGCCTGATTAGACTGATAGTTAGCCATAATCTCGCTCAGCAGCAACTAAGCTGGGATGATTTAGTATTAGCTCAGGAAGAAGGCTTAGCCTTGCCTGCCCCTATCCTGGTTTAGAAAAGGAAAATAACTCCCCTTTTAAGAAATATACCTCTCAAATGTAGATGGTCTGCAAGGATAAGGTAAAGGCTAGGGTAGCCGAAAACCCTCAAGGTAGCACTAGACAACCCATAGAGATATCAAGCCCAGTTAGAGAACAACCGGCCTTACAGCTAGAAGGTGAAGGCCAGGATAACCCCAGTGAAGAAACAAGACAGTTCGGGGAGGAACAAAGGAATGAATTAGGACTCACCCTAACACCAAGTATGAGCCCCCAAGGTGATTTATTACATGATTTTGAAATTTCCCTGGTTTTGGCTAATATGAGTGATTATATGCAACAGGAAAACCCTCTTAACCTGAATGAAGAAACAATACAATCTCCCGAGAATATCAGCAATACTGAACATCTATCTCCTTTAAGGGAAGCAAGCCTTGAAGCTGAAATAAATGAAGAATCTAGTCAAGAAACAGTGCACCAATCTGGTGACACGCTTCTGGTGGAAAATAGCCAGATAGGCCTAACTACAGAAAGTATAGGGCATGAATAAGAAGTAAGAACATAAGTGCTTCAGGAAGACGAAACTCAGTCCGGAGACACGGTCCTATTAGGAAGAAGCCAGGATGACCAGCCAGGATCATTAGAAGCAGAAGCTATTCATGATACTGACAGCAGGATAGTGGCTCCGCCGAGAAACTATAGAGCTAAGTTGAAAAATCTTAGGAAATAATGGTAGAAGCTGCGTAAAACAGTGAAAAGTCTTAGAAGAAAGATCAAGGAAATCACCATGGAAAAGGCACCAAATAGAACTTCAGAGGCAGCCAACGCGACAGTCCAAATAGAAATATTTGAAGAGAAGACTACCAGGACTCAAACTGAGCCCATGTCTCCTCAACCTACCATTATTCGAGAAGAACGACATGTAATCTTCATAGATACAACAACTTAGACAGAGGCTTGGACCTCTAATAATAAGGAAACTCAGACAGAGCACGTTTTCTCCCATAATGTGGGCACCTAGACCAGTTTATTAGCTAAAGACATCATACTGTATAATGACCCCATTGTTATGAATCTTTAAGAAGAATTAGCTCAGGCACGGCTTGTGTTAGAACAGATGGAACAAGAAACTGTTGCACAGAAAAAATATCAAGCATTGCAGAAATAGCTACAGGAAATGAATACAACTGAGAGTGAAACCTTCGACAGATGCAGGCAGGCAGAAGAGAAAATAGAAAAAATCAAGCTCAAATTGGATAAAACCATAGCTCAGATAGATTCGATCTACTCATTGTATACATGTGTTTTGACATGTAGGGCTCTTGCCAATAATTACGCTTTGTTTCTGTTAGAGCGACATCTGTTGTTGAAAATCAAAGCCGTAAGGGCTAGAAAATCAATTGAATTGAACACTGCTGAAGACTTTATCAGCTATTGCAAAAATCATCGTATAAAGGTTCAAAGATTGCTTTGTGAATTCTACTTGCACAATTTTATATTATCAGATGAGGTAGAGAAGAATCCCAGCTCTTTCATGGGAGACATCCATTTCCATGCCTTTATCTCATTTGCAGTCAATCAAATCAAGTGGCTCAAAGCTCATAGCGCCTTCCAAAGGCAAGAGCATGGGTTGGACCTTTGGGTAAGAAGCGAACCCAAGCACCCTTTGCAAATGCTTGCTAATCAAAGGAGTTTGATGAAAATAGTAGGGGTAATTCAAGTATTGGGGCCTATTCATAAAGGAATTATACATAACGGAGTGTCATACTTCCAATCCATTCAAGAAAGTGCGATGACTGCGTCCAAACTAAGGTGGGTGGTCTCTGCTCGTAGTGTGCAGGACAGGGATCCATTTAATTATGGAAATTTTAAAGCAGTTGCAGCCCGTTTTATCACCTATAGCAATCTCATTTTGAGAGAAGGACCCTTTTGGTTAGGCTGTCGATTTTGTAGCCCCATCATTTGGTACCCTCCTGAAGATTACCGGGCCACCTATGAATTACTCGAGGGAGAGGAAATAACTGCTTTCGCACTCTTAGCCCAGCACCATGGTTTTAGATCGATCTATGATATTCCTTCTCTAGCTTACTCTTTAAGTGCACTTCATCAGAATTATTTGTTTTCATGAGTACATGAAACAAAGTAAGTAGGGGAGTATTTTGAGTCATGAAATGGGTATGTATTTACTATTGAATTCACCATTGTTTTCCATAATTCTTATCTCTTTCATATCCTAATATCCTAATATGCTAGAACTATTAAGGATAATGAAGGAATCATGTGTTGCTATGGTTTAACTAACTTATATATTTCTTTATACAGGGAAATGGTAAGGGACGATTATTGTTCCCTAATGTTGGAACAAAGGAACCTTACAAAATAGAATTAGAACAATAGAATCCGACCAATGGAGAAAGAAGCGCGTCAGTTACAGCTAGAGTTAAGAATACATGAAGAATATCAGAGCAGGATATGTCTTAAGTTAGGAATTGGTTACGAATCCCTTAGGATCGGAGATCCTGAGGGATCGTATTTACTGTTTAATTTTTATCTCCTCCTGACTATAAAAGCAAGTGATGATAGAAAGGATGGGGGGAATCTCTGTTATTTTCTAATTTGTAAAACATAATTACAAACTGTGTTTTGGAGAGCACGACTTATTGTATTGTTACTTCAGTTCAATGATTAATACATAATTGAGTTTTTGTTCTCTCGTCGTATTTGAAGTAATGTAGTAGTACCTGATGGTGGCTAAGGGCCCGACCTTTGGTGGATTTTTGCTGCTTCCTTGTATCATGTTCTAATATTTCCTAGCGCTTAATCGGTTTGATAATTCCTTAATCTATTTTATTTAAGTTGTTCCTTATTTCTTGATTTACACTCTGTTCATGTTTTGCATTATTATTGGATTGATTACATTCTACTTGTGATTCATATTTTTATGCTTTGTGAGATTCCTTAAATAAGCGCATTATATTCTGCAAGAGTTTGATTACTGCT
This sequence comes from Pinus albicaulis, assembly GCA_034641835.2. Classification (NCBI taxonomy): domain Eukaryota; kingdom Viridiplantae; phylum Streptophyta; class Pinopsida; order Pinales; family Pinaceae; genus Pinus; species Pinus albicaulis. The sequence continues at coordinate 735,514,645 of CM076570.1, read as the reverse complement.
TTCGGACTCTCAGAATGATATTACCCTTGTCTTGATTTCATTTCACAATAGATTTAATAGAATTTAGATTTAATCAGCTAAAGTAGAGGTGAGTTATTTCTACTGTGCTCTCAGCTGATGATATTGTTATCTGGATTGATGTAAGCTTTGATTTCAATAGAAGACCACACTTTGATGTTTCTTTAATAATTTCCATTAGATTCTATTAGATATTCTCATTTACATTTGTGTTAAGATCTATGCTACAAACCATTACTCTTTAAATAATAGCAGCCACATACTGTGTACACTCTCTAAAGTAGAGGACTTACCCGGATTGATGATTAATGTGAGATAATTAGGAGTTTTAAGAAGCACCTTTTATTATTCAATAGTGCCGCCATGCCTTGGATTTGTCCTTTGTTTGGTATTTTGGGGGTACCTTTCCTTTGCTTTTGATTCGCAGATCCAAAGTCTCACTTCTTTTGTTTGAATTTCTGCTCAATCTTGGCAACATACCGATATTTCATACCAAGCGAGGAGATGTCAAGGAACTCCATTTCCTCCTGAATGTATCTATGCAGACAACTACGATACTTTAGCACCAATTTTTTCTCTGAATCTTTGATACCCAACTTTGTGCGCAGGATATGGAACAAATTCGTCAGCTCATGCATATCTTGATCCCTTTGTTGCCGCAACGTAGTCCATTGTATGTATCTATCCTCATAGCTCCCCATGGGATATTATTGCTCCTTGATGGCATCTCAGAAAGAATTCCAAGTGGGTACGACTGAGAACATAAAGGGTTATGTCTCGTCCTTTTTCTCACAGTAGGTTTCCCATCAGTCTTTGACATGGGGGGTAGCTTTGAGGAATGCAAAAATAATCTTCTCCCGATTGGAAAAGTCATGAACCGAGAAATATCCTTCTAATAGATTCAACAATCTATTACGACATCTACATGTATTTGACCCTCAAATATGGGAATGTCAAAGTTTACTTGTACATTAAAGGGAGTCGTGCCTCCAAAGTGGCTGTTGGATGCAGATGCGCCGTCGATGGGTAGTCGTTGAAGGATTTGGGAAAAGTTATCCATCATCGCGTTCCTTTGTTCTTCAAGGGCCTCCTCGAGCAATATTTTGATAGGATCTCTTGCTCCCTCATCTTTATTTTCGTCCTCCAAGGGCGGCCGTCAGGGTTTGCGAGGCTGATATTACAAAGGTTCAACGAGATCGATCACTAACTCCTTATACCCCGACCTCGTTGGGGACATGCAAAGAAGGATCGAGAAAAAGAAAACTGCTTTGACACCACTGATCCAGATTTATGCAGGAACGCAACAGAATACACATGTTGATCATAATCAGCTCCCTGTTAAATTTTTGCAAGAAACCCTGTTTAAATCCAGCAAATCCCCTCTCGTGGCCTAAGGAATCCGTTTCCGACCTGTCATTACCTTTACTGCCCCCAAATTACATTTAAAAAGGCCACAAAAGCCATATTTGAAAATCTGTAAAGCCTAGCACTTTTCGGCCAGACCCCCGCACCCTTTTCCTCCACGTAATTCAGCGTCAGAACTGAGGGAAAAAGCACTAGGCGCTTATCAAAGTATATCAGGCGCATTCTGAGCCATCCGATCAAACCATGGATCAACATACCGCATCTCTCCCGCCGTGGTGGTCCTTGCGCCCAAAAACACTGTTCAAAACTGCCGGATATTCATCGCACCGCCTTTCGCAGGCGAGAGGTATTCCTCAAATCCGAGCTATTCCATACAGCGCTCACCACGTGTCTCCGCGTACGGCCCAAAAACCGTCATTCATCGCACGTTATTGGTTGGTAAAAGTCACGCAGTGATATCGCTGTCAGTCGTCCGATCTGGGGGTCTTCATCCGACGATCGTCATGCTCCGAAGCTGCATAGGTTTTATCTACAGGCAAATCACACCCTTGGCCCACCGTCCATCGCCTCTGATGCTCCTCCAACCGTTGATCTCCCCCTGAGATCGGGCGGTCCACATCTAGTCACATGCACACCTTGGACCCAGTCTCCCACCATGTCATTATCCCACGTGTGCGTCACATTTCTCCTTCGCCCATTACATATGTCAGTCATAAGTCAAATTTCATTGTTTTTCGTTTAAAACTTTCGCTAGTCGGCCTACCATTATTCCACTGCACTTTCTTTGTCACCACCCTGCATGTTTCTGCCATTTCATCATGTTGCGTCACTACACAGTCGCCTCCATTGCATCGCCGCCCCCCATGCATTTGTTTTCTTCACAACTTTGTGTGTTTTGCAGGTTTACAGTGACAGAGAATTATCATAATTTGCAGCATCCATTACAAAAGCCGAGAACGCGTCAAAGGACCAGTTTTTCAGAGGTGAAATTTATGAAGAAAGTCCTGGGTAGCTATTGTGACATGACATCCATTAAAGAAACAGGGTTATACTTTGGCAAGCTTCCTAGTGTCATTGAAGAGGCAGATATCATAGATGGAGACATAAAGGTTGCGGCAAAGAGTATCAGTGGAAGATTAAGGAATTCAGTGTTCGGCATTGAATATTTTAAATCATAATTCAGGGTTTAGAAGGCATAAGGTACAATACACAAAAAACAATACCCTCCAAGTTTTATTTTAGCAGAATCTCCTTTCAAGAAAGGACAGAATGTTTATGGGATTCTACTCTATGCCGTGTTCCTGAAGAGACTTTCACCCAGTGCATTAATTTCAGAAAGCAGGCCACAGAGTACAAACAGCATAGCATAGTCATTCAGAAGTATGGGCGCAAATGTTTCCGCCATTTTGCCTTAATTATGCAAATTAAATGTTCATCACCTACCTCTTTCACTAGGTTTTGGCTTCTCCTATAAAATTCCAGGAGAACGAATGATTTAGGGTTCCATATTTTATCATAAAATTATGCAGTGAAAGACTTTTGGTATACATTTTGTAAATCTCTTGTATGAAGGCTCAGAGCCCATAGGGTTTCAGTGAGGAGGAGTTCTATCTGTTAAAGAGGATTCTGGTCTTTGGTATTTCACAGTGTGTAACCTTTTCTCTTATGTGTTATATTAATAGAACATTCCATTTCATCCATCTTTCTTGTATCATGTTTTGGAATGCGAGTGGCTCACTGATTTTTGGTATGGATTCATCCTAGTTGATGCGCATGCTCGGACCAGTCAAGCGCTTTAAATATGGCTCATGCATGATATTCTGTTCCATTATTCAACTAACCATACTTCTGCTATATTAGTTTCTTTGGGAGGGTGCTTTTAAAATGCTATTATCATGTATGGATTCTTAGATTGATAAGCCCATGCATGGTGGTATTGTATATATGGGTATCAACTCAATGTTGACTAATATCTTCTCAATATTTCTTTCATCACATACACCTTCTGATAATTGATTTCTGTGATATATTACTTGAACTGGCCCGCTTTGCAGTAAACTGTCTCTGAATTTTCTGATGCTTTATATTAGAGTTCTACATCTTGTCTCTGTAGTATTTCTTTTCCTGTATCATTTTCTGAGAGTTTGGTCCCATTCTATTTTATTTCCCTGTTTACAGGAGATAGCATGTGAGCTAAAGTTGACAACTTCATACATTGTATTATACGCTCCTTGCTATGCTAAGATGTCCTAGGCACTGGTCTATCACAACTCTAGGTTGTCTCTAGGAGTGAAAACAACACATATAACCATAAATAAAAATATGCAGTCGAAATAACACTTCATTTCATTAATATCAAAGAACTAAAAGTTGCTTACAGATAGAAGGGAAATAAACTAGCTAGGGCGCTGGTAGCTTATCTCTAAGAAGCGATGTGGCGGCTACAGGCCTCTGAACTGTGTTACAATGAGGCTTGAGGGCCTATTTATTATTTAGAAACAATGGAAAACCATAAACATCCAAAACCATAACCCTAGGAGATGAAGCGCCAAAACTATGGGCCCTGTTTGGGTAAATTGGTGTTTCAACTTCCCGAGGACGTAACTTTGGCATACAATCTCTATTTGACGTGCACCATACCTCATTAGAGAGATATATTCGAGGACTACAACTTTCAATCTGAGAGACATTGGTCCATGGACTAATGTTGCTCTTGGTTTTCCCAAAAAACTTCGTTTAGGGCCTCAAAACAGCTCCGAAATTTCTGGACCTGAAAAACTGCTAAAAATAGTAGGTTGTGCCAAAACTGAAAAATTGGAAGAGACAATGGTGGGGCCCCAAGTGGAATAAGTGGGTGACCACCAACCTCCACCTGGATCATTCCTCCCCCCTTAGGAAGCAATGGTCCCCATTGTGTTGAGTTCCTCCATGAGATGAGGAAAATTTTGCTGAACTTGGTCCCTGGTGAAGCACTTTCCTTGGTGCAAGAGTTGGCCAGCTTTGACAACCCGATACAGTTGGATATTCTGTTGGTGAGTGTTCTTGATTTGTATGTCCATGATAAAATCTGTGGTGGCATGTTCCATGCAGTCTAGGTTTAATTTTGTTGGTGTGAGTTGTTATGCAATGTCAGAGGTGTCCAGTAGAGGTGGGAAGTAGGGACAAAGGCAGTCCACATTGAATACTGGGTGCAGACCAAGGAATGGTGGAATACTGAGCTCAAATTCATTGTTCACTGTAGCCTTGGTGATGGTGTATGGCCCGTATCGGAGCGGGTGAAGCTTGCGGTGGGGTCCAGTGAGGCGCTCCTTCTGAAAATGTAGCCACACTTTTTCGCCCACCTGGAAGTTGTGTGGCACCCAATGTTGATCATGTCGTTTCTTGTACTTAGAATTGGCTCTATCCAATATTTCATGACCCTGTTGGCAGATGTGTTGAATGCGCTCGATGAAGCTGCTCGCTTTGTCGGCTTCATATTGGACATGAGCTGAATCGGCCTGAGTAGCCGCAAATGGCTTGGCTACGTTAATGGGATATAGTGGTTGGAATCCCAAGCCCACCTGAAAGTGGATGTGGCCAGTTGAGCTCTGGAGAGCTCGATTATAACTGTGTTGTACATAGGGGAGGCTCTCATCCCATGTCCCTGGATGCTTTGAATTGTACATGCACAGAATGTGTACAATCATCCTGTTGACAACCTCTACCTAGCCATCAGTTTGGGGGTGGAATGTTGTGGACTTGGTGAGCTTGGTGTCTAGCATTGACCAGAGGCTGGAGAAAATTGTTCTGAGGAACCTGCTATCCCAATATAATATGATAGACTATGGGATCCCAAAATGCACCCACACTCATTTAAACAAGAGTTTAGCAGTGGCTTCTGCTTTGATATTCTTCTTGCAGGCCACCATGATGTCCATCTTCGAGAATATATCGATGACCACGAAAACACAGTCATTTCCATGCTTAGTAGAAGGTAGGCCCGACATGCAATCCATGGAGATGGATTACCAAGGTCGACTAGGGGTAGGCAGTGGAGTATATAGGCCTTGCTTCTTGATGGTCGGTTTGGAAATGGAACAAGCAGTGAAGGATTTGATGTACTTCCCGACATCATGTGGAAGGTTTGGCCAATAGAAATACTTTTGCAGTACTGTCATTGTATTCTCAAACCCGAAATGCCCAGTGACTCAACTGTAGTGTGCTTCCCATTTCATCTTGCCACGCTCACTTGAATGAACACAAAGGTGTCCTAGGTGACATAACAGTGCATCTTGGAGATGAAATTTTGGAACTTGCGTACCCCCCAAGGGTGCCTTGTACGTGTGGCAAAATTCTGGATTGCTCTTGTAGAGAAGCAACCAATCAGAAGTCTCGTGCCCACAAGAGTTAAGCATGGTGGTTAGCGCGATCGGTGGTCGACTGAGGCAGTCTGCAACATTATTGGTGCTACCCTTCTTGTACTTGATTTTCAAATGAAACTGTTGCAGATATGTGGAACATTTCTGATGGAAATTGTTCTGCAACTTCCCTTGTGTTTTTATGAACTGCGGGGTTTGGTTGTCTATGTGGATGATTGTTTCCTTCCCCAAAATTTAATGCCTCCACTGTCTACAAGCATGCACAATTGAATACATTTCTTTTTCATAAGTGGGATACTTGCGAACTGTGTCAGATAATGTCTCACTGTGATATTCCACTGGATTCCCCTATTGAGTAAGAACTTCCCCAATAGCATAGTCAAAGGAATCTGTCTCGATCTCAAATGGTTGTTGCCAGTCTGGTAATGTGAAAAATGGGGCAGAACAGAGGCAATGTTTCAATTCTACGAATGTCTTCTGTTCACATTCTGACCAAAAGAGTTTTGCTTTCGCTCCTCCCTTGGTGACTTGACTCAAGGGCCAAGTGATATGAGAGAACCCTAACACGAACCTACGGTAGAAATTAACAAGACCCAGAAAGATGTGAAACTTTGTTAGAGTGGTTGTGGCTAGCCAATCTTGAATGACTTAGATCTTGGTTGGATCCACATGCACCCCCCTTTCATCAATAATGTATCCTAGATATTGAACCTGGGTCATGCCAAAAGTGTACTTCTCCAAATTGGCACACAACTTGTGTTGTTGCAGTGTTTGTTGTACTTGTCGGATGTGGTGGAGGTGCTCTTCCCAAGTCTAGCTAAAGCTCAGAATTTCGTCCAAGTATACCACTACAAATGATTTGGTGAATGGCTGCAAGATGTTGTCCATCAACCTCTTGAAGGTTTCGAGTGCATTCATCAACCCGAAAGGCATCACAAGCCATTCGAAAAGACTCTCCTTGGCTTTGAAGGCAATCTTCCACACGTTGAAGGGTTCGATTGGTACCCGGTGATACTCAGACTTCAAGTCGATCTTGCTGAAATATTTTTCCCCTTTGAGTTGGTTCAGAAGGTCATAAATCCATGGGATCAGGTACCTATTCTGGATAGTGATCTTTTTTAGCGCCCGATATTCAATATAGAGTCTCCAAGTCCCATCCTTCTTCTGTACCAACATGATCGGGCTCCCACAGGGCGATGAACTTGGCCAGATGTGACCTTTCTGCAGTAGATCCTGAATCTGCCTCTTGATTTCATCATTCTCTAGAACAGAGCACCAATAAATCGGTCCATTGGGTAGCGACACACCTGGGGTCAGATGAATGGGGTGCTTGACCTAACAATGCATAGGCACCCCTGTGGGTGAGGTGAATATGTCCCCATACTCCTCCACAACCTTGTCCATTTATTGCGTGCAGAGGAGCACTGTCTGGAGGTTGTACCTCTAGTATTTTGTACAACTTATTTCTCAAAGTAACAATAACAGTCCGAGGCCGAGACTCATATACAGCATGTTGATTCCACAAGTATGGTTGGCCTAATAATACATTAGAAACATCTATAGGAGCAATGTCACATAATACCTCATCTGTGAAGGGCTTGATGTTGTATGGAAGGTGGCACTACTGGCTAAAACGGAGATCCCGTCCTTGGTGAAGCCACTCGATGGTGTATGGTTGTGGGTGTCGTGTGGTCGGCAAGCCCAACTGCTTCACGACGTCTGCTGAAATGAGGTTCTTTTGGCTCCAATTTTCGATAATGAACTATAGCAGGGAACCCTTTACCCAAATCTGGGAGTGTAAGAGACGCTGCTCCTCTATATATTTTGTTTCCTCCTTCTAGATCTTCGCAGTGGCAAAAATGGCGTTGGGATCCACATCAATAATTTGTTTCCCTTTGTCGTTCCCCTTGTCAGGTTCTAATTCAGAGTCGAAGCATGCATCTGATTCACAAGCCCACATCTCAGCCACTAGCGACTGCTTGGCCCGACACTCACTTGTGTTGTGAGTGGAGCTCTTATGGAACTCACACCACTTTCCCATGTCCTTCTTTGGCTTCACGGTGTTGTTCTTTGCTTGTGGTTTTTGCAGGTTGTCTTGTGCCGACATGCCTTGGCTTTTTCCTTTGTTCTGCAGTTTGGGGGTACCTTTCCCTTGCTTTTGATTCGTAGATCCAAAGTCTCGCTTCTTCTTTTTGAATTTCTGCTCAATCTAGCAGCATACCTATATGTCGTACCAAGCGAGGAGATGTAGAGGAAATCCATTTCCTCCTGAATGTATCTTTGCCAAAAATTGCGATACTTTAGCACCAAATTTTTCTCTAAATATTTGATACCAAACATTGTGCGCATGGTATGGAACAGATTCGTTAGCGTATGCACATCTTGATCCCTTTGTTGCCGCAACGTGGTCCATTGTATGTACTTGTCCTCATAGCTCCCCACAGGATAGTATTGTTCCTTGATGGCATCTTGGAAAGAATTCTAAGTGGGTACAGTTGAGAACAAAGAGGGTTATGTCTTGCCCTTTTTCTCACAGTAGGTTTCCCACCAGTCCTTAACATGGGGGGTAGCTTTGAGGAGTGCAAAAATAATCTTCTCCCGGTCGAAAAAGTCATGAACCGAGAAATATCCTTCTAATAGATTCGACCATCTACCTATGGAATTTGCATCTCTTTGACCCTAAAATATGGGAATGTCAAAGTTTACTTGTACATTAAAGGGAGTCGTGCCTCCAGAGTGGTTGTTGGATGCCGATGCGCCACCAGTGGGTAGTCATTGAAGGATCTGGGCAAATTTATCCATCATCGCGTTCCTTTTTTTTTCAAGGGCCTCCTCGAGCAATATTTTGATAGGATCTCCTGCTCCCTCATCTTTCTTTTCATCACCCTTGGGCAGCCGTCAGGGTTTGCGAGGTTGATCTTGCAATGGTTCAACCAGATCGAGCCCTAACTCCTTATACCCCGACCTCGTTGGGGACATGCAAAGAAGGATCGAGAAAGAGCATAGCGCTCTAATACCACTGATCTGGATTTATGTAGGAACGCAACAGAATACACTTATAACCATAAATAAAAATATTCAGCAGAAATAACACTTCATTTCATTAATATCAAAGAATTGAAATTTTCTTATAGATAGAATGGCAATAAACTAACTAGGGTGCTGGTAGCTTATCTATGAGAAGATATGTGGTGGCTACAGGCATCTGAGTTGTGTTACAATGAGGCTAAAGGGCCTATTTATGATTTATAAATAATGGAAAACCATAAACATCAAAAACCCTAACCCTAAAGAGATGAAGTGCCAAAACTATGGGCCCCGTTTGGGTAAATTGGTGTTTCAACTTCCCGGGGACATAACTTTGGCATACAATCTCCGTTTGACGTGTACCATACCTCGTTATAAATATCTATCCAAGGAATAAAACTTTAAATGTGAGAAACATGGGTCACATTAGTCAATGGAACCATGTTGCTCCCGATTTTCCCAAAAAATGTCGTTTAGGGCCTCAAAACGGCTCTGAAAGTTCAGGACCCGAAAAACTGCTAAAAATAGTAAGTTGTGCCGAAACTAAAAAATTGAAAGAGTCAGTGATGGGGCCCCAAGTGGAATAGGCGGGTGGCCACCAATATCCACCTAGATCATTCCTCCCCCATTAGCAAGCAATGGTCCCCATTGCATTGATTTCCTCCATGAGATGAGGAAACTTCTGCTGAACTTGGTTCCTGGTGAACCACTTTCCTTGGTGCAGGAGTTGGCCAGCTTTGATAACCCGATACAGTTGGATCTTCTGTTGGCAAGTTTTCTTGATTTTCATGTCCATGATACAATCTATGGTGGCCCATTCCATGCAGTCTGGATTTAACTCTGCTGGTGTGAGTTGTTATTCAATGTCAGAGGTGTCCAGTCGAGGTGGGAAGTAGGGACGAAGGTGGTCCACATTGAATACTGGATGCAGACCAAGGAATGGTGGAATAATAATCTCAAATTCATTGTTCCCTACAACCTTGGTGATGGTGTACGACCCATATCGGAGTGGGCGAAGCTTGCGGTGGGGTCCAGTGAGGCGCTCCTTCTGCAAATGTAGCCACACTTTGTCTCCCACGTGGAAGTTGTGTGGCACCTGATGTTGTTTATGTCGTTGCTTGTATTTAGCATTGGCTCTGTCCAATATTTCATGAACCTGTTGTAGAATGAGCTGAATGCACTCGATGAAGCCGTTCTATTTTTCATCTTTAGATTGGACATGAACTGAATCAGCCTAAGTAGCCGCAAATGGCATGGCTATGTCAATGGGACATAGTGGCTGGAATCCCAAGCCCACCTGAAAGGGGCTGTGGTCAATTGAGCTGTGGATATCCCGCTTATAACTTTGTTGTACATAGGAGAGGCTCTCATCGCATGTGCATGGACGCTTTGAATTATACATGGGCAGAAAGTGTACAATCATCCTGTTGACGACCTCTGTCTGACCATCAATTTGGGGATGGAAAGTTGTGGACTTGGTGAGCTTTGTGTCCAACATTTGCCAGAGGCTAGACCAAAATTTTCCGAGGAATCTGTTATCCCAATCTAATATGATAGACTGTGGGATCCCAAAGTGCACCCACACTCATTAAAAGAAGATTTTAGCAGTGTCTTATGCTTTTATATTCTTCTTGCAGACCACCATGATGGCCATCTTCAAGAATCTGTTGGCGACCACGAAAACACAGACATTTCCATGCTTAGTAGAAGGCAGCCCCGACATGTAATCCATGGAGATGGATTCCCAAGGTTGACTAGGGGTAGGTAGCGGAGTATATAGGCCTTCCTTCTTAATGGTCAGTTTGGCAATGGCGCAAGAAGTGCAGGATCTAATGTACTTCCCAACATCCTATCGAAGGTTTGGCTAATAGAAATACTTTTGCAGTACTGTCACTTTTTTATCGACCCCAAAATACCCAACGACTCGACTATAGTTTTCTTCCCATATCATCTTGGCACGCTCTCTTGAAGGAACACAAAGGTGTCCCAGGTAACATAATAATGCATCTTGGAGGTGAAAATTAGGAACTTTCATAGCCCCCAATAGTGCCTTATATGTGTGGCCGAATTCTGGATTGCTCATGTAGAGAAGCAGGCAATCAGAAGTCTCGTGCCCACAAGCGTTGAGCACGGTGGTTAGCACCACGACCGGTGGTCGACTGAGGCAGTCTCCAACATTATTGGTGCTACCCTTCTTGTACTTGATGTTCAAATGAAATTTTTGTAGATATGTGGACCACTTCTTATGGTGATCACTCTCCAACTTCCCTTGTGTCTGTATGAAGTAAAGGGGTCGACGGTTTGTGTGGATGATTGTTTCCTTCCCCAAAATATAATGCTTTCATTGTCGAAAAGCCTGCACAATGGAATACATTTATTTGTCATAAGAGGGATACTTGCAAACTATGTCGGACAATGTCTCACTGTGATATGCCACTAGATGCCCATATTGAGTAATAACTGCCCCAATAGCATAGTCAGAGGCATCTGTCTCGATCTCAAATGGTTGTTGTAAGTCTGGTAATATGAGCATTGGGGCAGAACTGAGGCGATGTTTCAATTCTACGAATGCCTTCTATTGAGATTCTGACCAAAATAATTTTTCTTTCGCTCCTCCCTTGGTGACTTGACTCAAGGGCCAAGTGATATGAGAGAACCCCAACATGAACCTGCGTTAGAAATTATCAAGACCCAGAAAGCTGCGAAGCTCTATTAGAGTGGTTGGGGCTGGCCAATCCCGAGTGACTTGGATCTTGGTTGGATCCACATGCACCCCCCTTTCATCAATAATGTATCCCAGATATTGAACCTGGGTCATGCCAAAAGTGCACTTCAAAAAATTGGCATAGAACTTGTGTTGTTGCGGCATTTGGAGGACTTGTCGGATGTGGTGGAGGTGCTCTTCCCCAGTCTGGCTAAAGATCAGAATGTCGTCCAAGTACACCACTACAAATGAGTTTGTGAATGGCCACAAGGTGTCATCCATCAACCTCATGAAGGTTGTCAAAGCTGAAAGGAATGACCAACCATTCGAAAATGCCCTCCTTGGATTTGAAGGTAGTCTTCCACACATCAGAGGGTTCAATTGGTACCTGTTGATACCGAGACTTTAGGTTGATCTTGTTGAAATATTTCACCCCTTTGAGTTGGTCCAGAAGGTCATCAATCCGTGGGATCGGGTAACTATTCCAAATAGTGATCTTGTTCAACGCTCGATAGTCAATACAGAGTCTCCAAGTCCCATTCGTCTTTTGTACCAACACAATCGGGCTCCCACAGGGAAATGAAATTGACCAGATGTGACCTTTCTGTAGTAACTCCTGAATCTACCTCTTGATTTCATCGTTCACTAGACCAGATCACTGATAGATCAGTCCATTTGGTAGTAGTGCACCTAGGGTCAGATCAATGGGGTGCTTGACCTGACAATGTAGAGGCACCCCTGTGGGTGAGGTGAAGATGTCCCCGTACTCCTCCATAACCTTGTCCATTTATTTTTGTTGTGAAAATGATCCCTGTCTGGAGGTCGTGGCCATAATATTCTTCTTGCCCTTAGGGAGGATCATCAGGAAAACAAATTTCCTCGATTCATAAATGAGCTTACTGCATTGTTTTGTAGTAACCAAAGAGATAGCGGCAAGTGGTGGTACCTCTGGTATCTTGTACAACTTATTTCCCAAAGTAACAATAAAATCCCATACACAACATGTTTCTTCTACAAGTATGCTTGGCCTAATAATACATCAAAAACATCTAGAGGATCAATGTCACATAATACCTCATCCGTGAAGGGGTTGATGTTGTAGGGAAGGTGGCACTGCTAGCTGACACAAAGATCCCATCCTTGGTGAAGCCACCTGATGGTGTATGGCTGTGGGTGTGGTGTGGTCGGAAAGCCCAACCGCTTCACAAAATCTGCTAAAATGGGGTTCTTTTGGCTCCCATTGTGGACAATGAACTGTAGCGGTGAACCCTTTACCCACATCTGGGAGTGGAAGAGACGCTCCTCCATCTCTGGATCTTCCGGTTCCTCCTTCTGTATCTTCGCAATGGCAACAATGGCGTTGGGCTCCGCATCAATAATATGTTTCCCTTTGTCAGGTTCTGATTTAGAGTGGGAGCATGCATTTGATTCAGACACCCTCATCTCTGCCACTAGGGAATGCTTGGCCTGACACTCACTTGTGTTGTGAGTGGAGCTCTTACGGAACTCACACTACTTTCCCATGTCCTTCTTTGGCTTTGCAGTTTTTTTATTTTCTTGTGGTTTTGGCAGCTTTCCTTTTTCCGCCATGACTTGGATTTGTCCTTTGATCTTCAGTTTGGGGGTACCTTTCAATTGATTTTTATTCACAAATCCAAAGTCTCGCTTCTTCTGTTTGAATTTCTACTCAATCTTGGCAACATACCGATATGTCGTACCAAGCAAGGAGATTTCAAGGAACTCCATTTCCTTCTGAATTTGTCTGTGTAGACAATTGCAATACTTTAGCACCAAATTTTTCTCTGAATATTTGATACCCAAATTTGTACGTAGGGTATGGAACAGATTCATCAACTCATGCACATCTTGATCCCTTTGTTGCCGCAATGTGGTCCATTGTATGTACTTGTCCTCATAGCTCCCCATGGGATAGTATCTTTCCTTGATGGGGTCTCGAAAATAATTCCAAATGGGTACGATTGAGAACAAAAATTGTTCTGTCTCATCCTTTTTCCCACAGTAGGTTTCCCACCAGTCCTTGACATGGGGGGTAGCTTTGAGGAGTGAAAAAATAATCTTCTCCCTGTCGAAAAAGTCATGAACCGAGAAATATCCTTCTAATAGATTCAGCCATCTATCTATGACATCTGCATCTATTTGACCCTCAAATATGAGAATGTCAAATTTTACTTGTACCTTAAAGGGATTCGCGCCTCCAAAGTGGCTGTTGGATGCAAATGCACCGTCAGTGGGCAGTCGTTGAAGGATCTGGGCAAAGATATCCATCATCACGTTCCTTTTTTTTCGGGGGCCTCCTTGAGCAATATTTTGACAGGATATCCTACTCCCTCATCTTTATTTTCATCCCCGATGGGCGATCGTCGGGGTTTGCGAGGCTGATCTTGCAAAGGTTCAACCAGATCGATCCCTAACTCCTTATACCCCGACCTCGTTGGGTACATGCAAAGAAGGATCGAGAAAAAGAAGACCACTATGATACCACTGATCTGGATTTATGCAGGAATGCAACAGAATACACATATAACCATAAATAAAAATATGCAGTGGAAATAACACTTCATTTCATAAATATCAAAGAACCGAAATTTGTTTACAGACAAAATGGAAATAAACTAGCTAGGGCACTGGTAGCTTATCTCTGAGAAGATATGTGGTGCCTACAGGCCTTTGAAATATGTTACAATGAGGCTTAAGGGCCTATTTATTATTTAGAAACAAGGGAAAACCCTAAACATCCAAAACCCTAACCCTAGGAGATGAAGTGCCAAAACAATGGGCCCTGTTTGGGTAAATTGGTGTTTCAACTTCCCGGGGACGTAACTTTGGCATACGATCTCTGTATTACGCGCACCATACCTCGTTAGAAATATCTCTCCAAGGACTACAACTTTCGATGTGAGTAACATCAATCTATGTGACCATGTTGCTCCCATTTTTCCCAAAAAAACGTCGTTTAAGGCCTCAAAACGGCTCCATAAGTTCAAGACCTAAAAAAATTCTAAAAATAGTAAGTTGTGCTGAAACTGAAAAACTGAAAGAGACAATGGTGGGGCCCCAAGTGGAATAGGCGAGTGGCCACCTGAATCATTCCTCCCCCCTTAGGAAGCAATGGTCCCCATTGTGTTGAGTTCCTCCATGAGATGAGGAAACTTCTGTTGAACTTGGTCCCTGGTGAACCACTTTCCTTGGTGAAAGAGTTGGCCAGCTTTGATAACTTGATACAATTGTATCTTCTGTTGGCGAGCGTTCTTGATTTTCATTGCCATGGTATAATCTGTGGTGGCTTGTTCCATGCATTTTGGGTTTAACTATGTTGGTGTGAGTTGTTATGCAATGTCAGAGGTGTCCAGTAGAGGTGGGAAGTAGGGACAAAGGCGGTCCACATTGAATACTAGGTGTAGACCAAGGAATGATGGAATACTGAGCTCGAAGGCATTGTTCCCTACAGCCTTGGTGATGGTGTATGGCCCGTATTGGAGCAGGCGAAGCTTACGGTGGGGTACAGTGAGGCGCTCCCTTTGCAAATGTAGCCACACTTTGTCGCCCACCTGGAAGTTGTGTGGCACCCGATGTTGATCATGTCGTTGCTTGTACTTAGCATATGCTCTGTCCAATATGTCATGAACCTATTGGTGAATGTGCTGAATGCGCTCGATGAATTTGTTCTCTTTGTCAGCTTCATATTGGACATGAGCCGAATCGGCTTGAGTAGCCGTAAATGGAATGGCTAAGTCAATGGGATATAGTGGCTGGAATCCCAAGCCCACCTGAAAGGGGTTGTGGGAAGTTGAGTTGTGGAGAGACTAGTTATAACTATGTTGTACATAGGGGAGGTTCTCATCCCATGTGCGTTGATGCTTTGAATGGTGTATGCGCAGAATGTGTACAATCATCCTGTTGACAACCTTTGTCTAGCCATCAGTTTGGGATGGAAAGTTGTGGACTTGGTGAGCTTGATGTCCAACATTGACCAAAGGCTGGACCAAAATGTGTTGAGGAACCTATTGTCCCGATTTGATATGATAGACTATGGGATCCCAAAGTGCACCCACACTCGTTAAAAGAAGAGTTTAGCAGTGGCTTATGCTTTGATATTCTTCTTGCAGGCTGCCATGATGGCCATCTTCGAGAATCTATCGACAACCACAAAAATGAAGTCATTTCCATGCTTAATAGAAGGCAGTCTCGAAATATAATCCATGGAGATAGATTCCCAAGGTTGACTAGGGGTAGGTAGCGGAGTATATAGGCCTTCCTTCTTGATGGTTAGTTTGGCAAAGGCACAAGAAGTGTAGGATCTGATGTACTTCCCAACATCCTGTTGAAGGTTCGGCCAATAGAAATACTTTTGCAGTATTGCCACTATCTTCTCGACCCCAAAAATGCCCAGCGACTCGACTATAGTGTGCTTCCCATATCATCTTGGCACGCTTGCTTGATGGAACACAAAGGTGTCTCAGGTGACATAACAATGCATCTTGGAGGTGAAATTTTGGAACTTGCGTACCCCCCAAGAGTGCCTTGTATGTGTGGCCGAATTCTGGATTGCTCTTGTAGAGAAGTGGGAAATCAGAAGTCTCGTGCCCACAAGAGTTGAGCATGGTGGTTAGCGCCATGATTGGTGGTCGACTGAGGCAATCTGCAACATTATTGGTGCTATCCTTCTTGTACTTGATTTTCAAATGAAACTATTGTAGATATGTGTACCACTTCTCATGGCGATCATTCTGTAACTTCCCTTGCGTCTGCATGAACTGCAGGGGTCGGTGGTCTATGTGGATGATTGTTTCCTTACCCAAAATTTAATGCTTCCATTGTCGACAAGCCTGCACAACATAATACATTTCTTTTTCATAAGCGAGATACTTGCGAACTATGTCAGACAATGTCTCACTGTGATATGCCACTAGATGCCCCTATTGAGTAAGAACTTCCCCAATAGCATAGTCATATGCTTCTGTCTCAACCTTAAGTGGTTGTTGCAAGTCTATTAATGTGAGCACTGGGGAAAAATAGAGGTGATGTTTCAATTCTATGAATGCCTTCTGTTGAGATTCCAACCAAAAGAATTTTTCTTCTTTTTGTGGTGGATTTGGTGCATAGATGTACGAAATCACACCAGTTTAAGGGGTGTGTTTTACCCCTTGAAACTATTGGTAATAGGCAGAAAGTGGTGGAGTTAAAAAGCATACAATCTAGAGGAAAAAGCATGCAAATGTATACTCAAATTAAACTAAAATTAAAACACAAATATACAGAAGTTATTGAAGAGAGTCAAATGATAATAATGCAAATGGTGGCTCTAGGCCCCTTCTTATTAAATGTTTGAAACGAAGAATAAATTTTACCCACTTTCCAAAGGGCCCCTAGACAATGGTTCTAGGTCCCAATGCAAGGATGTTGTTTTCCAAGCTCACCTTGGTGCAAGCTCCCTCTCTCTCTGCTGTGATGGACTAAGATTATTGGATGGCCAACAATCGAGTCCCCTCTATCTCCAGCTCCGGGTCACACACTACTGGTATTGCTTGGGTAATTCTAGCCAGAATAACAATGTGATCACCCATTCTTCATCTCATGGTGGCTTTATATAGGGGATTTAAAATCCTCCTTCCCTCCCTTGGTACATGGTGGATGGTTACCCAAGGGAGAGGTATGATTCCATTGTGTGCTCCAAATATTCCATTGTGTGCTCACATAGGGTCTAATGAGGCATTGGTGGTTGTCCTTAGGCGGCTTCATGTAAGGAGTAACTTGTCCTTTTCTTTGTGTGGTCCCAGATAGCGACATTTTACCACTTTCAGGAATGCGTGCTTATCGGGCAAAAAGGTGCGCATAAGGCTCTCTTCTCGAAGGATAATGTGCACAAATAGAATTTTATGACTAGTTCAAATTTGATTTTCTCAAAACCTTAGAGATTTTAAATACTTTCTAGATTCCATAATGTCTTCCTGCCCTTTAAATCCTTTGGCTTGACATTAATTTATGTCATCTTCTGTTGTATGATTTTCCAATGTTAACACTTTCGCTCCTCCCTTGGTGACTTGACTCAAGGGTCAAGTGATATGAAAGAACCCCAACACGAACCTACGGTAGAAATTAGCAAGACCCAGAAAGATGTGAAGCTATTTTAGAGCGGTTGGGGATGGCCAATCCCAAATGAATTGGATCTTGGTTGGATCCACATGCACCCCCCTTTCATCAATAATGTATCCCAACTATTCAACCTGGGTCATGCCAAAAGTGCACTTCTCCAAATTGGAACACAACTTGTGTTGCCACAGTGTTTGGAGGACTTGTCGGATATGGTGAAGGTGCTCTTCCCAAGTCTAGATGAAGATAAAAATGTAGTCAAAGTACACCACTACAAATTAGTTTGTGAATGGGCGCAAGATGTCATCCATCAACCTCATGAATTTTGCAGGAGCATCCGTCAACCCAAAAGGCATGACCATCCATTCGAAAAGGCACTCATTGGCTTTGAAGGTAGTCTTCCACACATCGGAGGGTTCGATTGGTACTTGGTGATACCCAGACTTCAAGTCGATCTTGTGATACCCAGACTTCAAGGCCCTCCTTGGATTTGAAGGCAATCTTCCACACATCGGAGGGTTCGATTAGTACCTGGTGTCCCTTTGAGTTGGTCCAGAAGGTCATCAATCCATGGGATCGGGTACCTATTTTGGAAAATAATCTTGTTCAGTGCCTAATAGTTAATACAGAGTCTCCAAGTCCCATCCTTCTTCTTTACCAACACGATCGGGCTCCCATAGGGTGATGAAATTCGCTGGATGTGACCTTTGTGTAGCAGAAACTGAATCTGCCTATTGATTTCATCGTTCCAAAACAAATGCTGATAGATCGGTCCATTAGGTAGCAACACACCTGGGATCAGATCAATGGAGTGCTTGACCTGATAGTGTAGAGGCAACCCTGTGGGTGAGGTGAATATCTCCCCATACTCCTCCACAACCTTGTCCATTTATTGTTGTCATGCGGAGGAGTCCTGTCTGGAGGTCATGGCCACAGTATTCTTCTTGCCTTGGGGGGGGGGGGATCATCAGGAAAACAAATTTTCTGGTTTCAGAAATGAGCTTACTGCATTGTTTTGCAGTAACCAAAGAGATAGCAGCAAGCGGTGGTACCTCTGGTATCCTGTACAGCTTATTTCCCAAAGTAACAATAACAGCCCGAGGTCGGGACTCATACACAACATGTCACTTCCAAAAGTATGGTTGGCCTAATAATATGTCAGAAACATCTAGAGGTTCAATGCCACATAATACCTCATTCGTGAAGGGCTTGATGTTGTAGGGAAGGCAGCACTGTTGGCTGACACAGAGATCTCGTCCTTGGTGAAGCCACCCGATGGTGTATGGTTTTGGGTGTGGTGTGGTCGGCAAGCCCAACCACTTCATGACGTCTACTAAAATGAGGTTCTTTTGGCTCCCATTTTCAACAATGAACTGTAGCAGGGAACCCTTTACCCACATATGGGAGTGGAAGAGACGCTCCTCCTCCTCTGGATCTTCGAGTTCCTCCTTTTGGATCTTCGCAGTGGCAACAGTGGTATTGGGCTCCGCATCAATAATCTGTTTCCCTTTGTCATTCCCCTTGTCAAGTTCTGATTTAGAGTCGGAGCATGCATCTGATTCACAAGCCCTCATCTCGGTCACCAGCGACTGCTTGGCCTGACACTCACTTGTGTTGCGAGTGGAGCTCTTATGGAACTCTCACCACTTTCCCGTGTCCTTATTTGGCTTCGCGGTGTTGTTATTTTCTTGTGGTTTTGGCAGATTGTCTTGTTGACTCCATACCTTGGCTTTTTCCTTTGTTTGGCAGTTTGGGGGTACCTTTCCCTTTCTTTTGATTCACAGATCCAAAGTCTCGCTTCTTCTGTTTTAATTTTTTCTCAATCTTGGCAGCATACTGGTATGTCGTACCAAGCGAGGAGATGTCGAGGAACTAGATTTCCTCCTAAACGTATCTATGCATACAACTATGATACTTTAGCACCAAATGTTTCTCTGAATCTTTGATACCCAACTTTGTGCGCAGGGTATGGAACAGATTCATTAGCTCATGCAAATCTTGATCCCTTTGTTGCTGGAACATGGTCCATTTTATGTACTTGTCTTCATAGCTCCCACGAGATAGTATTATTCCTTGATGGTGTCTCATAAATAATTCCAAGTGGGCATGGCTGAGAATAGATAGGGTTTTGTCTCGTCATTTTTCTCACAGTAGGTTTCCCACCTGTCCTTGACATGGGGGGTAGCTTTGAGGAGTGCAAAAATAATCTTCTCCCGGTCGGAAAAGTCATGAACCGAGAAATATCCTTCTAATATATCCAACCATATATCTATGACATCTGCATCTATTTTACCCTCAAATATGAAAATGTCAAAGTTTACTTGTACCTTAAAGGGAGTCACACCTCTAGATTGGTTGTTGGATGCAGATGCGCCGCAGGTGGGCGGTCGTTGAAGGATCTAGGAAAATTTATCCATCATTGTCTTCCTTTGTATTTCAAGGGCCTCCTCAAGAAATATTTTGATAGGATCTCTTGCTCCCTCATCTTCTTTTCGTCCCCCATGGGCAGTCATCGAGGTTTGCGAGGTTGATCTTGCAAAGGTTCAACCAAATCGAGCCCTAACTCCTTATACCCCGACCTCGTTGGGGACATGCAAAGAAGGATCAAGAAAAAGAAGACCGCTCTAATACTACTGATCCGGATTTATGCAGGAACGAAACAGAATACACATATAACCATAAATAAAAAGATGCAACAGAAATAACACTTATTTTCATTAATATCAAAGAAATGAAATTTTCTTACAGACAGAATGGAAATAAGCTAGCTAGGCCATTGGTAGCTTATCTCTGAGGAGAGATGTGGTGGCTACATGACTCTGAACTGTGTTACAATGAGGCTCGAGGGCCTATTTATTATTTAGAAACAATGGAAAACCCTAAACCTCCAAAAACCTAACCCTAGGAGATGAAGCGCCAAAACTATGGTCCCTGTTTGGGTAAATTGGTGTTTCAACTTCCCGAGGAAATAACTTTGGAAAACGATCTCTATTTTACATGCACCATACCTCGTTAGAAATATCTATCCGAAGACCACAACTTTGGGTGTGAGCATTGGAACAATGTTGCTCCCGGTTTTCCCAAAAAATGTCATTTAGGGCCTCAAAACGGCTCCGGAAGTTCAGGATCCGAAAAACTGCTAAAAATAGTAATTTGTGCCGAAACTGAAAAAATTGAAAGAGACAATGGTGGGTTCCCAAGTGGAATAGGCGGGTGGCCACAAATATCCACTTGGATCATGTTGGAAATATTATCACTGATGGTAAAGGAGCACAAAGGTGCAGCACCAAGACAAGGTAGCAGATCAGAATTAGATGGAATTGTTGCAAAGAAAGAAAGTGAAGTGGCAGAGGCTACAAGAGGTACTATTTACAGGAGGATAAGACTAGACATTTGTGGGGATGAATGTTGGTGGAACAGATCGGAAGGTTCCGCTTGGGTTTACTGTAGTCGAGTTAACATATGCATTGTAAAAGGATAAGGTTGTACCTAAAATGAAGACCGGAACCATAATTGATGATGCAGAGGAACTACATTAAAAATTGGATGTGGAACCATGAGCGAACGACGAAAACAGAACAGTGAAAGTGGTTTTGAAAACCACCAAAGGGTTTTCGCACCGCTTTTGGAGGATAATTGGTTTTAAGTGAGATGGACGCGATACAGTTAGGAGGGCAATGCGTGGCATACTGAAAACGCCTATTTCGCGTAGGTTCAAAAACATTATCCATCGGGCTAGTTGGCACGCGATAACGCGATGATTTATGAATCGGATTTAATAATTCGAGCGCCTTTTGAGGTCCAGTGCTATGCATATTTTGGGGCCAATACATTTTTTTGACGTGTTTTATTTTAAAGAAAAAATTATATAAAGAGCGAAATGATAAAAGGTGTGGGACCAGTGTCACAGAGCAGGACAATGTAAACAAACAGAAAATAGACTAAGGCAGAAGAATTCCAAGTGAGGAGAACGGACAGTCACGATTAGATTGCAACAGCAAAGGCAAGAAATGAATGGATAAGATTCATCACAAGATAAGTAGGGTAGAAATCAATTGGAAGTGCCAGTATTAGCAAGGACCGTAGACCTGGGTAGATCAACGATGACGATCACATCGGCGGAGATCAAAATCGCAAGTCACAAGGTAATTGTTTTAATTTGCGATGCGATGTGATGCGAAGCGATGCAATGCGGTGCGATCACATATTTCATATCGCATAAGATATGAGTTCACACGGTATGGTAAATTATATGCGATAGCCAATATTGCGATGCGACATTATCATCACATATTGCAATCGGGGCAGGAGAAAAATCACACAAACACAATGGTCACAGAAAATGCGAAGTGTGATATGATGATGTGGTGATGACGTGGCAAGGTGACGTGGCAAGATGACATGGAGATGACGTGGACCTAGCCCGCATATCGTAAATCTCAAGATCGAAGGGGTGAAGATCGTAAGAGCAAGTTTGAATTACCGAAATGTGAAATGCGATAAGATTACTGAATGCGATGCAACTTCAAAGAAAAATTCTAAAGGATTTCAAATCCGAAGGTATAAGGGTTCCCTTTGATAAATCGCATCAGGGGTTGGAAGAGCTATGCATAGCAAGAAACACATGGGAACGCCAAAGTGCAAAGTGTGATAAAGAGAACGGACGCAATGTAGATCGAAGTTGAAGCCTAAAATTTTTCAATTCCGAAAGTATGTGATTTTGCCTTTGTAAATCGCATCAGAGAGCAAAGGATCCATATAGCAAAGAACAATGGAAATACCTAAATGCAATAAAAAGTGGACGCGATATTGTTCAAAGGCAAATAGTAATGTATTTCATGTCCAGGCTTAATGTATTCTGCGTTGTTTATGAATAAAATAGTGGAAGCAGAGGTTGACTCAGGTAACAAAAGAAAAGGTTGAACACGATAAGGAAAGGCTCGCATAGTTAAAAGGACCCGATCCCGTGCAGAACAGTGTGATGCAGTTGCGGCTGTGAGTTAAGAGGGAAGGTATAAACACAAAGGCAGTACTCGGGAGTATAAGTGACCCAGCACAAAGAGAAGAGCATGGAACAATGTAGGTAATATATGCAAGAGGCGAAGGCTGTGTAAAACGTAAAGGCATGGGTCAATTCAGAAAAAGACGGTTGTGCAGAACAATTATAAATATAACAGCAGGTAGAGAAGATAAAGGGACAGCAGGCAGAGAAGACAAAATAAACGGAAAATCAAGAGGCTAAAGGGTTGAATTGAAATAGTGTTGTAACTGCAAATGTAAATTCATTAATTATTTTTATTGTATGTGATGCAAAGGCAGGTCTCCGTAGGCATTGGAAAAATTCCATGAGTGTTGTAATGATTATTTCTCATGTAATAACTTGAACTGAAGAATGAGGAATCAAATGGGTGGAAGGCATAGGGTCAGGCCTGTTCACTTCATATTCCCTGTAGAATGCAATAAGTCAGGAGTTATCTGTGTAAGAGATGTAATATTAGTAGAGAGTGAGTGATTAGAGAACTGCAGAATGGATGAGAAAAAAAGAAGAATGTAAGAGAGCTGCAGGAGGTTAGAGAGTGTAAGAAGAAGGAGGAGCAGATAGAGAAGCTGTGAAGATTCAAAGATGATATAAGGCAGATATGAACGCTGGAGGACTGCAGTGAAGAAGGAACATAAAAGAGTTGATATCCAAGTAATCAACATGTGTTTTCATTGTAGTGTGAGGAAGTTGGTGCTTCGATATCAAGTTGTAGCTTAATAGATGTCCAGTTGTAGCTGGCTGAGGTAGGAGCCTCATGTAGGTTGTAGCCTGCAGAAAATAGATGGGAGTTGGAGCTTCCTTCAAAGTTGTAGCTTGCATAAATGAGGTAGGAACCTCCTGTAGGTTGTAGCCTGCATAAAATAGATGGGAGTTGGAGCTTCCTTGCAAGTTGTAGCTTGCATAATTGAGGTAGTGGCCTCCTGTAGGTTGGTGTCTACAAAAATCTGTGGTGAGAGGGAGTTGGAGCTTGCCTTTGCATCACAACAATAATAAGATGTGGTTTTCTCCCTTATGGGTTTCCACTTATATCTATTGTCTATGTATATGATGATTATGTGTAGATATTTTGTATTTAAATCTGCTTAATACTTGCTGCTCACTTAATAAGATTATGGTTTCATTATATAATAAGTTGATCATGAAATGGAGGTGTAAATAATTTTAAAATAAAGTTTTAAAAGTCCATGAATGTGTTAAACTGATTCACCCCCCCTCTCAGTTTAACTAAGGGTCCAATAGATCATTCCTCCCCCCTTAGGAAGCAATGGTCCCCATTGCGTTGAGTTCCTCCATGAGATGAGGAAACTTCTGCTGAACTTGGTCTTTGGTGAACCACTTTCCTTGGTGCAGGAGTTGGCCAACTTTGACAACCCGATACAGTTGGATCTTTTGTTGGCGAGTGTTCTTGATTTACATGTCCATGATACAATCTGTGGTGGCCTATTCCATGCAGTTTGGGTTTAACTTTGTTGGTGTGAGTTGTTATGCAATGTCAGAGGTGTCCAGTAGAGGTGGGAAGTAGGGACAAAGGCGCTCCACATTGAATACTGGGTGCAGACCAAGGAATGGTGGAATACTGAGCTTGAAGGCATTGTTCCCTACAACCTTGGTGATGGTGTATGGCCCCTATCGGAGCGGGTGAAGCTTGCGATGGGGTCCAGTGAGGCGCTCCTTCTCCAAATGTAGCCACACTTTGTCGCCCACCTGAAATTTGTGTGGCACCTGATGTTGATCATGTCATTGCTTGTACTTAGCATTCGCTCTGTCCAATATGTCATGAACCTATCAGTGGATGTGCTAAATGCACTCGATGAAGCTGTTCGCTTTGTCAGCTTTAGATTGGACATGAGCCGAATCAGCCTGAGTAGCCACAAATGGCATGGCTACGTCAATGGGACAAAGTGGCTGGAATCCCAGGCCCACCTGAAAGGGGCTGTGGCCGGTTGAGTTTCAGAGAGCCCGATTATAATTGTGTTGTACATAGGGGATGCTCTCATCCCATGTGCATGGATTCTTTAAATTGTACATGTGCAGAATGTGTACAATCATCCTGTTGATGACCTCTGTCTAGCCATCAGTTTGGGGATGGAAAACTATGGACTTGGTGAGCTTGGTGTCCAACATTGACCAGAGGCTAGACCAAAATGTGTTGAGGAACCTGCTATCTAGATTTGATATGATATATTGTGGGATCCCAAAGTGCACCCACACTCGTTAAAAGAAGATTTTAGTAGTGGCTTCTGCTTTGATATTCTTCTTACAGGCCGCCATGATGGCCATATTTAAGAATCTATCGACGACCACGAAAACACAGTCATTTCCATGCTTAGTAGAAGGCAGACCCGACATGTAATCCATGGAGATGGATTACCAAGGTCAACTAGGGGTAGGTATCAGAGTATATAGGCCTTGCTTCTTGATGGTTGGTTTGGTAATGGTGCAAGCAGTGTGGATCTGATGTACTTCCCGACATCCTGTCGAAGGTTCGGCCAATAGAAATACTTTTGCAGTACCTCCACTGTCTTCTCGAACCCGAAATGCCCAGCGACTCAACTGTAGTGTGCTTCCCATATCATCTTGGCATGCTCACTTGAAGGAACCCAAAGGTGTCCCGGGTGACATAACAGTGCATCTTGGAGGTGAAAATTTGGAACTTGCATACCCCCCAAGAGTGCCTTGTATTCATTATCCTCCTATATTTTACAGTATCACTAGGTGACTATGGATTTTCTACAATCTGCTAAAAAATAGCATTCCTTAACTATCATCTATTTTCAGAAATCTCACTACCTTCATTATCTTTAATTTACCTATCCACTATCTCTCATTCTTTCTCTTTCAAAATACCCTCATTCTACTAAGAATCCATGTTTTGATCATAAAAACCCTCTTCTCACCCTTTTTCCCCACTTAACACCCCATTTTCCCCACTAAACCCCCTCAGCTTCATCATTTTTCCTTATTCCATTAAAACAATGTAAAAAGTCTGTTTTTACATTGTTTTAAATTAAAAATTATACTATTCGAGACCCATACCTTTTTAATGAAACTTTTTTTATGTTAAAAAAACTCGACCCCTATATATTTTAGCCCCCGCTTTAAAAAAAATTGGACCCCTCGCTCCCATATGGCCTTCGCCCCAACCTTAGTAATAAGTGCCTCCGCTTATTATTTTAACCATGGCCCCAATTTATAAAATACCCCCCATCATGTATTAAGCCCTCTGCACCATATTACTCCTGGGCCCCACCCTTTTCGACTTACCCGCCACTCCATTTAACCCTGAGCACCTTTGATCTCCATCCTCCGAATCTAACGGCCCACACACCATGTTTCACATCCAATTGCGCAGGGGTTAAAACTCTCAATCCTCGCGATATCGGTAGCCCTCAAAATAGTGCATGATTTTTATTAATAATTTTTTTTCAAATGTGTAGGTAGCCGAGGTATGAATTGAAAATTTTCATTCTGAATGTCTAAAAATTGTTTAAACAAGTCTTATGGGTGACTATCCAGAGTGTCTTATTTCGTCAAAGGGACCAAGAGTGCTAGATCAAAGCATGAAAATTGATGGATCATGACCATTGATGGTTAGTTAAACACACCAAGCAACAAAGGGCGCTTCAATGCGCAGCAGATAAAGAAAAATAAAGAGATACAATCACAACACGGTTAAAAGGTTAATCAAGGATTAAAGGCAAATGCAGAAATATTAAAAGATAGTCAGTGAAGACAAATCCAAGTTTGAAAGCTAAATCAGGGTTTTAAAGGATAAATCAAAGGTTGATTAACACAAAAGATAGATCTGAATGCTAAAGAAAAACAACAATTACTTCTCATAAACACTTTGGACACCTATAGCCTCATTTCACTTCAATAAAAGTAGCAACAATTATTAAAAAAATCAGAGATATTTTAAAGTAACTCAGAAGTTATTGTAAAGTTAATGAAAATCCATAAAAGTCAAATATATCTCAAAAGTTAACTCAGCAATTAAGTTAGAAGTTATTATTAGAGTGAGTCAGTCACAGATATTTTGCCTTGGGCCTTGCATGGTCTCAAAGGTCAAAAATACATTAACTCTGTAATAAATACAAATATGTTAGACTAGGTTAGGGAAACCTCCTCATTTTGCAGATAAATATTGCATGTATTATTCATTTTTAGTGTTGGTTGGTTAGCTGGTTGACTGCTTGATTAAAGGATTGGCTGCTAGGCTAGATTTGATCAAACTCTGAGTTGCAGAGATTTGTCGCAATGGAATATTGAAATTGTTTTGGACATCAGTAATACGAGCACATTCATAGGATTCTTGAGCTATGTTAATGGTGATTTGATCCTTCTTTGTCAATGTTTCCCTTATTTTTTCCATATTGTCCATTATTTCTCTGATAAAAAAACATAAAATTTAGATTAAGATATGTTGTCTTAGCACCTTAATTTTGTCTGCTTATTTCATTGTTAATATTTTCTTCTGCAAGGTCTGATTATATAATTCAAGGTCGACCTACTCTTTAGTTCCACCTAGCTTGTTGCCTTGAAAATAATCTAGTAGTGTCCAGCCAAAGAATTCTATGGTGTGCACTGTCCTTTGGTTTTTCTTGGAATGTTATTTTTAAGGCCTTCTTTGAAGTTTACTTAGTAGATTCCATCCAAATAAGTCTATGGTTTGCCCTGTCCTTTGGTTTGTCTTAAACTATTTTTGCAAAGGTATTTTTAGTTTGATTAAAGAATTCTTAATTGATATTTAATTATACTGACTGTTATCTTAAATTTTTTCTTTGTCCCAAAGTAATCCTAGGATTGCTGGATTGTTGTCTCAAGGTTTACTTAGTAGAGTTTGGCTAAAGAAGTCTATGGTTTGCCATGTCCTTTAGTTCTTCTTAAACAGTTACCTAAAAGGATCTTCTTGTTGAAATATTATTAAAGGATTCTTAATTTCCCTTTAGTTTTACTGATTTCACAACTTACTTTCATTTCATATTTTATCTAATCTAAAAGATCCACTTGATATAGTTAGCTTGCCCTATGAAAACCTTTTCAGAGTTGATGAACAATTAAATCCTTTTATGACACCATAGCCCAATGGATTAATGCTTCTCATAGTCTATCTATTCAACTGAAACACTCAATAACTTAATCACACAATCAATTAATCAACCAAAAAAAACAAAAAGTCCTAGAACTTCATAACTAGCTTAAAATCAGAAAAACACAAGCATAAGATAAATCATTTACAAACACAAACATAGAGAGAGCCCTCTCTCAGTCTAGGAGGGCTAGGTCCTTGGACTCAAAAGTGGTTTGATGTGGTTCCCTGTTGAGTTTTTCTTGCCAATCTTGCAAATCACGGGGAGCCAACATAGTGGCGACCATACTGGGGAACTGAGCTATTAAATAGTTTAATATTACCTCAAGAACTCAGAAAACCATTTCTAATTTATATTAATCAAGTGTTAGCCAAGAATGGTACTTGGTTACTGATGGTGGACAATAGGCAGCCTCAAAATTATTAAAATTCTTCCACCTGGTGACTCCACTGGTTTTCAGTAGGCCTGCTGACTCCACTGGTTTTCTAAAAACTCCACTGGAAAATTATTGAGAAATATTGATATCATTAAACCTCAAAAGAACCCAGGAAAGAATAATTTTTGGATTAAGTATTCCTTTCACAAATTGGTTTGTTTTTCAAACTATTATAAAACTCTCAACCTCTCTGGATTTTGGGTCTAAATTCTAGCTTCTAGAAGAATATGTACTAGATCCCATCCTAACCCAAACCCTCCTGCAATAGTTGACAATCCTGAAAGAATCCTTAGGAAATATCATATATCTAAAAGTCCAACTGTTTGCAGACCTATCCACAAAGCAATTTCCCTACCTGAAAACCTTAAAGACTTGCAGAATATCCTCTCTGGCTCACCCCTAGAATAAAGCTTGTCTAGGACTAGATCTCAGAGTTGGATCACACAGATAGTTTTAGACCCATCCACCTCACAGCAGAATCATGTTGCACTAACTTCAACCCCCATTCATATACCCATTGTTCACCTTCCTCCATTCAACCCTGTACCTCCTTTTTTCAATCCTTTACTTGTTAACCCTCCTTTTTTTCCCCAACCACAGATCATGGAAACATGGTATGCCCCATTAGTTCTACGATTGCCTTTAGTTGTTCTACCATAGGACTATCCGTCCAAGATTCCCTTATATGATGCAAGTAGTTCTACTACTGCTCAATAACATGTGGATAGAATGAATGACTATTTTGACAGACAAGAAATAGATGATGAAACTGTTAAACTCAAAATGTTTTCTCAAAGCTTAGGGGGAGAGGCAAGAAAATGGTTTAGAGGTCTAACCCCTAATAGCATAAATGACCTCACTAATTTTCATCAACTATTCTTAAGCAAATGGGAAGTCAAGAAGAACCCTCTCCAAATCTTATCAGAGTATGAAAACATTAAGAGAAACGTTGGAGAGGGTATCCAAGAATACTACACTAGGTTCAGTAGTGTATATAATGCCCTCCCTACACACATGAAACCTCCAGAAGGTCTAGCTCTAATGAAATTTCCAGATGGTTTTGACCCATAAATGGCCTACCAATTAAGGGAGAGAAAACCCCTTACATTAGAAGACATGCAGAGGGGTGCAGTAAGTGTAGAAACCAATTTGATTGCCAAAAGAGCTAGAATGAAAAATGAAAAAAGAGTCACATATAGGGAAGAAATTGTAGCCTCCACATTTGATACAAAGATTGATAACCTAGTTAAAACCATGTAAATGATGATGGAGAGGATGAATGTGAAAGAGAGAGCTTACCCCAGAAAAAACCAAGTAGCTCCTAAAAAAAAGAGTCAAAACCAGAACTAAAACCAAAACTTTAGGAGAAATCTCCCTCAAATAAGACAGAGAGGTCTTAATCAGAAAATCAGGCCTCCCTTCCAAGAAAACTATGTTGATGATAATGAAGGGGTGATTGAAGAAACAAAGGAAAGTCACATCAATCTAATGGGATTCAATAATGAGGATACTGTTTTCCTCACTAAGGAAGAGCAAGGCATGTTTTCCCCAACTCAATTTGAAGAAGAAAGCCTAGAATTTGAACACTATAAACAAGGCTTCAAAAATGCCATCATGGAAGTACATAGACAGTATGACCTCGAAAGCAATAAAACCCAAGATACTCCCAAGAGAAAGAACTCTGAAATTTCTGCTAGGAAGATCCTTGAAAATATTCCTAAAAACACAACAGAAAACCCAAACATAGTGGCTGAAAGTTCTGATAAAAGTAAAAACAAAAACAACCAACATGGTGGTGACCAAAGCAGCACTAGCAATCCAGCTAGTAGCCCTAACAAAATTGTTTTAACTGAGACTCCCAATAAAAATCAGCAAGCTGAAATTGTTGTAAAAACAGTGTCTGATAAAACTAATTTGAACCTTTCAAAAACACAGACACCTTTTAGTATTGAGAATGAAATTGCTAAGATAAAAATCTCCATACCTCTTACTGAATTAGTGACTCAAGATTTATATAGATACCAAGTTTTGAAAGCTTTAAACATAGGTGAAAATGTTGATTTTGTAAATTTAAATGATGACAAACCTCAACTTCTATTTGGACTAAAAGTAGAAGGTAAATTTCAAGAAGGAGGTGTTCCTCCATTTTATGTTAATTTGAACATCCATGATAAAATCTTCCACAATCCCATGTTATATTCAAGAGCTTCACATAACCTCATGCCAAAAGTAGTAATGGAAAGACTAGGCCTTGAGATAACTAGAGCATACAAAGATTTATACTCTTTTGATTCCAGTAGAGTTAAATGTCTAGGCCTAATCAAATATCTTTGTGTTAATCTAGCACAAATACTAGCCAAAAGCCTAGTAATGGATATTGTAGTGGCTGGCATTCCTCCCAAATATGGAATGCTCCTATCAAGATCATGGGGAGCTAAACTCCAAGGCACCCTCCAAATGGATATGACCTATGCTACCATTCCTGTTTTCAGTCAACCAAGAATACTATATAGGGAAACTCACATGAAATACATGGTCAGCAGTCAAGAAGAGCCAGATAACTCCCCTATTTATTCTATTCACACAAAACTTGATTCATTTATCCTTTACAATGGTGAGAACATTAATGAACAAGTGGCAGAAAATGAGAAAACAAAAGAAAAAGAGGAGGAACAATCAGAACAGTTATCCCAAATAGAAAATGAACAACATAATGGAAAACATAGTTGAAGCCCCAATGACCAATGTAATGATAAATCTAAAATTGAACCCCTTTGGAGTATGAGCTTTGATGGTTCTTGTGGTAATATTGGTTTAGGAGAAGGTGTTTGGGTACATAACACTGAAAATAATCATGCAGAAGGACATTCGTATAAGCTAAATTTCCAATGTACAAATACCATAGAAGAATATGAAGCACTCTTCTTAGGGCTACAATTACTCAAGAAAATAGGATCCAAGAAGATTTCTATTCATGGGGATTCAGAGCTAGTCATTAGGCTGATTAAGGGAGAATATGAAACTAAACATCCTAGATTAAGAGCATATATGAATGATACCATTGATCTATTAAAAACATTCAAAGAATATGATCTTACCTTTGTCCCAAGAAATCAAAACATCCTTGCCAACGGTTTAGCTATTGCATCTAGTACTTGTCAAAAACCTTATCATAACAAAAAATACACAGTACAAGTCAAATATAGACCAACAGTCCTTGATAACATAAAATATTGGCAAGTTTTTGAAGGTGAGAAACAAGTTAAATATTTCCTGCAGTCCAGAAATGGGTTTGAAATGCCAAATTCAGACTCAGATCATGAGGAAGACTGCTCTAGTGAGGAACAAGCATACAAATAAGAGCCTCTTGATTATGCTGATATGAATCTGTTAACAAAAGATGACCCACTTAAGACAGAACTGTGTGCAGACTGAGAAAAATAAGACTTTAAAGTGTTGTAGTCCAGAGATGATACTTTTCCAAAGGGACTGGTTCCTCTAGAGGGACTTTTTGACTTCAATGATGTTTCTAAAAGTCCAAAGATGGAATCTACATAAGCAGAGGTATAAGAATGCAATATAGGCAATGAGAAAAAGCCCAAAATGATAAAACTGTCTAAAACACTTCCATCTCATATAAGACAGAAATGCATTGAGATTTTCATAGAATTTATTGATGTGTTTGCTTGGAGCTATGAAGACTTGAAATCCTATGACACTGAGATCATCCAGCATAACATCCCTCTCAAAGAAAACCAGAAGCCCTTTAAATAGAGATTACATAGAATAAACCCTGTACAACTGCCACTAGTTGAGAAAGAAATAAAGAAAATGTATGATGTTGGAATAATAGTCCCTCTCAAATACTCAGAATGGGTTTCAAATCTTGTGTCAGTGAGAAAGAAAACAGGGAAAATTAGGCTATGCATAGACTTCAGAAATTTAAACAAATCCTCCTTGAAGGAAAACTACCCTTTACCAAAATTGGATCACATATTACAAAGGGTAGTAGGCTCCAAAATAATATCTCTGTTAGATGGATTTTCAGGGTACAATTAGGTGCTAGTACACCCAAATGATCAACACAAGACAAATTTCACAACACCCTAGGGCACCTTCATGTATGTTAAAATGCCTTTTGGGTTAACGAATGTTGGAGCTACTTTCCAAAGAGCAATGGAAATTTCTTTCTCAGAAGAAATAGGATACTTCATTGTGATATACCTTGATGGCATCACGGTCTATTCAAAAACTGATGAAGAACACCTAGCTCACTAAAGAAATATCTTTGAAAAATGCAGAAAATATGGTTTATCTTTGAATCCCAAGAAAACTTTGTTTGGCCTTCAAGAAGGGAAACTTTTACACCACATCATATCTGAAGAAGGGATCAAGATTGACCCAAAAAGGATTGAAGAAATATTGCAAATCAGTCATCCAAGAAACATCAAAGAGCTGCAATATTTCATTGGAAAGATAAATTTCTTAAGGAGGTTCATACCAAACCTTGCAGAACTCCTTAGAAACATCACTAATATGTTGAAAAGAGAAATAGGAGTCAAATGGACCATAGAAGCAAAGTAATCGTTTGATTTGGTAAAGCAAGCACTTACACAAACACTAATTCTAATCAGCTTTGATTTTACCAAAGATTTCTTCATATTTTCCTTTGCATTAGAACACACAGTTGTTGTTGTCCTACTGCAGAAAAATATAAAAGGACAAGAGCATCCCATATAATTTTTCAGCAAGGCATTAGGGGATGCACCTCTTAAATATAACAGAATGGAAAAACAGGCTTTTTCCTTAATCAAAGCATTCAAGGATTTCAGATTTTACATTCTGCACTCACACATTATAGCATTTGTGCCTCACACAGTGGTAAAAGACATACTCACACATGATCCTGATGGAAAAAGAGGTAAGTGGATTGTTGTCATCTTAGAGTATGATCTAGAAATCAGGCCCACTAAGCTAATAAAATGGCAAGGACTGGCTAAACTCATGGCTGAAACAAATTTTCAAGCACTAGACATTAATATTATTAATGCATTAGATGAACAAGAGGAGTTGGCAACTCCACCTATTGAGGAAGCATTTTTAACTCATCTTGGTATGTTGATATATTATATGTGCTTTTTAATCTAAATGTTCCTCCTGGTTTGTCCAAAACAAAGGCCAGATTCTTGAAGTTAAAGGTTGTAAATTTATGCATTCTAGACAAAGTTTTATATTTGAAAAATGTTGGTGGTATATTGCTTAAATGTTTGCCTGAAGAAGATGCAGATAGGATCATGCATGACTTTCATGAAGGAGAATGTGGAGGCCACCTCTATTGGAAAACCACTGTCAGTAAAATCCTTAGAGCTGGTTACTATTGTCCCACCCTCTTTCAAGACATCCATAAAGGGTGATTTCCTATCATAAATGCCAAATCTTTGAGGGTAAAAGAAAATTGTTGCCTTTGCCATTACAGCCTATCTCGGTTGAAGCTCCTTTTCAACAATGCGTCCTAGATTTCATTGGAGAAATCCACCCTGCCTGCTTTGCCCAACACAAATGGATCCTTACTGCAACTGACTATTTCACTAAGTGGATAGAAGCCATTCCTTCCAGAACTGCCACAGACTCAGTAATTATCAAATTCCTTGAAAACCACATTTTATCTAGATTTGGTTTTCCTAGAAAAATAATTAGTGATAATCCTGCTTCCTTTAGATCCAAGAAAATGGTGGAATTTTTCCACAAATATCAGATTACATTGGGACATTCAACAACTTATTACCCTCAAGGTAATGGGTTGGCTGAATCCTCAAAAAAAAATTTGGTGAACATCATTAAAAAGTTGTTGGAAGAGAATAAGAAGTCATGGCACAACAAAATAGTACATGCACTATGGGTAGATAAATAAACAAATAAAAAATCAATAGGTATGTCTCCCTATCATTTAGTGTATGGAGCAGATGCAGTCTTCCCAACAAGCTTGGGAGTTCCAGTGATGAAGCTCATTCAAGAAGTACAGTCTAAATAAAATAATATGCAAAGAAGAATAAACCAGACTGTCCAGCTGTAGCAAACTAGAGAGGAATTATACAATAGAACACAACAAGTGCAGAAAAACATCAAGAAGATTTTTTACAAAGGGACCAAGGAAAATGATTTCAGCATTGGAGACAAAGTGTCAAAGTGGGATTCAAGAAGAGAGGACAAAGGCAAGCATGGAAAATTTGACAGTCTATGGAAAGTTCCATACATCATCCATTCTGCAAGAGGTAGCAATGAATTTTTCCTACAAGAGATGGATGGAACATAATTATTTGGAGGTCCTGTCAATGGCAGGATGCTCAAGAATTATTTCAATTTAAAGCTTTATTCATTATATATAACATTTTCCAGATAAAAAACTCAGAAAAATAAACACAAAAAGAAAGAAAAGAATAAAAGAGGGCAGTTAAAAAGAAAAGGTAAAGCCCCATACCAAAAAAAATGTTTCTAGAAGTGTGCAAGTCCAAATTCCACTACTTTGAAAAGGATCTTGTTCAATCATACAGCCTAATCATGATTGAGAAATTTTGAATTTCTGCTGATAGGATAATAAACGAAGATTTTCCAAACTGTGTAAACTTGGCTTATCAGTAGCTTAGATGGGAAAAGACATTGGTTCCAAAGTTCAAATTTGAACCAAACAGAAAAGAAAGGGATGAATGAAAAATTCCAGATTATAGCCCTCAGTTGTTTTACTTTTTGCAAAAATAAAAACTGTGTGCATCTTGTTCAAAACGCCACAATTCATGACAATCAAACTACTTAATCTTGATTTGGTCATGCTTTCAATTTCATGTTGATAGATTAGAGAATGAAAATCTGTCAAACTATTTCATATTGACAGATAAGTAGATTAGGTAGAGAATAAAAGAGCTCACCAGTCTAATATGAGCCTTTGGATGATATAAGGGTAGAAATAGATAGTTTTTTGCTTTCAAAAGAAAAATTGATGTCAAGGGTTTTCCAATCTAAATGCATGCAAATGAAGGGAAAATGCTAGAATATAATGATGGTTAGGTAGAATTGAGTTGCAACAAACATGATTTTTAAGATTTGAAGGTCACAGTCACAAAGAACAGTAGCAGATTAGCAATTGTAGAATAAAAAATCTGCCAAGTGTAAACAAGGCACTGATCTACAAATTCCAGAGATCTAAAATCTGAGGTTCTTGACACCTCCTAAAGGAGTTTCCCTCTCCATCTGGAGCCACTGTTACCCTCCTATATTTTACAATATCACTAGGTGACTATGGATTTTCTACAATCTGCTGAAAAATAGCATTCCTTGACTATCAGCTATTTTCAGAAATCTCACTGCCTTCATTATCTTTATTTTACCAATCCACTATCTCTCATTTTGCCTCTTTCAAAATACCCTCATGCTACTGAGAATCCATGTTTTGATCCTAAAAACCCTCTTCTCACCCTTTTTCCCCACCTAACACCCCATTTTCCCCACTAAACCCCCTCACCTTCATCATTTTCCCTTATTACATTAAAACAATGTAAAAAGTCATTTTTTACATTGCTTTTAATTAAAAATTATACTATTCGGGACCCATGCCTTTTTAATAAAACTTTGTTTATGTTAAAAAGACCTGACCCATATATATTTTAGTCCCCTCTTTAAAAAAAACTAGACCCCCCGCTCCCATAATAAGTGCCTCCGCTTATTATTTTAACCCTAGCCCCACTTTATAAAAGATCCCCCATCATGTATTAAGCCCTCCACACCATATTACTCCTGGGCCCCACCCTTTTCAACTTACCTGCCACTCCATTTAACCCCGACCACCATTGATCTCCATCCTCCCGATCCAACAACCCACACACCATGTCACACATCTAACTACGTGGGGGTTAAAACTCTAAAACCTTGCGATATCGGTAGTATTATCACTTGTAACTCTTGCCACAAGACATCTCCTCAATGGTATCGCACCCCCCTCCGCCAAAACCATTTACCGCCCCCACTCCATGCGATAAACCACCTTTCGCCCTCACGTGAAAGCCCAAAACCGGCGACTCCGTTCAAAACATTTCAAAGGACTGTGCTTTTGCGATAATCCCCATCTGCCTGTTAAACCCCTGCAACACGTCCAAGAAGCTCGAAAGTTCATAAACCCACAGCGCAATATTTTTATTAATAAATTGTTTTCAAATGTGCAGGAAACTGAGGTATGAATGCAAAAATTGCATTCTAAAGATCCAAAAATTGTTTAAGCAAGTCTTATGGGTGATGATCCAGAGTGTCTTGTTTCGTCAAAAGGACCAAGAGCACCAGATAAAATCATGAACATTGATGGATCATGACCATTGATGGTCAGTTAAACACACCAAAGCAACAAAGGGTGCTTCAATGTGCAACAGATAAAGACAAATAAAGAGATACAGTCATGACACGGTTAAAGGGTTAATCAAGGGTTAAAGGAAAATGTAGAAAGATTAAAAGATAGACAGTGAAGACAAATCCAAGTTTGAAAGCTAAATCAGGGTTTTAAAGGATAAATCAAAGGCAAATTAACAAAGAAGAAAGATCTGAATGCTAAATCAAAACAACAATTACTGCTCATAAACACTTTAGACACCTACAACCTCATTTCACTTCAATAAAAGAAGCAACAGTTATTAAAAAAGCCAGATACATTTTAAATTAACTCAAGAGTTATTGTAAAGTTAATGAAAAGCCATAAAAGTCAAATATATCCCAAAATTTAGCTCAACAGTTAAGTTAGAAGTTATTATTATAGTGATTCAGTCATAGATATTTTGCCTTAGGCCTTGCATGGTCTCAAAGGTCAAAAATACATTAACTCTGTAATAAATACAAATTTTTCAACCTAGGTTAGGGAAACCTCCTCATTTTGCAGATAAATACTGCATGTATTATTCATTTTTAGTGTTGGTTGGTTGGCTGGTTGACTCCTTGATTAAAGGATTGGCTGCTAGGCTAGATTTGATCAAACTCTGAGTTGGAGAGATTTGTTGCACTGGAATATTGTAACTGTTTTGGACATCGGTAATACAAGCACGTTCACAGGATTCTTGAGCTATGCTAATGGTGATGTGATCCTTCTTTGTCAATGTTTCCCTTTTGTTTTCCATATTGTCCATTATTTCTTTGATAAAATAACAGAAAATTTAGATTAAGATATGTTGTCCTGGCACCTTAATTTTTTCTTCTTCTTTCATCATTAATGTTTTCTTATGCAAGGTCTAATTACAGAATTCAAGGTTGTCCGCTCTTTAGTTCCACCTAGCTTGTTTCCTTGAAAATGATTCAGTAGAGTCCAGCCAAAGAAGTCTATGGTTTTCCCTGTCCTTTAGTTTGTCTTAAACTATTGCTGCAAAGGTATTTTTAGTTTGATTAAAGAATTATTAATTGCTCTTTAATTGTACTGACTGTTATCTTAAATGTTTTCTTTCTCTGAAAGTAATACTAGGATTGTTGGATTTTTGTCTCAAGGTTTACTTAGTAGAGTTTGGCCAAAGAAGTCTATGGTTTTCCATGTCCTTTGGTTCTTCTTAAACAGTTACCTAAAAATATTTTCTTGTTGAAATATGATTAAAGGATTCTTAATTTCCCTTTTGTTTTACTAATTTCACAACTTATTGTCATTTCATATTTCATATAATCTAAAAGATCCACTTGATATAGTCAGCATGCCCTTTGAAAACTGTTGCAGAGTTGATGAACTATTAGATCCTTTTATAACTCCATAGCCCAATGGATTAATGCTTCTCATAGTATATCTATTCAAATGAAACACTCAATCACTTAATCACACAATCAATTAATCAACCAAACAAAACAAACAGTCCTAAAACATCATAACTAGCCTAAAATCATAAAAACACAAGCATAAATATAAATCATTTACAAACACAAACATAGAGAGAGCCCTATCTGAGTTCAGGAAGGCTAGGAACTTGGACTCCAAAGTGGTTTGATGTGGTTCCCTGTAGAGTTTTTCTTTCCAATCTTTCAAATCACGGAGAGCCAATAGTATGTGTGGCTGAATTTTGGATCGCTCTTGTAGAGAAGTGCCCAATCAGAATTCTTGTTCCCACAAGAGTTGCACAAAGTGGTTAGCACCACAATCAGTGGTTGACTGAGGCAGTATGCAACATTATTGGTGCTACCCTTCTTGTACTTGATGTTCAAATGAAATTGTTGCAGGTATGTGGACCACTTCTGATGGCAATCGTTCTACAACGTCCCTTGTGTCTATATGAGCTGCAGGGGTCAGTGGTCTGTGTGGATGATTGTTTCCTTCCCCAAAATGTAATGCTTCCATTGTTGACAAGTCTGCACAATGGAACACATTTCTTTTTCATAAGTGGGATACTTGCGAACTATGTCGGACAATGTTTCACTGTGCTATGCCATTGGATGCCCCTGTTGAGTAATAACTGCCGCAATAGCATAGTCAGAGGCATCTGTCTTGATCTCAAATGGTTGTTGAAAGTCTGGTAATGTGAGCACTCGGGCAGAACAGAGGAGATGTTTCAGTTCTACAAATGCCTTCTATTGAGATTCCAACCAAAATAATTTTTCTTTTTCTTCTCCCTTGGTGACTTGACTCAAGGGCCAAGTGATATGATAGAACCCCAACACGAACCTGTGATAGAAATTAGCAAGACCCATAAAGTTGTGAAGCTTTGTTAGAGTGGTTAGGGTTGGCCAACCCCGAATGACTTGGATCTTGGTTGGATCCACATGCACCCCCCTTTCATCAATAATGTATCCCAGATATTGAACCTGGGTCATGCCAAAAGTGCACTTCTCTGAATTGGCACACAACTTGTGTTGTCGGAGTGTTTGGAGGACTTTTTGGATGTAGTGAAGGTGCTCTTCCCAAGTTTGGCTAAAGATCAGAATGTCATCCAAGTACACCACTACAAATGAGTTGGTGAATGGACACAAGATGTCTTCCATCAACCTCATGAAGGTTGCGGGAGCATTCGTCAACCCGAAAGGCATGACCAGCCATTCGAAAGGGCCCTCCTCGGCTTTGAAGGCAATCTTCCAAACATTGCATGGTTCGATTGGTACCTGGTGATACCTAGACTTCAAGTCGATCTTGCTGAAATATTTCACCCCTTTGAGTTGGTCCAAAAGGTCATCAATCTGTGGGAACAGGTACATATTCTAGACAGTGATCTTATTCAGTGCCTGATAGTCAATACAGAGTCTCCAAGTCCCATCCTTCTTCTATACCAACATGATCGGGCTCCCACAGGGCGATGAACTTGGCCGAATGTGACCTTTCTGCAGTAGCTCCTAAATCTACCTCTTGATTTCATCATTCTCCAGAATAGAGCACTGATAGATAGGTCCATTGGGTAGCGGCACACCTATGGTCAGATCAATGGGGTGCTTGACCTGAGAGTGCAGAGGCACCCCTGTGGGTGAGGTGAAGATGTCCCCGTACTCCTCCATAACCTTTTCCATTTGTTGTTGTCGTGCAGAGGAGCCCTCCTCCTCCTCTGAATATTCCGGTTCCTCCTTCTGGATCTTCATAGTGGCAATAGTGGTGTTTGGATCTGCATCAATAATCTGTTTCCCTTTGTCATTCCCCTTGTCAGTTTCTGATTCAGAGTCGGAGCATGCATATGATTCACAAGCCCTCATCTCAGCCACCAGCGACTGCTTGGCCCGACACTCACTTCTATTACGAGTGGAGCTCTTATGAAACTCACACCACTTTCCCATGTCTTGCTTTGGCTTCGTAGTGTTGTTATTTAATTTTGGTCTTTGGAGGTTTTCTTGTGCCGCCATGCCTTGGCTTTGTCCTTTTTTCTGTGGTTTGGGGTACCTTTCCCTTGCTTTTGATTCACATATCCAAAGTCTCGCTTCTTCTGTTTTAATTTCTTCTCAATCTTGGCAGCATACCGGTATGTCGCACCAAGAAAGGAGATGTCAAGGAACTCCATTTCCTCCTGAATGTATCTGTGCAGAAAAATGCAATACTTTAGCACCAAATTTTTGTCTGAATCTTTGATACCCAACTTTGTGTGCAGGGTATGGAACAGATTCGTCACCTCATGCACATCTTTATCCCTTTGTTGTCGCAACGTGGTCAATTGTATGTACTTGTCCTCATAGCTCCCCATGGGATACTATTGTCCCTTGATGGCATCTCAGAAATAATTCCAAGTGGGTACAACTGAGAACAGAGAGGGTTCTATCTCATCCTTTTTCTCACAGTAGGTTTCCCACCAATCCTTGACATGGGGGGTGGCTTTGAGGAGTACAAAAATAATCTTCTCCCGTTTAGAAAAGT
The DNA here is from genome assembly GCA_034641835.2 of Pinus albicaulis. NCBI lineage: Eukaryota > Viridiplantae > Streptophyta > Pinopsida > Pinales > Pinaceae > Pinus > Pinus albicaulis. The sequence continues at coordinate 735,474,164 of CM076570.1, read as the reverse complement.
CATGAACCGAGAAATATCCTTCTAATAGATTCAACCATATATCTATGGCATCTGCATCTATTTGACCCTCAAATATGGGAATGTAAAATTTTACTTGTACGTTAAAGGGAGTCATGCCTCCAGAGTGGTTGTTGGATGCAGATGCGCCGCCGATGGGTAGTCGTTGAAGGATTTGGGAAAATTTATCCATCATCGCGTTCCCTTGTTTTTCGAGGGCCTCCTTGAGCAATATTTTGGTAGGATCTCCTGCTCCCTCATCTTTATTTTTTTCCCCCATGTGCAGCTGTCGGGGTTTGCGAGGCTGATCTTGCAAAGGTTCAACCAGATCGAGCCCTAACTCCTTATACCCCGACCTCATTGGGGACATGCAAAGAAAGATCGAGAGAAAGGAGACCGCTTTGATACCACTGATCTAGATTTATGCAGGAACGCAACAGAATACACATATAACCATAAATAAAAATATGCAGCAGAAATAACACTTCATTTCATTAATATCAAAGAACTGAAATTTGCTTACAGACATAATGGAAATAAACTAGCTAAGGCACTGGTAGCTTATCTCTGAGAAGAGATGTGGTGGCTATAGGCCTCTAAACTGTGTGACAATGAAGCTCAAGGGCCTATTATTATTTAGAAACAATGGAAACCCCTAAACATCCAAAACCATAACCCTAGGAGATGAAGCGCCAAAACTATGGGCCCCGTTTGGGTAAATTGGTGTTTCAACTTCTCGAGGACGTAACTTTGGCATATGATCTTCGTTTGACACGCACCATACCTCGTTGGAAAGATCTATCTGAGGAATACAACTTTTGGTGTGACCAAATTCGGTCCATTGACTCATGTTGCTCCCAATTTTCCCAAAAAACATCTTTTAGGGCCTCAAAACGGCTCCGGAAGTTCAGGACCCGAAAAACTGCTAAAGTAGTAAGTTGTGCTGATATTGAAAATTTGAAAAAGACAATGGTGGGGTCCCAAGTGGAATAGGCGGGTGGCCCCCAATATCCTCCTGGATTATTCCTCCCCCCTTAGGAAGCAATGGTCCCCATTACGTTGAGTTCCTCCATGAGATGAGGAAACTTCTCCTGAACTTGGTCCCTCATGAACCACTTTCCTTGGTGCAGGAATTGGCCAGCTTTGACAACCCGATACAGTTGGATCTTTTTTTGGTGAATGTTCTTGATTTGCATGTCCATGATATAATCTGTGGTGGCCTGTTCCATGCAGTCTAGGTTTAACTCTATTGGTGTCAATTGTTATGCAATATCAGAGATGTCCAATAGAGGCGGGAAGTACGGATGAAGGCGGTCCACATTGAATATTGGGTGCAAACCAAGGAATGGTGGAATACTAAGCTCAAAGGCATTGTTCCCTACAGCCTTGGTGATGGTGTACGACCCGTATCAGAGTGGGAGAAGTTTTCGGTGGTGTCCAGTGAGGCACTCCTTTAGAAAATGTAGCCACACATTTTCGCCCACCTGGAAGTTGTGTGGCACCCGATGTTGATCATGGCATTGCTTGTACTTAGCATTGGCTCTATCCAATATGTCATGAACCTGTTGGCGGATGTGTTGAATGTGCTCGATGAAGTTTTTTTCTTTTTCAGATTCAGATTGGACATGATTCGAATCTGCCTGAGTAGCCGCAAATGGAATGGCTATGTCAATGGGAGATAGTGGTTGGAATGCTAAGCCCGCCTGAAAGGGGCTATGGTCGGTTGAGCTATGGAGAGCCCGGTTATAATTGTGTTGTGCATAGGGGAGGATATCATCCCATGTGCGTGGATGCTTTGAATTGTACATGCGCAGAATGTGTATAATCATCCTATTGACGACCTCTGTTTGGCCATCAGTTTGGGGATGGAAATTTGTGGACTTGGTGAGCTTGGTTTCCAGCATTGACCAGAGGCTGGACCAAAATGTGTTGAAGAACCTGCTATCTCGATCTGATAAGATAGACTATGGGATCCCAAAGTGCACCCACACTCATTAAAAGAAGATTTTAGCAGTGGCTTCTATTTTGATATTCTTCTTACATGCCGCCATGATGGCCATCTTCGAGAATCTATCGACGACCATGAAAACATAGTCGTTTCCATGTTTGGTATAAGGCAGGCCCGACATGTAATCCATGGATATGTATTCCCAAGGTCGAATAGGGGTAGGTATCAAAGTATATAAGCCTTGCTTCTTGATGGTCAGTTTGGTAATGGCGCAAGAAGTGCAGGATCTGATGTACTTCAAAGGTTCGGCCAATAGAAATACTTTTGCAGTACTGCCACTGTCTTCTCGACCTTGAAATGCCCAGCGACTCGACTGTAGTGTGATTCCCATATCATCTAGGCACACTCTCTTGAAGGAACACAAAGGTGTCCCTAGTGACATAACAGTTCATCTTGGAGGTGAAAATTTGGAACTTGCATACCCCTCAAGAGTGCCTTGTATGGTTTATCCTCCTATACTTTACAGTATCACTAGGTGACTATGGATTTTCTACAAACTGCTGAAAAATAAAATTCCTTGATTATCAACTATTTTAAAAAATCTCACTGTCTTCATTGTCTTTATTTTACCTATATCCACTATCTCTCATTTTTCCTCTTTCAAAATACCCTGATGCTACTGAAAATCCATGTTTTGATCCTAAAAACCCTCTTCTCACCCTTTTTCCCCACCTAACACCCCATTTTCCCCACTAAACCCCCTCACCTTCATCATTTTCCCTTATTCCATTAAAAAAATGTAGAAAATCCTTTTTTACATTGTTTTAAATTAAAAATTATACTATTCAGGACCCATATATTTTTAATAAAACTTTTTTTATGTTAAAAGGACCCGATCCCTATATATTTTAGCCCCCACTTTAAAAACAACTGCACCCCCCGCTCCCATATGGCCTTCGCCCCAACCTTAGTAATTAGCACGTCCTCTTATCATTTTAACCCTGGCCCAACTTTATAAAAGACCCCCCATCATGTATTAAGCCCTCCGTACCTTTAATATTCCAAAAATTTAGCCTTCACCTAAATGGAGTATTATAGTTTTTTTCATCACTAGGTAGGTGAATAAATGGGTGGAGAGGCCCATAAATCTCCTTAGCAGCAATAAAAACACTTCAAGTGTGAAAGGAGACCTTCTAAGCAGCTAAATAAAGCACCTTTGAGTATGAACATGGGTTGGATCATGTTGAACAGGTAAACTTTGACCAAGTCAACAACGTTGTTATGAAGGAGTGGACATTAAATGAGGAATAACGCAGTATTGGAGGGAGATGGATTGCATGAAGGAAGTGACCTAATTGAGTGGGGCCAAAGGTATGGAAGCTCATAATCTATATAAGGAAGAGGATGTCAGCCATATGGGGTTATGTTTTGATTATTATTTTGTATCTAGTCTGTTTAGACTTCTTGCATTCTTCAGCTATTTAGTTGAGATTGTTGTGTTGTTTAGCACCGGGTGTTCCCGAGTGGGAATCCCACCTCTTTCCTTGAGAGGACTCTTGGAAGAGAATTTCATTTCATTTCCACATTCAGGTTTTCAGGCCAACCTACAACTTTCTTCATCAACGCAGTTTCTGCAGGATAGTGTGTTGTGTTGCAGGGTGCAGAGTGGAGAATTAGATTGGGTGTCTTCAGAGCTAGTTTTTCAGTGGAGGAAGGTTTCCATCCATTGGGAGACCTGTAAAGAAGTCCCTTGGGCTTTATTGACACATTTTTCCCTATCCCAAGGATCATTTATCCCCTACAGCGCAGTTTCAATCCAGATCTGCGTTATTTTAGGGAGGAGTTGTAGGGGTAGTTGCAGTGGTTGTTTTGAGAGGTGATTTCTTGAGTAGAGGAGCCATTGTTTCATTCGAGGGATCTATTGGATCAGATCTGTAGTTCTCTACATCAGCTTCATCCATATCTCCTCATTTTATTTGTTGCAGCATATCTTCAGCCCTAGGGCTGCAGCTTACATTGGCACATTGTGTGCATTTTCCAGAAACCCTCTTGGGTTGTCTTAGAAAGTTGATCTAGTGCTCGGATCTGTATGTTTAGATTCTAGAGGGGCCTATATTAGTATTTTTGTATAATTTTATCATCTCCAGCTATATTTATGTCTAATATTACTGTGTTTTAGCAGTTCTCCGGCATTTTGTGTTGCAACATTATCTCACTTTTGAGAGTTTTTATGTATTGGAGGCTCGTGTGATTATATTCTATGATTGGTGCCTCATTGTTTTGTACTTATTTTCTACATATATGATCAATAACATGGTTTTGTATTGGTCTCATGATTTCATGTGTTAAATACTTATTGTCGCCTCATTTATGAGTTATATTGTTGTGTTTTCCCATTTGGGAATATTAGTATCAGAGCATAATCTTGGCTCAGCCTGTGCATTCAGCCAATATGTCACCATAAGGAGAAGCTTCTCACAAGAAGAGGAGATGTACAGAAAAAAAACAAAAACATGACTCCATTATTTGGAGGAAGAGAGGAAGAGGAGCTCTCAAAGCTTCTTTTTCAAACTATGCAGAGCATCAAGGGAGATATCAAGAAGATGGGAAGGGAGATGTGTAGGGAATCTCCAAGGGCGTTTGAATATGAAGCAAGCCCTAGATTTTTTCAGGATGGGTGTGAGCATGCAGCCACACACTATGATTCACAATGCAATCTTATGCCCAGATTTATTATAAGAGAGATGGAGGAAGAAGATGTGCCAAAGAGGGAGACTCTTGGTGATTATTTGCAAGAGTATGAATCTCAATCCAAGAGGTTCAGAGATCACCTTAACTTCCAAGGGTTTTGCAAGATAAAGGAGGCAAGAAGCACAAGGAGAAAGTAGCATGATGTGGGTAAATTCTTTCTATCTACTTTTGATGGTTCACCTAAATGTCTAGCAAGAGCTTGGGTGGAGGAGCTAGACAGCTATTTTGTAGCAACACCAAGTTTCAGAGAATGAAGCCATCAAGGTAGCAGCGCTGCATTTTGAAGGTAAGGCCTATGCTTGGTGGATGTTTGAATATTTTTCATTAAAAAATGAAAATACCTCTACTTATGCAAAGTTCACTAGGAGAATAGTGGAAAGGTTTGGTGAAAAACCGTTCTGAAACACCTTTGGTGGAGACAAACAAACCAAAACAAACAAAACCTTTGCATGGATTGGAAGGATGTACAAACCCAACTCCACCTCAGAAAATTGTTGAAGAGGCTAAAATATTTCATAATACCTTGCTAGAGGCAAGATCTGTATCTCATACTCTTGGAAAAGAGGTCATGGAGATCCCTTTTTCAAAATAGGATCCTCTTATTGAAAAGTTTCCCATTCATATTGAAGAGGAAGAGAAGGCTAGAGGCAACAGTGTTGTCATATCCAGAGCATATATAGCACCTCATGCATAGGAATATGGAGCACTTTCTCACACAAGAGGAATTCTTGTATGTTCACAAGGAGTTCCAAAGGATCTCATGTGTGGAGGTCAAGGCACAATCCATGAACAGCATGTGCCATTATTGATAGATTGTGAAACCTTGTAGATGAAAGGAGAAGGTGGGGAGGATGGCTAGCATAATATGATTAGGAGCACACACCCATATATATTTCATAAGGTTGATGCACATAAGAGGCAGACTAATTTTTGCAGTGAGTGTAATATCCCAAAAGAGGGATTTTCTACAACAACGAGAATACCCTAATGTATTCCAGAGTTGGAGATGCAGCCCTGTAACTGATAATAGATGTTATAGTGCATATCCTTCAATAATACGATCAGTAGTAGCCTTTACTCCATTTTTGGACTCAAAAGGGTGGGGAAAAGAGGTGATTTATGCCCTAAAATGAGTGTATTCAGAAATATGCGTAAAAATAAGGGAAATGGATGTAGGATATTTTATCTTAGACCATGTGGGACTCCCATATCAAATTTCAGGTCAAACAAATGATCCTAGCTATATTAAACAGTTCCTCCAATCCCAACTAGGCTTGAAAACCCTGATTTCCCATGACTTAATGTATGCAGAAGTTTCTGAAGCTAAAGAAGCGTAAATTTCTAAAGCGATTAGATGAAATATGTTCATAACATCATGAAATTATATCATGGGAAATACTTATGCATTTTCAAGATAAAAACAGAGATTTTACATAGATAAACCCTCAAGATTGAGGTGTTGCAACACTGGAAATTTCCAAGAAAGATAGACAGCGTAATTTTCTGAAGACTGAAGCTCTAATTTATTACATCTTAGATCTAGAATAGATATATGCATGAAAATATATATCTATTACAAATCTAGAAGCCAAAGAGGCTGTTTATTACACTCCCCTTGGGGATTTTAGCAATACATGAAAGTACAGGGGTAGATCTGAGTTTTACTACAGCAGATCTGTAGAATGATTTAGGAAACCTGAAGCATATACTTTAGTGAATTAATCAGATCTGAAGCATACATGGATTGGTTGGCCAATCCATGGATCACCACAGTGCAAGGAGAGCTCCTTTACACCGGAGATCTTGTCTCCAAAACAATGCCAAAACCTCTGAAACACTGCTCCACAAAATTTACGTAGATCAAGGAGAGAATTGTGTAGTTGATGATAGTATACACTTTGGTCTGATGCCAAGATCTAAAACTAAAGCTCAAGCTGATACTACACTCTTCCAGGAGGATAAAAGACTCACTCACTGAGAAGAGATGATAATATGATCTAGATCTGAGTAGATCTAGATTCCACTTGCTGCAGCTCACTTAGACAATGAAACCCTCACTGGACTTATGCTGCCAAAGAGAGATGGATCTTGGCCATATGCTAGATAGTGGAAAAGAAAGCATAAGTCTCCTCCAAGAGCTACTCAAGGAAGGAGGTGGGATTCCTGAACAGGAAGACCCAGCAAGGGATGTCTGAGTAGACAATACCTCTAGAAAATGACAATCTTCAACAGCCCATCTCTTGAGCCTTCTCCTTCCTTTTATAAGATGAGGATGTGTAAAACCCTAAACCACTTTGAATCACTTAACCCCTTTCACATGAGGTCCTCCTTCTAGAACTACGTTGTCCCTATATGAGATACATTGAATCTAGACAACACTGTAGATTTGGTCAAGGTTGACCCAGTCTCACAGTTTAAACCCCTTTCACACCTGCAAGTGGATTTTATGTAAATGGCTCAGATATAGCTTTGTTTACATTGAGCATTGATTTATTCACTGATCTAAGGAGTTTTACATGTCCTCCATTAGTCATTTATTCATAAATGGAAATTAAAAAAAAATTTAAATATTCCTATTAGCTTCGGCTAATTAGGAATATTACAGTCCTCCCCTCCAAAAGTGTTGCTTGCTCTCAAGCAACTGACAAGGTGAGTGCTACAAAATCTCCCCTCCTTCTTTGGGGTCTCCATGCTATTATCCAAATGAAATGAATCACCTCCCAGCTTGGTAATTCATAGAAATACTCCTTTCCAATATCAATGAGAGGCATATCCCAGCTCATATGGTTCGCCTCCTAAAGAAACAAATGTGTGAATGTGGCAGCCATATCATCTCTCATGCTCCCTTTAGAGCATGCACTGCAAAAAATACAGGGATTCTCTCCCCCAAGGGACACATCCAACCAATGTGTCTCTCTCCCACACATGCTCCTCTTATGAATAGGAACAATAGCAGCATAAGGAGCCAAAATGAGAATCCTTCTGGCTGCCCTATGTAGCAAAAGTGAAGGACAATAGTCCCTCATGTATAACCAATGTAGCTTGACTCTCAGCTGCAACAAATACTGAAAAAATGTGTGGTCTCTCAACCACTTTCTTGCTACCCCAATCTCCTCATAAGTTTGGAGGAAGTGAATGATGGATGAGGCAATGTGAGTATGTCCTCCAAAAAAAAATTCCTCCCCAAGTCCTCCTAGGGATTGGTCATCAACAATGCTCATGGCCTCAAGTAGACCATGCATCCTCAAAGAAAGAATGCTCCTCCTTGGAGCAACATCCTGCAAATATATGGTTAAGGTATGCATACATACATTAGATAAATCAAAATAATCAATACCCTTACCATAAGTTTTGCTCATGCAAAGGGAGAAGCTCACAGATGAGTCCCCTTCCATCCTCGTAGAGAAGAGAGGTGACTGTATTAACTCTTCCAAAGAGTTATGTGCATAGATAGCTCCCATGCCAAATGTGTAAGTGGTAAGGCTGCTATCATTCCCTTGCTTCTCCTGCCACAGCGCAGAAACTGAAATGAGAGTTGGTGTGGATGATGTTGAGAGAATTCTTCTCTCCTCATTGAGCCTACCGAAGACTCTCAGTGCTGTATCAAGACCTTCCAAGGTCTCCACTCTTCTGAAATCAATGATTGGTGCCTCAATAGGTGAAGCACTCATCCTCCTTTGCTGATCTAGTGGTCTCCTTGGTGCAATGTCTCCATGCAATGAGACATCCTCAACAAGAGATGACTGAATATATGAATGGAAAAAGCTTTCCATTCTTCCACTACATAATCCAATCACCTTCTTAGGTGCATCAACCTTCTACAATGGAGAGGAATGAGGTTGGTTCTCTTTCCTATCTCCTCCTTGTGTCTCCATGGTTATACATCTTCTCATTGATGGCACATGTAGATCATGAAATGTGCCTTGACCTCCATACATGAGATATTGGGGATTTTCTTGCCATGCCACAAGAATCCCTCTTGTTGGAGCAAAAGCTCCTCCTTCCTCTGCTTGAGGTGCTAGTTCAAGTCTAGATTTGATAGCGTTGTTGCCCTTTATCTCTGCAACAAAATTGGGCAACCCCCCAATGATAGGATCCACCTTTGAAGAAGAGATCTCTCTGTTCTTTCGTTCAAAGGTGTGGGAGGGAAATCTTGCCTCTAACTAGGCATGATGCAAGTTTTCAGCCTCTTCCATGGGCCTCTAAAATGGATTTGTGTTTTTATGCAAGGCTTTTATTTGAGTCTTCTCATTTAACTTCATCATAGGTGTCCCATGAACTCCCTTATCAAAAATTTTCACTAATGCCTTAGTGAAACTTATGTAAGATGAATTATTTACATTTCTGAAAGGAAGGAACTCAAATTTTCACCAAGCATAGGCCTTACCTTTCAAGTGTAGTGCTACAACTCTGATGGCTTCTTCTTCAGGGACTTGGTGCAGCTGCAGGAAGGTGTCTAGCTCTTCCACCCATTATTTGGCTAATCTTGTAGGTGATCCTTCAAAGGTAGATAGAGTAAACCTATGACTCTGCTTTCTTCTCTTCACCTTGGCCTTGAAATACTATGAAAAACAGAACTGATTTCTGAGTTGCAGGGCTTGAGACTCATCTTCTTTCAAGAAATCACTAAGAGTTTTCCTCCTAGTCATTTCTTCTTTCTCTCCCATCTTCCTCGTGGCATATCTGAGCTCCTGACTGCACTGCACATCACAGTGTGTGGATGCATGCTCACACTCACTGTATGAAAATCTAGAGTTCGATGCATATTCAAACTCATTTGGAGATCCTCTATACCTCTCCCTCCTGATCTTCTTGAGATCTTCACTGATGCCTTTCATAGTTTGAAAGAGAAATAAGGAGATATCCTCTTCCTTCATTCTTGCCATCCTGATCTCTGCATCTTCTCTTTATGCTTCTGATAGTTTGATCTCACAGGCTGAGCCAGAGATCATGCTTTGATACCACTGTAATATCCCAAAAGAGGGATTTTCTACAACAATGAGAATACACTAAGGTATTATAGAGTTAGAGATTCAGCCCTATGACTAATAACAGATTTTATAGTGTAGATCCTTCTATAATATGATCAGAAGCAGCCTTTACTCCATTTTTGGACTCAAAAGGGTGGGGAAAAGAGGTGATTTATGCCCTAAAATGAGTGTATTCAGAAACCTGTGTAAAAATAAGGGAAATTGCTGTAGGATATTTTATCTTAGACCATTTGGGACTGTCCTATCAAATTTCAGGTCAAACAAATGATCCTAGCTATATTAAACAGTTCCTCCAATCCCAACTAGGCTTAAAAGCCCTGATTTCCCATGACTTACTGTATGTAGAAGTTTCTGAAGCTAAAGAAGCGTAAATTTATAAAGGGATTAGATGAAATATGTTTATAACATCATGAAATTAGATCAGGGACAAGACTTATGCATTTTCAAAATAAAAACAGAGATTTTACATAGATAAACCCTTAAGATTGAGGTGCTACAACACTGGAAATTGCCAAGTAAGATAGACAGCGTAATTTTCTAAAGAATGAAGCTCTGATTTATTATATCTTAGATCTATAATAGATCTATGCATGAAAATACAGATATATTATAGATCTAGAAGCCAAAGAGGCTGTTTATTACACTCCCCTTGGGGATTTTAGCAATACATGAAAGTACAGGAGTAGATCTGAGTTTTACTACAGCAGATCTGCAGAATGATTTAGGAAACCTGAAGCATATAATTCATTGAATGAATCAGATCTAAAACATACATGGATTGGTTGGCCAATCCATGGATCACCACAGTGCAAGGAGAGCTCCTTTACACCAGAGATCTTGTCTCCAAAACAATGCCAAAACCTCTAAAACACTACTCCACAAAATCTACGTAGATCAGGGAGAGAAACTGCACAGTTGATGATAGTATACACTTTGGCCTGATGCCAAGATCTGAAACTAAAGCTCAAGATGATACTACACTCTTCCAGGAGGATAAAAGACTTACTCACTGAGAAGAGATGATAGTATGATCTAGATCTGAGTAGATCTAGATTCCACTTGTTGCAGCTCACTTAGACAATGAAACCCTCACTAGATTTATGTTGCCAAAGAGATATAGAGCTTGGCCATATGCCAGATAGTGGAAAAGAAATCACAAGTCTCCTCCAAGAGCTGCTCAAGGAAGGAGGTGGGATTCCTGAACAGGAAGACTCAGCAAGGGATGTCTGAGCAGAAAATACCTCTAGAAAATGAAAATCTTCAACAACCCATCTCTTGAGCCTTCTCCTTCCTTTTATAAGATGAGGATGTGCAAAACCCTAAACCACCTTAAATCACTTAACCCCTTTCACATGAGGTCCTCCTTCTAGAACTGTGCTGTCCCTTTATGAGATACATTGAATCTAGACAGCGCTGTAGATTTGGTCAAGGTTGACCCAGTCTCACAGCTTAAACCCCTTTCACACCTGCAAGTGGATTTTATATAAATGGCTCAAATATAGCTTTGTTTACATTGAACATTGATTTATTCACTGATCTAAGGAGTTTTACATTTCCTCCATTAGTCATTTATTCATAAATGGAAAATAAATAAAAAAAAAAATATTCCTATTAGCTTGGGCTAATTAGGAATATTACAGTGAGGGCAAGGACAAAGTTATCCATTCAAATATATAGTCCACTCTTGATATTGATGTCTCATTGCATGGAGGCATTCCACCTGGGAGACCACTAGATCAGTGGATGATGAGAGATGCTTCACAATTGGTTGCACCACTCATTGATTCTAGAGGGGTGAGGAGCTTAGGAGGACTTGACACAACGCTGAGAGTTTTGGGTGGACTCAAGGAGGAGGGAAGCATCCTCCCATTTTCAGCATTACCCACTCTCACTACATTTCTGTGCTGACAGAAGTTGCTGCAGTGATGGAGGATGGCACCACCATGGTGCAAAGATACCACTCCATGGATTTGAAGAAACAGAGGGTACTTCCCTTGAGGGAGGAATCCTCCACATATTGGAGTAGATGGATGCCACTCATGCTTACATTGGCCAAGATCAGGAGGTTATTTTTGGATGGTAGCTTCTCATGGGAGGCCAACTTCCAAAGGTCACCACTTCTACTTGAGAATGAGAAGCTACATGATGGGCATGATAGCACTTTAGAGGATGACTTTGGTATGAGGGATGTCAAAGGGAAAGACAACAACATGTGGGGAGCTTCACATTTCAGATCTTCAGTGTTGTCTCTTAGGAGGATTGATCCATATTGGAGATCTCAAATTTTGGTAGAGTACTCCAAGGATCTTGGTGCTTGCATGATTCTTGATGACCCGGAGGGAGATGATAGATACATGGTGGATGATGGGGTCATTTATTCTTATGGCAGATTCTTCTTGACTAGAGCTTCTAAGCTCAAGGAGAAGCTGTTACAGGAAGCACTTGTGGACTTTATTTCCATGCACCTTGATGCATATCATTCCTTGATGGAGGAGTTCATTTGGGAGGGCATCCAACAAGATGTATATCAGCATATGGAGAGATGCATAGCCCGGACGATGATGGAGAGGTTGTCACAACCACTTCCCTACTCATTGAGAGTGAGGGATAACTTTCAGTTGAGTCATTTCAGCTCAATGACCAAGGTACATAGTGAAGGATGTGCATTTATGCATTATGATTTGCACACTTTTACTTTTTGTGAGAAACATATTGTACCAAGGAGTATCATTCCTTCTTGTATATTGTATTGTGATGTACTTGAGGCCATTTTCAGTGTTGATGTTGGCCATTCTATTGGTGGTTTGTGGGAGAGGCCACCTGATTCTTGGTCTGCACCATTGGCACCATACTTTACTTCTATGATCTCATCTTGTAAGATGATTGTGGCAGAAAACAAGTGGCTGAAAAGACACTTGTTATACTTTGTTCTGAGGTAGGAAAAGGATGCACTATGCTGGTTCCACAAGTGGGACTATGATCCACCTCACAGTTTTCATATGGCAACTTGTTTTTATTTGCTTTTACTTCCATATATTGATGATGTTCTTGTTCTTATGGGAAGCTTTGTTGGGAGGATGGCACAAGAGTTGGAGGTGCCCATTGGGAGTATGATTCTCCATACTTCATATGTTGCATGTTTTAGGAGAAACAATTGGCAAACCATGATTGCCACACTACATCTCTTGTCTTCATGTGGGAGGAGCCATTTAGAGAACTTGAGTTCTTGGGAGAGGCACTTCATGGAGGGTGGGGTAACTTGGGTCATTCTTGGAGGCCATGATATTTCAGCCCAAGATCAGCAACAACCCCATACATATCATAAATGGAGAGAGAAACAACATGAGTGGAAAAATCTAATCTCTCCATACAACCCCAATACATTGCATGAACCGGGGGTTCAGGATTTATTTGATGTGCTACCTAGAATGGCTCATTTCATTTGGATGATAGCATGGGTATGGGAGTCTCCAATTGGGAATGAGATCCCCTATTTTTTTCATCACTACTACCTTGAGGAGGCCATTGTACAGCAAGAATTTTTCCACTTACACCTTCCACTTTCTCATGATGTGAGCCATGTGGGTTTGCATACTTAGGAGGAAACATTGGGAGACAGAATTACTGCAGATTATTTTGAGCAGTGGTGGGTACTATTGATGAGGAGGCCACAAGAGTATGAGGGGAGGAATTTTTCTCCACCTTTACAGTTGCTTGAGGACAAGCAACATTTTGGAGGGGAGGACTGTAATATTCCAAAAATTTAGCCTTCAGCTAAATGGAGTATTATAGTTTGTTTCATCACTAGGTAGGTGAATAAATTGGTGGGGAGGCCCATAAATCTCCTTAGCAACAATAAAAACACTTAAAGTGTGAAATGAGACCTTCTAAGCAGCTAAATAAAGAACCTTTGAGTATGAACAGGGGTTGGATCATGTTGAACAGGTCAACTTTGACCAAGTCAACAACGCTGGTATGGAGGAGTGGACATTAAATGAGGAATAACACAGTTTTGAAGGTAGATGGATTGCATGAAGAAAGTGACCTAATTGAGTGGGGCCAAAGGCAAGGAAGCTCATAATCTAAATAAGGAAGAGGATGGCAGCCATATGGGGTTATGTTTTGATTATTATTTTGTATGTGGTTTGCTTAGAATTCTTGCATTCTTTAGTTGTTTAGTTGAGATTGTTGTGTTGTTTAGCACCGAGTGTTCCCGAGCAGGAATCCCACCTATTTCCTTGAGATGACTCTTGGAATAGCATTGAATTTCATTTCCACATTCAGGTTTGCAGGCCAAGCTACAACTTTCTTCATCAGCACAGTTTCAGAATGATATTATGTTGTGTTGCAGGATGCAGTAGTGGAGAATTAGATCGGGTGTCTTCAAAGCTATTTTTTCAGTGGAGGAAGGTTTCCATCCATTGGGAGACTTGTAAAGAAGCCCCTTGGGCTTTATTGGCAAATTTGGCACTAGGCCAAGGAGAATTTATCACCTACAGTGCAGTTTCAATCCAAATCTGTGTTATTTTAGGGAGGAGTTGTAGGGGTAGTTGCAGTGGTTGTTTTGAGAGGTGATTTCTTCAGCAGAGGAGCCATTCTTTCATTCGGGGGATCTATTGGAGCAGATATGTATTTATCTACATCAGCTTCATCCATATCTCCTCATATATCCTTAACACAATTTACCTAGGAAAAGTAAAACCCCTTTGACTAATTCCCTTTTTATACAAAAACACTGAAAAAAAACCCACATAAATGATTTTAGCCTAAGTATAAATGTTAAAGTGATGATATTTGGACTTACAATTAAGAAATTCAATATAAAAGTCATATTTTACACTATACTTAGTCAATTTTTTCATTCCTGCTCATTCATTTCATATTAACACTAATATAATGTATTAACTTCCTATTTACCCTTTAGCCCGTATCAATATAATTCCCGCATATATTAAATACCCCAACCCATATTTTAAACTATAACCTATAGTTTGATTCCGCACATGTTCTACATGTCGGACCCACTATACATTATACCCGTAACCCTTTGTAAATAAACATAACCCAATTGTGTATTAAACATTAAATTATTACATAGTTAATACCCCGCATCGTTAAAAATACCCAGGCCCCATGCCTTATTGACCATCAACTTCATTATATAGTCTGCACCATCTGATCTTCACATGACAGTTCTGATGGCTAAGATCTCATTTCGCACATTTCAATGCGCAATGTTTAATCGACCCCGACCCTTGCGAAAAAGGTTGTTTTTGTGCTTTCTCTCCCCTCCATGCGTCTAAATGCTATTCGATTGCATCCGCCAAATAAATTCCGCTTACCACCTTTTCCTATTGTGAAAACCACTGGCGGTTTTCTCCCTCCTGTGCACCAAACCATCCGTTTATTTGAAAAGACCGCTATTAAATTCATTTCAATGTTAAATAAAAAACAAATAAACCCACCCGTCTGCACCATTTTTTCACCATTTTAGTTAGAATTTGTGCACAAAAAGAGCTATTAACCCAAAAATAACGCTAATGACTCCAGTTTAAGCATAAATTGGAACTAAACTCACCAAATTACTTCTAAGAACCTCAGAAAACCTCCACTGTCCTAGAGAAACCCTCCTTGCAGACCTCTGTTTCATTAACAAATTGTTTGATTTTTGCAGGTTATTCTCAGAAGATGAAATTGGGCCAAAAGTTTCAATACTAGTTGAAAAACTTGTTTGCTCCAAATTCTCAGATTTTAATTCAAAAAAAATTCATTGAAAAAACAGTTTGTATACAAAGAAAGGGTTAAATCAAAGTCAGAGAGAGATCAAAGAGATAAAATTGCACAATAAAGGGTAAAAGTGAAAAAGTAAAAACAGAGCATTCAAGGTAAAATAGTAAAAGTAAATACAGATGCAGTAATGGTTAAACAAAGATGAAAATAATTTCACCAAAAACAATGAATTTTATCCAAAGTAAAAGAAAAAATAGTTAAAAGAACAAAAAGGCTAAAAGATGAAAATAGAGCAAGAAGGGACATTTTCCAGAAATTTCCTGTTTAAGTCATAGTTTTGCAGAAACTATTGTGGCCAATCCAAGATGAATTTTTCAAAACTGGAAGAGATTTGTGTTCCTAAGAGGAAAATATAGAAAAATGTATCTCACTTTTTACAAATGTATTAAATAATGAGAGATACAGGCACATCTTCACAACCTATTTTTCAGATTGTGCAAAATTATGTTTTACACATCGTTTTGTAGAGCCTATTGTGAACAATTGGAGTGGAATTTTAGGAAACCGAGAGAGGTTTATCTCCATAACATATTTATCTACAATAAAATCTTTCACTATTTACATATCTATCTTGGATTAAGATATAAAAAGGTATCACTGGACCCCAAGTTTGTATAATTTCTGGAGCAAAATTCACAAAGGAAGGAGATAGTTAGTGACTTGGATGCCTCATTATTAACTAAGAGTTGATATCAAATTCGAATTTCTCTTCTTTTTTCACCATCAATCCATAAAAATAGTGCCAAATATATTCATTAGTTTTGAGTGTCCTTTTATTAAGTTCTATTTATGTAATACAGTTTGAGATATTTGTAAACCAATCTTGATATTTTTTCAAGATATTCTAGTTTAGAATTTGTATAAATACTTCATCATTTGAAGTATTGAGGGTGGAATAAATTGTTGAAGATTTATATAGTAATTTTTGTTGTAGCTGAAGGGTTTCTTGTAGCAAGTTCAAGTAGCAGACTAGATCAAAGCCATAAGCATCATATTTCAGGATTCATGTGATGAGCCATTGAAGTGAAGTACTTTCTTTTTTCATTGTTTATCTTCTTATGTTTTACATACTTTCATAAATGTGTTCTAAATTTGAATGATAAATCAATAATATTATTACATAATTTGTTAAAAGCACCCTGTCTTGGACTATTTATCATTTCTATGTTTTCTATTGATTTCCATAGTAGGGAACCCTTAATTTCTCCCTTTTTCGAATGACCAATCTATTCTATTTTCTTATCCGGATCAAAGAATTCTTAACTGCTCTTTGTCCCGATTAATCCACTTCACCAATAAGCCTTCAAAGATCTTTAGTGACTTGTCTATCTTTCCCTGAAAATATTTGTCTTTTTATCTTGATCTTGAGCTGTCTGCTTGACATATTGACTCCTTTTGCCCAATGGAAAACCAGATCTATTACTATCCATATCTTTAAGTGATTTTTCCCACCAACCAAACCAAATCTTGAAACCAAATTATCCTTATAACTAGCCTAAAATCAAAAATTAAAACAAAGTTAAATCTTATAGAGAGAGCCCTCTCTGAACCATAGGAAGGCTAGATCCTAGAGTTTAAAAGTAGGTTTGTGGTTACCTCAGACTATTTCTTTTTTTAACCTTGATAAATCACTGAGTGATAACATGTCCAAGAAGCCCGAAAGTTCATAAACCCACAACATGGGATTTTTATTAATAAATTATTTTCAAATGTGCAGGTAGCCGAGGTATGAATGTGAAAATTGCATTCTAAGGTCCAAAAATTGTTTAAACAAGTCTTATGGGTGACGATCCAGAGTGTCTTGTTTCGTCAAAAGGACCAGGAGCGCCAATTCAAAGCATGAACATCGATGGATCATGACCATTGATGGTCATTTAAACACACCAAAGCAACAAAGGGTGCTTCAATGCGCAACAGATAAAGAAAAATAAAGAGATACAATCACGCCATGATTAAAGGGTTAATCCAGGATTAAAGGAAAATGCAGAAAGATTAAAAGATAGATAGTGAAGGTAAATCCAAGTTTGAAAGCTAAATCATGGTTTTAAACTATAAATCAAAGGTAGATTAACACAGAAGACAGATCTGAATGCTAAAGCAAAACAACAATTACATCTCATAAACACTTTGGACACCTACAACCTCATTTCACTTCAATAAAAGCAGCAACAATTATTAAAAAAGTCAGAGCTATTTTAAATTAACTCATAAGTTATTGTAAAGTTAATGAAAATCCATAAAAGTCAAATATATCTCAAAAGTAATCTCAACAATTAAGTTAGAAGTTATTATTACAGTGAGTCAGTCACATATATTTTCCCTTGGGCCTTGCATGGTCTCAAAGGTCAAAAATACATTAACTCTGTAATAAATACAAATCTTTCACCCTAGGCTATGGTAACCTTCTCATTTTGCAGATAAATATTGCATGTATTATTCATTTTTAGTGTTGGTTGGTTAGCTGGTTGACTGCTTGATCAAAGGATTGGCTTTTAGACTGGATTTGATCAAACTTTGAGCTGCAGAGATTTGTTGCACTAGAATATTGTAACTGTTTTGGACATCAGTAATACAAGCACGTTCACATTATTCTTGAGCTATGTTAATGGTGATGTGATCCTTCTTTGTCAATGTTTCCCTTCTGTTTTCCATATTTTCCATTATTTCTCTGATAAAAGAACAAAAAATTTAGATTAAGATATGTTGTCTTGCCACCTTAGTTCTGTCTGCTTGTTTCATCATTAATGTTTTCTTCTGCAAAGTTTGATTAGAGAATTCAAGGTTGTCCTACTCTTTCGTTCCACCTAGCTTTTTTCCTTGAAAATGATTCAGTAGAGTCTAGACAAATAATTCTATAGTTTTCCCTATCCTTTAGTTTTTCTTGAGATGTTATTTTTAAGGCCTTCTTTGAAGTTTACTTAGTAGACTCCAGCCAAATAAGTCTATGGTTTCCCCCGTCCTTTGTTTTGTATTAAACTGTTGGTGCAAAGGTCTTTTTAGTTTGATTAAAGGATTCTTAATTGCTCTTTAATTATATTGATTGTTATCTTAAATGTTTTCTTTGTCTGAAATTAATCCTAGGATTGTTGGATTGTTGTCTCAAGGTTTACTTAGTAGAGTCTGGCCAAAGAAGTATATGGTTTTCCTTGTCCTTTGGTTCTTCTTAAACAGTTACCTAAAAGGATTTTCTTGTTGAAATTTGATTAAAGGATTCTTAATTGCCTTTTAGTTTTACTGATTTCACAACTTACTGTCATTTCATATTTCGTCTAATCTAAAAGATACACTTGATATATTTAACTTTCCCTATGAAAACCCTTGTAGAGTTGATGAACAATTAAATCCTTTTATGACTCCATATCCCAATGGATTAATGCTTCTCATAGTCTATCTATTCAAATAAAACACTCAATCACTTAATCACACAATCATTTAATCAACCAAACAAAACAAACAGTTCTAGAACTTCATAAATAGCCTAAATCAGAAAAACACAAGCATAAAGATAAATCATTTACAAACAAAAACATAGAGAGAACCCTCTCTAAGTCCAAGAAGGCTAGGTCCTTGGACTCCAAAGTGGTTTGATGTGGTTCCCTACATAGTTGTTCTTTCCAATCTTGCAAATCACGGGGAGCCAACATAGTGGCAACCATACAGGGGAACTGAGCTATTAAACAATTTAATATTACCTCAAGAACTCATAAAATCCCTTTCTAACTTAGATGAATCAATTGTTAGCCAAGAATGGTACCTTTTTGTTGATGGTGGACAAAAACCAGCCTCAAAATTATTAAAACTCTTCCACCTGGTCACTCCACTGGTTTTTACTAGGCCTGCTGACTCCACTGGTTTTCTACAAACTCCACTAGGAAATTATTGAGAAATCCTGATATCATTAAACCTCAAAAGAACGTAGTCAATAATACTTTGTGGATTAAGTATTCCTTTCACAAATTTGTTTGTTTTTCAAACTGTTATAAAACTCTCAACCTCTCTAAATTTTGGGTCTAAATTCTGGCTTCTAGAAGAATCTGTACCTAATCCCATCCTAACCCAAACCCTCCTGCAATATTTGAAAATCCTGAAAGCATCCTTAGGAAATATCCTAGATCTAAAAGTCCAATTGTTAGCAGACATATCCACAAAGCAATTTCCCTACCTGAAAACCTTAAAGACTTGCAGAATATCCTCTTTGGCTCACCCCTAGAACAAAGCTTGTCTAGGACTAGATCTCAGAGTTGGATCACACAGATAGTTTTAGACCTATCCACCTCATAGTAGAATCATGTTGCAATAACTTCAACCCCCATTCATATACCCACTGTTCACCTTCCTCCATTCAACCCTATAACTCCTTTTTTCAATCCTCCACTTTTTAACCCTCCTTTGTTACCCCAACCACAGATCATGGCAACATGGTATGCCCCATTAGTTCTACCATTTCCTTTAGTTGTTCTACCACAAGACTATCAGTCCATGATTCCCTTATATGATGCAAGTATTTCTACTACTGCTCAACAACATGTGGATAGAATGAATGAATATTTTGACAGACAAGAAATAGATGATGAAACTGTTAAACTCAGAATGTTTGCTCAAAGCGTAAGGGGAGAGGCAAGAAAATGGTTTAAAGGTCTAACCCCTACTAGTATAAATGACCCCACTGCTTTTCATCAACTATTCTTAAACAAATGGGAAGTCAAGAAGAACCCTCTCCAAATATTATCAGAGTATGAAAACATTAAGAGAAACGTTGGAGAGGGTGTCCAAGAATACTGCACTAGGTTCAGTAGTGGATATAATCCCCTCCCTACACACATGAAACCTCCACAAGGTCTAGCTCTAATGAAATTTCCAGATGGTTTTGACCCAGAAATGCCATACCAACTAAGGGACAGAGAACCCCTTACATTATAAGACATGCAGAGGGGTGCAGTAAGTGTAGAATCCAATCTGATTTCCAAAAGAGATAGAATGAAAAATGAAAAAAATAGTCACATACAGGGAAGAAATTGTAGCATACACATCTGATACAAATATTGATAGCCTAGTTAAAACCATGGAAAGGATGATGGAGAGGATGAATGTGAATGAGATATCTTACACTAGAGAAAACCAAACAACTCCTCAAAACAGAAGTCGAAACCAGAACCAAAACAACAACTTTAGGAGAAATACCCCTCAAATAAGATAGAGAGGTCTTGATCAGCAAATCAGGCCTCCTTTCCAAGAAAACTATGCTGATGAGGATGAAGGGGCGATTGAAGAAACAAAGGAAAGTCACATCAATCTAATGGGAGTTAATAATGAGGATATTGTTTTCCTCACTAAGGAAGAGCAAGGCATGTTTTCCCCAACTCAATTTGAAGAAGAAAGCCTAGAATCTGAAGGCTATAAACAAGGCTTCGAAAATTCCATCATGGAAGTACATAGATAGTATGACCTCAGAAGAAAGAAAACCTAAGATACTCCCAAGAGAAAGAACTTTGAAATTTCTGCTAGGAAGATCCCTGAAAATATTCCTAAAAAGACAGCAAAAAAATCAAACATAGTGGCTGAAAGTTCTAATAAAAGTAAAAGAAAAAAAATACAACATGGTGGTGACCAAAGTAGCACTAGTAATCCAGCTAGTAGCCCTAACAAAACTGTTTGAACTGAGACTCCCAATAAAAATTAGCAAGCTGAAATCACTGTAAAAATAGTGTCTGATAAAACTGATTTGAACCTTTCAAAAACACATACACCTTTCAGTATTGAGAATGAAATTTCTAAGATAAAAATCTCCATACCTCTTACTGAAGTAGTGACTCAAGATGTATATAGATCCTAAGTTTTTAAAGCTTTAAACATAGGAGAAAATGTTGATTCTGTAAATTTAAATGATGGCAAACCTAAACTTATGTTTGGACTAGAAGTAGAAGGTAAATTTCAAGAAGGAGGTGTTCCTCCATTTTATGTCAGTTTGAACATCCATGATAAAATCCTCCACAATGCCATGTTAGATTCATGAGATTCACATAACCTCATGCCAAAAGTAGTAATGGAAAGACTAGGCCTTGAGATATTTAGACCATACAAAGATTTATACTCTTTTGATTCCAGTAGAGTTAAATGTCTAGGCCTAATCAAAGATCTTTATGTTAATCTAGCACAAATTCCAGCCAAAAGCCTAGTAATGGATATTGTAGTGGCTAACATTCCTCCCAAATATGGCATGCTCCTATCACAATCATGGGGAGCTAAACTCCAAGGCACCCTCCAAATGGACATGACCTATGCTACCATACCTGTTTTCAGTCAACCAAGAAGACTATATAGGGAAACTCACATGAAATTCATGGTCAACAGTCAAGAAAATCCATATAACTCCCCTCTTTATTCTATTCACACAGACCTTGATTCATTTATCCTTTATAATGATGAGAACATGATGGTAAGACTGGTTCAGGAGCAGGTGTTTGGGTACATGATGGTAAGACTGGTTCAGGAGAAAGTGTTTGGGTACATAAAACTGAAAAAAATCATGCAGAAGGCCATTCATATAAGCTAAATTTCCAATATAAAAATAACATAGCAGAATATGAAGCACTCCTCCTAGGGCTACAATTACTCAAGAAATTAGGAGCCAAGAAGATATCTCTTCATGGGGATTCAGAGCTAGTCATTAGGCAGATTAAGGGAGAATATGCAACTAAACATCCTAGATTAAAAGCATATAGGAATGATGCCATTGATCTCTTAAAAACATTCAAAGAGTATGATCTTACCTTTGTCCCAAGAAATCAAAACATCATTTCCAAAATCTAGCTTTTGCAGCCAGTACTTGTCAAAAACCTTATCATAACAAAAAAATACACAGTAAAAGTCAAATATAGACCAACAGTCCCTGATAACATAAAATATTGGAAATTTTTTGAAGGTGACGAATAGATTGATGATTTTCTGCAGTCTAGAAATGGGTTTGAAATGCCAAATTCAGACTCAAATCATGAAGAAGACTGCTCCATTGAGGAGCAAGCATACAAAGAAGAGCCTCCTGATGACACTGTGTAAGATTCCCAATTTTTGCAGCTAATGGGAATGTTGCATTTTATTTTCAGTGTGCTTTATTCATGAATAAAAGTATGAGAAGGAGGTTTATTAAACTCCTAAGTTGAGAATAAATACATGCCCAATGTGAAAGGGGATAAATCTGGGCTATTATATTAAACACCTTTAAGTGTAAAAAGGGGAAATTCATTTGAATGGGTCAATCTTGGCCCCACCTACAAGGCAGATTGGAGGGAAGCTTATCCATCAAGCACAAAATACTTCTAGAAGAGGATCTCTTGTGTGAAAGAGGATAAGTTGAAGAAGGTGGTTTAGGGTTTTGGAAAGCCCTCATGTTATGAAAAGAAGGAGAGGCAGCAAGAAAAGGTTGTTGATGCTATTCAGAATTTTAGAGGTTGCTGCAGCAACTCTACTTCTCTTGGCTGTTTAGCTAGAGAAGGAGGATTTCCTGTTTATGAGTCCTCTCTCCTTCCATGGAGTAGATATTTGGAGGAGATTTTGATGCATCTCTCAACTATATGGCATTATGGCCAAGCTCCATCTCTATAGCAGTGTTGGTCCTGTTGATGGTTTTGCAGCTGTTGTGAGTTGCAGCAAGTGGGTGAACTAGATCTGCAAAGATCTAGTTGTTTAGAGGAGAATTCTCTCAGGGAGGGTGTCTTGTGACCACCTAGAAGAGGATCTCACTCTCATTTTACTTTCAGATCTGTAATTATTATCTGTTGTAACAGTTCATTCAAGCTACTGCATTGTTTCTTTAGGGAACTGTGTTATTTTCATGTACTAGTTTCACTGCTATTTGGATTTCTCATTGTACTTGATCTCAGGTGATTGAGTCTTGCCTCTCATATTGAATATTTGTAAAGTATCTTGCTGATCTAATATTATTCAGATCTGATATATAATGTAATGAAAATCATCTTCAGAAATCTCTGAAGTTTCCTGCAGTTCATTGTACAAAAAGCTAGATCTACACTTTATTATGCATTATTCAGTTAAAACCCCAAGGGGATCTGATAAAGAAGGTTGTGTAGTTTCCAGATCTGGTATGGATCTGATGTTTCAGCCATATATCAGTTGTAGATCTGATTTTTAACCTACAACAGCTGAATCTCCTCAAATAAAACGTTGTTCAATCTTTTCTGCAGCTTTTACATGTATTACTGCTTAATTTCTGAAGAAATCTTGCTCCATGTAAATTCAATGCTTCTACAAAGGAACTTCATTATGGATCTGATTTCTTGCTGCCATACTATAATGTGATTTTAATGGATTATTTCCAGTGACTCCCAGCAGAAACTGTGCAATTCCTGAAGGAGGGTTTCTCTATTAACTCAGTCCTCTCCTTTAGCTGATTTTCAGCTAGTGTTGGTTGTGGGAGATATGTTTAAGCCCTCTAAACCCTTTTTTTTTGCTTAAAATTTTCATGGAGGTCCCACACAGCCTAAAATAAGGGAACCCAGCCCTTTTCTACGTTATTTTTACACTGGATTTCTTATACAGCGTTTCCCTTGAGCCTATTGCAGATTTTCTTGAGAGTGGAATTTCCCGATTCTTACTTATTTGGTTTTTTCTTCTCTTTTGGATTCATTATTTAGATCTATAGATCTAAGGTTCCAAAGGGCAGAAAAATCTAATAGGAGTGTGTCATTCCCACACTTGCTGCGTTTCACCAATCTTCTATAGACAGAGTCTGGAACGGGCTAGGAAGCCTCTAGTTTTCACCCTCTCTTTAGAGGTGATATAACCAGTAAATGCGCTACCAGTCTATCTCTGGTTTAGATCTATTGGTGTGATCCCATATTTTTGTGAACCCATAGTGGAATATCTTAAGATATTCCCTACTTTGATTAACTCTTCCCATTTGGAACATTACAGTAGTATCAGAGCATGATCTCTGGCACAGCCTGTGAGATCAAGCTACCAGTGAATTAAAGAGAAAAAGAAGAGATTAGCTTGATGGAGAAGATGAGATTATTCTCATCATTTTTTAGATCTGAGAAGGGCCTCTCCCAAGAGTTAAATCAAAAGAGATAAATAAGAAGCACCGAGACTCCTAGAGGGTTTCGAGAAGAAGCAAGTTGCAGCAAGAGCTGCATGAGATTTCAAGAAGAAGAAGGAAGCCCTAGCACTTCCTATCAGCAGAGTAGAAGACTAGAGGATCTGAGATCTCCTCATAGATCCACTATGCCCACTTTATTTGAAAAAGGTGAGAGGTATAGCAATGAAGAAGAGAGATACAAAGAAACTCCTAAAGGGTTTCAAGATGAAGAGGAAGAACTATGCACTTCTTGTCATCACAAGGCAGGGAGAATGACTGAAGAAGAGATCTCATTTCTTTTTCTTTTTTTTTCAAACATTAAAGAGTATTGTAGAAAATCTCAAGGAGTTTGAGGAGGAGAGGAAAAATATGAGCTACAAAGAGACATCTCCCAAGGAAACGAAGGAGATTCTCAATCCTGTCACTTTGGGCAAGAGATCTCCATTTTCACCACTTGCTGCTAAGGAGCTTGCATCTAGAGAAGAGGCACTTGTATCCTTGCAAGGTAGTCTTGAGTTCTTAACATATGGGGTCCCATGCATGAATTAGGAGATTCATGAGGAGGAGAAGGAAGATACCAGCACTGGTATGCTTGAAGAAAGGAGGCCATCATTCTTACTAGCAGTTGGAGGCATCATTGATCTGGATGGAGGAACTCTTGTGTTCTATCGAGAGGTTCCCACATATCAATTGATCCAAGGTATGCATAAGATTTTAGCACATATTATTTCAAGATCCATGCTTAGCCAAGGGTTATATCAAAGTGTTTATTTGAAGCAAAGGTATATCGCAGCGCTGTCACATAGTGGCTGTGACAAAGAGGCTTCATCATTATTTGAGCATGTTGGAGGTATTTCTACAGGTTCAAAGCTTCATTGGTTTTGGAAGACCATACAAGAGAGGAAGGTCGCACTAAGAGATCTCAACAGAGATGCATTTCAGTATTCCATGAGATGAAAATTTCTTCAGTGGGTTAAAGGAGATGGTATTCTGCAAATGGAGAATGCCATGATTATGCAGCACATCAATCAACTTCCATATTTGAGTGAGTGGATGAGGATGGTGAGCAAGGGGTCACATGATCATTTGCAGACATATATGGACCAGCAAGCTTGGTTACACTGGTTGCCCTTGGGATACTCCTATCACCCTCCAAAGGCACCTATTTTTCTGATCTATGCCTTGAAGAGTAGTTATGAAAGGTATAAGGAGGCATGGCAGCGCTGGTTGCCTTGGCGTAAGCATGATCTCTACTCAAAGATTCTCATTCTCTTATCTCATGCTCGGTACATCATTAGTATATTATGTGAAGAGGAAGCATGGATTATGTGGTTTTTAGAAGGAGAGTTGGACATCACATGTTAAATCTTATGTCCATGTATTCACCTATGCTTGAAGTATGTCTCATATGTCCACATGCATTTCTGTTGGAGGTATATTTCATGCATGAAATTTGGCTTGGGAGGGGGAATGACTTCCACATGATGTGGTATGAGGGATCTTGCTTGTACTATGTTGATGAGACATTTTACATGTTCATCATTGTGTTGTTGCTCCAAGATCCACATGTTGATGAGGCAAGAAGGCTACAAAGTCCTTGCTGCTATGGCTGCTTTTGGGTGAGTATGGTTGCTACCCAATAGCTCATTATTTTCTTAATCATGCCTTGGATTTCAATGTCATGTTGCAGCAAGAGAAGGCATGTACAATTTTGTTTCACTTGAGAAGGTATGGCCACCACATGACATCTCCTATGTCTATGTGTTTTGCATGGTGAAAAATTTGGCGTGATTATCTCAAGATGTGCATTGATGATGATACTTTGTATTGGGCTGATGTGACATATCATATGTCCATTAGCATGGTTTGGTTTCATGATGCACATGAGGAGGAAAGAGGGCAACAAGATCCCTTGTTTGTTTGGTGCTTTTGAATGAGTATGGTGACCACCTCATGGCTCATAATTTTCTGGTTCATGCCTTATGTATCAAAGATAAATTGCAGCAAAGAAAGGCATGCACATCATCTTTTGGGAAGCATGGCTTGTCCATCTTACATGGAGGAGGGAGGATGGCAGCAAAGGGCCTTGATCCGGTGGTTGATTTTGGGAGAATATGGCTTGACATATTTTTTTTACCCATATTACTCCTTCCCTTATTCTTTTCATAACGTTGAAATGATGGAGTATGGATCCAACAAGGCCAACAGGGCTAAGAATGGAGGCATAGCAATTCTTATTCAAGTTCACAAACAGGGGATGTAGGAATGCTCTGCCTGATGAAGCTTTTCCTTTATGGGAGGAGCTACCTTACTTTATTTCTCTCATGTGTTTGTGATGGTGTTGGACATCATGTATTTTTCATCTTGTACTTCATGGTAAGAAGAGGACATCTAACCTCACAGTTGAAAGTCATCTCATGCATTGGTAGAAGACAAAGTTGGAACCAAACATACATAACCTATTGCAGCAAATGGAGGAAGCCTTCCTTATGTGGATGCCATTTGGAGGGAATAGATGGTTTGCATCTAAAATAAGATTTGCTTGAGGGCAAGCAACATTTTGTTGGGAGAGACTGTAATATTCCCAATTTTTGCAGCTAATGGGAATGTCGCATTTTATTTTCAGTTTGCTTTATTCATGAATAAAAGTATGAGAAGAAGTTTTATCAAACTCTTAAGTTGAGAATAAATACATGCCCAATGTGAAAGGGGATAAATCTGGCTATTATATTAAACACCCTCAAGTGTAAAAAGGGGAAATTCATTTTAATGGGTCAATCTTGGCCCCACCTATAGCGCAGATTGTAGGGAAGCTTATCCATCAAGCACAACATACTTCTAGAAGAGGATCTCTTGTGTGAAAGAGGATAAGTTGAAGAAGGTGGTTTAGGGTTTTGGCAAGCTCTCATGTTATAAAAAGAAGGAGAGGCAGCAAGCAAAGGTTGTTGATGCTATTCAGAATTTTAGAGGTTGTTGCAGCAACTCTACTTCTCTTGGTTGTTTAGCTAGAGAAGGAGGATTTCATGTTTAGGAATCTTCTCTCCTTCCATGGAGTAGCTCTTTGGAGGAGATTTTGATGCATCTCTCCACTATCCAGCATTATGGCCAAGCTCCATCTCTATAGCAGCGCTGGTCCTATTGAGGGTTTTGCAGCTGCTGTGAGTTGCAGTAAGTGGGTGAACTAGATCTGCAAAGATCTAGTTTTTTAGAGGATATTTCTCTCAGGGAGGGTGTCTTGTGACCACCCGGAAGAGGATCTCACTCTCATTTTACTTTTATATTTGTAATTATTATCTGATGTAAAAGTTCATTCAAGCTACTGTGTTGTTTCTT
Source organism: Pinus albicaulis (assembly GCA_034641835.2). NCBI lineage: Eukaryota > Viridiplantae > Streptophyta > Pinopsida > Pinales > Pinaceae > Pinus > Pinus albicaulis. The sequence goes on along the minus strand of CM076570.1, from coordinate 735,446,260 downwards.
TAGGGAACTGCATTATTTTCATGTACTAGTTTCACTGCTATTTGGATTTCTCATTGTATTTGATCTCAGGTGATTGAGGCTTGCCTCTCATCTTGAAGATTTTTAAAGTAGCTTGCTGATATAATCTTATTCAGATATGATATATAATTTAATGAAAATCATCTTCAGAAATACCTGAATTTTCCTACAGTTCATTGTACAAAAAGCTAGATCTACACTTTATTATGCATTATTCGGTTAAAACCCCAAGGGGATCTGATAAAGAAGGCTGTGTAGTTTCTAGATCTCATATGGATCTGATTTTCAGCCATATATCAGTTGTAGATATTATTTTTAACCTACAGCAGCTGAAGCTCCTCAAATAAAACGTTGTTCAATATTTTCTGCAACTTTTACATGTATTACTGCTTAATTTCTGAAGAATTCTCGCTCTTGCTTCATGTAAATTCAATGCTTCTACAAAGGAAATTCATTATGTATTTTATTTCTTGCTGCCATACTATAATTTGAGTTTAATGGCTGATTTCCAGTGACTCCCAGTAGAAACTGCGCAATTCCTGAAGGAGGGTTTCTCTAGTAACTCAGCCCTCTCCTTTAGCTGATTTTCAGCTAGTGATGGTTGTGGGAGATTTTTTAAGCCCTCTAAACCCATTTTTTTTTGCTTAAACTCTGCATGGAGGTCCCACACAGCCTAAAATAAGGTAACCCAACCCTTTTCTACATTATTTTTACACCGGCTTGCTTATACAGCGTTTCCCTTGAGCCTATTGCAGATTTTCCCGAGAGTGGAATTTCCCGCTTCTTACTTGTTTGGTTTTTGCTTCTCTTTTGGATCCATTTTTTAGATCTGTATATCTAAGGTTCCCAAGGGTAGAAAAATATAAGAGGATTGTGTCATTCCCACACTTGCTGTGTTTCACCAATCTTCTATAGACAGTCTGGAACAGGCTAGGAAGCCTCTGGTTTTCACCCTCTCTTTAGAGGTGATATAACCAGTAAATGCTCTACCAGTCTATCTATGGTTTAGATCTATTGGTGTGATCCCATATTTTTTTGAACCCGTAGTGTAATATATTAAGATATTCCCTACTGTGCTTAACTCTTCCCATTTGGAACATTACACGCTGATATGAATCTGTTAACAAAAGATGACCCACTTAAGACAGAACTGTGTGCAGACTCAGAAAAAGAAGAATTTGAAGTGTTGCAGTCCAGAGATGATACTTTTCCAAAGGGATTGGTTCCTCTAGAGGAACATTTTTACTTCAATGATGTTGCTAAAAATCCAAAGATGGAATCTACGGAAGCAGAGGTAGAAGAATGCAATATAGGCAGTGAGAAAAATCCCAAATGATAAAACTGTTTAAAACACTGCCAGCTCATATAAGACAGAAATACATTGAGATTTTCAAATAATTTATTGATTTGTTTGCTTGGAGCTATAAAGACTTGAAATCCTATGATACTGAGACCATCCAGCATAGGATCCCTCTCAAAGAAAACCAGAAGCCCTTTAAACATAGATTACACAAAATAAACCCTGTACAACTACCACTGGTTGAGAAAGAAATAAAGAAAATGTATGATGTTGGAATAATAGTCCCTCTCAAATACTCAGAGTGGGTTTCAAATCTTGTGTCAGTGAGGAAGAAAATAGGGGAAATTAGTCTATGCATAGACTTCAGAAATATAAACAAAGCCTCCTTGAAGGACAACTACCCTTTACCAAAAATGGATCACATATTACAAAGGGTAGTAGGCTCCAAAAGAATATCCATGTTAGATGGATTTTTAGGGTACAATCACGTGTTGGTACACCTAGATGATCAACACAAGACAACTTTCACCACACCTTGGGGCACCTTCATGTATGTTAAAATTCCTTTTGGGTTAATGAATGCTGGAGCTACTTTCCAAAGAGAAATGGAAATTGATTTCTCAGAGGAAATAGGTTACTTCATTGTGATATGCCTTGATGACATCACTGTCTATTCAAAAACTGATGAAGAACACCTAGCTCACTTAAGAAAGGTCTTTGAAAAATGCAGAAAATACGGTTTATCTTTGAATACCAAGAAAACTTTGTTTGGCCTTCAAGAAGGGAAAATTTTAGGCCACATCATATTTGAAGAAGGGATCAAGATTGACCCAAAGAGGATTGAAGGAATATTGCAAATCAATCATCCAAGAAACATCAAAGAGCTGCAATCTTTCATTGGAAAGATAAATTTATTAAGAAGGTTCATACCAAACCTTGTAGAACTCCTGAGAAACATCACTAATATGCTGAAAAGAGAAATAGGAGCCAAATGGACCATAGAACCAAAGGAATCATTTGATTTGGTAAAGCAAGCACTTACACATACACCATTTCTAATCATAATTTATTTTACCAAAGATTTCTTCATATTTTCCTTTACATCAGAACACACAGTTGTTGTTTTCCTACTGTAGAAAAATATAAAAGGACAAGAGCAACCCATAGCATTTTTCAACAAGGCATTAAGGGATACACCTCTCAAATATAACATAATGGAAAAACAGGTGTTTTCCTTAATCAAATCATTGAAGGATTTTAGAGTTTACATCCTGCACTCACACATTATTGCATTTGTGCCTCACACCGTGGTAAAATACATACTCACACAGGATCCTGATGGAAAAAGAGGTAAGTAGATTGTTGTCATCTTAGAGTATGATCTATAAATCAGGCCCACTAAGTTAATCAAAGGGCAAGGACTAGCTAAACTCATGGCTGAAACAAATTTTCAAGCACTCAACATTAATATGATTAATGCATTAGATGAACAAGAGGATATGGTGACTCCACCTATTGAGGAAGAATTTTTGAACTCATCTTGGTATGCTGATATATTATATGTGCATTTTATTCTGAATGTGTAGAAATTTGCTGAATAATGATATTTATCCACTGATATTATCCTGATCACATATCAATTCGAATTCATATGCAACACATAATCTCTTCCACTCAAATCATCACACATGCGGAAATAAAAAAAGCGGTATGTGATCAAAAGATCATCAAAACATCACACACATTACACAGTATGTATGGGGAAAGCTTATAGCTAAAAACCCCGCAGATATTGTGTATATTATAATGGAGAAAACATGTAACAAACTCAGTACAATACTCCTCACAAGTACTCAGTACTATCTCAAGAAGTTACACACAAACTAGCTTGGTTTTGAACAAGTCACAGGTTCAAAACACATCCACTAATTGCCTGCCTGTATTGCGCAATCAAGGCTGGTCTAATGAGAGATCCAAGGTTCGAATCTCCTTGGCTTGACAGCGCAATCATCATGGGAAATTCCTCCAAGTGTGGTGCAAATCTCATGCACAACTGATGTCGCAACTGATAGCTATCTCAACCCTTTCATCTACCTCTTTCATTGGTCTCCACTGAACTGTCCATGCACTGTAGTGAACTGATGTGTTCTTGAGTTGAATCATGAGTTAATAATTATTGAATTAAATAATATTTAATTCACTCCACTCATTACTAGTTGATTAGCTAGTTAAACTAATCTCAACCAGTTCAACTAAGTTAAACCGAACACAACTCCACCAACTGTCTCATCAACTCCACCAAACTTCTACCACTGAAGTCCTAACTGAAGTCAACCATGCATGAGCTCACCAAACCCCTAGGAATAGCGTAATTCCTCTGTCAAATGCATGAGCCACTTCTGTAGCTCGAACTGAAGTGCTCCAAGAGAGTAAACTGAAGTTTAGAGTCCAAATATTATTAAGGGTAAATAATATTTGACTTTTCTATTTTTAGGATAGGCAGTCTAAAAATAGACTTCAACCTATATGTCTAGAAATAGAGGTCCATCTATTTTTACCAACATGACCAATACTCCAAGAATAACATACTGCAACCCCTGGACCATGCTCCATATGTCTAAAAATAGACATAGTCTAAAAATAGACTTTGCGCCAGAATTTGCTTGCGGGCCCACTTAGTGAAGGCGACTTCATTTCACGAAGCTCCATCATCTTGTTGCATTTTCAACACTCCCTCTCGGCAAGATATGGATTATCTGCAACCCCTATCCTGCCTCTGTGGAATTCGAACTTGCTCCTGGTGAGCGCCTTCGTCAAGATGTCGGCATCCTGATCCTCCGTGGGAACATATGAAAGCATCATGATTCTCCGCTGAACACAATCTTTGATATGATGGTACCTGATGTCGATGTGTTTGGATCTATCATGAAATACTGGATTAGCCGAGAGTTTAATGCAACTCTGGTTATCACAGTAAATCATTGTAGGCTCCAAATGCAACCCGAACAATCCAACGAGGATCTTCCTCATCCAAATAGCCTCGCATGCAGCCAAGTTTGCTTCCATGTACTCGGCCTCTACTGAACTGAGTGCCACGAATCTCTGCTTCCTGTTGTACCAGGAAACTGTTGTCGACCCAATGCTGAAAACTCCTCCATATGTGCTCTTCCGGTCCGTTGGGCTCCCTGCCCAATCTGCATCAGTGAAGCCAGAAAGCTTCACTCCATCCTCATGTCTGTACCATAGACCATATCCCGATGTGCCTCTGATATAGCGCAATACATGCTTGCCCGCCTTCCAAAAGAGCTTGGTAGGCTTAACCATAGCTTGCGAAAGTTGGTTAACTGCATAGCATATATCGGGTCGTGTATTGACCAGATACATAAGCGACCCCACCAACTGTCGATAGACAGTGGCATCCACTACCTCCGCTGAAGTAGCATCCTTCTTCCTCCAACCACCAGGAAGAGGAGTGTCAACAGGCTTGCAGCCTTGCATGTTGAACCTCTCCAGAATCTCCCGAGCATACTTTCCCTGAGAAACAAACAGTCCTCCACTGCGCTGCCAAATCTCCAATCCCAGGAAATAATGAAGGATGTCCAAGTCCTTCATCTCAAACTCTCGTGCAAGATCCTCCTTGCATGAAAGTATCAACCGCTCATCACCCGTCAAAATCAGATCATCTACATACAGTACGATGATCAGCAGCTTCCCCTCCACCACAATCTGGTACAGGTTAGGATCCGCCTCACTCTTGGAGAATCCAAGCCCGGTGAAGTAGCTGTCTATCCGAGTGTACCAAGCACGAGGTGCTTGCTTCAGTCCGTACAGTGCTCTCTTGAGTCGGCACACATGCGACTCACTGCTGAAGATCTCAAAACCTTCAGGCTGCTCTATGTACACCTCTTCCTCAATAACTCCATTGAGGAACGCAGTCTTCACATCCATCTGATGAATGTGCCACCCCATCTGCGCCGAGAGAGCAAGGATCGTCCGTATGGAAGAGTACCTTGCGACAGGTGCAAAAGTCTCCTCATAGTCAATCCCCTCGATCTGTGAGAAGCCACGGGCGACAAATCTCGCCTTATACTTCTCCACACTCCCGTCAGCCGCCTGCTTCACCTTGTAGATCCATCGCGAACCCACCACTGATTTCCCAACCGGTCTTGGGACAATCTCCCATGCACTGTTCCTGACGATCAAATCATATTCTTCGATCATGGCATCAACCCATGCGGGTTCCTCCACATCTTCCTCAAAAGAGGATGGCTCCGTCACAACACATTGACTCACAAGAGCCATGTATCCAGTGTACCGATCCGGTGACTGTCTCTGTCTGCGCTGTGCTGTAGGTGGTCCTACAACCTTCTGTGCATCCCGAGCCAGTCGCTCAGCTTCTGTAGTGCGCATGCGCCCTCTGATGGTTGGCGCTGCCTGGGTGGTTTCTTCCACCTCCTGAACCTCCTCTTGTGGCTGATCCACATCCGGAAGCTCCTCCTTAGAAACTAACAGCTCCTCATCTGCATGCAAGTGTAGCTCCCTCTCAAGCGAACACTGCATGGCTTTCTCCTCCTGAAATTTTATATCCCGTCGCACAACAGTCTTGCGACTGTCTGACAAATACACCCGATAGTTGTGAGGTGTATCAGTGTACCCCACAAATATTCCAACCTCTGCAGTTGGATCCAGCTTCCTTCTCGCATCCTTCGTCACATGCATGTAGACAGGAGAACCAAAAATCCGCAAATGGGAAATATCAGGCCTCTTGCCAGAATAAGCCTCCTCTGGTGTACTCATGCCAAGAACCTTGTGAGGACAACGGTTCTGCACATACACTGCTGTATTGCATGCCTCAGCCCACAAGTGAAGGGGTAGGCCCTGATCATGCAACATCGCCCGTGCGGCACCCACGATCGTTCTGTTCTTCCGCTCAGCCACCCCGTTCTGCTGTGGGTTATGGGGTGCGATGAGCTCTCTCCGAATCCCTTCTGCGCTGCAGAACTCCTTGAATTCAGCCGAGATGAATTCACCACCATTGTCGCTCCTAAGAGCAATCACCTTCTTCCCCGACTCCTTCTCGACCAGTGCCTTAAACTCACAGAACTTCGCGAATGTATCGCTCTTCTTCTGCATGAAGAAGATCCAGCACTTTCGAGAGAAATCATCAACAAAGATCATGTAGTACTTGTGCTTTGTTGTCAAAGCAACTGAGAAAGGACCACACACGTCTGTGTGAACTCTCTCAAGGATCATCATGGCGCGACTATCCTTCTCGTGAAAGGTGGCTTTCACATACTTCCCTAAAATACACCCCTTGCACTGATCTGACTGCGCAAGAGTGCCCTTAGGAAGCCCAGTAGAAATCTGCTGCAGGATCTTCAAAGCTCCATGGTGAAGGTGGCCCAATCTCCTGTGCCACAGTTCGCCCTCATCATCCCGACTCACCACTTCTCCCACCTTGCATGCCATTGCTACGCAGCCATTTACCTGCAACTGATAAAGGTTCTTGGTTCGAACCCCTATCTTCTGGGTCTTTCCAGTAGTCTTACTGCGCAGGAAGGCTTTTCCTTCGCTGAAGACCACATCATACCCCTTATCTTCCAACATCGCCACAGAGATCAAGTTCTTCTTCAATCCAAGTACATGCATGACATCCTTCAACACGAAGGGTTTACCAGACTCCCTCTGAAAGGATATGTTACCGATACCAGTCACACTGTATCTACCATCATGCCCATCTCGATGTGCACGCCCAGATCTTTGTCCTCAAGATCTGAGAACAAATCCCGATCTCCCGTCATGTGAAATGACGCACCACTGTCCAAGAACCACACTGATCCCATCACACTTGAAACCAAGCATGCGATCAGTGAAAAGTCAAGCTCGAACTGCGAAGCCAAAGCCTCTCCATCTGCAGATCTTCCCGCTTGCTTGTTTTTCTTCTTCTTCGGACAATTTGTGGCATAATGTCCGTGATCATGGCAATGAAAACACTTCACCTTCGCCATGTCTTGCTTCTTGCCCTTTGCACCGGAATGAGAAGTTTTCTTACCCTTCCCCTTCTTTGCTTTGGCAGCCAAAGCGCAATTTTATTCATCAGCTCCCTTTGATGAAGATTCGTCCCTGGTAGTCCTCCTTATCTCCTCCTGCATGAGATCCGCCCAAAGGCGCTCCCATCCCGGTAACTTCTCCTGATCATTGACACTATCTTGATATGAATGCCAAGCCTTCGGAAGACCAAGGAGAGCCAGGTACACCATGTCCTCATCTTCGACAGTCATCCCCACACTTCCCAGCTCATCTCTGCATTGAGTGAACTTCGTGAGGTATTTGGCGATACTGTCGCCTTTCTCCATCTTGATGTTTCTGAGCTTATCTTTGAGCGCCAGCTTCCTTTGGTCGCTCTTACTCTGGAATAGATACGTCAAAGCTTTCCACGTTAAATATGGAGAAGCCTTTCCATGCAGGCTGGATACAATATGATCCTTGACGCCCTCCAACAGGATCCTTCGACATTTCGCCATCTTCTTTTGCCAAGCTTCGACTTTAGCAGGATCAGTGGGCTTTTGGACATCCATATCTACGAAATCCTTCAGTCCATTATCTTCTAATACTGCCTCCATGTGATCCTTCCATGCAACATAATTTGAACTGCCTTCAAGAGCATATTCGAGTCGCAAACCGTTGAAAGACATTTTCAACTCCGGCACCAAGAAAACAAAACTGTTGCAAAATTCGAATTCCAAGCTCAAAGCTCAACCGCTCTTGATCTGTGAGAACAAATTATTTCTAGCACAGAGATTGACTGCAGGGGAATTTACTGGATATATCACCTTTCAAAGGAAAGGATGGATCCGGAGGCTACCTGGCCCACATGCAGACTCTGTCTACCGAAATAAGTTTGTAATCACTGTGATTATCAATCTCTGCTTCAATAGCTCCAATACCATGTAGAAATTTTCTGAACAATGATATTTATCCACTGAGATTATCCTGATCACATATCAATTCGAATTCATATGCAACACATAATCTCTTCCACTCAGATCATCACACATGCGGAAATAAAACAAGCGGTATGCGATCAAAAGATCATCAAAACATCACACACATTACACAGTATGTATGGGGAAAGCTTATAGCTGAAAACCCCGCAGCTATTGTGTATATTATAATGGATAAAACATGTAACAAAATCAGTACAATACTCCTCACAAGTACTCAGTACTATCTCATGAAGTTACACACAACTAGCTTGGTTTTGAACAAGTCACGGGTTCAAAACACATCCACTAATTGCCTTGCCTCTATTGCGCAATCATGGCCTGTCTAAATAGAGAACCAAGGTTCGAATCTCCTTGGCTTGACAGCGCAATCATCATGGGAAATTCCTCCAATTGTGGTGCAAATCTCATGCACAACTGATGTCGCCACTGATAGCTAACTCCACCCTTTCATCTACCTCTTTCACTGGTCTCCACTGAACTGTCCATGCACTGTAGTGAACTGATGTGTTCTTGAGTTGAATAATGAGTTACTAATTAATGAATTAAATAATATTTAATTCACTCCACTCATTACTAGCTGATTAGCTAGTTAAACTAATCTCAACTATTTCAACTAAGTTAAACCGAACACAACTCCACCAACTGTCTCATCAACTCCACCAAACTTCTGCCACTGAAGTCCTAACTGAAGTCAACCATGCATGAGCTCACCAAACCCCTAGGAATAGCGTAATTCCTCTGTCAGATGCATGAGCCACTTCCAAGGCTCGAACTGAAGTGCTCCAAGAGATTAAACTGAAGTTTAGAGTCCAAATATTATTAAGGGTAAATAATATTTGACTTCCCTATTTTTAGGAAGGCAGTCTAAAAATAGACTTCGACCTAAATGTCTAAAAATAGAGGTCCATCTATTTTTACCAACATGACCAATACTCCCAAGAATAACATATTGCAACCCCTGGACCATGCTCCATATGTCTAAAAATAGACATAGTCTAAAAATAGACTTTGCGCCAAAATTTGCCTGTGGGCCCACTTAGTGAAGGCGACTTCATTTCACTAAGCTCCATCATCTTGCTGCATTTTCAACAGAATGTTCCTCCTGGTTTGTCCAAAACAAAGGCCATATTCTTGAAGTTAAAGGCTATAAATTTTTGCATTCTAGACAAAGTTTTATATTGGAAAAATGTTGGTGGTATATTACTTAAATTTTTTCCTGAAGAAGATGCAGATAGGATCATGCATGAGTTTCATAAAGGAGAATGTGGAGGCCACCTCTATTGGAAAACCACTGTCAATAAAATCCTTAAAGTTGGTTACTATTGGCCCACCCTCTTTCAAGACATCCATAAAAGGGTGATTATCTGTCATAAATGCCAAATCTTTGAAGGTAAAAGAAAACTGTTGCCTTCGCCATTACAGCCTATCTTGGTTGAAGCTCCTTTTAAAAAATGGGGCCTATATTTCATTGGAAAAATCCACCCTGCCTCCTCTGCCCACCAAAGATGGATCCTTATTGCAACTGACTATTTCACTGAGTGGATAGAAGCCATTCCTTCTAGAACTGCCACAGACTCAGTAATTATCAAATTCCTTGAAAACCACATTTTATCTAGATTTTGATGTCCTATAAAAATCATTATTGATAATGTTGTTGCCTTTAGATCCAATAAAATGGTGGACTTTTGCCACAAATATCAGATTACATTGGAACATTCAATAGCTTATTACCCTCAAGGTAATGGGTTGGATGAATCCTCAAACAAAAGTTTGGTGAACATCATTAAAAAGGTTGGAAGAGAATAAGAAGTCATGGCACAGCAAACCAGTCTCCCTAAGATAGATGCAGTCTTCCCAACAAGCTTGGGAGTGCTAGTTGTTACATGTTATTTTGTCACCATGACATTTAACTACCTATATGGTTTCATCATCACCTATATTATGCTTCCTCATAAGTTAAAAACCCCAAAGTTCCTAAACCAAGTCTTGGAATTGGAGAAAAGCTCTTAAAAACCATAAAAAGACTAACTCTGCACGTTTCCTAGTCCTTATCTGTGGACCTGCATCTTTTTGCTCTATAATCTGCGACACATCCCACACATTCGGCTTATTAAACCTGTGGACCCCCGTAAAAGGTAAAATAAAAGAAAAGTAAGTTCTAGAAGCCCAGCTGGTTGAATATTCTCCCAACTGGAGGCTTCTAGAAGCGTAATCCGTTCGAGCTTCATCCCTTCATTCATGGACTTATATCCCTTCATTAATGGATTTTATCACTTGGTATTTGGAGCTCAAATCCCTTCATGAAAGGAAATTATTCCCCTCTTTATGGAATTGAAACCACCTCTATTTTCCTATAAATTGAACTCATGTTTCAGTCTCAAGGGTACGTACTTAGAACTTAGTAGTTTTTTAGGAGAATCGCTAAAGAAATCATACTCTTTATACTTGGCATCATTGGTATGAGAACAATTACATACTCATATCCATATTTTCATGCTAGTTCAGAGAGGAGAAGGCTTGTCAAACCGAGAGATAACGATTTTTCAGGAGCTCGGAAGAACCTGTATAACATCAAGGCGACAAGGTTGTAAGGTTACTTCTTATTATACAAGTTAATAAAAATGGATTATATTTTTTCATTAAATTGTTAATGTATCTATTTGAGTAATTTAATTCTTAGATTCCTTGATCACTAAGATAGATTAGTGTTTTCTGAATTATTATATCTTTCAATTCCTTCTAATTCTTTTATCTGACTTTGATTTCAAGTTTCACATGCTGAAGTGACCTCTTTTGGAGCGACTAGATATAAAGATTACAGCAAGCGTTGGACTTCAGGTAGGGGCATCCCGTCGTACTTTGTTAATTAATAATTCTGAATCACAAATTATCTAGAGAAAATGGTTTGCATTTGGTTGTTTGTTTCTAGATATCCTTAGGATACTAGGGAGATCATTCTTATCTATAAGAAGGATTTATCCGCGTAACAAAATGGCAACTCCACTAGGGAATAAAACTTAGTTTCCTTTTTATTTTTTAGTTTGAATCTTAAAGAGTTTTCTGATTTTGATTAGTCTAAAACTACGTTGGGTAGATAACTTATCAGAATCCCTGAAATGAAAATCTAAATTTTTATTTTTTCTGTATTTTTCCTGGCCTCCGTGGTTTTTATTTAAAAACAATGTAGTAGTCTCTACAGTTTTTAGTTCAGAACAGTGCGGTACCACGTTGTTCTCCATTAGAACCTGCGGACTTGTGGAAAATTTTTGAAAAATTAAAAATTCTCTTTTTAGGAGCCAGATCACATGATTCTTTGTGTTTTCCCAGTCTATCTTAGCTGTAAAATCTTATGTGTGAATTTCTTTAGAATCTCATCAATCTCTGTTAAGTTAATTGGGTGTTTTGAGTCTCTTTTTTGAGAAATTATTAATTTTATTTCCTTTGGTCATTACTTTGAGGTTTGTCTCAGTCTCTTAACAATTTTGCATCTTTTTTCTTATTAATCGTCTTTGAGTGTTTTTATTTTTTGACCTTTGGAACTCTCACCTAATTTTCTTTACCTACACTTGATTGGTTCTTTAGATTACATTAGAATAATGTTATGTCTAAGAATTCTCTTGCATAGATCACATTTGCATAATTAGAATCCTCATTTTCAGAATATCAACGAAAAATGTGCATAGATTACATTTGCATACTTTTCAAGTGAATTGTGCATAGATTACAACTGCATTGTTTACATTCTGGAAAAATCAATCGTAGATTTAGATCATTTTCTTTGATTTGAATTTACATGTTTTTATGCTTGTTTTAAAAACATAAAAATAAAAAATTGAAATTGATTAGCATTATTTTTTCTTGATGAAATTAGTGCATTAGAGAATTTGTTATATTTTCTCTTATTTATCATTTTTTGCATTGTTGGAAGTGAATGAAACTCTCTCCTTACTTTAGTTAGGATTCATCGAATTGAAAATATTACATGATCATATTCGATTTCATTCAATTTTGGGTCAGGTCATAACACCATTGGTTTCATATCCATTTACCCTTTGAGTAATAACAGCCCAAATAACACAGTGCTTAATAAAATTCATCTAGAAATTTTTAAATTTTCTAGGGCTCTTTCCACCAATCTAGTTAAGGATTAGTGCTTTGGAATAAGGAGTTGTTAACTTTCCAAAGTAACTAAACAAACAAATAGTATCTTGCAGTAAGGAAAAATTCCAATTGTTGCAATTATGCTCTGGGATGCTTTTCTTAAAAGAGTCAAGCACGAGATCATGTCGAAACCAGTGAGGTAATCGTGCCTATCTCATTGGGAAAGATAACAGATGTGCACGTATTAAAAACGGTATACCTCGGATAGACCATTGTCGAGGAGCCTTCGGTCACTTGTTGGTAAACCTTAGATTATATCAAGGAGCCTTCAAGGGGATTGAACTTGTTACTTTGCCCTTGCGTGTATATCGGATCGTAGACTTTTCTCCCAGGTGCATTTGTCTCAGTTGGTGACCTTAGTGGCCATAATATTTAGGATTTTTCCCCAAGGTGATAGTGGAGGGAAGGTCCCACTGTACCTGGAGCAGACATTGACTAGACTCACTTGTACTTTCCAGAGGGTGCACTTCACTTCGAGATGGCATAGCGGAGGTATTTGCACCGGATTGTTTCATTAAGCAGGTTGTCAGGGTAACTGTTCTGACTGCTAGTTTTTCACATTGATCTCTGTGACATTAGATTTCATCACCAACTAGTGATTTCGCTGTGAAAACAAGCTGTTTGTGTGTGGTTTGACTCCTAGATTTGTTAGCGCATGTTAATTTATTTGTTTTTAATTTTTAGGGACCTTAGGTGTGAATTCTGAATTTTAATTGTTAGGTGTGAATTGTGAATTGTTTATACTTTTAGATTATTAATAAAAATCACTGAAGTTGAATATAATGAAAACTGTTCTGGAATTTGCCAACCAAGGAACCCCTCATAATGAGAATCCTAGTACTTTTCCTTTCTTTGTAAATGTTGTTCCTCCTTATATGGCTACATTTTCATTACCTGGATTTACCATAGATTTACCGGCATGGTTATTTTCAACTTCATTGGCCTCGAATACTCAAATTGTTCCACCTCAACCGGATGCTTCACTTCAATGGAGTTCACCATCTCAATGTCACCAACCTCATGTTGACCCTTTACCTTCTTCACCCAACATGTCTTCCTTCCTTTCTTCTTCTTCGCTTAGTAAAAGCCTTGAAGCTAGTAACCAGGTGGCTAAGAAGAAGAAGAAGAAGCAAGATAAGAAAGAATTCAACCAACCAACCATAGTTGTAAGTGGTTTTAATGTTGAGGAAACCTCTAACATGCATCATAAACCCAAATACCCTTGTAAGCTTTGTAAGGGTGACCACTTCCTTATCAATTGTCCCAGTATTTCGAAGATTTTGGAAGTATGGTCAGAAAAATCATATCAACTTACCATTGATCCATCAACCAGTGATTGTCAGGTTCCCGGGAAAAAGGTAAAGTTAGGTTTCCATGTATGTTATGCAAAGGGATTCATCAAAATCACATTTTCCCTCACATGGATGAAGCCACAAAATTTTTGTAAAACCTTACAATTTCGCAGCAACAACTTCCAACTGGTTACCGTAAACTTTCTCCCAAACGACCATCAGCTGATGAAGTGATTGATCTAATTCCAAGTATATTCAATCCCACTATTCCGTTGGAGAGTGAAAATCATATCACTCAAGTTGATGATCCATTAGTTGATCAAGTGGTCGACTTGATTTCTCATCTGGTCAATCCCACTCTCCCTGTAGAGAGTGAGAGTCACCATGACATTTAACTGTCTATATGGGCTCATCATAACCTATATTATGTTTCCTTAGAAGTCAAAAACCCCAAAGTTCCTAAACCAAGTCTTGGAATTGGAGAAAATCTCATTAAAACCCTAAAAAACCTAACTCCACACTTTTCCTAGTCCTTATCTGTGGACCAGCAGCTTTTTTCTCTATAATCTACAGCACATCCCACATGTTCTGCTTATTAAACTTGCGGACCGCCGTAAAAGGTAAAATTAAAGAAAAGTAAGTTCTAGAAGCCCAGCTGGTCGAATATTCTCCCAAATGGGGGCTTCTAGAAGCGTAATCCGGTCGAGCTTCATCCCTTCATTCATGGACTTTTATCCCTTCATTAATGGAGTTTATCCCTTGGGATTTAGAGCTCAAATCCCTTCATGAAAGTAAATTATTCCCCTCTTTATGGAACTGAAACCACCTCTATTTTCCTATAAATTGAACTCATGTTTTAGTCTGAAGGGTACGTACTTAGAACTTAGTATTTTTTGAGGAGAATCGTTGAAGAAATCATACTCTCTATAATTGGCATCATTGGTATGAGAATGATTACATAATCATATCCATAGTTTCATGCTAGTTCAGAGAGGAGAAGGCTTGTCAAATTGAGAGAGAACAATTGTTTAGGACCCTGGAAGAACCTATATAATATCAAGGGGACAAGGCTGTAAGGTTAATTCTTATTATACAAGTTAATACAAATGGATTATATTGTCTCATTAAATTGTTCATGTATCTATTTGAGTAATTTAATTCTTGGATTCCTTGATCACTGAGATAGATTAGTGTTTTTTGAATTATTATATCTTGCAGCTGCTTTTAATTCTTTTATCTGTCTTTGATTGCAGGTTTCACATGCCGAAGTGACCTCTTTTGGAGCAACTGGATATAAATATTACAAGCAGCGTTGGACTTCAGGTAGGGGCATGCCCTCGTACTTTGTTAATTAATAATTTTGAATCACAAATGTTCTAGAGAAAATGGTTTTCATTTGGTTGTTTTTTTCTAGATATCCTTAGGATACTAGGGAGATCGTTCTTGTCCGCAAGAAGGATTTATCCGCATAAAACCAATGATGAAGCTCATTCAAGAACTACAGTATAAATAAAATGATATGCAAAGAAGAATAAACTAGATTGTCCAGTTGCAGCAAACCAGAGAGGAAGTATACAATAGAACACAAAAAGTGAAGGAAAACATCAAGAAGATTTTTGACAAAAGGACCAAGGCAAATGATTTCAGCATTGGAGACAAAGTGCTGAAGTGGGATTCAATTAGAGAGGACAAAGGCAAGTGTTTGTGCTCAACCTAGTCTCCTAAATTGAGTTCATTTAATTTTCAACCAGGGTTGGTAAACTGCTGAAGTGTGGTGCACTGTATGTGCCTAGGTGTTTGTTTCTTACTGCGTTGTGTCTAGTTTTTTATGATGTTTTTGGTCTTTTTATGGTTTTATGTTCACAAGGGAAAGAATTAAATGCTGGTGGAAAGAAGCTACTAGTTAAAAACAAAGTGAAGCCTAATTTGTTGATGACAAATGACAAATGCAAATACTGAGACAGAACCAAACCTAAACTATGACTTAGCAAAATACAAAGCTTGATAATGACTTCAAGAAAATAAATCACAACATGAACTTAACTTGTCCAATTTTTTCATTAAAGATATTTTGGAAGAGCTTGAGAAATGGGCAGCTAAGTGTAAAAATTCTCCTAACTAAACAATTAAACAATCAACTTATAATGATACAACATCTCATCCATGATTAAAGGTTTGTTGAAACATATTTGGAAAAGAACATTTGTAACATCATAAGATCTCTACTCTAAAACTAGCTCCTAATTTTGTTCTGCAACTTAGTTTAACACCACTAAACCTCACTCAAAAGTTATAGATTTCCTTTTAGAATAGTCTTTTGAGGAAAGGCTTGTTTGTGAAATGGTAAAAAGGTTGCAAAAGTACTCCAGGCCTTATACTGATACTATCTTCTGTCTAGATGATTATGAGTTAATATAGGTTTAGAACAAAAGAAGTTTTGTAAATAATGAAGACCGTGGTATTTAAGTTTAACAACTAATGCAATTTAATATGCAATGGATGGCAACTAAACGTGGAGTGTAAACACAGTGAGCTAAGCTGGAACTAAACTAGGGTGCTACTAGTCTACAGTGATCAGTGCTCAATTAAAAAGCCATTATCAAACTTGAAACGGAATAACAGAGCATGAATTAAATGCAATTTGCCTCCGGAGTGCCCTAACTAAGTTATCATGCAATTAATCTATGGGATTCTACAGCCTATTTCGTTCATCATGAATGGTATTTTGGAAGAGCTTGTTAGAACAATCCTGGCTGTACAATTCAATGCATTTGAATGCAAACATGAAAACTGAAAGAAAATACAATTAAAAACTAAGACATCACAGCTATTTCCTACTCATTGTTATGATGTTTTGGAAGAGCATTTAAGAGTAATATTAGCTATGGTACTTAGTGTAAACAAGAAACTGAATCCTACAGTATCACAGTTATACCTTAGTCATCATAATGATATCTTGTAAGAGTTTACTAGAGTAAGTTTAACTGTGATAATGAACGAAAGGAATTGCAAATAAAATCTATAACACTACAGCCATTTCTCATTCATTATAATGATCTTTTGGAAGAGTTTCTTAGAACAAGTATAGCTATAATGACTAATGAAATTAACTATGAACGCAAACTTCAAAAACTTAAAACGAACTAAGATACTTATCTAAATTGCGAAAGTAAAGCCCCTCAGGAGGCAGGGGTCCTCTACCACCAGAGTAGCACGAAATCTAACTCAAGATCAACTCAACGCGTTTAGAGAAATGTTGTCTTCTTCATTAAAGGAAAATAACTTAAAACAAAGTATCCTTGGTCTTCAGAAATATAGCATTCAATCCACGAAATCTAATCAAAATCTAGAACTTGTCTCTCGGTTTCCCGAGTACATTTATAACAAATCTTCATAACAGAACTTGAGATAATACGGGGATCATTGTCTTTTCATATCAAAATCGTACTAGAACTCTAAAGATGGCAGTGTAAAGTGACAAAGGACATCTGGACTGTCCTTGTCCTATTAGGAGTCTGCCTCCTTGTGTGAGTTCCCACGTACAAAACCATGTCTAGAATTCCATTCATTCTTCATGGTGAGCAACAAACGCTGAGGACATGATGTGGACTATACCCATGTGTGGCTTTTCCTGAGAGGACACCTGGAACATGCTTGAACGTGAAGACAGCTGCAGAATTGGAAACTAGCTACGGAATGTCTACATTTTGTAGCTAGTTTCAGTTCAAAATGCATTACAATGACAAAATCACAAAACTTAGCAAGTTAGCCATGATATTAATTCTTAAAGTAATTTTAACTAATTTCATTGATCATTTGTGCCTGGGATAAAAATGGACAAAATAAAATGGAGTGAAGTATGATGGAAGAAAGAACAATCTTGGGGCTCAACATACCCCCACTACTGACTTCTTGCATGTCCTCATGCAACTTATTCCATAAACTCAGAGACTTCTGCAAGAACATCCAACCCTCTTCTTCTTCTTTGCCTGGAAGTTAAAGGTCTTCTGGGTTTCCTGATGACTAACTTGAACCTTAAATTGGTAAGTGCCCTGATTAGCTTCTTGTTCTTCTTTTTCAAATTTTCATTAGCCTTTTCCACTTTCACCATTTGTAGAGATAAGGTTGAGTTCATACTGGTTTTGAGTTTGACTTGTTCCTTCAGAATATCATTCTCAGTTCTGATATGTCTATTAAGTACTTCCAGCTCATACCTATCTCTTCTTAACACATCTATTTCGGACAGTGGAGGACTAGGGGTTCTATCTCTACTCTCTGAAGCTTTCCTTTCCAATGTTTCAACATAGTTATAAATTTCTTGCTGTGCAGGGTCAATTTCAGGGGCTTCTTCATCAAAATCTTCTTCAACATCTTCTTCAATAGATGTTTCCTCATCTTCTATGTTTATCACCCTGGTTTGTTTGATCTGTGTTTTCCTTAGTTTCCCCCTGAGTCTATGGCTCCTTCTCGGCTGGGATGGTCCCTCTCCTTTTTCTGTGGAAAATTTTCTAATTACCCCCTCTTCCTTAAGCTGTCTCTTAATCTGAGTCAATTTCTCAGAGATTATTTCTTCACTGCTATCTTGAATTGCTTTATCAGTTTCAATTTTAGAGGCTCTCCATTTTTTGCTTCTCTTTGTAGGCTAATGTTCAGGTGAAGGCTCTTTTGGTTCCTCAAAGTGATTTCTCACCAAGAAATTATCCCAAGTATCTTTTTTTTTGGCTAAATTGTGTTCAATTAGAATCTTAACCAAGCCATGATGGTATAGAGTTGTTTCTAGGAATTGGACTCTCCTTTGAACACTTGAAGCCATCTTTTTTAAACTTTGAAGCAAGAAATAGGGAAAATTAAGCTCTTCTTCTAGGAAATGCATTATCAACCTAATATGGTAAACATAGAAAGTACCATATCTACCTTCACAAGTGATAAATTTTTGTAGGATAAGCAACATGTTTCTCCATTTATTCTTTAATGCAGATCTTGGAATTCCCTTTTTAAACACAGTGACATCCATACCTGGTGATTTGAGGATCTGCTTCTATGATTCATTATGAAATTCTTTGTTCTTAAACCATCTTTCTCCATGTCAAAGCAATCTTGTTGCTTCTGCAATAAAAACCTCTGTGACAGTGAATTTAATATCTCCAACTTCAACCTCGGCTCCTTTGAATGACCTTGCAAACGTTTTAGTAACTTCTTTGTGGAAGCCATTAAATTTCTCAAGGAATTGCAGCCATCCTGCTTGTTGCAACATTTCTCTGCTTTGAGGGTATCCTTCCAGGTATTTTGTGCCTATTGGTTCAGTTCTTACGATGAGGCCCATAATTTCTTCTTCAATCTTCATATTAGTACTCTTTCTGCTCACAGAGACAATGACTTCAACCTTCAAATTAATACTCCCTTGCTTCACGGTGACAGTGCTTCAATCTTCAAACTGATATACCTCTGCTTCACGGTGATAGTGCTTCAATCTTCAAACTGATATACCTTTGCTTCACGGTGACAATGGCTTCAAATTTCAAACTGATATACCTCTGCTTCTTGGTGACATTGGCTTCAACTTTCAAACTAATATACCTCTGCTCACGGTGATAGAGATACCTCTGTTTTACAGAATGAAATGATGAAGGGTTGGCTACGGGATGGAGTAATAGGGAGTGGTTACGGAACGAGTTAATGAAGTGAGGTGAAGAAAACAAATCAATGAGTGAAAATACCGCGGAGATATTTTACAACGGATTCAAAAATCATCATTAAATGATTTGGCTGGGTTACGTGAGAAAATCAATCACTTTAGCATTTTAACCGCTTAGATGATGATCGGGTATAGAATTTGAAATGAAGGATTTTTTATCCAAAGTTTTGCGGAGGGTATATTTGGCATGATCAATAAAAATAATCAGAACAACTTTTCAAATGATTCATAACTAAAACTATACTAAAGTTTTTTTATGATATGCCATTATAATCAGAACTTTTTACCTTTGCTTTTCATCTGCTTTTTGTGGTCTTTGTATGCTTTGTTCTCCTCTGGAAATCATTACTTTGTGAGCCTTCATAATCCTTCTTGATTTTGATTGTTCATGGATATACCGAATCATCTTGTTGCAATTCAAATGTCTAGTGATCAGTGCCTTCAGGATCTGTAGCTGCGGAATGACTGTCTCGCTGCGGAAAGTCTAATTAGCTGCAGAATGTACCTGTAGAGAATTTTAATCATGGAATGGAGTGGTTTGGAATATAAATGGAATATTATATGGAATGAGTGAAGATAGATGATGAAACATGGTATAATGGGATATGTATGAAGTTAATGATGGAGTGGGATGGATTACAATTTATGAAATGGAGTGGAAAAGTATAAGAAATGGCATGCAATTCATGACATATGTTATTCATTTGCAGAAAGACATCAAACTTTAAATTTTGATATGGAAATGAGGTGGATGAAGTATGGAATGAGATGAATGAAATATGGAATGAAATGAATGAATGAAATGGAGTATGGGTGGATAAGTAAATGGAATGAAATGAAATGAGATGGATCATAAGTGCAATGGATCTGAACTTATGATTTTGTAACAACTGCTTGCAGAAACAAAATGGAAAAGTTAGAGTGTCAGAAAGACTCTGATTTTCACCCTATATTTTCTGTATAAACATGCCAATCAGAGGTTGGTTTTCATGTTTATACTTTATTATTATTATTATTATTATTTTAAAGAAATGACTTCAGAAAATTTAATCAAGTTGATGAAGAAGAAAGATTCTTCTTCATTAACTTCACATCACTATTTTCCTGGAACTTCTTGACAAATTCTTCTCTTGAGAGTGGTTTGTGATATAGCTTCAATCTATGACCATTCACAAGAAAAGTGACCTCTTCTTCATCTATTGTCCTAATTTTCACTGCTCCATTGTCAAAAAAATTAACAATTTCATATGGCCCAAGCCAATTTGTTTGAAATTTACCTTGAAAATCCTTGAATTTTGAATCAAACAAGAGAGCCCAGTCACCTTCTTTGAACTTATTCTCTTTGATGTACTTGTCATGCCATCTAGTCCTTTGCTATTGGACTAGACTTGTTTTCTGAACTGCATCTTGTCTGATCTCATCCAATTCATTAATCTGCTCCAATCTATGCTTTTTTTCCTCCGTTAAATCAAGTCCTAGTTGAACTGCCATTTTGAAAGTTTGAATCTAGAACTCTATGGGAAACAAAACTTGCTTTCCATAAACAAGTTCATAAGGAGTATGGCCTGTTGTGTTTCTCCATGTAGTTCTATAGGCCCACAAGGCTTCAGGAAGCCTATCTACCCAATCTCTTCTATGAAAATGAACAGTCTTTGTTAGGATTCCTTCAATGACCTTATTAGTAGATTCCACTTGACCATTTGCTTGTGGATGATAAGGAGTAGATTTTCTATGCCTAATTTTGTACCTCTCCATCATTTGTTCCACTAGCCTCGATGTAAATTGAGCTCCCTGATCTGTAACAATTTCCCTTGGGACACCAAAACGAGTAAAAATATCCTCAAAAAGAAAATTAACTATAGATGCTTCATTAGCAAAAAGTAATGGCTTGGCCTCTACCCATTTGGTAACATAATCAGTGCAAACTAATATATGTCTCTTTTGTCTTGATGGAGGACTAATAGGTCCTACAAAATCCAAAGCCCATTTTTCAAAAGGTTCAATATGTACCTGAGGTTGTAATGGCATCTCACCTGAAGGAGAAGGGTTCCCTACCCTTTGGCAACTGTCACACCTTTTGACATACTCTTTAGCATCTTTAAACAAGGATGGCCAATAATATCCTAAATTAAGGATCTTATAGGCTGTCCTCTTATTAGCAAAGTGTCCGCCACAAGGTTCATCATGACATGCTTTGAGAATCTCAGGCATCTCATCTTCCCGAACACATCTCCTAATGATCAAATCTGGACCTGTCTTGTACAACTCATTAGCAACCCATGAATATTTTGCACTGTCATAAATGATTTTTCTTTTATCTCTTGCATTCATTATTGAAGGAAATTTTCCTGAAATTAAATAATTAGCAATGTCAGCAAACCAAGGAGTTTGGGTAGAAATTGCAAAAAGATATTCATCGGGAAATTGATCTTCAACTGGAGTGTCATCTTTGATGTTTTGGAGTCTAGATAGGAAATCAGCTACTGTGTTTTGTTTTCCAGGCCTATCTAGAATGGTAATGTTGAATTCTTGTAAAAGTAATAACCATCTTATGACTCTGCCATTAGTAATTGATTTGTTCATTAAGTATCTAATTGCAGAATGATCAGTGTGAACAAAAGTTTCATAGCCTGTTATATAGTGTCCGAATTTGTTTATGGCATGAACAACAGCTAAAAACTCTTTTTCAGTTACAGTATAGTTTAACTCTGCAGGAGTCAAATTTTTACTGGTATAGTAGATGGCATAAGGAATCAGGTCTTTTTGTCCCAATACTGCTCCTAGAGTTGTATCAGAGGCATCTGTTGAAATATGAAAATGTAACTTCCAGTTAGGTCCCCTTAAAATAGGTGCTTCAGAAATTTTTGTTTTCAGGGTTTCAAAGGATAACTGGCAATCGGAATTTCATTTGAATTCACAATCTTTGGTAAGTAATTTGAAGAGTGGAGATGCTATCTTGGTGAAGTTTTCTATAAACCTTCGATAATATCCTGTAAATCCTAGAAAACTCCTAACATCTTTTTGACAACTTTGAATAGATAAGTTAGAGATGACTTCAACTTTTGACTCATCAACTCTAATCCCATCCCCTGAAATGTGATGTCCTAAAACAATTCCTTCAGTAAACATCATAAAACACTTCTCATGACTAAGTGAAAGATTTGCTTCGTTACATCTTTTTAAAACTTTTTCCAAGTTTTCTAAGGCTTCTTCAAATGTGTTTCCATAAACTATGAAATCATCCATATATACCTCTACACAATCATGTATTAGATCCGAAAATATTCCTAATACTGCCCTTTGAAATGTTGCAGGTGCATTGCATAATCCAAATGGAAATACTCGGTAAGCATAGGTACCCCAAGGACATGTAAATGTGGTTTTGTCTTGATCTTCAAGTGCTACTTGGATTTGGTTGTAACCACTAAACCCATCTAGGAATGAGAAGTACTTTTTGCCAGCTAATGTATCTAACACTTGATCTATGAAAGGTAAGGGAAAATGGTCTTTAAGAGTAGCTTTGTTTAATTCCCAGTAGTCAACACATACCCTCCATCTACCATTTTTCTTTAGCACAATTACCAAAGGAGAAACCCATTGACTATCTGAAATGGGATAGATGAAGTTGACATTTAACAATTTTTGCAATTCTTCTTTAACAATATCCCTAAGATTTGGATTCATCCGTCTTTGAGGTTGTCTGATTGGTTTACAATTTTCCTCTATATAGATGTGATGAGTGCAAGTCTTGGGGCTTATCCCTTTCATGTCAGTGTACTCCCATGCATATGCAGAAGAATGTCTTTGTAATATCTTGACTAACTCTTCCTGTTGAGATTTTTCTAGGTTCTTGTTTATGTTCAAAGTTTTGCCTGGAAATATCTCACTTGTAGAGCTGCCAAATTTATCCATAGAATGAAGAGACATATGTCTTGATGACAAAAACTCAATGTTGGATCCCTCTTGAAATGGTTCATGTTTGTATTCTGAAGAGGATTCAAAGTTTTCTAGAGTATTCATAATTTGATTATCTTCACTAATTTCTGAAATTGTGAAGAGAGGTTGTAAATCTTCTTCATCCTCTATCCATTGAGTGTCATCTAAATCTGTAATTTTCCTAGCTGGAGGATATAAAGTGAATTTCTTAGTTGAACTACCATCAGAGATGTACATATCACTAGATCTACAACTAATAAAAGCATCAGCTGTAGCCAACCAAGGTCTTCCTAATATAACAGGATGTCCTCCTAGATTATTCTTAGGAGTTAGGATCATGAAATCCACATGGTACTCCCAAGAATCTAGGGACACTGGAATGTCTTCTATTACCCCATCTGGTTTGATCACAGATCTGTCTGCTAATTGTAATAATGTGGGTGTAAAGAGAAGATTAGGAAGTTTCAGTTTATCCATGATTTGTCTACTCATGATATTGATTGCTGCTCCCAAATCAATGAGTGTGTTTTGGATTTCAATTCCATTGATGTGAATTTTAACAACTGGATTTCCTGGGTCAAGATACTTTGGAATAGCAATCTTGCCCATCATAATGTCTGCTATTTTTCCTTCCAGTTGAATTTTCTTTGTTTCTCTTATTCTTTTTCTTGTTTTCTTCATGCTCAACTCCTTTATTGTTTTGGCTAATATTGGAATTTCCTTGATGGCTTGTAATAATGGAATTTTAATGCAAACATTTCTCAGCTCATCTAGGAAATCATAATTTAGGCACCATAATTTGTTTTTCTACACCTCTATCAATTTGTAATCTTTCTGGAAAGGGAGGTATAGAAGTAGATGTTGATGGCTGCTCTAATACAGGAGTTGAAATTATTGGTTCTTTTTGCTTTAATTTTTCAGTGTTTGGGTCTTGAAAATATGTGTCTTCCTCAAGACTTTTATTCACCCATAGAGATTCTTCCTCAGAGTTATCTTGTTCTTGTATGATCACAGAAGGTTTCCTCTTTTCAAGTACTCTTCCAGACCTAAGTTGAACATTACTAAGGTCTAAAGGAGTAATTAAATAAGTTGGAAATTGTTGGCCTTCTATCATGTATGTGTTCTGAGGATTTTTATTGTTGGGGTTTGGTATGGGTTGAGCAGGCAATTGATTTGATTTTTGAGGAAATGGTAATGGAAGTGGTTGATTTTTATGTGGTAGGTTCTGATGATGTTGTTGAGGATTCTGTTGAAAATTTTGTTGAGGATTTTGAGGAGAAAAATGTGGGTATGGTGGATAGGATGGTGGATATTGATAGTACTGAGAGTATCTTCCATAGGGACTTTGTGCTCCTTGTGCCCAAGCTTGAGATTGGTTTTGAAATTGAGGCCAAGGTTGCTGCCAAGAATTCCAAGGTGGAGGTTGGTTATACATTTGATCATGGAATCCTTGTGTTTGAGGTCCTTGCCAAGGCCTTCTAGAGACAAAATTAAGAGATTCTGTGGAATTTGTAGGAGTTTCCTCTTGAAAGACAGCTTTGAGACCAGAAAGAGAAGGACAATTCTTGGTCTCATGTTTTTCAGAACAAATGACACAGGTCTCTACAACTTTTACATCCAAAGGGCACTCTCTCAAGGCATGTTTCTTCCTACATTTGGGACAAAAGATTGCTAAGGCATCAGATTCGGCTTTTTGCTTGTTTTGTAATTTAAGGGTGTCTATTTGTTCACTAAGACTCCCTAAGATGTCAGATTTGAAATCATCAAGCATATGTCCTATTTCTGACCTACTTACTGTCCCAGAAGCAGACTTACTTTCCCTTGCAAGAGCAGGATCTCTTGGACCTTTTACAGTTTTATATTTCCCTCTTGAAAGGTTGATACATAACTCAGATATTTCAGGTAATGTGAGTTGTGATATATCCCCTTTTCCCATCATGTTAAGGATATCCAACCATTCATCCCTAATTTTTTTCAACAAAAGAGCTTTTAAGGTGTCTTGATCTAAGTTTTCCATTTTTTCTCTTTTGATGTTGTAATGAAATCTCTCCAAAAAATCTTCCAAGTTTTCATCTTCTTTGTGTAACATCTTAAACACTTCCTCCTTATGATTGACTGGCATACAATAATCCAAATACCTCTCTAGAAATGCTTGTTTCATGTCTTCCCATGTCCTAATAGAACTGTTGATCAAACTCATAAACCACTTTAATGCTGCTCCTTTCAATGTTGAAGGAAATAGTTTAAGTTTTTGAGCATCTTGTAAGTAGTCATAAGTTCTACACAGGATTTCAAATTCAAATAGGAAAGTTTCAGGATCTTCAGTTTTAATTCCATAGAAGTTTGGAAGGACAGAGGGTGAAATTTTTTTCATGGTTGTATTGGTTTCTTCATCTATTATAGGGAACCCAAAAGAGCTTCCCATTTCTCTTCTACCTCTTCCTCTGCCTCCTTCTCCTTCTGCACCTCTACCTCCTTCTCCTCTACCTCTACCTCTACCCCCTCCAAATAATGTGTGCTCTCCATTAAAGACTCCTCCTCCTCCTTCTTCTGCCATGGTTGATTCTTCTATGGAAGTGGAAAAGTTTGTGTCCCTAACAGGAGTCCTTGGATCTTCTTCTAAGACAGGTTCAGTGGATGAAGTGGAAGGTCTCTCTAATGGAATATCTAATCTTAGGTCTTCTAGAAGTCTAGGATCAGTAAAGGATGGAATGTGGGTCTGAGTTGAGGGTGTACTAGCTCTTGGTCTAGGTGAAACAAGTGGTGTTCTAGGAATCAAACTTCTGCTTATGCCTCTTATGAATCTACCCCTTGAGTCTCTCTCTCTAAGCATATCATTGTTTTTGGGAGTTAAGAAACAAAGGTTACCTAGTTTTCACTTCCCCGGCAACGGCGCCAAAATGTTTGTGCTCAACCTAGTCTCCTAAATTGAGTTCATTTAATTGTCAACCAGGGTTGGTAAACTGCTGAAGTGTGGTGCACTGTATGTGCCTAGGTGTTTGTTTCTTACTGCGTTGTGTCTAGTGTTTTATGATGTTTTTGGTCTTTTTATGGTTTTATGTTCACAAGGGAAAGAACTAAATGTTGGTGGAAAGAAGCTACTGGTTAAAAACAGAGTGAAGCCTAATTTGTTGATGAAAAATGAAAAATGCAAATACTAAGACAGAACCAAACCTAAACTATGACTTAGCAAAATACAAAGCTTGATAATGACTTCAAGAAAATAAATCACAACATGAACTTAACTTGTCCAATTCTTTCATTAAAGATATTTTGGAAGAGCTTGAGAAATGGGCAGCTAAGTGTAAAAATTCTCCTAACTAAACAATTAAACAATCAAATTATAATGATACAACATCTCATCCATGATTAAAGGTTTGTTGAAACATATTTGGAAAAGAACATTTGTAACATCATAAGATCTCTATTCTAAAACTAGCTCCTAATTCTGTTCTGCAACTTAGTTTAACACCACTAAACCTCACTCAAAAGTTATAGATTTCCTTTTAGAATAGTCTTTTGAGGAAAGGCTTGTTTGTGAAATGGTAAAAAGGTTGCAAAAGTACTCCAGGCCTTATACTGATACTATCTTCTGTCCAGATGATTATGAGTTAATATAGGTTTAGAACAAAAGAAGTTTTTTAAATAATGAAGACCGTGGTATTTAAGTTTAACAACTAATGCAATTTAAAATGCAATGGATGGCAACTACTCTTGGAATGTAAATACAGTGAGCTAAGCTGAAACTGAACTAGGATGCTACTAGTCTACAGTGATCAGTGCTAAATTAAAAAGCCATTATCAAACTTGAAATGAAATAACAGAGCATGAATTAAATGCAGTTTGCCTTCGGAGTGCCCTAACTAAGTTATCATGCAATTAATCTATGGGATTCTACAGCCTATTTCGTTCATCATGAATGGTATTTTGGAAGAGCTTGTTAGAACAATCCTGGCTGTACAATTCAATGCATTTGAATGCAAACATGAAAAATGAAAGCAAATACAATTAAAAACTAAGACATCACAACTATTTCCTACTCATTGTTATGATGTTTTGGAAGAGCTTTTAAGAGTAAGATTAGCTATGGTACTTAGTGTAAAAAAGCAACTGAATCCTACAGTATCACAGTTATACCTTAGTCATCATAATGATATCTTGGAAGAGTTTACTAGAGTAAGTTTAACTGTGATAATGAACGAAAGGAATTGCAAATAAAATCTATAACACTACAGCCATTTCTCATTCATTATAATGATCTTTTGGAAGAGTTTCTTAGAACAAGTATAGCTATAATGACTAATGAAATTAACTATGAACGCAAACTTCAAAAACTTGAAAACGAACTAAGATACTTATCTAAATTGCGAAAGTAAAGCCGCTCAGGAGGCAGGGACCCTCTACCACCAGAGTAGCACAAAATCTAACTCAAGATCAACTCAACGCGTTCAGAGAAATGTTGTCTTCTTCATTAAAGGAAAATAACTTAAAACAGAGTATCCTCGGTCTTCAGAAATATAGCAGTCAATCCATGAAATCTAATCAAAATCTAGAACTTGTCTCTCGGTTTCCCGAGTACATTTATAGCAAATCTTCATAACAGAACTTGAGATAATACAAGGATCATTGTCTTTTCATATCAAAATCGTACTAGAACTCTAAATATGGCAGCTTAAAGTGACAAAGGACATCTGGACTGTCCTTGTCCTATTAGGAGTCTGCCTCCTTGTGTGAGTTCCCACGTACAAAACCACGTCTAGAATTCCATTCATTCTTCATGGTGAGCAACAAATGCTGAGGACATGATGTGGAATATACCCATGTGTGGCTTTTCCTGAGACGACACCTGGAACATGCTTGAACGTGAAGACAGCTGCAGAATTGGCAACTAGCTACGGAATGTCTGCATTCTGTAGCTAGTTTCAGTTCAAAATGCATTACAATGACAAAATCACAAAACTTAGCAAGTTAGCCATGATATTAATTCTTAAAGTAATTTTAAATAATTTCATTGATCATTTGAGCCTGGGATAACAATGGACAAAATAAAATGGAGTGAAGTATGATGGAAGAAATAACAATCTTGGGGCTCAACAGCAAGCATGGAAGATTTGACAGTCTATGGAAATGTCCATACATCATCCATTCTGCAAGAGGTAACAATGCATTTTTCCTACAAGAAATGAATGGAACATAATTATTTGGAGGTCCTGTCAATGGCAGGATGCTCAAGCATTATTTCAGTTGAAATTTTCAATTTAAAGATTTATTCATTATATATAACATTTTCCAGATAAAAAACTCAAAAAAATAAACACAAAAAGAAAGAAAAGAAGAAAATAGGGCAATTAAAAAGAAAAGGTAAAGCCCCATACCAAAAAAAATGTTTATGGAAGTTTGCAAGTCCAAATGCCACTACTTTGAAAAGGATCTTGTTTAATCATACATCCTAATCATGATTGAGAAAATTTTGAATTTCTGCTCATAGGATAGTAAATGAAGATTTTCCAAACTGTGTAAACTTGGTTTATCAGTAGCTTATATGGGAAAAGAAAATGGTTCCAAAGTTAAAATATGAACTAAACAAAAAAGAAAGGATGAATGAAAATTCTAGATTATAGCCCTCAGTTTTTTGTTTTACTTTTTGCAAAAATAAAATTTGTGTGCAACTTGTTCAAAATGCCACAGTTCATAACAATCAAACTGCTTAATCTTGATTTGGTCATGCTTTCAATTTCATGTTGATAGATTAGAGAATGAAAATATGTCAAACTGTTTAATCTTGATAGATAAGTAGATTAGGTAGAGAATAAAAGAGCTAACCAGTCTAATCTGAGCCTTTGGATGATATAAGGTTAGAAATATATAGTTTTTTTTCTTTCAAAAGAAAATTGATGTCAAGGGTTTGCCATTATAAATCACCCAAATGAATAAAAAATGCTATAATATAATGATGGGTACGTAGAATTGAGTTGTAGCAGGCATGATTTTAAAGATTTGAAGGTCATGGTCACAAAGAATAGCAGCGATCAACAATTGAAGAATAAAAGATCTACTAAGTGTAAACAAGGCACTGATGTACAAATTCCAGAGATCTGAAATATGAGGTTCTTGACACCTCCTAAAGGAGCTTCCCTCCCCTGCTAGAGCCACTGTTATCCTCATATATTTTATAGTATCACTAGGTGACTATGGATTTTCTACAATCTGCTGAAAAATAACATCCCTTGACTATCAGCTATTTTCAGAAATCTCACTACCTTCATTATCTTTATTTTACCTATCCACTATCTCTAATTTTGCCTCTTTCAAAATACCCTCATGCTATTAAGAATCCATGTTTTGATCCTAAAAACCCTCTTCTCACCCCTTTTTCCCACCTAACACCCCATTTTACCCACTAAACCCCCTCACCTTCATCATTTTCCCTTATTCCATTAAAACAATGTAAAAAGTCATTTTTTACATTGTTTTAAATTAAAAATTATACTATTCAGGACCCATACCTTTTTAATAAAACTTTGTTTATGTTAAAAATACCCAACCCCTATATATTTTAGCCCCCGCTTTAAAAAAAACTAGACCCCCCACTCCCATATGACCTTCACCCCAACCTTAGTAATAAGTGCCTCCACTTATTATTTTAACCCTAGCCCCACTTTATAAAAGACCCCCCATCATGTATTAAGCCCTCTGCACCATATTACTCCCAGGCCCCACCCTTTTCGACTTACCCACCACTCCATTTAACCCCAACCACCGTTGATCTCCATCCTCCTGATCCAACGGCCCACAACCCGTGTCGCACATCCAACTGTGTGGGGGTTAAAACTCTCAAACCCCATGATATTGGCGGTATTATTGCCCGTACCTCCTTCCACGCAGCATCTCCTCAATGGTATCACACCCCCCTCTGCCAATACCATTTATCGCCCCCAATCCATGCGATAAATCGCCTTTCGCCCTTGCACCAAATCCCAAAACCGCCAACTCCGTTCAAAACATTCCAAAGCCCTGTGGCTTTGCAATAAGCCTCGTCCACTTGTTAAACCCTTGCAACACGTCCAAGAAGGCTGAAAGTTCATAAACCCACTGTGCGATATTTTTATTAATAAATTGTTTTCAAATGTGCAGGTAGAAGAGGTATGAATGTGAAAATTTTATTCTAAAGGTCCAAAAATTGTTTAAACAAGTCTTATGGGTAACGATCTAGAGTGTCTTGTTTCGTCAAAAGGACCGGGAGAGCTAGATCAAAGCATGAACATCGATGGATCATGACCATTGATGGTCATTTAAACACACCAAAGAAACAAAGGGTGCTTCAATGTGCATCAGATAAAGACAAATAAAGAGATACAGTCACAACACGGTTAAAGGGTTAATCAAGGATTAAAGGCAAATGCAGAAAGATTAAAAGATAGACAGTGAAGAAAAATCCAAGTTTGAAAGCTAAATAAGGGTTTTAAAGGATAAATCAAAGGAAGATTAACACAGAAGACAGATCTGAAGGCTAAAGCAAAACAATAATTACTTCTCATAAACACTTTGGACACCTACAGCCTCATTTCACTTCAATAAAAGAAGCAATAGTTATTAAAAAAGTCAGAGATATATTAAAGTAACTCAAAAGTTATTTTAAAGTTAATGAAAAGCCATAAAATTCAAATATATCTCAAAAGTTAGCTCAGCAGTTAAGTTAGAAGTTATTATTACAATGAGTTAGTCATAGATATTTTTCCTTGGGCCTTGCATGGTCTCAAAGGTCAAAAATACATTAACTCTGTAATAAATACAAATCGGTCACCCTAGGTTAGGGAAACCTTCTAATTTTTCAGATAAATACTACATTTATTATTCATTTTTAGTGTTAGTTGGTTAGCTGGTTAACTGCTTGATTAAAGGATTGGCTGTTAGGGTGGATTCGATCAAACTTTGAGTTGCAGAGATTTGTTGCACTGGAATATTGTAACTGTTTTGGACATCAGTAATACAAGCACATTCACAGGATTCTTGAGCTATGTTAATGGTGATCTGATCCTTCTTTTTCAATGTTTCCCTTCTTTTTTCCATATTGTCTATTATTTTTCTGATAAAAGAACAAAAAATTTAGATTAAGATATGATGTCTTGGCACCTTAATTATGTCTACTTCTTTCATCATTAATGTTTTCTTCTGCAAGGTATGATTATAGAATTCAGGGTCGTCATGCTCTTTAATTCCACCTAGCTTGTTGCCTTGAAAATGATTCAGTAAAGTCCAGAAAAATAAGTCTATGGTTTTCCCTGTCCTTTGGTTTTGCTTGGAATGTTATTTTTAAGGCCTTCTTTCAAGTTTACTTAGTAGAGTCCAGCCAAAGAATTCTATGGTTTTCCTTGTCCTTTGGTTTGTCTTAAACTGTTGCTGCAAAGGTATTTTTAGTTTGATTAAAGAATTATTAAATGCTCTTTAATTATATTGACTATTATCTTAAATGTTTTCTTTGTCTGAAATTAATCCTAGGATTGTTGGATTGTTGTCTCAAGGTTTACTTAGTAGAGTCTAGCCAAAGAAGTCTATGGTTTTCCCTATTCTTTGGTTCTTCTTAAACAGTTACATAAAAGGATTTTCTTGTTGAAATGTGATTAAAGGATTCTTAATTTCCCTTTATATTTACTGATTTCACAACTTACTATCATTTAATATTTCATCTAATCTAAAAGAGGCACTTGATATAGCTAGCTTTCCCTATGAAAACCCTTGAAAATTTGATGAAAAATTAAATCCTTTTATGACTCCATAGCCCAATGGATTAATGCTTCTCACAGTCTATATATTCAAATCACTTAATCACACAATCAATTAATCAACCAAACAAAACAAACAGTCCTAGAACTTCATGACTAGCCGAAAATCAGAAAAACACAAGCATAAAAATAAATAATTTACAAACACAAACATAGAGAGAGCTCTCTCTGAGTCCAAGAAGGCAAGGTCCTTGGACTCCAAACTGGTTTGATGTGGTTCCCTGCAGAGTTGTTCTTGCCAATTGATCCGAATGGAAAATGGCATCAACCCATGGTATTCATCTACCCATGTTATCCATCCACCCATGGAATTTACCCATGGTATTGTAAAAGACATCGACCCATGGTATTCATCCACCCATGAAATTTATTCGCCCATGGTATTGTAAGTGACCCATGGTATGCATCCACCCATGGTATTCATCCACACATGGGATTCACCCATGGTATTGTAAGTGGTATCTACCCATGGTATTGGCCTATGGTATCTACACATGGTATTGTAACTAAAAAAAGGCTATAAATAACAAGCCTTAGTTTGTAAAAGGACAGATTGTCTGCCACAATGTAGCTTCTACAGTTATTCTCTGTTTTAATAAAACAATTTTCTTTGTGGTTTTATTTTCTTTATGTTCTCTCTTTTTTCTGGCATTCTAATTTTGCAGATCTTGTCAGATCCATTTCAATTTTTTTTAGATCTTGGGGGCCTCCCCCCAAGATCTAGATCAGTGGTATCAGATTCAGGTTACGCCTCCATGGGAATGAGGGTTTGAAACATATTTCAGTTTCAATGTTTTACAGTAATCTTCAGTAAAATCCATGAATTTTGTTGGGCGGCGAGTTTTCAAGTCAAATCTGAAACTTTTGGTGAAAACTTAAAAAAAAAAACCAAATTTGGATTCCTTGTGAAAAAATACTCAAATTAAAAAAAAAAAAATCAGCCAAATTGGAGTTCGGATGAGGGAGATATCGTTGATTCAAAATCAGCAATGTTGAAGCAATTTTTCGGATGAAAATTCATGGATGGTGGCTCTCCTTTCATTTTTTGCAATTTTCAGTGCAAAATTTCAAAAGAATGGATATAGATCTGAGCTCCTCTTGAAAAATCACCCAAGTTCAAAAAACAAATCGATCGAATCGGAGTCCGGATGTGGGAGTTATCGTTGATTTAAAATCAACTATTTTTTCAGAAATTTTGTGACGGCGAGACAGTTCCAGCGCGAACCTGAGAGTCTAGTGTCTCCAGATAATGGTTTCAAACACATGAGAAGATGCAGAATGATCATTCCATTTCCAAAAATAGGTTATAATAAATATTCTTAGTTATATTGACCAAGTTATGCTCATTTTAAATCTGGAGCAGCAGTCATAGCGGGTTCCCTTTGGAGATGTGCCCTCCCACCCCGCTTTAGTAGGCACCTGCTTCACATTCATTAGTTTCATCATAGCAGTGTTCAGCTTGGGTTATTCGGAGACGTGCCCTCCCACCCCAAGCTATGTAAGCACCTGCTACTTCATCAACAATCAGCATCACGGTTATGGGTCAACTACACAAAATCTCTTTCATCGAAGTCCATTTGCTAGGCCGCACACTGTTAGTCACACAGTTGGTCACAAGCATTACAAGGTATCTCTATCCTCGGATCTTCATTTTTCATGGTTTTGGTTCGTCCACAAACCCACACTTCATCGAAGTCCATTTGCTAGGCTGCACACTGTCAATATCATAGTTGGTCATAAGCATTACAGGGTATCTCTATCCTCAGATCTTCGTTCATCATGGTTATGGGTTAACTACACAAAACCCTTCTCTTCAGTGGCTCTTCATATTCAACAAAGGCTTCTTAGGAGGGAACTTCATGTAATGGGGACCATTGCTTCTTAAGGAGGGAGGAATGATCCGAATGGAAAATCACATCAACCCATGGTATTCATCTACCCATGTTATCCATCCACCCATGGTATTGTAAATGACATCGACCCATGGTATTCATCCACCCATGATATTTATTCACCCATGGTATTGTAAGTGACCCATGGTATGTATCCACCCATGGTATTCATCCACACATGGGATTTACCCATGGTATTGTAAGTGGTATCTACCCATGGTATTGGCCTATGGTATCTACACATGATATTGTAACTCAAAAAATGCTATAAATAACAAGCCTTAGTTTGTAAAAGGACAGATTGTCCGCCACAATGTAGCTTCTACAGTTATTCTCTTTTTTAATAAAACAAGTTTCTGTGTGGTTTTATTTTCTTTGTGTTCTCTCTTTTTTCTGGCATTCTAATTTTGCAGATCTTGTCAGATCCATTTCAATTTTTTTAGATCTTAGGGGCCTCCCCCCAAGATCCGGATCACCAATCTTTCAAATCACGGGGAGCCAACAATATGTGTGGTTGAATTCTGGATCACTCTTGTAGAGAAGCGGCCAATCAGAAGTCCCGTGCCCACAAGAGTTGAGCACGGTGGTTAGCACCACGATCGGTGGTCGACTGAGTCAGTCTGCAAAATTATTGGTGCTACCCTTCTTGTACTTGATGCTCAAATGAAACTATTGCATATATGTGGACCACTTCTGATGGTGATCGTTCTGCAACTTTCCTTGTGTCTGTATGAACTACAAGGGTCGGTGGTCTATGTGGATGATTTTTCCCTTCCCCAAAATGTAATGCTTCCATTTTCGACAAGCCTACACAATGGAATAAATTTCTTTGTCATAATTGGGATACTTGTGAATTGTGTCGGACAATGTCTCACTGTGATATGCCACTAGATGCCCCTGTTGAGTAAGAACTGCCCCAATAACATAGTCAGAGGCATCTGTCTCGATCTCAAATGGTTGTTTCAAGTCTGGTAATGTGAGCATTGGGGCATTGAAATTTCGACCAAAAGGATTTTTCTTTCGCTCCTCCCCTGGTGAGTTGACTCAAGGGCCAAGTGATATGAGAGAACCCCAACACGAACCTGTGGTAGAAATTAGCAAGACCCAGAAAGCTGCAAAGCTCTGTTAAAGTGGTTGGGGCTGTCCAATCCCGAATGACTTGGATCTTGGTTGGATCCACATGCACCCTCCTTTCATCAATAATGTATCTCAAATATTGAACCTGGGTCATGCCAAAAGTGCACTTCTCCAAATTGGCACAAACCTTGTGTTGCCGCAGTGTTTGGAGGACTTGTCGGATGTGGTGGAGGTGCTCTTCCCAATTCTGGCTGAAGATTAGAATTTCATCCAAGTACACCACTACAAATGAGTTGGTGAATGGCCGCAAGATGTCGTCCATCAACCTCATGAAGGTTGCAGGAGCATTCATCAACCCAAAATGCATGACCAGCCATTCGAAAGGCCCTCCTTGGCTTTGATGGCAGTCTTCCACACATCGAAGGGTTTGATTGGTACCTGGTGATACCCAGACTTCAAGTCGATCCTTCTGAAATATTTCGCCCCTTTTAGTTGGTCTAGAAGGTCATCAATCCGTGGGATCGGGTACCTATTCCAAACAGTGATCTTGTTTAGCACCCGATGTCCCATCCTTCTTCTGTACCAACACGATCGGTCTCCCACAGGGCGATGAACTTGGTCGGATGTGACATTTCTACAGAAACTCCTGAATCTAACTTTTGATTTCATTGTTCTCCATAACAGAGCGCCGATAGATTGTTCCATTGGGTAGTGGCGCACCTGGGGTCAGATAAATGGGGTGCTTGACCTGACAGTGCAGAGGCGCCCCTATGGGTGAGGTGAAGATGTCCCCATACTCCTCCATAACCTTGTCCATTTGTTGTTTTCGTGCAGAGGAGCCCTGTCTGGAGGTCTTGGCCATAGTCTGCTTCTTTCCCTTGGGGAGGATCATCAGGAAAACACATTTCCTAGTTTGGGAAATGAGCTTATTGCATTGTTTTATAGTAACCAAAGAGATAGCGGTAGGCGGTGCTACCTCTGGTATCTTGTACAGCTTATTTCCAAAAGTAATAATAAGAGCTCGAGGTCGGGACTCATACACA
The DNA here is from genome assembly GCA_034641835.2 of Pinus albicaulis. NCBI lineage: Eukaryota > Viridiplantae > Streptophyta > Pinopsida > Pinales > Pinaceae > Pinus > Pinus albicaulis. The sequence continues at coordinate 735,410,056 of CM076570.1, read as the reverse complement.
ACATGTCACTTCCACAAGTATGGTTGGCCTAATAATACATCAAAAACATCTAGAGAGGAAATGTCACATAATACCTCATACGTGAAGGATTGATGTTGTAGGGAAGGTGGCACAACTAGCTGACAAGGAGATCCTGTCCTTGGTGAAGCCACTCAATGGTGTATGGCTGTGGGTGTGGTGTGATCGGCAAGCCCAACTGCTTCACGGTGTCTGCTGAAATGAGGTTCTTTTGGCTCCCATTGTCGACAATGAACTGTAGCGAGGAACCATTTACCCACATCTGGGAGTGGAAGAGATGCTCCTCCTCCTCTAGATCTTCCAGTTCCTCCTTCTGGATATTCGCAGTGGAAACAACGGCGTTGGGCTCCACATCAATAATCTGTTTCCCTTTGTCATTCCCCTTTTCAGGTTCTGAATCAGAGTCAGATCATGCATCTGATTCACAAGCCCTCATCTCGGCCACCAGCAACTACTTGGCCCGAAACTCACTTGTGTTGTGAGTGGAGCTCTTATGGAACTCACACCACTTTCCCGTTTCTTTGGCTTCACAGTGTTTTTCTTTGCTTGTGGTTTTGGCAAGTTGTCTTATGACACCATGCCTTGGCTTTGTCCTTTTTTCTAAAATTTGGGGGTACATTTCCCTTACTTTTGATTCGCATATCCAAAGTCTTTCTTTTTCTGTTTGAATTTCTGCTCAATCTTAGCATCATACCGATATGTCGTACCAAGTAAGGAGATGTCGAGGAACTCCATTTCCTCCTGAATGTATCTATGCAGAAAAATATGATACTTTAGCACCAAATGTTTCTCTGAATCTTTGATAGCCAACTTTGTGCACAGGGTATGGAGTATATTCGTCAGCTCATGCACATCTTGATCCCTTTGTTTCTGCAACGTGGTCCATTATATGTACTTGTCCTCATATCTCCTCACGGGATATTATTTTTCCTTGATGGCGTCTCAGAAATAATTCCAAGTGGGTACAGCTGAGAACAGAGAGGGTTTTGTCTTGTCCTTTTTCTCACAATAGGTTTCCCACCAGTCCTTAAAATGGGGGGTAGCTTTAAGGAGTGCAAAAATAATCTTCTCCCGGTCGGAAAATTCATGAACCAAGAAATATCCTTCTAATAGATTCAACCATCTATCTATGGCATCTGCATCTATTTTACCCTCAAATATGGGAATGTCGAATTTCGCTTCCACCTTAAAGGGAGTCGCGCCTCCAGAGTGGTTGTTGGATGCAAATGAGCCGCCAGTGGGTAGTCGTTGAAGGATCTAGGCAAAGTTATCCATCATCGCATTCCCTTGTTTTTCGAGGGCCTCCTCGAGCAATATTTTGATATGATCTCTTGCTCCCTCATCTTTCTTTTCATCCCCCATGGACGGCCATCAAGGTTTGCAAGGCTGATCTTGCAAAGGTTCAACCAAATCAAACCCTAACTCCTTATACCCCGATCTCGTTGGGGACATGCAAAGAAGGATCGAAAAAAATCAAACCACTTTGATACCACTGATCCTATTTTATGCAGGAATGCAAAAAAATACACATATAACCATAAATAAAAAGATGCAGCGGAAATAACACTACATTTCATTAATATCAAAGAACTGAAATTTGCTTACAGATAGAATGGAAATAAACTAGCTAGGGCGTTGGTATCTTATCTCTGAGAAGAGATGTGATGGCTACAGGCCTCTGAACTATGTTAAAATGAGGCTCGAGGGCCTATTTATTATTTAGAAATAATGGAAAACCCTAAACATCCAAAACCCTAACCCTAAGAGATGAAGCACCAAAACTATGGGCCCCGTTTGGGTAAATTGGTGTTTCAACTTCCTAGGGACGTAACTTTGGCATACGATCTCTGTTTGACACGCACCATACCTCGTTAGAAATATCTATCCGAGGACTACAACCTTTGGTGTGAGAAACATCAGTCCATGGACCCATGTTGCTCCCATTTTTCCCAAAAAACGTTGTTTAGGGCCTCAAAACGGCTTCAGAGGTTCAGTACCTGAAAAACTACTAGAAATAGTAAGTTGTGCCGAAACTGAAAAAATTGAAAGAGAAAATGGTAAGGCCCCAAGTGGAATAGGTGAGTGGAAACAAATATCCACCTGGATCATTCCCCTCCCCATTAGGAAGCAATGTTCCCCATTGTGTTGAGTTCCTCCATGAGATGAGGAAACTTCAACTGAACTTTGTCCCTGGTGAACCATTTTCCTTGCCAGCTTTGAAAACCCAATACAATTGGATCTTCTGTTAGCGAGGGTTCTTGATTTTCATGTCCATGATACAATTTGTGGTGGTCTATTCCATGCAGTCTGGGTTTAACTTTGTTGGTGTGACTTTTTCTGCAATGTAAGAGGTGTCTAGTAGAGGTGGGAATTAGGGACGAAGGCGGTCCACATTGAATACTGGGTGTAGACCAAGGAATGGTGGAATACTGAGCTCGAAGGAATTATTACCTACAGCCTTGGTGATGATGTATGGCTCGTATTGGAGCGGGCAAGGCTTGTGGTGGGGTTCAGTGAAGTGCTCCTTCTACAAATGTAGCCTTTGTTGCCCACCTAGAAGTTGTGTGGCACCTGATTTTGATCATGTAGTTGCTTGCACTTAGCATTGGCTCTATCCAATATGTCATGAACATGTTGGTAGATGTGTTGAATGTACTCGAGGAAGTTGTTCACTTTGCCAGCTTCAGATTAGACATGAGCCAAATCGGCCTGAGTAGCCGCAAATGGCATGGCTACATCAATGGGACATAATGGCTGGAATCCCAAGCCCACCTGAAAGGGGCTGTGGTGGGTTGAGTTATGGAGAGCCTGGTTATAAATATGTTGTACACAGGGGAGGCTCTCATCCCATGTGCATGGATGCTTTGAATTGTACATGCGCAAAATGTGTACAATCATTCTTTTGATGACCTCTGTCTAGCCATCAGTTTGGGGATGGAAAGCTGTGGACTTGGTGAGCTTGGTGTCCTGCATTGACCAGAGGCTGGACCAAAATGTGCTGAGGAAACCGCTATCCCGATATGATATGATAGACTATGGGATCCCAAAGTGCACCCACACTCATTCAAAGAATATTTTAGTAGTGGCTTCTGCTTTGATATTCTTCTTGCAGGCCGCCATAATGGCCATCTTCGAGAATCTATCGACGACCACGAAAACACAGTCATTTCCATGCTTAGTAGAAGGCAGGCACGACATGTAATCCATGGAGATGGATTCCCAAGGTCGACTAGGGGTAGGTAGCAAAGTATATAGGCCTTGCTTCATGATGGTCAGTTTGGCAATGGTGCAAGCAGTGCAGGATTTGATGTGCTTCCCGACATCCTGTCGAAGGTTCGGCCAATAGAAATACTTTTACAGTATTGCCACTATCTTCTCAACCCCAAAATGCCTAGCGAATTGAATGTAGTGTACTTTCCACATCATCTTGGCACACTCGCTTGAAGGAATACAAAGGTGTCCCAGGTGACATAATAGTGCATCTTAGAGGTGAAAATTTCGAACTTGCGTACCCCCCAAGATTTCCTTGTATGTGTGGTCGAATTTTGGATCGCTCTTGTAGAGAAGCAGCCAATCAGAAGTGTCATTCCCACAAGATTTGAGCACGGTGGTTAGTGCCATGATCGGTGGTTGACTGAGGTAGTCTGCAACATTATTGGTGCTACCCTTCTTGTACTTGATGTTCAAATGACACTGTTGCATATATGTGGACCACTTCTAATGGTGATCATTCTACAACTTCCCTTGTGTCTGTATGAACTGTAGGGGTCGGTGGTCTGTGTGGATGATTGTTTCCTTCCCCAAAATGTATTGCTTCCATTGTCGACAAGCCTACACAATGGAATACATTTCTTTGTCGTAAGTGGGATACTTACGAACTGTGTTGGACAATGTCTCACTGTCATATGCCACTAGATGCCCATGTTGTGTAAGAACTGCCCCAATAGCATAGTCAGAGGCATCTGTCTCGATCTCAAATGGTTGTTGCAAGTCTGGTAATGTGAGCACTAGAGCAGAAAATAGGCGATGTTTCGATTCTATGAACACCTTCTGTTGAGATTCCTACCAAAAGAATTTTTCTTTCACTCCTCCCTTGGTGACTTGACTCAAGGGTCAAGTGATATGAGAGAACCCCAACATGAACTTGCAGTAGAAATTAGCAAGAACTAGAAAGTTGTGAAGCTCTGTTAGAGTGGTTGGGGCTAGCCAATCCCGAATGACTTGAATCTTGGTTGGATCCACATGCACCCCCCTTTCTTCAATAATATACCCGAGATATTGAACTTGGGTCATGACAAAAGTGCACTTCTCCAAATTGGCACACAACTTGTGTTGCTGCAGTGTTTGGAGGACTTTTCGAATGTGGTGGAGGTGCTCTTCCCAAGTTTGGCTGAAGATCAGAATGTCGTCCAAGTACACCACTACAAATGAGTTGTTGAATGGCTGCAAGATGTCGCCCATCAACCTCATGAAGGTTGTAGGAGCATTCGTCAACCCAAAAGGCATGACTAGCCATTCGAAAAGGCCCTCCTTGGCTTTGAAGGCAGTATTCCACACATCGGAGGGTTCGTTTGGTACCTGGTGATACCCAGACTTCAAGTCGATCTTGCTGAAATATTTTCCCCTTTGAGTTGGTCCAGAAGGTCATCAATCCATGGGATCAGGTACCTATTCCGGACAGTGATCTTGTTCAGTGCCCGATAGTCAATACAGAGTCTCCAAGTCCCATCCTTATTCTGTACCAACATGATCGGGCTCCCAGAGGGTGATGAACTTGGCTGAATGTGGCCTTTCTACAATAGCTCTTGAATCTGCATCTTGATTTCATCATTCTCCATAACAGAGCGCCGATATATCGGTCCACTAGGTAGTGGCGCACTTGGGGTTAGATCAATGGGGTGCTCGACCTGACAGTGCAGAGGTACCCCTGTGGGTGAGGTGAAGATGTCCCCATACTCATCCACAACCTTGTCCATTTTTTGTTTTCGTGTAGAGGAGCCCTGTCTGGAGGTCGTGGTCAAAGTCTTCTTCTTGCCTTGGGGGCGGATGATCAGGAAAAAAAATTTCCTGGTTTGGGAAATGAGCTTACTGCATTGTTTTGCAGTAACCAAAGAAATAGCGGCAGGCGGTGGTACCTCTAGTATCCTATTCAAATTATTTCCCAAAGTAACAATAACAGCCTGAGGCCGGGACTCATACACAGCATGTCACTTCCACAAGTATGGTTGGCCTAATAATACATCAAAAACATCTAGAGGAGCAATGTCACATAATACCTCATCTGTGAAGGGCTTGATGCTATAGGGAAGGTGGCACTTCTAGCTAACATGGAGATCCCGTCCTTGGTGACGCCACTCGATGGTGTATGGTTGTGGGTGTGGTGTGGTCGTCAAGTGCAACCGCTTCACGACGTCTGCTGAAATGAGGTTCTTTTGGCTCCCATTTTCTATAATGAACTATAGCGGGGAACCCTTTACCCACATCTGAGAGTGGAGCTCTTATGGAACTCACACCACTTTCCTGTGTCCTTCTTTGGCTTCGCGGTGTTGTTCTTTGCTTGTGGTTTTGGAAGGTTGTCTTATGCCACCATGTCTTGGCTTTGTCCTTTGTTTTGCGGTTTGGGGGTACCTTTCCCTTGCTAATTTTGATTCGCATATCCAAAGTATCGCTTCTTCTATTTTAATTTCTTCTCAATCTTGGCAGCATATCAAGCGAGGAGATGTCGAGGAACTCCATTTCCTCCTGAATGTATCTATGCATACAACTGCGATAATTTAGCACCAAATGTTTCTTTGAACCTTTGATACCGAAATTTTTGCGCAGGGTATGGAACAGATTCATCAGCTCATGCATATCTTGATCCCTTTGTTGTCGCAACGTGGTCCATTGTATGTACTTATCCTCATAGCTCCCCGCGGGATAGTATTATTCCTTGATGGCATCTCAGAAATAATTCCAAGTGGGTATGACTGAGAATAGAGAGGGTTTTATCTCGTCCTTTTTCTCATACTAGGTTTCCCACCAGTCCTTGACATGGGGGATAGCTTTGAGGAGTGCAAAAATAATCTTCTCCCGGTCGGAAAAGTCATGAACCGAGAAATATCCTTCTAATAGATTCAACCATCTATCTATGGCATATGCATCTATTTGACCTTCAAATATGGGAATGTCAAAGTTTACTTGTACCTTAAAGGGAGTCGCACCTCTAGAGTGGTTGTTGGATGCAGATGTGCCACCGGAGGGCAGTCGTTGAAGGATCTGGGCAAATTTGTCCATCATCCCGTTCCTTTTTTTTTTAGGCCCTCCTCGAGCAATATTTTGATATGATCTCCTGCTCCCTCATCTTTCTTTTCGTCCCCCATGGGCTGTCGTCGGGGTTTGCGAGGCTGATCTTGCAAAGGTTCAACCAAATCGAGCCCTAACTCCTTATACCCCGACCTCATTGGGGACATGAAAATAAGGATCGAAAAAAGGCAGACTGCTCTGATACCACTGATCCGGATTTATGCAGGAACGCAACAGAATACACATATAACCATAAATAAAAAGGTGCAGCAGAAATAACACTTCATTTCATTAATATCAAAGAACTGAAATTTGCTTACATACATAATGGAAATAAACTAGCTAGGGCGCTGGTATATTATCTCTAAGAAGAGATGTGGTGGCTACAGGCCTCTGAACTATGTTACAATGAGGCCCAAGGGCTTATTTATTATTTAGAAACAATGGAAAACCTTGAACATCCAAAACCCTAACCCTAGGATATGAAGTTCCAAAACTATGGGCCCCATTTGGGTAAATTGGTGCTTCAACTTCCCAGGGATGTAACTTTGGCATATGATCTATGTTTGATGTGCACAATACCTCATTATAAATATCTATCAGAGGAATACAACTTTTTATGTGAGCAACATCGGTCCATGGAGCCATGTTGCTCCTGCTTTTCCCAAAAAAAATCGTTTAGGGCCTCAAAACGGCTCCAGAAGTTCAGGACCTGAAAAACTGCTAAAAATAGTAAGTTGTACCGAAACTGAAAAATTGAAAGAGACAATGGTGAGGCCCCAAGTGGAATAGGCGGGTGGCCACCAATATCCACCTAGATCACTTTCATACCACATACCATAGTCTATTGTGCCCTGAATGTTCTTGAATATCTTCTTAACTGCATTAACATGACTTTCCTTTAGATTGGCTTGAAATCAAGGAACGATATTATTGCTTGCATTATATTAGGTCTTGAAGTAGGTAAGTACAACAAAATTCTAGTCATAGATATGTATATTATCTGATTGAGTGTGGGGTACTCATCCTCTTTGCTCAACTTATAACCAGTCACCATAGGTGTACAAACATGTTTGCAATCATCCATTCCAAACTTTTTCCAATACTTGGATTGGGAGGTAAAAATACCTTTGAATAACTATGTGATTTGAAATCGAAGAAAGAATAAAAACTCTCTTAGCATAGAAATCTCATACTCATTTTCCATTGATTCAAAAAATTGATGTCTCGTCTACTCTAAATCACTTCCAAAAATAGCATCATCTACATACACAACAATAATCAATAATTACCAATTTTAGATTTTAATGTATAGATTGCTATATGTTGTTCCTATTTTAAATCATTCCTATTGTATATACTTATCTAGCATAACATACCAAGCTATTTGATCTTTCCTCAACCCATATATGGATTTTCCCAGTATGCAAACACGATCTTCATCTTCTAAGAGTTGAAATACTTTTGGTTTCTTAATGTATACTTCCTCTTACAACTCACCGTTAGGAAATGTTGAATTCACATTCATCTCATAAACTTTAAACTTCTCATTAGAGTAAATTTCAGCATAAAAGCGCCCATGAAATTTTCATGTCATAATATGTAAACCAATCAAAATTCTTTAAATTTAAAAAGAGGTACATGTAAATATTTTGGAGGGAAAAGAAGAAAAACTAATTTTTAATTGTATTTTTGACTTATCTCCTTATAGGTTTACTCAAATTTAAAGTGTAGACACTCGTTGGATGAAAAATTAAATTCCACATCCAAAAATTACCCATTATGCATACTTTTGAGAAGACCCACCTTGATAAAAAATTGCATATACATTAAAAAACGTGTTGAAATACAATTTTTAATGTATCTGCAATGTTGAATTCCGCAACTAATGAGTGCCTAAACATGAAATTTGAGTAAACCTATAAGGAGATAAGTCGAAAATACATTTAAAAAACTAGTTTTCCTTGTTTCCCTCCAAAATTCATAACTCTTATTTTATTAGTTTTACTATTATTTTATTATTTTTCCTTAGGAGGCCACTTTTAGGCTGAAATTTCCTCTAATGTATAACTAGCAAATGCCAAAAAAATTCTTATCGCTTCTAGTCTAGCTACAAGAAAAATGTTTCTTCAAAATCTATACCTTCAACTTAAGCATAACCTTTACAAACAAACATGCCCTTGTTCCTCGCAACTTGTCCTTCTTCATTCAACTTATTCTTGAAAACCAACTTGGTGCTAATGATGTTCTTATCCTTTGGTATAGGAACCAATTCCCAAGTGTTATTCTTCATTATCTGGTTTAATTCTTCATCCATTTCCTTAATCCAATACTTGTCTTCACTTGCCTAACTAAAATTATTGGGTTTTATTTGGGACAACAGTGCAAAGTTTGCATGTCTGGGTCTGCCTAGAATTTTTCTCCTTGTTTGAACACCAAAATCTATGTCTCCAATTATTTGGCTCTAAGGGTGTTGCTTCTACACATGTATGGATGGATTTTTCTGTTTCTGATGGGATCATTGTAAATATGAGTCTTCTTCTTCTATCTCTTCAAGTTCTACACGTTGGAAATCACAAATATCATCCTCTTGTGACCACAACATTCCCCTTAATTTTTTCAAATTTATGGGGCCCTCCATATAAATTTTGTTAATGTTATCTTTAGCATGCCTTTCTTTGCTTCGAATTTTTTCAACTTCTTTTAATTTTTATTGTTTATCACTCCATTGCTTTCGTCTCCTTGCTAGCTTTCCAACGTCCAATATTTTGATCGATTTCAATTTACGGTTTGGAAGTTGCCATTGGTCAAAGTGTGGTCGTTTCCACCTTGGGCTTAAATAATGTAAATATGTATTTTACTTTTTATAATATTTAAATACTAATATTTTAATTTATTTTTTTTAATTTATGTAAATACACTTAAATTTAATTAATTAATTTGATTGTAATTACATAATTAATTATAAAAATATCATAAATAATATAAATATAATTATACAAATATAATATATTGTAAATTTATTAAAATAACCCATATATATATATCACCAAAGCCCAAGTTTTGTAAGTCCCAAATGCACTATATATGAAAACACATGTACATGTACATATATATATATATATATATATATATATATATATATAACCCACATGTATATTACATTGTATTATAAATTACATTGTAAATTATATATCACATAGAAAACCCCTAACATAATTTGCCAATATTTATTAAATGGTTGTAAATATTAAAGGGTTGTATATATTATATATATTGCAGTATATTATCTTATGCATAAAAATGGATAGCCACATGGCTTGTATATATAGTCTCCAAATTAACGAAACTCTAACGAACCAGTGTATTTTGTATTTTGGTTGAATATTTCACCATGTTTCTAGGCTCATGAGAAAACAATTTGAGCAAGGTCGCACAATTATAATTATTAATTGACGATATTTCATGTGAACCATTGAAAATTGTCTTTATATGTGATATTTTATGGAACGAATATATATATATATATATATATATATACCTTGTACATAAATTACATGCACACAAATTATTAAAACAAAAAAATATACAATGATGAGAACATAAAACAAATATACATAGATATTTTCTCCTCGATCCCAAAACTAGAACTACCAGATTGATTTTTCATTATATTCCTTTCAATATTACAATACATATATATACATGTTGAAGCATTCATAAAACCCAATCCACTAACCCTGGATTAGAACATAATAATAGTTCCCTTGTTCATATCTACAAAATACCATGGGCGGGAAACCATCATGCCCAAAACCATGCTCGGAAACCATACGTAAAATATCCTAGAAAATTTTCTACAGGGTGTTTACCCGGACCCCAAAAAATTTATTCTGGGGCCAATCATGGAAAGAATATAACACATACCAAAATTCTCCCACTTGTTTTCTTTCCACACAGGGATTCTTAGGAGTGCATAGTCATGATCCAAGGCTGTAATTCCCATTGTTTCTCTACACCAAGAAAACTTCTCAGTGGTCAGATACTTCATCAATGCATCTACCACATTCTTCAATTTTTCCACCTTTACTAGCAACACCTTTTTGTCTTCTACCATATCCCTTACAAGTGATACTGAACATCGATGTGATTTGTCTTTTAATGATAAGTAGGGATCTTTGCCAAAAAAATTGCACTTTCGCTGTCACGGTCTATCCTTATAGCTCCTTGTACCAACCCCATACTTGAACACAATATTTGTAACCGAACTATTTCCTTGCTTGCATGAGTGATTACCATGTATTTAGTCTCTGTAGTTGAAATTACCACTACATACTATCTTTCTCATCCAACTCAGTGCTCCTCCAAATAGGTTAAACACATATCCACTTACATATCTTGTTTGGTCCATATCTCTATTCTATTCTACATCAATGAAGCCACAAATTCCCAAAACTTTGTCCAGTCCTGGTCTTCCTTGGTAGCACAAACCATAATCACTAGTGCCACAAAAATACCTGAAAACCCGCTTCACTGTTGTCCAATGCTCCTTCGTTGTTTTTGAAATAAAACTGCTCAATACTCACATTGCATGTGCAATGTTTAGTCTGGTGCAAACCATTGCATACATCATTATACTAATTTCACCCACATATGTATCACAGGACATGTTCTCTTCCTCTTCTGGTGTCTTGGGACACTATTCAGCAGATAAATTCACACCTATAGGAATAGGAACCTTCACATTTTTACTATCATGCATATTAAACCTCTGTAATATTGTCTCGACATAGTTCTTGTGGATTAACCAGAGCTTCCTATTTTCCCGATCTTGTTAAATTTCCATTCCCAAAATATAGTTTGCAGCACCAAGATCCTTCATGTCGAATTTAGAGGACAAATGGGCCTTCAAATCTTGGATAATTTCTTTTTCATTTCCAATCAGCAACATATCATCCACATACAAGACCAAATAAATAACACAACCACTAATTAATTTAAAATACACAGTGATCTTTTTTTCTCTTGTTGAAGCCAAGTCCTCGTATATTTGTACCATATAAAATCTAGTCACTATTTTGCTATAAATAAGAGACGTTTTCACCCTTATAACACATGAAAATTTTCATATTTGACAGTATAGTCCAATTTTTCTTAAGCTTGCACATTCTTGAGTTATCACACACTAGCTATTTGTTATCAACCATAGGAGAGAGGTACTATTTTTTCAAAGGTATGGGATACAACAATAACCTTCCCAAGGAGGAAATTGAAGGTGAATCACATAGTCTCTAATGTTATCCCCACAAGTTTCATTTAATAAAATCCTTCTTTGGTTAATTGGATCTCTTCTTTCTACATGTTTGTTGTTATATTATTTTGTTGTTTCTTGTTCCTTTAAAATGAATATCATACATTAAGTAGAAGAATAATTCTATCTAGGGTTTATAATTCCATATTTTAACAATTGTACTAGTCACAACCATTGAAAATTATTTTTTTTCTAACCCTTGTTGTAGAAAAGAGACAACATATATTAATGCTATGTTTTTCACTTATTGAACACAAAAATAAACCCCAATTTATGGATTCATAGAATAGAATTAGGGGGATTGTATACACTCATTCAATGTGAAAATTGTGCTCTATTTATTCTTTGAATGATTGTATAAACAGAGAGTGGTGTAGTATTTTTCTTGTGTTCACACATTTTCTTGTTACAGATTGTGGAGAGGTTTAAGTTTCTTTTTCTGAAACAACATGCCATGTAGTTTTGAAAAGAAAAGTAAATTTGTTTCTCATGATCAGTTAGTCAAAATATTTTGCACAATAACATGTATATCATCAACATCTATAAAAAAAATTATCCCCAACCTCAATAAAATGGTTTGGAACAAAACTTTCCCAACCATTTGTGAAATATAATATCTCCAACTTCAATAAATTGGTCAAAAACAAAATTTTAGCAACCATCTACGAAATATTCCCACTTGTTAGAAAAATAGTTTTACACAACCCAAATTTCATTGTATTCACAAAATAATTAGCGATTAACCCCTACAAGAAACATAATCTACTCGAAGAACAATTATTACTATCCAAGAATTTATCTATATTTCTAAATGGGTACCATTAAAACAATATATGTGTTGTGTTTGAGAAAATTAAAACTATTATATTTCGCAAATATAATGCATAATGTTGGCATTTTACAAAATTATAAATTATGTTTTCACCAACTATAATTGTCCTTAAAATATGCATGAGACAAGCCTAGTCATATCAAAAAGATTAAAATTAATTAATAGTAACATAATATTTCCCCCACCAAAGAGGAAGAGGAATTGGGCTACAGTTTGGAAAAATATGAGCCACCCCAATCCAAGATAATGTGATACATTTTTCAATGCATGAACATTGTACATTTCCTAAGCATTTATGTGAATTTTTCTATATGAATTTCAACTATAAATACTTGAATATAAAGTTTGAAATAGTCTGTCAAAATTCTAATATATATATTAATTTTCAATTTATAATATAGTTGGGAGTTCAATAGATACTTAAATCTATAGCATGGGCACCCTAAAAAATTCTAATATATATTACTTGCAACCTGCATTATTTGTAGATTCATGATTTTGTGTGATCATGATGAAAATTTGAGTTTTTTATGTCCATGATGGGACATTATTTCACACTGCAGTGCCCCATGGATCGCCCTATGTATCACACATTTCCCATATGGTCTCACACAGTGTGTGTGTGTCATCACACACCTTATATAAATGCTTAAAATGAAAATTTTACCTATTCATCCTCTTCACCTAATTACATAATCTCATATATGACCCCTATAGCAACATATATGCATAATTTGTTGGTAGTCTATCCCTTATACCTTAAATCATATGTTTGGTTGTGATAATAGGTGATACAAGACCATTGATATGCAAGGGATGGTCATTCTTTCACCTTCCTTTGTCCACCTCAATTTTTTAGTGTCCTCATCACATTTTGCAATTCCCTCATAATAGTATGGAAATTCATTTTGATATTTGATTCTTTCAATAGTCACAATACACATGCAAGTCAAATAAAGTGTCATGCACACTACTAGACTCTATGCTCAGTGTTATTGGAAATTTGAATAGAACATAAAATCCTATGAAATTGTCATAGTCAAATTACAATAAGAAACAAAACCATACCCATCATGGTAGTGTTTAGCTATAAAAAAATATTAAAGAAAGGATTTCAATTGCTTTAGAGGTTGAGGTGGCAAAGGCCTATAACTAGAAAAACAATTCCCATCTTCATCACTATTGCGGAGGAGTGGTACCTTACATATTTCAAATGCCCAAAAAATATGATATATATTTAAATTTCACAAAGTGCAAACCAATTTATACCTAAATGGTAATTAAAATATCCTTTTCAAGGGCAAAAACTCAATGTAGTGTTCCCTACATGTTGCATGTTAAGTCAAACCAACTCTAAATATAGGGTAGAAAATGGAATACTTGTTGAAATCTTGATGTTCTATGTTGTAAGAATCACTTATTACAAAAATTATTTTTGTTGCAATATTAGATAAGAAATTGTAGATAGAACATAAAACAAATGCACAATAAAAGACAACCAAAAATACAAGAAGGCGCAAAGAATTTAGGTCTAATGACCAGGTAAAATACCACATGGGAAAAACCCAACTAGATTCTTCTTCTATTAGAACTCAATTATTCAACGGAGATACATAGTACAATGAGAGATCAAGAGAATGAGTAAGTTCACCCAAATTTGAACAAGGTGTAACATGAAGATCATTGGTAATGACAACAAATTCACACACTCAATAAGCCTTCCCTCCAACTGAATTAACACTAAAACATTGAAGCATTGAATCGACCTTTGCTCAGCAAGTTCTTCTCTTAATCGCTAAGTCTCTCTCTCACAATATTCTTCAATTCTCTCTGACTCTTTCTCATGTTTGAATTCTTCTTTCACAATGCACAAGTAGTGAGGGGAGAAAGAATGGGCACATATATATAGGAGGAACAATGAATGCATGCCATAAAGGAGGAGTAACTCATATGTCAAGAGGACTGTAGCTCATGCCTATTTAGGAAATGTAACTCATATCATTATGGAAGTACGCATGCCTTTGTAACTTATGCTTTTTAAAATAGAGTGTAATATATGCATTAAAGAGTGTGTAAGAGGAATATTTTATGACACTTTTATTGAGTGTAAGAGAGTGTAAGAGAATTAATGAGAGTATAAGAGAACATTATTAAGAACCATGATTGAGTGACCTGAATTTATTTTTAATAATAATAATATAATATTAATATTAATAATATTAATATTAATAGTGATAATATTGATATCAATAATAATAATATAATATTAATATTAATAATATTAATATTAATAGTGATAATATTGATGATTAAGTTGAAATTGAACTATTAGGATTGATTGATGATTAGAAGGGATTCCCATCAACAATACTTGATTACCAATTGATGCAAGGTGATTTGATATTTTTGGAATTTATATTTGAGGCTTCTACTTTTAGAAATTCATCACTAAGCTGCCAAATTTTCAACACTCCCTCTTAGCTAAGGAGAAATGTTTTTCTGCAAAAAAAACATCCCTGCTTTCTCTACTCATCTTTGTTCATATCTTCTTTGTATAATCTGGAACAATGATGTCTCACTATAATGAATAAGAATCATCATAGGGGAGATTCATCCATCACTCTATATTCACTTGGGGGGATTGCTACTTTCCAACATATGACAAGGATCTCGCACAACCAAGTCACATCTATGATTGGGGTATCCACTTGTCAACACATGACAAGGATCTCTAACAACCAGGTTCCATCTCTGCTTATGGGGATCCAATTTTCAGCACATGACAAGCATATCACACATCCAAGGCTCATCACTGCTTGGGGGGATCCACCACTTGTCAGTACATTACAAGGATCTCATACATCAAAGGCTCATCATTGGTTGGGGGGATCCACCACTTGTCATTACATGACAAGGATCTCGCGCATCTAAGGCTCATCACTACTTGGGGGGATCCACTTCTCAACACATGAAAAGGATCTCACATATACAAGTATCATATCTGCTTGGGGGGATCCACTGGTCAACACGTTAAAAGGATCTTGCACATACAAGGCTCATCACTACTTAGGGGATCCACTTGTCAGTACATGAAAAGGATATCACACATCCAAGTCTCATCTATGCTTAGGGGGATCCACTTGTCAACACATGACAAGGATCTTGAACATATAAGTATCATATCTACTTGGGGGGATCCACTTGACAACACATGACAAGGATATCACACATCCAAGGCACATCGCTGATTGGGGGGATCCACTTGTCAACACATGAAAAGGATATCGCACATCCAAGGCTCATCACCGCTTGGGGGGATCTTCTTCTCAACACATGAAAAGGATCTCGCACATCCAAGGCTCATCATTTCTTGGGGGGGTCCACTTTTCTACACATGACAAGGATCTCACACATCCAAGGTTCATCACTACTCTCAAAAATAGCAAGAGGAGGAGTGTATATTGCTTTTCAAAGAGTTTCATCTTCATCAAATGTTACATCTATGCTAAACTATATAGTTCTTTTACTAGGCACATATATTTAATAAGCTTTATAATTTTCACAATAATCAACAATCATACATTTCTTACGTGAAGCTTCCATCTTGGTACTCTTTTCCTTTGACACATGAAATTAGACAGGGCAGTCAAAGATCCTTGAGTGCCCATTTTGTTATGGGTTATATGGTACAGTGGTATCTTTCTTGATTCCAGCTTCCTTGCAGAATTCTGGAGCTCTTGTCTACTTCATGTCCAGTCAATTCAATGGGATGGCTCAACATCTTCCTCAATCTCGATGCAAAGGACTTGGTTCTCACATTCATCAAATGTACTTTTTAATCGTAGAATAAAAGAAAGAGAAATAGTATCAAAGTAAATAAAAATAATGAAACTATACCTAGTGATGAGGTAGGTCTTTATTTCTTTTCTAGATGTGAGAGTGGCTCCTTCTTTATCCTTGCACCAAATTCCTCTTAGATTTCACTGTTCCTGCAATATTATGCACGTTAATGATCATAAGGATATGTTTTTCTTGATCATGTACTCATCAAGAAGCTATTGAAATAATCATTCAAATACTCATGCAGTAAGAATAACCAATGATATATAAATATAAATCTAAACAAGAGAAGTGACACAAAGAAACAACAGAAGACTTAAAAATAATTTGGGATTAAAGGAAGTTATTAGTTCCCTTTTGATCCAGCCTCTATAAGCTACCACTATCCATAATTCATTTGTAATTGGCAGAAGAAATGCATCTTCTTGATGACCACTTGGAAAACTCCATCACAATCCGCTATAATCTCAGGTATTTCGGAAACCATCTTTCTCACATGAGGTAATTCTTTATAGTGAAGATGAGTGAACTTTTGGTGCCACAATTTATATTAATGTTTACTTATCATGAATCAATGCATGGATAGGTTTTCCAATTATTGTATACATATCTTTAAATTTGATCGCAGAGTGAAGGCATGTAATAATAATTATACATATTGAATTCATTTCATGTAATGATATTTCTCTTCATCCATATTTGATCGCTGAAAAAGAGGTTAGTTTAGAAAACTATCATTCAATATTGTGTAAAAGTCTTGATTCTTACCTACAACCACTAATGCTAGTAAACTCTAATATCAAAATTACCAAAACCCATCAGATTATGACATTTCTCATATAGTGTGAGAGAGTCAAAATCCCCCTATCTCCAACATTCAATTTTTATCAGTTATTCTTTCATAACCTTGTATGCATTAATATTTTTTTCAAGGAAACACTTTCTTGCACATGCATAAACAAAAGTAAAACTACTCTTTACCTTTGCATGCATCAGCAAGTACCAAAACTATTAAACACGTGTAACATGTTAATTATTATCTATAAATTTACCATCATATCTTGGGTTCCTTGAAATCTTGGAAGAATGGTAGCAGTAAAATTTCAAGAGAAAAATTTTAGCATTAAAATTTCACCAGAAAATGAGCAGCAAGTAGAAGGAACAACAAGTGATATTTCAGAAAAAAAGAGAGTTTCAAATGGAGTGGAAAAGAAGATATATTCCAGCAGAAATAAATATAAAAATGAATCAGGCAACGAGATAATATTTCAACAGAAAGAGAGATAAAAATTGAGTGGACAATAAGATATATTCTAGCAAAAAGAGAGTTTCAAATGGAGTGGACAACATGAAATATTTCAGCCGAAAGAGAGTTGCAAATGGAGTGGACAACAAGAGATGTTTCAGCAGAAAGAGAGTTGAAAATGGAGCTTGTATTCTTGGGATTGTCTTCACAAAAGCTCTAATAAAATGTTGAAATATTGATGTTATATATTGTAACAATCACTTATTACAAAATTTCTTTATGTTGCAATATTAGATAAGAAATTGTAGATAGAACATAAATCAAATGCATAATACAAGAAAACCAAGAATACAATGAGACGCAGAGAATTTAGGTCCAATGACAAGGGGAAAAACCAACCAGATTCTTCATCTATTAGAAATAAATTGTTCAACAAAGATGTAATATCCCGAATGGAAATAAACAACAATATAAAGCACATAAACAAAGACATACAGCAACTAGAGAGAAATTATAAGAAAAACAAACAATATGGAGAACGCTGAGCCATTTTATTAATACTGAGAAATGGAAATGAGTACAACGGTGATCAGAATAATGGCACCTTGGCTTTCACTAGGCAAGTGTAAAAATACTCCCATAAAATGACTCAGAATGGCTTCTCCCTCAAGACTGCGTTATCTCCAGAGCTGCTGGTACTGCTACTGTGCTGCTGCTACTGCTGGAATGAAATGAATCTTGGGGCTGATCCCCACCTTAGAAAATTCTGAAACTTCGGGAATGGCGTCTCCTCCAAATACCCAGAAAATCCCAGAAAGCTTTCTGAAAATGGCTGACCCCCGAAAATGGCTCCCTTGAGGCACTACACTATTCCCTAATGAGGAACATTGGCCCTGAATGATCTGCTCCAAATAATGGCCCATGACTCCTCCAAAATGCTGGTATAGGGAAGGGTTGGCCCCTTTCCCACTATCCCAGGCTGAATCCACCAACAAACCCTCAATCCGGAATCACATCCTCCCAATACTGCGTCCTCCCTCTCACTTACTGTGTTGTCTCTCTGAGTGAATGCTCCGAATGTGGTTGCTGCAACTCTCTCCATCAAAACAAGGATGGAACTCCTCACCCGAGCAGGCACTCGAAGTCCCCCGGGGCTGAGGTTGGGATCTCTGAACAGAGACACCCGATGTACTGAACAATACGTGTATACTTTTCTAAATAACAAGCGTGCTCAATATCAAAAGACAAATCTCATAGATGCATAATCAAAATGAATCCAAATGAGGAGACCCTCCCTCCTTTTATGCTTGGTGAGCCTTGCTCTCACCAAGGCCCCACCATCAACTGCGTTGTCTCCTTGAGCCACGTTGTCCATCTCTCTCTGTGCTGGCTTGGTCCCACACTGCCTACGCTGCCCCTTTTCCCACGCTGCCACTTGACCACTAGGCCCCACGTTGCCAACTAGTCATGTCTCTCAAGTGACTTTAGGAAATACTTTTTATCCTAAGTGTGAGTTAAGTGTCCCTCTTCACCCACTTTATTTATAACTTAAATTTATAAAGGTAAAACATTCAAAATTAATATTTCCAATTAGCTATTGCTAATTGGAAATATTACAGTCCTCCCTGGCAAAAAGTTGTTTGTCCTCAAGCAACTGTAATGATGGATGCTGCAAAATCTTCTCACTCTCCCAGGTGGCATCCTCATCCGGTAAATTCCTCCATCTCACCAGGTACTCTCTGACTGTCCTGCTTCGCAACTACCTCTCCCTAGTGTCAATAATGGCCTCCGGCTATAGCACTAGATGCCCCTCATCATCGGTGGGTGGAAGCTCCTCTGTTGCAGTCACCAGCTATCCTAGTGCCTTCTTTAGGCACGACACCTGAAAAATGTTATGAATCTTGCTACCTGTCGGCAGCTCCAACTCATATGCAACCTCTCCAACTCTGTGTGTCACCCTGTATGGTCCATAAAAGTGAGGCTTGATTTTTTCAACCCCCTTTTGCTTCAGCGTGGACTGTCGATATGGCTGCAAGTGTAGGTAGACCAAATCCCCTATCTCAAACTGCCTCTCAACACATCCCCTATCGGCATACAGCTTCTACTGATTTTCTGTTGTAGCCATGTTATCCTTGAGAACTTGGAGTATATCCTGACTCTCTTGGATCCAATCCTTGGCTCTCGGAGCCTTTATAGCACCAAACATCATGTCAGCAAAAGATAAATCATGATACCCATACAATGCATAAAATGGAGACATACCGATGGGCATATGATGAGTGTTGTTGTAGCAGTACTCCCCCAAGTGCAACCATCTCAACCATGCCTTCTGTTGTCTGCTGACATAGTTACGTAAGTAGCCCTCCAACCACTTGTTCACTATCTCCATCTGCCCATCCATCTAGGGCTGTTAACTACTACTCGGTGTCAACTCAATGCCCACCAAATGGAAAAGCTCCTGCCAAAACCTGCCCATGAAGCAGATATCCCTGTCACTGACAATGGTCTTTGGGAGACCATGAAATTTGAAAACGTCCCTGAATAATAACTCTGCTACATGTGTTGCAGTGTAACGTGCCGATATGGTGAAGAAGTGAGCATATTTAGTCAGTTGATCAACGACTACAAATATGCAATCCTTGCCCTGCATAGTGGGCAACCCCATAATGAAATCCATTGAAATACTCTCCCATTTCCCCTCAGGTCTGGGAAGAGGCTGCAATAACCCTACCGGATGGTTCATATCCCCCTTGTTACGCTGGAAAAATTTTCACTCCCTGACATGTTGGAGTATGTCCTCCTTGAGGCCCTTCCAAGAGAACGTCTCTCTGATGGCCCTATAGGTCTTGGTGAACCCCTAATGGCCTGATAATGGCGAGTCATGTGAGGCGTGCAATATATTCTTCTTGAGCTGGGAGCCCTCAGTCAAGAATATAATGTCCCTATAGTAGATCACCTCGTCCATCACCCTGTACCTGTCATATGTCATCTTTTCGTCCAAAATATCACAGGCAAAATGGTCCTTGGAGTACTCCACCATAATTTGAGCCCTCTAGTCCATGTCCAAACTCATCAAGGAAAATGATGCCAGTCTACGTGAAAGTGCATTGGCCACCACATTGTTCTTCCCCTTGACATACTCGATGTCAAAATCATATGCCTGGATTTTTCTGACCCACTTCTACTGCCTCTCCTGCAGTTATTTCTACTCTAATAAGAATCAGAGGTTGTTGTGGTGTGTCCTCACTCTGAACCTGTTCCCTACCAGGTACAACCGAAACTTGTCCAATGCATGCATGATGGCCAACATCTCCTTGTCATATATAACATACAACCTCTCATGTGGCAGCAGCTTCTAGCTCTCGAAAGCTATGGGATGGCCTCCCTACATCAAAACTACGCCTATACCCTCCCCTGATGCATCACACTCCAAGAAAAAAGGCTATGTAAAATCTGGCAATGCCAAAACCAGACAGTTGCTCATCACCTCCTTGAGCTTGTTGAAAGCCCTTTGCATTGTATCAATCCAACTGAACACCCCCTTTTTGGTGAGATCCGTAAGAGGTGCTACAAGTTGGGAGAATCCCTTGATGAACTTATGGTAGTAGGTGTAGATACCCACAAATCCCCAAAGCTCTGTCACATTCTTCGGCTCTGGCCAATCCCTGATGGCCCTGATCTTCTCCTCATGGACTCTCACTCCGTCCACCCTGATGATGTGCCCTAGATAGAGCATCGCTGTCAACCCACACTCGCACTTGGAGAGCTTAGCATAAAATTGTTGCTCCTCCAAGATATGCAGTACAGCCTCTATATGTTGGAGGTGCTCCTCCCACGTCCTGTTGTAGATCAAGATGTCATCAAAAAACACTAATACACACTTCCTCAAGTGACTGCGGAAGATTTGATTCATGCATGACTGAAATGTGGCCGGGGCATTGGTAAGCCCAAAGGACATCACCAAGAACTCAAAATGGTTGTAATGACACCTGAAAGCGGTCTTGGGAATGTCTTTCTCCCTCACGCGAATCTGATGGTACCAAGATCTCAAATCAATCTTTGAGAATAACTTTGATCCTCTCAGATCATCCATCAACTTATCAATCCATGGAATGAGGTACCGGTTCTTCATGGTCTTCTTATTTAGGGCTCGGTAGTCAATGCACATCCTCAATGTGTCATCCTTATTCTTCACCAATACTACGAAAGAAGAAAAAGGGCTAGTGCTGGGGCGGATGTGCCCCAGAGCTAAGAGCTCATGGATGGCCCTCTCAATCTCATTCCAATATGCCTTAGGATTCCTATAGGGTGTAGTGATGACAGCATGTATGCCCTGCTCCAGCTCAATTGTGTGCTCAAACCCCCGATCTGGTGGCTGCCCTAGTGGTATCTCCCCAAAAATCATACCATACCTATCTAGAATAGACTGTACATCTAGGTGTATGGCCTACCCTATAGATCCTGCCTCTGACACACACAACTCCGCTGCCCACTCTATGTCCCCCTTCCAGAAATCTGCCTCCATCCGGTGTGCTGAAACTTGTAGGTTTTAACCCTGAACAAAAATTATCTAGACACGAATCTTATAACAGAAAATAAACAATAGCGAGAGCATAAAACATAAAACAGATAAACACAGAGATTTTCCCTTGGATCCCAAATCGGGACGATCGGGATGACAGCTGACTTATCATTATATTCCTTTTAGTGTTTACAACACATATATATACATGTGAATCATACATAACCCCAATCAATTAACCACAGTTGGAGAACTAGAACATAACGCTAGTTCCCTTGGCCAGGAACTACAAACCAAGAAGTAGAAGACCATCGTACCCCAAAACCATGTGCAAACTCATGCACAAAACATGGGTGGGTCCACACATGAGTGGGACCGCACACCAAAAAAAAAAATTCGTCGGAAAGTATTTGCCCGGCAACCCAGTGAAGTGCCTCCCCCTTGGCAAGCCCCCCTGCTGCGCCCGGCGCAACATACAGCACGTGGGGCTAGTCGTGGAAAGAATATAACACATACCCAACATTCTCCCACTTGTTGTTTTCTTTCCACAGGGGGCCACAGGAGAGCTTAGTCATTGGGCCAATTCTTCAACACCCATTGTTTCTCTACACCAAGAGAACTTCTGAGTGCTCACAGACTTCGTTAATGCACCTGCAACATTCTTCAAAGTGTCCACCTTTACCAGCAACACCTTTTTAGCCTCAACCATATCTCTAACAAAGTGATATTGAACATTAATGTGCTTTGTCTTTGAATGGTAAGCAGGGTTCTTAGCCAAGAAAATTGCACTTTGGCTATCATAGTCTATCCTTATAGCTTGTTGTACCAACCCCATACTTGAACACAATCTCTGCAACCAAACTGCTTCCTTTCTTGCATGAGTGGTTGTTATGTATTCTGCCTTTGTAGTTGAAAGAGCCACTACAGACTGTATTTTACTCATCCAACTGACTGCGCCTCCAAATAGGCTAAACACATACCCACTTGTAGATCTTATTTGGTCTAGATCTCCAGCCCAGTCTGCATCAACAAAACCACAAATGTCCAACATTGTTTCCAATCCTGGTCTTCTTTGGTAGCACAAGCCATAATCACTAGTGCCACGTAAATATCTGAAAACCCACTTCACTGCTGTCCAGTACTCCTTTCCTGGGTTTGACATAAACCTGCTCAATACTCCCACTGAATGTGCAATGTCTGGTCTAGTACAGACCATTTCATACATCAGGCTACCCACTGCACTTGCATATGGAACACGAGACATATACTCCTCTTCTTCGTGTGTCTTGGGACACTGTTCAGCAGACAGCTTTACACCTACATGAATAGGAACATTCACTGGTTTACTATCCTACATATTGAACCTCTGCAATATAGTTTCGACATACTTCCTCTAGTTTAACCAAAGCATCCTCTTTGCCCAATCTCTCTTAATTTCCATGCCCAAAATATAGTTTGCAGCACCAAGATCCTTCATGTCGAATTTGGAGAACAGTTGGTTCTTCAAATCTTGGATAATTTCTTTGTCATTTCCAATCAAAAACATATCATCCACATACAAGACCAAATAAATAACACGGTCACCAATTAATTTAAAATAAACACGGTGATCCTCCTTGCTTCTGGTGAAGCCAAGTCCCCGTATATAGGTATCAAATTTCTGATACCACATCCTTGGTGACTGTTTTAACCCATACAGAGACTTCTTCAACCTGCATACTAGTTCTTTCTTACCCTTCACCATAAAGCCTTCGGGTTGCTTCATGTAGATCTCCTCTTCTAGATCCCCGTGAAGAAATGTTGTCTTCACATCCATCTGTTCTATCTCAAAATCAAATGCAGCAGCAACAGATAAAAGTAATCTAATAGAAGTAACTTTGGCAACAGGAGAAAAATATCACCAAAATCAATTCCCGGCACCTGGGAATAACCTTTCGCTACCAACCGAGCTTTGTATTTCTCCACCTTGCCTTATACATTCATCTTCTTCTTAAACACCCATTTGCTCCCAATGGGCTTCCTTCCAGCCGGCAACTCCACCAAATCCCATGCATCATTTTTGTGCAAGGATGTCATTTCATCAACCATGGCCTCCTTCCATAGTTTTCCATCCTCTGAATCTATTGCCTCCCTGACAGTTCTGGGTTCATCATCAGTTATAGTTAAGGCAAAACCTGAACAGAAAGCAGATGGACTATACCTTTATGGTTGCCTTCTTTCCCGAACTGATCTTCTCAAAGCTGGAGTTTGTGGCTCTTCATCTTCTGAGTCTTCTTCTATTGTAGAGTCTGATTCATCCTCCTTTAGCTCAAACTCTATCTTCTCAGGTTCCTTTGGTAGGACTTCATGTTTAACAATATCTTTCACCTCTCTAAACACCACATCTTGGCTGTACACAACCTTCCTTGTTTCTGGGTTCCAAAGCTTGTAACCCTTTAAACCATCCTTATACCCAATAAAGATGCACCTTTCAGATTTATTATCCAACTTGGTCCTTTTCTCCTTTGTAACATGTACATATGCATCACATCCAAATACCCTTAGATGTGAAAGAGAGGGTTTCTTACCAGTCCATACCTCATGTGGGGTCTTATCCTCCAACGCTGATGAAGGTGATCTGTTAACGAAGTAACATGCAGTCTCCACTGCCTCTGCCCAGAATTCTTGTCCTAACCCGGTACCACTGAGCATGCTTCTTGCCTTTTCCATCAGTGTTCTGTTCATTCTTTCTGCAACTCCATTTTGCTGCGGTGTGTATGGAGTAGTCTTCTATCGTGCTATACCACACTTCTTACAGAACTCTTCAAATTCCTTCTTGCAGAACTCCCCACCATTATCTGTCCTCAACACCTTTATCTTCTTCTCTGTATGGTTTTCCACCAGAGCCTTAAATTCTTTAAATCTGTCAAAGACTTCAGATTTCTTCCTCAAGAAATATATCCATGTATTCCTTGAGAATTCATCTATGAATGAAACATAGTACACGGACTTTCCCAGTGATGGAACTGACACAGGTCCAAACACATCACTGTGCACAAGTTCTAATATCTTGTTCGCCCTCTTAGCACCAGAAGGAAAACTCACCCGATTCTGCTTCCCATATACACAATGTTCACATAAATCAAAATCCAGAGAGAAATTAGACATACCTTCTACCATACCATTTCTATGCAGTATCCGAAGGCCCTTCTCTCCAATATGTCCAAGCCTTTGATGCCATAACATGGTATTTTCTCCAGAGACAGCTAGGCTTTCCACTCCACTTTCAGGAACCACAGAAATGTTACACCCATCAATAACAGTGCTACCTTGTAGCTTGTACAGAGTTCCAGTCCGAACTCCCCGCATTAATACCAGTGCTCCCCGAACCATCTTGCAGGCATCTTTCTCAAACACTATTTTTACACCTGCATCATCCATCTTGCTTACAGAAATCAGATTTCTGGCCAATGTAGGAATATGCAGAACACCAGGAAGTGTTCTAATCCTTCCACCTTACAGCTTCAGCTTGACCTTTCCACGTCCGACGATTCTGGCCTTCCTATCATCCCCTAGGAAGACATCACCACCATCATATTTCTCATACTCGCAGAACCACTCCCTATGGGGAGTGAAGTAAAAGGATGCACCTGAGTCAATCAACCATGACTCA
The DNA here is from genome assembly GCA_034641835.2 of Pinus albicaulis. NCBI lineage: Eukaryota > Viridiplantae > Streptophyta > Pinopsida > Pinales > Pinaceae > Pinus > Pinus albicaulis. Next base: position 735,384,350 of record CM076570.1, on the reverse strand, counting down.
TGATCTACATGTGTATTTGAAGAAGAAGCCAAATACACATCCCCACCTTCATCCGAGGTGGTTTTTGCCTCTGCAGAAGGAGCATCATCAGATCCCTTTCCTTTCTCAGGAGCTTTAGATCTGCACTCCTTTTTGTAGTGCCCTTCCTTTCCACATTTCTAGCATACCTTTACAAAATTTCCAGGAGATTTAGATCTCCCTCTAGATTTGGATCTCCCACTCGAAACCTTATTATTGTTTCTGTTTTGGGACCTTCCTCGTACAGATAAGGCATCTCCATTCTGGCCCTCCATATTTCTCCATCTCATTTCCTCCGACAGCAAGGCTGAGACAATGTCATCAAAATTCAAGTTAGTTGTATTGCTACCTATTGCAATAACCAGACTATCCCACGAGTCTGGTAGAGAACACAACAAACTGATGCACTTATCTTCATATGAGATTTTAATATCAACAGATGACAACTGACTTACCACAGTATTGAAGGCGTTCAGATGCTCTGTCACCGAGTCTCCATCCTTCATCCTCAGGTTATACAGCTTTTTCCACAGGAACAACTTATTCACCAAAGACTTAGATTGGTACAAAGTCCCAATTTTTTCCCACAAATTCTTTGTTGTAGCTTCCCCAGATACATTCAATAATACTGAATCTGAGACACACAACCGTATTGTGCTCTTAGCCTTCCGATCAAGTTTCTTCCAGTCTTCATCTGACATTGTCGTTGGTTTAGTACTTGGATCTACTGCGATCCACTGATCTTTATCCACCAGCAGATCCTCCATCTTGAGCTCCACAACTCAAAACTCTGACCATTAAATTTCTCGATCTCTATCTTTCCGCCGCTCGCCATCTTCTTTCACTGCAAGAATCGATCCCGTAGATCTCCCACTGAACAGGGTCTACCTCGGGCCCAAGAAAAAAACCCTTAGCAGTAAAGGCGTCCCCTTGAAGCCAAAACAGCTCTGATACCAAATGTAGGTTTTAACCCTGAACAGAAATTATCTAGACACGAATCTTATAACATAAAATAAACAATAGAGAGAGCATAAAACATAAAACAGATAAACACAGAGATTTTCCCCTGGATCCCAAATCGGGACGACCAACTTGATTTTTCATTATATTCCTTTTAGTGTTACAACACATATATATACATGCCGAAGCATACATAAACTCCAATCCAGTAACCCTGGATTAGAACATAACCATAGTTCCCTTGACCGGATCTAAAAAAATAACAGGGGCCGAAAACCATCGTACCCCAAAACCATGTGCAAACTCATGCACAAAACATGGGTGGGTCCGCCTATGAGTGGGTCCGCACACCAAAAAAAATTTCGTCGGGGCACTACCCCAGACCCCAACAGTGGGGGCTACCTCCCCCTTTTTGACCCCCCTACTGCGCCCGGAAAAACATACAGCACGTGGGGCTAGTCGTGGAAATAATATAACACATGCCCAACAAAACTGTCTGTGGTGGGTAGGTGTGCATACCCTGAATCTTCTCATGCCTCCTATAGTCTTCTTATCTGTCCACTCCATCTCCAAGGTCTCCCAATCAGTGATGACCTTTCCCAGCGTGATCAACCACTGTACCCCCAGTATCATGTTGGTGTCTGGAATGTCCACCACGAAGAAGTGATATGTCAGGGTGTACATCCCCATAGTCACTGCCAAGGCTGGCACATACCTGGCACACTGCATGGTCTGGTCCCTTGGAACTAGTACTGAAAACCCGTCAAATCTTTTTGTCGGTATTCCCCTCCGCTCTACTAGTTTGGCATCAATGAAATCGTGGGTGGCCCCACTTTCCACTAACATTGAAACACACTGTCCCCATACTGTGCCTCGGACACACAGTTTCAAGTACTTGGGAACTCCCCGCAAGGCTGCAAGGGCTCCCCCGGTAGGTGCAAAAGCTGCACCTTCTACGACTGGTGTTGGAGGTGGCAAATGATCCCCTCTCTGCGATGTACTAATGCTTCCTACTTCTACCTCCTCATACTCTTCTTCTTCCCCACTACTGTCGGAGAAGACCTTGATGTAATGTGCCTTCCTCACGGCACAACAGTGTCCTGGTTCCCATGGCTCCTGGCATGTGAAACATAGCCTCCTCCGCTTCAGATCTCTCCTGGCCTCATCATCTCCATGTCCTCTACCCTGGTTCCCCCTTGGAGGTGGAACCCTCATGTCCTTCCCCTTCGACTAGAATGCCGGTCTCTAGGGAAAAGGAGCTCTAGTCTGGGTTACTACGTCCTGCAAATCCCGAGTCCTCCCAACTTCATCATGGAGTGTCGTTGGCCTCGTCGATCTGGCTAATCCCCATAGAGGCTCTACCAACCCGTCTATGAACATATAGATCATCCAGGTTGCAGATAAATCAGGTACCATCACGGAGAGTCTCAAAAACTCTGATATATATGTGTCCTGGCTCCCGGTCTGCTTGATATTTGTCAGCTCAACAAAATGCTCCTATGGATCCCTCCGATCAAAACGCTCTACCAGCCTCCGTGTAAACTCGGCATATGTTGTCACTCCCAAGTGCCCCAGCATATCCATCCCGTGAAACCACTAATCCTGGGCCTCACCCTCTAGGTGCAACACTGCCACCTTGATGGCCTCTAGCTCTACCATCTGATTAAGCTGGAAATATATATCCAACTTCTCCACCCAGGCCTATGTCGAACACTTCGATGATCTGTCAAATGTCGGTAAATGGAACCTGCCTATAGTGCGTTGTACATCCCTGTCATGTGAGTGCATGTTTCCCCTGCAATGGTTGCGGGGTCTGCTGTCCCGCTTGAGCTGAACGAAATCATGGAAAGTGAGAGCATCTCTAAACTCCTAACCATAGGACTTGTACTCAGCAAAGTAATCTCCCATGTGTGTTGGTTTCTGCTCCTTCTGTGCTCCTGCCCCAGTGTCTACGGCTAGAAATGTAGGCATTGTGGAATGGGGAGGTGTGTGTGATGCCATCTGTTGCACTGTGAGGTGATCCTGTAAGTGATGGGATGTGCCCGAGCCCTCTCCAATATGGAAACCCCTTGGGGTCTCACGCTGTCTAGACTCTGTCGTGAACCTTTGCCCCATCTCATCTATCTGTCTCAATAAATAATGCACTGACATGAGGAGAAGTTCCCAAAAATCCTTCCCGGCATCTTTTTCCTCTGCCATTGGTTCCTCTTCCTATGCGTGCACCACTGGAACGTTGCACCTTTCCCGAAAGTGAGCTCTAATCTCCGTTCTTGGTCTTTATACTTTCTTCCCTGGTAAATGATGTATGGTTTTCCTGTTGGTTTCATAAACAATCTGCTCCACAGGCTGAGCCAATTCTATGAGCTCTGATACCACTGTAATATCCCAAATGGAAATAAACAACAATATAAAGCACATAAACAAAGACATACAACAACTAGAGAGAAATTATAAGAAAAACAGACAATATGGAGAACGCTGATCCATTTTATTAATACTGAGAAATGGAAATGAGTACAAAGGTGATCAGAATGATGGCACCTCGGCTTGCACTAGGCAAGCGTAGAAAGACTCCCAGAAAATGACTCTGAATGGTTGCTCCCTCAAGACTGCGTTATCTCTGGAGCTGTTGGTACTACTGTTGTGCTGCTGCTACTACTAGAATGAACTGAATCTTGGGGCTTCTCCCCACCTCGGAAAATTCTGAAACTTTAGGAATGGCCTCTCCTCCAAATACCCAGAAAAGCCCATAAATATTTCCAGAAATGGCTGACCCCCGAAAATGGCTCCCTTGAGGCACTACGTTATTCCCTAATGAGGAACGTTGGCCTTGAATGATCTGCTAAAAATAATGGCCCCTGAATCCTCCAAAAAATACCCCTTTCCCACTATCTCGGACTGAATCCACTAGCAAACCCTCAATCTGAAATCACCTCCTCCCAAGACTACGTCCTCCCTCTCACTGAATGCATTGTCTCTCTGAGTGAATGCTCTGACTGTGGTTGCTGCAACTCTCTCCGGTAAACAAGGATGGAACTCCTCACCCGAGCAGGCACTCGAACTCCCCCGGGGCTAAGGTTGGGATCTCCGAACGGAGACAAACGATGTACTGAACAGTACGTGAAGACTTTGCTAAACAGCAAGCGTGCTCAATGTCAAAAGACAAATCTCATAGATGCATAATCAGAATGAATCCAAATGAGGAGACCCTCCCTCCTTTTATGCTTGGTGAGCCTTGCTCTCACCTAGGCCCCACCATCAACTGTGCTATCTCCTTGAGCCACGTTTTCCATCTCTCTCTGCGCTGGCTTGCTCCCATGCTGCCTACGCTGCCCCGTTTCCCATGCTGCCACTTGACCACTAGGCCCCACGTTGCCAACTAGTCATGTATCTCAAGTGACTTTAAGAAATACTTTTTATCCTAAGTGTGAGTTAAGTGTCCCTCTTCACCCACTTTATTTATAACTTAACTTTATAAAGGTAAAATAGTCAAAATTAATGGAATATTACAAAAGATACATCGTATAATGAGAGATCAAGAGAATTAATGAGTAAGTTCACCCAATTATGAACAAGTTGTAACATGAATATCACTTGTATAAACAATAGATGCACACACTCAATTAACCTTCCCTTCCACTAAATCAACACTGAAACATTGAAGCATTGAATCAACCTTATCTCACCAAGTTCTGCTCTTACTCTCCAAGTCTTTCTCTCACAATATTCTTCAACTCTCCCCAACTCTTTCTCAAGTTCGAATTCTTCTTTCACAATGCACAAGTAGTGAGGGGAGAAAGAATGAAGGATCAATTTTAGTCCTTATTTTTATCCTAAAAAGTCCCTTGCAATGCAACAACAGTTGAATATTTGGCTTCCAGTCAAATTAATTGAAAGAAGTGACGATCACGGTAAGGTAGTCCATTCTATTTGGGATGTTCTAATCATGTAAAATATGTAATAAAATTTCAATATTCTTCAGAAAATAATTTATGCTATTATACCATGTTGCATTTTAAGTATAATCGCATGATCAACATGTGAAAAAGTACTAGACTATCTATTGCAAAACAAGAGAGAAGAGAGAATAAAACTATCGAGAAAATTGACTAACCAAAGAGGAAATTCAAAATATTCATGAAAATTTGATATGATATTGTTTCTTCCATGTATACAATAAATTTCCTCTTCAAGAAAGAAAATCAATTTGAACTATGTTGGGGTCCCCTTGTGCATGCGGTCATTTAACTAGTTAGTATTCCTACAATAGCTAGTAAGTCAAAAATGTAGTGGGAGAACCTAAATTAAAAAACTCTCTAGTGATGAGGTTAACTAAAATTAAGTGGAGAAGATTTATTTATAACTAATATAATATCTCTCACATTGAATAAATAATCATGTAAACACTAAAAATAAGACTAAAAGTCAATAAATAAGGTAGGTAGGTGAATGGATAAGGTGGTTAGGTAGGTTATCTCAAGAAATGAGAGAGGAAATTTGTACTAGACGTTAGGAACAAGGAAATGTGCAAGAATACAAAGATAATAGACATGTCATATTGTTTATGGAGCTTGATAATCTTCATAATTTATAGGTATTTCTTTTAGCTACATTTAGACCCCAATTCCCAACAAGGGGTGTAGGGTGCTTGCCCCCATACTCCTATAATTAAGAGGTCCAAAGAGGGTAGTGAAAAATATTTAGATCCCCCATGATGATGGTTTTGGGGTAGCACCCATGAAGAAAATTTGTTAGAAAAAAATTCTTGTAAAATATTGTAATTTCATAGTTAATATGAATCATTCATCATTAGGTCATAGATCTGACGATAGATGTCATGTCAAGTTTGTTTATTTTATTTTCCCTAGAAGGAAACCCTCTTTTTTATGATGAAATTTTATTTCATATTTGTATTATTGAGATAACAATGTAATAGAGAGGAGAGGATATTGTGAAAGGGAGAAGAGGAAGTTGTAACATATGTGTTGTGTTGAACCCCACAATTTCTTCTTTTTCACACTCATTTTTCACTCCATATCCTTCTTCTTGATCTTCATAATGTCACATTGGGCATAAAATTACAATACTTATGATATGGCAGGTATAAAATTGTATTTTATCTCATAAAATGATAATGTTCTTTATTATTTATTTTAATATTTACTTCAGCTATCGAATTGAAGTGATCCCACAGCTAACACATGGTTCTGCAGCTAAGTTCATGGTCTGATAGGTTTTGAATTTTCAGCTAGAGAACGAAACACATGTGTAGGTGGAAATTTATGAGCACAATAATTTCCTCCTACTCTCAGGAACCATATTTATGAAAACAATATCCTAGCAATGCATTCAAAGATTAAGTCAACCTCCGTAGTCGGCGACTCATGTGAGCGAGAACCAAATTTTATTCCTCATGATTTGATGTGATGATATCAAATCATGAGAGAATCATGCAATATTATTTTTAAGAACTAAATTTAGTTTATGTTGATAGGTATTAGGCATATAGCTCTAAACAATTAAATGTGGAAGGGCTTTATAAATATGCCTCTCGACAGAGATGAAGATAGACTGAATTTTATGTTATTGATACTTTGTTTTATAATTTCAATTTCGTTTTCTCAATAAGTATTCAAATGTGTGGTTGAGTGTTTGGTTGAGAACATCGCAGTGTTGTCTGCTTCTCATGGAGGGCCCCTCGAGACAGTAAGGTCTTTTTTTTATTAACAGTTAGCATTTTAGTTTATGTTTCCTGTAGATTTTCTTATGAGTTTGATTGAGTATTTGCATTCTGATTTCTTTTATATTTGAATTTGAAGTCGTTTTGCTAATCATTTATTTTCAGATATTTCAAATGCACATGGATAGAATAGAGTTTAACACTGGAATGAGATAAATAGGACTTTCCTTTGTGTAATTAATCTTTCTTTTCAAAGAATATCCATTTAAAGTGTGCGTGTGATTTCCATTTATGCAAGTGAGTTATTTCCATTTGATCAAGAGTGATTTCCACTTATGCAAGTGCAAGTTTTTATGAGCGAGCATGATTTTATTCAAAGGCAAGTGAATTAGTGAATTTATTTCAAGCAAAGTGTGAGTGTGATTTTTTTTTTTCAAGAAGAGTGTGATCAATATTTCTAGAGTTAATTTCATTTTGTATGAGTGATTGATTTACTTACATAGATTTAAAGACACATGTGCATTTTTATAACTCAATTTAACTTATAAAATGTGTGAGTGACAAATACTCCTAGCACATACAATGCACATACATTTCATTAGTTTACTAGCCCTGGTTGATAATTCATGTAAGTAATTTAACATCAATTAAATTACCAAAGATTGTGGTATTGTTTCCAGGGAAGTGTATATAGGAGTTATTTTTCTTTTTCCTTTCATTAAAAAAAAAAACAAAAATGATATGCATGGGGAAAGAGAATCTAGAGGTAGATTTATAGGTAGAGGTAGAAGTTTGATTCCAACATCACCACTCACCCCATCACGACCTCATAGTGCTGCACCATCCACCCAAACTTGTATTCCATTGATTGCATGCAGACACAAACTTCCTGAGGTACTTAGATCTGAAATCCAACCAAGAGATTCACCAACTTCATCAACTGAATCCATAATAGAAGAAGAAGATCCTACATCCCCAACAGAAGGAGTAATTTTTCTATCTTCAACTGGAGAAGAATTTGTAGAAAAAGAACAAGAAATCCCTAATGAAGAAGAAGAAGAAACATACTTTAATATTCCATTAATAGAAGAACCATAGGAACTAGAAAAACTAATTTTGGAACCTTACATTAGTTCTGAGGAATCTACAATGGATGGATAAGGGGGAAGGAGAAGTACACAATGTAAATGGTGAACAACCTAGGCTTGGAGGTGGAAGATGAGGTAGGATTGGAGGTGGAAGAGGTGGGGGAAGAGGAAGAGGAAGAGGTCATAGAGGATATTTATAACCTTTTGGATTTCCCATATTTGATGAAGACACCACAGCTACAATGAAAAATATATCACCCTATTTCCTCCCTAATTTCCATGGATTAAGAAGTGGGGATCCTAAAACATTTCTCTTTGAGTTTGAAGTCTTATGTAGACCCTATGACTATTTTCTTGATACTCAAAAGGTGAAATTGTTTCCAGCTACTCTTAAAGATGCAAAATTAAAATGGCTTATGGGCCTAAGAACACACTCTATCAGAACATGGGAACAAATAAAGAATTCATTTCTTTGAAAATATAAGGACTATTGTATGCCCCATAAACTTAAGGATGAAGTCTTTAAGATGATGCAGAAAGAAGATGAAAATCTTGAGGATTTTATTGAAAGGTTTAGCTATAGTATAAAAAGGGCTAAAATGGAAAATCTAGATGAAGAAAATTTGAAAGCTCTCTTATTAAAATCCATCAAGGAGGAATGGATAGATATTCTCAACCTGATGGTTAAATGGGATATTTCTCAGTTGTCATTACCATATATTTCTGATTTATGCATACACATTTCAAGAGGAAATTTAAGAACTAGAAAAATTCCATGAGATCCTGTCATTTCTAGGATTAATAAATCTGCAATCGAGACAATAAGTAGAGCTAAAATAGGAAATTTGCTTGATAATTTCAAGACAGATATTTTAGGAAGTCTTAGTGAAAAAATAGACACTTTTAAAATACAAAATAAGAAAAAAGTTGAAAATGTTGCTTTATCTATCTTTTGTCCAAAATGTAGAAAAAATCATGCCTTAAGAGAATGTCCTTTTAACTTAAAAAGTGTAGAAGCATGTGTTATATGTGCAGAAAATCATGATACAAAAGAGTGTCCTTAAATACCAGTTCTTAAATCTATCTATCAAGAGGAAGTAGTACTAAGTCAAGTAGATCCTCTTTGTTTTATTGCTAAAATACCATGGCAAAATTCACAAACTCAAGGTTTCAACACCCAAACATATGCACAACCATCACAAAGTAATTGGACTACACCTATGCCTTGGAAACCTTGGCCTCAACCTTGGGCACATGGATGGAAAATACCCTCAATATCCTCAACCTTACACTGCTTTTCCACCACAATATTTCCCTCAGCCTGTTGAACCCTCTCAACCTCAAAATCAAAATCCATAACTTTCATTACCATTTCAACAAAGACCAAACCAACTTCCTGCTCGGCCAATTCCAAACTAAACAATAAATTTCACAACATGTCTACAATGTGGAAAGACAAAATTTCCAAACCATTAGGGGAATTTTGAGGTCTAAAATGGGCCTCCTAAGGAAATTATAAAATAATAGTGGAAATAATAAAATAATATTTGATTACATCATCAAATTTTAGAGGGAAAAAAGAAAAAACTATTTTTTCAACTCGTATTTTCAATTTATCTCCCAAAATTTTTACTCAAATTTCGAGTGGGAGTACTTTTTGGGTGCAAAATTTAATTTCTCATCAAAGGAGTACCCATGTTGCATACTTTCGATGGATCCTCCTACAAGAAAAATGAGAAGTACATGAAAAACATGATTGTAATCACGTTTTCCATGTATTTCTCATTTTTCGTGTAGAAGGATCCATCGAAAGTATGCAACATGGGTAATCCTTGGATGAGGAATTAATTTTTCATCCAACGAGTACTCCCGCTCGAAATTTGAGTAAAAACTTTGGGAGATAAGTTGAAAATATGAGTTGAAAAAGTAGTTTTATTATTTTATTATTTTTTAATATTTTTACCCTTTACTTAAAAAATGGTGAATCATCCCCCATGGTTGACGTCATCATCTTGAATCCTATTGGTTCTTATAAATTTTATTTTGGTTGTACATTTTTCTTAGGAGGTCCATTTTAGACCTCGAAATTCCCCTAATGTTACATGATAACTCCATTAGATCTAAACAATATTCAACTTAGATCTGGTAGTGTTGGAAAATAAGTCACCATCTGTTGTTATTCAAGAACCTGAAAAATAGAACCTCTCTGAGGAAGAGACACCTATTCTTCAAGAATAAAATTCTCAAAAATAAACCACCCCTATACATGCCGATGATATTCCAATAAACTGAACTCCCATTGTAGATAAACCTTCACTTTCTGTGCAAAATCCACCTTTTCCTCAAAGATTGAAAATGGATGAGGGGATAGAAAAATATATTATTTTCCTGATTATGATATAATGGATGAACTGAAGAATGTTTGCATAAAAAATCCTTTGTTACAGGTTATCAAATAAATACCAATATTTGCAAAGACAATTAGAGAGATGAGCATTAAAATACCTGGAATAAAAAGGAAAGAAGTTAAAAGAATTCAATTAATTATAAAAATTGCAGATATCATGACAGGAAAAAAAAAATTCAAAAATATCTTGATCTAGGAAGCCCCATTGTGAAAACACACATCAATGGCATCGAGATCCCAAACACATTGATTGACGTAGGTGTAAATAAACAAATATCTCAGTAATCCATGAAAAAATATTATGATGTTTATTGAGGGAATTGTTTTACGACACTATATTTTAGGGGATGGAATTAAGGTGGGTACATCTAAAGTAGAAGTTATTTATAAATTGTCATTTCCTACCTGCCATGTTGGAAGTTTTCTTGGCTTTACTAGATACTATAGTAGATTTGTAGAAAACTTTACAAAGACTACCTCTCCACTTTTTAAATTACTTATAAAATATTGTGAGTTCACCTGGAATTTTGATTGCGAGAAAGCTTTTGAAAAATTGAAATAAAATATTTCTAAATCACCCATCTTGAGAGGAAAAAATTGGAAATTACTTCACATCTCAACTCATGCCTCAGATACAACTTTGGGAGTTGTGTTAGGATAGAAAGACTTGACTCCTTATGTCATTTACTATACAAGTAAAAATTTGACTCTTGTAGAGTTAAATTATACTATAACTGGAAAGGATTTTTAGCAGTTGTACATGCCATCAACAAATTCAGACATTATATCACTAGTTATGAAGCTTTCATTCACATGGATCATTCTGAAATTAGATACTTAATGAATAAATCAATTACTAATGGCATAATTACAAGATGGTTACTATTGTTACAAGAATTGAATATTACTATTTTGGACAGACTTGGAAAACAAAACATAGTTGTTGATTTTTTATCTAGAATCCAAAATGATAATAATGATATTCATGTAGAGGATGATTTTCTCGATGAATATCTTTTTGCAGTATCTATTAAATCTCATTGGTTTGCATAGATTGCTAATTATTTGGCTACATGGAAGTTACCACCATACTTATCTCCTCGTGAGAAGAAAAAGGTAATTCAAACTAGTGCATGTTACTCATGGATAAATGAAGAATTGTAAAAAATAAGACCTAGCTTAGTTATTCGAAGATGTGTCAGAGGAGATGAAGTACCAGAGATATTGAAAGCTTGTCATGATGAACCATGTGGAGGACATTTTGCTGATAAAATAAATTCCTATAAAGTCCTTCTCATATGATACTATTGGCCTTCCCTTTTTAAGGATGTCAAAGAATATGTTTAAAGATGTGATAGCTATCAAAGAATGGGGAAACCTATTCCTTCAGATGAAATTCCTTTACAACCTCACGTACTTATGGAACATTTTGAGAAATGGGCTCTAGATTTTGTTGGTCCAATTAATCCACCATCAAGAAAATGAAAGGTACATTCTTGTTTGCACTGATTATGTTACAAAATGGGTAGAATCTAAAGCACTTCCTTTTGCTACTGAAAATTTTGTAGTTTCATTTATTTTCAAGGATATTTTCACTCATTTTCGTGTCCCAAGGGAAATTAGGACATATTAAGGCACTCAATTTACATCCAAGTTGGTACATAAGATAATAGAAGAACAAAAAACTAAGCATCAGAATTCCACTCCATATCATCCACAAGAAAATGGACAAGTTGAATCCACCAATCAAGTAATTGAAGCAATTCTTACCAATATTTTGCATCTACATAGAAAACACTGGGCAAAAAAGCTTCCAGAAGCTTTGTGGGCATACCATACTACATGGAGAAACACCATAGGACATACTCCTTATAAACTTGTTTATGGGAAGCAAGTCCTATTTCCTATTGAGTTCCAGATAAAGACTTTCAAGACAATGGTCAAATTGGATCTTGATATACCAGAAGCACAAAAACAAAGAATGGAGCAATTGAATGAGCTTAATGAGATAAGCTAGGATGCTATTCACAAGACCAATATAGTTCAATAGCAAAGATCCATATTGCATGATAAGTTTATCAAAGAAAGAAAATTCCAATCTGGTGTTTTGGCATTGCTTTTTGACTCAAAGTTCAAAGATTTTCAAGGAAAATATCAAACTCATTGGCTTGGGCATTATGAGATTGAAATTGTCATTGATAATGGTGCATTCATAATCAGAACCATTGATGAAGAAAGAGTAACCTTCCTTGTAAATGGTCATCGATTACGAATTTATCATAAGCCATTGATAAGGGAGGAATTTGATAAACATTTGCAAGAAAACATTGATTTGAAGGTGGTTAGGAAGGATTCTCCTTCCTGTCCAACTTAACTCGCAAAAGCCTTTATTTTCTATGTGTGTGTGTATATATATATATATATATATAAACATGAAAACCAACATTGTTGGCATGTTTATACAGAAAATTTAGGATGAAAACCAAGCACTCTTGGCACCCTAGATTTTATTTTTAAACCTTATTCTAATCACATTTTCTTTATTACCCTCTTTTTCTTTTGAAAATAAGCAGCTACAAAATTGATGAAAACTTGCAACTTTAACAAAATTCTGTAGCTGACTTGACAGGGTTCAATCAGGACAATTGAAGATCTTGACACAAGAAGAAATTGATCAAATTTGCAGCTGAAGGCATTCAAGAAAAACCTACAAATGACCAATAAAATCATTAGAATCATGGATTTAAGGTATGTAAATATTAAATTAAATGATAAAGGTAAGAAACATCAGATTATGAAATATAGACATTGATACCGCCACTTAGAGTAATCATTACTTTCATTAATAAGACTTCAGTATTAACCAACTAATATCTTTGTCTTATTAATTGACTATAAACCCATCATAATTTGGAATCCACCACTCCTCTTCATTCATAATTTATTTTCATGACAGCTAATCTGCCCCATTTAACCCTGTTTCATTGACAAATTCACCCTCATCCATACTTTGTTTCACCTCAAGTCCGAAGCTCTTTTCACTCCATAACCTTGTCAAACTAAGCATTTGTGGGTTAAAACTTCTCTAGCATGGGGTTTATTGTGAGGTCGAAGCCAAATGGGAACAAATTTATGGAGGGTTATCCACAAGTAAAATAGATGTTACAATAGGGATAGTGGTTGGAGTTCATAGAAAAATTCAATGACCATGAAAAAGAAGTCACAAAGACTTTTTCACGAGCATTTGATGGATTTGAGGCGAAAATTGGAGATATGAAGATAGTGTTGACATAATCCTTTGTAGAGGAGATGGCTGGACTGCCCAAGGTTGATGAAAGATGGTTCAAAAATAGGAAGATTGAATAAAAGGAATGGAAAATATCTTTCAAAAATACAGGTATGGACACTTTAGTATTTAAGAAAGGGATACCAGTTACAGCTCTGAAAAACAAATGGAGAAATTTACTGTTGGTTATTCAAAAAATTATTACTTTCAAAGGAATATTTGGCGATATTTTTTTCTATCATGCTCGTTTGATGATGCATTTCCTTGAGGGAAATGAAATCAATTTTCCTTATTTCTTACTCCATAGTTTAAATAAAATGACTGGTAATACTTAGAGAAAGATAAAATTCATTGATAATACCATATATCATCATGGCCTAATAAAAAATTTTATTTAAGCCCACCTCAAAAATATAAGAGATTATTGGAAAAGTTTCTTAGCTAGAAACCATTTCAAGGAGATAGAACAGGAAGAACTCAACTGCAAAACAAAGAAAAGTAGAAGAAGGTTATCTACAAACCCTAATGATGACCTACCTCCAAAACAAAAGCAACTCTTAGATGATGAAACTCCTCTTGATGATGTATTAAAGAATCTAAAAAAGAAGAATGTTAGAAGAAAGAAAGCTAGTGATAAATAAGAAAGAACATCTAAAAGGAAAACAAAGAAACAAAGCAAAAGAAAACATAGCAAGAGAAGACAGAGCAAAGGAAAATTCATATTACTAAGTTATCCTCCAAGACCTCCATGAGAAGGAGTGAATGACTTAATAAAAAATTGAAGGGACCATCCCAACATTTCATATAATTTGTCAATCTAGAGAAAGAAGAAGAGCCAAGGGCTCCATCACCAACAAATTTGTCACCAATTTCTAGTCCAGCAAGAAGAACACCCAAAATTGACCCAGTCCAATAGGAAATATATGATTATATAGAATATTTGAAGAAGAAATCTACAGGGAAGGCTATTTCATCCTCTTCAAACCAAAAAATTCATTCTGATATTCCACAAGAACCTCTAATTATAAATACCCTTAAGCAAGGGATTTATGAATTGGAGACATTAAACATGCACTTAAAAGAAGAGCATGAAACATTGAAAGTGAAGAATTAAATACAAAGAACCAAGAATGAAAAAATTCTTCTACATCTTGGTCTATGGTATGAAAATAATAAGAAGTTGAAAGAAAAGAACAAGTACCTTAAAATAAAATTCATAAGTCTAAAGTATAAAATTTTGATGAAGAAACCAAGGATGGAAGTTACCAAGAAGAAAGCAACAAGGAAAAATCTGGATGTTTTGGCTCAATAATTTGAACAGGTTAAGTAATAGGAAGGGTTCATCAATTTTGAAATTTTGAAATTTTTCATGAGGACATGCAATGACCTCCATGTGGGAGAATGTTGAACCCCACAATTGCTTACTTTTTACACCCTTTTTCCACTCCATCTCCTTCTTCTTGATCTTTATAATGTCACATTGGGCATCAAATTACAAGACTTATGATATGACATGTATAAAATTGTCTTTTATTTCATAAAATTATAGTGTTCTTTATTATTTAGTTTAAAATTTACTTCAGTTACCAAATTGCAGTGATCCCACAACTAAAACATGGTTCTCTAGCTAAGTTCATGGTCTAAAAGATTCCGAATTGTCAGGTGGAGAACGAAACACATGTGTATGTGGAAATTTATGAGCACAAAGATTTCCTCCTACTCTCATGAGCTAGATTGATGAAAACAATATCCTAGCAATGCGGTCAAAGATGAAGTCAACCTCCGTAGTCGGCGACTCACGCAAGCGAGAACAAGATTTTATCCCTCATGATTTATGCGATGATAGAAAATCATGAGAGAATCATGAAATGTTATCTTTAAGAATTAAATTTATTTTTTGTTGATAGGTATTAGGCGTATAGCTCTGGACACTTAAATGTGCAAGGGATTTATAAATATGCCTCTCGGCAAAGATGAAGACAGACTTAATTTTATGTTATTGATACTATGTTTTATAATTGCGATTTTGTTTTCTCAATAATTATTCAAATGTGTGGTTGAGTGTCTAGTTGAAAACATCATAGTGTCACATGCTTCTCATGGAGGGCCCCCTCGAGACAGTAAGGTATTTTGTTTATTAACATTTCATATTTTAGTTTATGTTTCCTGTAGATTTTCTTATCAGTTCGATTCAGTATTTATGTTCTGATTTATTTTAGATTTGAGTTTGAAATTTTTTTTCTAATCATTTCTTTTCAAATATTTTAGATGGACATGGATAGATTAGATTTTAACACTATAATGAGATAGAATGGACTTTCATTTGTGTAATTAATCTTTCTTTTCGAAGCAGATCCATTTAAAGTGTGAAGTGTGATTTCCATTTATGCAAGTGAGTGATTTCCATTTGAGCAAGCGTGATTTCCATTTATGTAAGTGTGATTTTTTATGAGCGAGTGTGATTTTATTCAAAATCAAGTGAATGAGTGAATTTATTTCAAGCAAAGTGTGAGTGTGAAGTTTTCTTTCGAGAAGAGTGTGATCATTATTTTTCGAGTTAATTTCATTTTGTATGAGTGATTTATTTACTTACATAGCTTTACAAACACGTGCATTTTGATAATTCAAATTAACTTAGAAATTGTGTTAGTGACAAAGACTCCTAGCACATACAGTGCACATAAATTTCATCAGTTTACTGACCCTGGATGATAATTCATGTAAGTAATTTAACATCAATTAAATTAGCAAACATGTTCCAAGTTCTGTTGAAATTTGGTTACCGGAGGACAGGTGGTTCCCTAAGGCTTTGATATTTGGCCTAGGGAAAAGTGTCCAAAAGAATTTGTTTTTTCTCCTAAAGTGACTTTATAAAGGTATAAATTCAAATCTAATTTAAAAGTGACTTTAAGTGATAAAGTTACTAAAGTCTAATTTTAAAGTGACTTTAATAAAGTCAATGTGAAATTAGAAAGGAAAGTGACTTTGGAAATAAATGACTAAGTGGGTATTTATTAAAGTAGGGTGAATTAAAAAATAGAGAGTGAGATTTAAATGAGCATTTAATCTCAGCCCTAGATCTATCTTAGCCATTGGATTTAGGGATTCCCCAAAATTCACTTAGGGTTAGGTTAAAGGAGGAAAAGGAGGGAAAAGGTCATTCATTATTTCATGAGCAGATTGAGAGAAGGAGAAGAAGAGAGCAAAGGAGATTTATGAGCAGTGAAGAGAGGGAGAAGAGAACCTTGGCACGCATATTGAGGAAACACTTCAGAAAATCCGTATAGCAAGGAGAGGCACACAGTTCAAGGCAGTTTTGGGCACAAGTTTCAAGGCAAACTGTACAGCAGCTTGAGCACATATTCCAAGGAGACCGTACAACAGTTTGGCACATATTTTGAGGAGTAGTTTGCTGATTTTTTTGGCGCGGTTTTCAAGACAGACCATATAGTAAGTTGCTATCCCTGTGCATGGAAACTGAGGTAGAAAACTGTACAACATTTATTGATGTTTCTCTGCACGCATTTTGAGGAATCCATACAACAGCTTTTATTGTTGTTTGCACACTTTTCAAGGAGGTCGTACAACATCATTTAATGATGTAATTTCTAGGCATGAAATTCGAGGAGGTTGTACAACATTTATTGTTGTTTCTGTTTTTTCGTTTGTACATTTTCTAAGGCATTTTTTAAGCACGAAAAGAAAGATAAGTTGTATTTATTACTTGCTGAAATTTTCTGAGTATTTCTCTCTCACTGTAAAAGCATTTATCAAAAATAAAAAGGAGATTTCAAACTGGTTTTCCCCAAGAGTTGTAGGGGGTTTTTCCAGGGCCACATTGACAAAAAATCAACGTGTCTAAAATTTGTGTGTGGCTAATTTATTTTTCTGAGTTTTTATTTCTGCATTTTAGCATTATGAAATTTCCAGAATTAGTGTTTTCAGAAAATATTTATTTTTCCAGCTTGTTGAATGTATGGCTATGGGAATGGGCATTTAACTTTATGGGAGAAATAAGGAGAAACTGAAAACCGGGGTTGGGTATCAAATTTCTACATGGTATCAGAGCTATTTTGCTGAAAAGGCAGTTTGGGATAACAAGATGATTTTTCACAAATAAATCATTACCTTTACTACAACAGTGTTATTTTCAGTTTATTAGGACAACAAGCATGTCTTTGGGCTTGAGGGTGGAGGATAGGTTGGATGGGCATAGTAACTACAGTGTATGGAAGGAGAGAATGCAGAGTATCTTTGAGGAGGTAGAAGTCTGGGATATCATGGTGCATACCACACAGAACCCTGTTAATGTGCCTACTGATGTTGTTCAGTTGGCATCCTTTAATAAAAAGAATAATAAGGGTAAGAGACTTATTCTAGATGGAATCAAAGACCATTGCATTCCTCATGTGAGAGGAAATAGATATGCTCATGAGATGTGGATAGCATTGACCAATCTCTACCACAGTACCAATGAGAACAGGAAAATGGTCCTAAGGGAGAAGCTGAAGACCATTAAAATGGGTAAGACTGATAGTGCAGTTGGATATCTCACAAAGATTACTAATGTGAGAGATGCATTGGTAGAAGCTAGAGAGGTCATTCCACCCACTGAGTTGGTGCAGATTGCAGTGAATGGCCTTCCCAGTTCATGGCTAAACTTTGCTGATGGGGTTTGTGCATGTGAGACCCTTCCCACTTGGGAGAGGTTCTAGGATGATTGTATACAGATAGAAATCAGAAAGACCCAGCTTGGGGTAGCCAAACCAGTTGAGCAGGATGAGGATGTAGCATTGTTGGCAGGAGGAAAGAAAGGCAATGGAAAGAAGCAACCTTCCACAAGTAATGGTGGGGGAAAAGGAAAAGGTAAAGTTAAATAGGGGAACACGCAGAAGGACTATTCCAAGGTGAAGTGTTGGAATTTTCAGAAGATGGGACACTATGCAGTTGTGTGTCCAAAGAAGAAGATGAAGGGGAAGAACATGAGCATGGCAGCATCAGCAGAGATAGAGGACTTTACGGATAGCTTTGACTGGGAGTTTGGGTTCATTGCTTGTGAGTCCACTAGTGCAGGATCACCTGCCACAGAGGTTGAGAGGGAGTGTGAATTTCCCTCCACTAGCGGAACATCTTCAGGTATCTAGTATGTTGACAGTGGGGCTTCACGTCATATGACAGGAGTCCATGAGTACTTCTCAGAGCTTTCAGAGAGTGGTACTGATATAGAGGAAGTACTCGGAGATGACAGCATTGTTAGAGCAGTCAATGTGGGGACATTGACATTTGATAGGGAACCCAAACCTCCCTTGAAGGTGTCAGATGTTCTATATGTGCCAAGGATGAGGAAGAACCTCATATCCGTCTCAGCATTGGAGGACAAAGGATATGAGATATTGTTTAGGAGAGGAAAAGTGTTGATGTATCCCAGGGGCGCTCCAGCTGATTCAGCTAGAGTGATTGGTGTACGCCATGCAAAGGTGTACAAGTTTCCATTTCATCCCCTTTTGGCATTGAGCAGTAGTACCAGCAGTAGAGCTAGCAGTTTAGAGCTGTGTGAGATTTGGTACCACAGGATGGGGCACATGTATCATGGGGCCTTGAGGACATTGCGGGAGATCACTACAGGTGTGCCAGATTTCGGTACTGATCACTTTGATACATGCAGAGGATGTGCTATGGGAAATTTTTCCAAATCCCTTTTTCCCAGCAGTGACAGCAGATCAACTAGGATACTTGATTTGATTCATTCCGATGTGAACGGTCAAATGTCTTATGTTTCCTTGAGTGGATATGATTATTATGTATTATTCATTGATGATCACTCCAGGAGGACCTAGATTTATTTCTTGAAGACCAAGAGTGAGGTCTTCAAGTGGTTTCAAGAGTTCAGAGCTCTTGTGGAGACTCAGACAGGTTGGAAGATCAAGTCCCTGAGGTCGGACAATGGAGGGGAGTACACCCTTGGTGATTTTGTTGATTATTGTGCGGAGGCAAGCATTAGGAGGGAGTTCACAGTTCCTTACAACCCCCAGCAGAACGGGGTTGCGAAGAGGAAGAACAGATCCATCGGAGGGGCTGCCAAAGCCATGCTACATGATCAAGGGTTACCATTGTTTTTGTGGGCAGAGGCCTGCAACACTATTGTATATTTGTAGAACAGGAGTCTGCATCGTGCTTTGGGGCATGTGACTCCGGAGGAGGATTTTTCTGGGAAGAAGCCTGATGTTTTTCATCTTCATATCTTTGGGTGTATTGCATACTCCTACGTACCCAAGGAGAAGAGGACCAAGCTAGAGCCCACCGCAGAGAAGGGTATATTTGTGGGCTATAGTGAGACCTCGAAGGCCTTTCGTATTTATATTCCCGCACATAGGAGAGTTGTCGTCAGAAGGGATGTGAAGTTCATGGAGGACAGGGCTTTCAGGAGGTCACGGGAGTTAGAGTATCTGGATCAGCCAGACCCTCAGAAGCAGCTAAGTCAGTCACAGGGATCTAGTGGGCAGGGATCAGGAGGATCCAGAGGTACATCGATTACGGTGTTAGGTCCGTCAGTGAGCAGTGGCTCATAGAGTGAGAGGGGTGGTGCTTCCGGAAGCATGTAGAGTAGTCCGCAGAGCAGTTCACTAGGGAGTCCACTGATGGACAGTTCACATGGTACTTCAGCATCTACAGGTTCAGGTTCAAGCATGAGGACAGCAGAGAGACAGTCAGGAGTTCAAGCTCCTGATGAGGAGGAGATTTTTCATTCTCCAGTGGGAGAAGTGTGCTCAGGGAAGAGGAAGCCCGAGTGGCTTTAGGATACCTTGAGGAGGCCACATATGTTGCTAGGCCTAAGAGGCCGATCAAAGAGAGCATACCACCTGATAGGTTTTGTAGCTATATGGCAATGGTTGCCAACATCCTTGACTCTGAGCCTTCTAGCTATGAGGAGGTAGCTAGCCAGTAGGTCTAGAGAGAGGCCATGCAGGAGGAGTATTCTTCTATCATGAAGAATTATGTTTAGTAGGTGGTGTTGAGGCCTAAGGGAAAATCCGTGGTTACTTCCAGATGGCTTTACAAGGTAAATCATGTTGCAGATGGCAGCATTGAGAAATTCAAAGCAAGGTTTGTGGCTAGAGGGTTCTCCCAAGTAGAGGGAGTTGGTTATGAGGAGGCCTTCGCTCCCGTGGCTCGATATACTTTGATTTGCTCCATCATATTGATAGCAATAGAGATGGGTTGGAAGATCCACCAGATGGATGTGAAGACCGCATTTCTCAATGGCTTCATACAAGAGGAGGTGTACATTGAGCAGCCACAAGGCTTTGAGTTGCATGGGAAGGAGTCCCATGTGTGCAGACTGAAGAAGGCCCTTTATGGCCTGAAGCAAGCTCCCAGAGCTTAGTACTCTAGGATAGGTACATACTTGAAGGAGTTGGGTTTCACAAAGAGTGAGGTAGATCCGAACCTTTACTTTATTGTGATAGGTGAGGAGCCTCTCATTCTAGTGCTGTATGTGGATGACTTGGTCATTACGGGTGCAGAGAGACTCATAGAGCACTGCAAGAGAGATTTGCGTCAAAGTTTGAGATGAAGGACATTGGCTTGATGCATTACTTTTTGGGTTTGGAGGTGTGGCAGGAGGAGGGGAATTTCTTCCTGGGACAAGGGAAGTATATTGTGGACATCGACCTTGGTAGATTCCACGTGGAGGATTGTAGACCCATGTTGACACCGATGATCACCAACTGGAAGAAGCTTCACGCTTCAAATTCCAAGTTGGTGGATCCCATGTTGTATAGACAGTTGATTGGTTCCTTGATGTATTTGGTCAACACCAGACCAAATATATGTTTTGCAGTCAACACAATGAGCCAATTCATGTGCGAGCCCATGAGGGTGCACTCGGTTGCTGCAAAACACATTTTGCGATACTTGCAGGGGACAGTGGATTATGGTCTAGATTATAGGCAGGGGGATGGAGTGAGATCAGTAGGTTACACTGATTCTAATTGGGCAGATTATGCTTCTGATAGGAAGAGCACTTCAGGGTGATGTTTTGGGTTGGGTTCGGTAGTGGTGTCATGGTTCAGCTGGAAGCAGCAGTCAGTAGCATTGAGTTCAGCAGAAGCAGAGTACATGGCAACCAATCTAGCTAGTTGTGAGGCCATCTGGCTTCAAAAGATGTTGTTTGGCTTATTTGGTCATCCGTTGAGACCTTCAGTGATATACTGTGATAATCAGAGTTGCATTGAACTCATGGAGAATCCATTATTTCATGATAGATCAAAGCATATCGGCATCAGATATCATTTGATCAAAGACTTTGTTTAGAAGGGAGTTGTGAAGCTTGAATATATTCCCACTAATGAGCAAGTTGTAGATATTCTTACCAAAGCCTTACCACAGGGCAAGCATGTCTACTTCAGAGACAAGATGGGTGTGGTGTAGAACACCTTCCTCGATAAGATGGAGTGTTGAAATTTGGTTATCGGAGGACAGGTGGTTCCCTAAGGCCTTGATCTTTGGCCTAGGGAAAAGTGTCCAAAAGAATTTCATTTATCTCCTAAAGTGACTTTATAAAGTTATAAAGTCAAATCTAATTTAAAAGTGACTTTAAGTGATAAAGTTACTAAATTTTAATTTTAAAGTGACTTTAATAAAGTCAATGTGAAATTAGAAAGGAAAAGTGACTTTGGAAATAAATGACTAAGTGGGTCTTTATTAAAGTGGGGTGAATTAAAAAATAGAAAGTCAGATTTAAATGAGCATTTAATCTCAGCCCTAGATCTCAATCTATCTCAGCCATTGGATTTAGGGATTCCCCAAAAGTCACTTAGGGTTAGGTTAAAGGAGGAAAAGGAGGGAAAAGGTCATTCATTATTTCATGAGCAAATTGAGAGAAGGAGAAGAAGAGAGCAAAGGAGATTTCTGAGCAGTGAGGAGAGGGAGAAGAGAACCTTGGCATGCATACCGAGGCAGCACTTCAGCAAATCTATACATAAAGGAGAGGCACACAGTTCAAGGCAGTTTTAGGCACGAGTTTCAAGGAAAACCATACAGAAGCTTGGGCACATATTCCAAGGAGCCTATATAGTAGTTTGGCACATATTTCGAGGAGTATTTTGCTGATTTTTTGGCATGGTTTTCAAGATAGTCCGTACAGTAAGTTGTTGTCCCTGTGCATGGAAACCGAGGCAGAAAACTATACAGCATTTATTGTTGTTTCTCTGCAGGCATTTTGAGGAATTCATACAGTAGCATTTATTGTTGTTTGCACGCTTTTCAAGGAGGTTGTACAGCAGCATTTAATGCTATAATTTCGGTGCACGAAATTCGAGGAGGTCGTAAAACATTCACTTGTTGTTTCTATTTTGCTGTTTGCACATTTTCCGAGGCAGTGGTTAAGCACAGAAAACGAGATAAGTTGTATTTATTACTTGCTGAAATTTTCTAAGTATTTCTCTCTCACTATAAAAGCATTTATCAGAAATAAGAAGGAGCTTTCAAACTGGTTTTCCCCAAGAGTTGTAGGGGGTTTTTCCAAGGTCACATTGACCAAAAATTATTGTGTCTAAAATCAGTGTGTGGCTGATTTATTTTTTTGAGTTTTTATTTCTACATTTCAGCATTGTGAAATTTCCAAAATTAGTGTTTTCAGAAAATATTCATTTTTCCAGCTTGTTGAATGTATGGCTATGGGAATAGGCATTTAACTTAATGGGAGAAATAAGGAGAAACTGAAAACCGGGGTTGGGTATCAAATTTCTACAAGTTCTAAGCCCTTCATTTTGTTGGATGGAATAAAAGGAAGGACTAAATATTTCTCCTTCGATGTATCCCAAATCCAGTGAACCATAAATATTGGTGTTTCCCTTTCATTTTTTCATTCTATTTTTTTTTCCACATTCATTTTATTTTTATGTCTCTGTGATTTTATTTCTAAAAACTAGTATCAGAGTCCAAGGTTTACTTGGTCGATAAAACTCATAGGAAAGGAAGGTTCTAACTTCTTCCTTTGAGTGGGAGCAATGGTTGAAGAGGGTTTTATGGTCAATAAGTTCAATGGAAAAAAATAATATCTATGGAGAATGAAAATTGAATATTTTCTATATCAAAAAAAAAAAATCCTACCATTTGGTAGAGTAGCAAAGAAACCATCAACGATGAAAGACAAAGAATTGGATATTTTTTATACAAAGACACTAGAAAATATATGGTTGTTCTTGGTAGCATCAGTGGATTTCAACATTTGGAAAGAAAAGATAACAATGGTTTTGATGATAGCATTGACTAAACTACACGAAAAAACCTTAGCTTCCCACAAGGTATTTCCTATGAAGTGTTTAATTAATATGAAGATTTTAGAAGGTGGGTATATTTCTTGTCATTTAAATGATATGGAAACCAATCAATTAACTTTTTTATACTTTGATGATGATGTTAGGGTTCTTTTGATTTTGTACTCATTTCCAGAAACTTGGAATGACTTGGTCATGGTTGTGAGTAATTCTATCTCTAATTTTAAAAATTCAAAGTTTGATGATGTTTTTGGTGTTATCCTTATCGAGGAAATGTGACTAAAAAGCACAAGTGAGACATGAGGTAATTCTTTGCATATATAAAATAGGGAAAGACAAAGGGAGAGAGGAAATATCCCAAGGAATCATTGAAATTATAAGAAGGGTGGATCCAAATACAAAGAGAGGATGGAATGTTGTATTGTGATAAGAAAGGACGAAAGAAGGAAGATTATTGGTCTCTATAAAAAACAAGAAATGGGAGATGAGCAATAGGATAATAATAAGGATGCAAATATAGTAGATGATTTGTTCAAGATGACTTAATTATGTCATTAGATAACATTTTTTATTCTTGGGTGATAGACTGAGGAGTTTCATTTCATGACACGGTCCATAGGAAATATTATTTAAGATTATGTTCAAGGTGATTTTGGACAAGTTTATTTGGACTATAATGAACCATATAAAATTGTGGAAAAGGGTAAGGTATCTATAAAAATGGGAAATAAATGGTTGTTGAAAGAGGTAAGACACATTCCTAATCTAAGAATAAATCTAATTTCAATAGGGTATTTTGGAAGTGAATTTTATGTAGTTACATTTACACGAAATTCATGGAAGGTCACTAAAGGATCTATGATAATAAGAAAATGGGAGAAGGAAAGTACATTGTGTTTTTGTACTGGTAATGATAACCTTTATATTTATTCAACTTGTATATGAGCAAATACTACATTTCATAATCATAGGCTCAGGCAGATGAGTGAGAATGTGATACATATTTTCCACTCAAGGATTGATATATTGAGGAAGGTTAATTTAGAGTTCTGTGAGCATTGTGTTTATAAAAAATGGAAAAGAGTTGGATCTCCCAAATTTGGGAAGGTAAATAATAGTGTAAAAGTAGAGCTTGTGCATACAGATGTATGGGGACCGACTAAAGTATCATCACTTGGTGGCTATTATTATTATGTTACTTTTGTTGATAATGCAACTACGAAAACATGGTTTTATTTCATTAAAAACAAATATGTTTTCATTGATACTTTTAAGAAATGGAAAGCTTTGGTTTATACTGAGGAAAGAAACAAGTTGAAGTTTCTTAGATTAGATAATGGATGTGAATATTGTAGCAAGGATCTTGATATTTATTATTCATACAATGGGATTCATAGAGAGAATATAGTTCCAGGAACACCATAAGAAAATGGTGCATTAGAAAGGATGAACGGGGAAATCATGGAGTGTACAAGGCATATCAAATTGCATGTAGGATTGCCCTTGTTTTGGGCATATGTTGTTGATACAATTGTTTACTTAATAAATAAAGGGCCTCCAAATTCCTTGGATGGTAGAATTTTAGAGGAGTCATGGATAGGTAAAAAGGTAAACTACTATTTTTTGAAGGATTTTTGTTGTGAAGTACTTGTCCATATTGATAGAGAAACATGACAAATATTTAGGAAAAATTCAAGAAGTGTACTTTTTTCTAGATATGGAGTTAATGTTTTTGGCTATCACTTATGGGATTACAAAAATCACAAAATCATTAGGAGTAAATATATGGCATTCAATGAGAAGGTCACATACAAAAATAAATTGCAGCGAAATAAATAAGAAAAGAAAAACATAGAATATACAATGCTTGATGAAATTAGAGAAAAACAAATTCCAAAAGTGCCAAAAAATAAAAAAGTGCAACCATAAGAATAATAGTAGGCACCTTAGACTCCTAGATGTGTTGTTAGAAGATCAACTAAGTTAATTAGACCCTCTATGTGATACTCTCCTTAATTTTATTACGTATTTTTGACTGATTCTTCTGAAGAAGAAATATATGAAGAATCAATGCAAGTACAAACCAAAAAGAAATGGGAGCAAGGAATGAAAGAAGAGATGGAATATTTAGTACATAAACATACTTGGGACTCAATCGTGTTTCCTACAATTAAAGTAGAATTATAGATAAATGGTTTTATAAATTGAAGAAAGAAAATGGAGGAAAAAATGGTACAAGATGATCTGTAAACCGTTGTGGATATTCCACTATATAGTTCATCACAATAGATCTGATAAAATTATATTTAAAATTTGAAATTATACACTATTACAATTTTATTAGATTTATGAATTTGTAGATTTATTGTTAATAGTGCATGCATGTGAATTAAAATTATGCAAAAGATACATGACGACAAAATAAAAGCTCACACACATATATTTGACACAAGATATGCTTTGGGAAACTCTTTCGAGAGAAAACCCCAACTGGAAGGTGAGGTCGCTCAACTCTCTTTCTCTAAATGGAAATATGGCTATGTTGTAGCACCTACAAAAACCCCAAAATTTATCCCTTTTCAATATTTTGGAGACCCCCTATAATTGAAACTTCTTTCGACTTGTGCGTTTCAATCTCTCTTTTCCTTGTAGGGTTTCCTTGAGACTTAGAAAACCCTACCCAAGATAAGAGTTATGCAGACCAACGGGGAATGAAAAAAGAATTTCAATTGGGAGAGCATGTATATCTTTGCATCAAGTCAAGTAAGAGCTCACTAAAAGTGGGGTCTTGTGCTAAGTTGGCATCTAGATTTGTGGACCATTTCAAATTTTGGAAAGAGTGGGGCCAGTGGCTTATGAATAGCCTTACCACCCACAGTGATAACACATGATTTTTTCAAAATTTATTTGGTTAAGAAATATGTACATGACACTAATCATATTTTTGATTGGTCTGCGATATAAGTGGAACCCAAGGGAGAGCTCCAATAAGAACTATTGTGCATCGTGGACCAAAGGAAAATTGCACTCCAGAATCGAGTAGTAGATCAGGTCAAGATGCAATGGAAGCACTTTGGACCCGATGAATCCAGCTGGGATATGGTATAACAAACAAGGGTACTATACCCATTTTTGTTTAATGATTAAGTGGATGTAGGAGTTATGATTATAAAGATCAATTTTTTTCTTTTTCTTTCTAGTTACAAAAACATTGAGGATGGTGTTCCTTTAATGGGGTGAGGTTTGTAACAGTTTCGCCTTGCTACCCCCTATTTTTTTATATGTGGTGATAATTGTAAAGACAAAATGGAAACCTTGACTAGCTAAGACAAATATTATAAAAAATATAAGTATTAAACTATTTTTCTTGATAAAACAAAATATGAAATGGTGGCCTGAAGAGAGGGACACACAAGTCTAAGTCTAAGGGAGTGTTATAGAGCCACCGCTTGACACATGGAAAATAGGTAATTGGGTAATGTTCTTGTTTAATGGGCTAATAAACCACTTGGGTGCTTTTTGTAAGGCTAATAACCACTATGAAGGGTAGTAGAAACATTGTGGTACTTGGCATGAGGAAGGTTGATAAACCACTTATACAATGGAATATGGGCTCTTGCAGTTCTTTCCTTGAAAATAAAACTAATAAGTCACCTCTATTGTAGGTTTAGACTCCTATAACTAAGAAATACCTCAACTAGGAATTCGATAAATTCCCTAAGTAAGCATCCCCTTAGATTTTGGATCTAACTCATGGGTGGTTAGCTACAAGAAAGAATGTGGGGTAATTGTGCCTATGGTTGGGTGGAGAGTTGTGTTGAATTTTTGTAACTATGGTTGTTATAATGTATATTTTCATAATTATGTAAGCATGTTCTTCATGCTCAAATGAAATTATATTATTTTTATTTGTCAAATAAAATAGGAAAGGCATGTTCATCACGACCTTTGCAAAAGATGGATTTTGAATTTTGAATTTGTAATTTTCCCTCCACAAGAAATCAAGTTAGCTCCTATAAATGTTCAAGTCGGCTCAACCTCTTGTGTCACTTTATTGAGATCATGATGAATATATATTGAAGTCGCTCATCCTCCTCTCCATCAGCATTTGATCTGAGTATCAAACATAGTATCTTCTAGTCATATAAATAAAGACAAGGAGAAGAACAAAGATCAAGGAGAAGATAAAAGGGCAAGTCGAATCTCTTGGAAAGGGTTGGATTTCTCTATGAAATATCTTTGTGCAAGGAGGTTTAATATTTGTGGAACAAGGAGGTCGAATCTTTGTGGAACAAGGAGGTCAAATATTCATGATAATCTGAGTGAAAGGTTGAATCTTCTATGGTCTAATTTTGTGAAAACAAGTTGAATTTTTGTGGTTTGTCTCTATGGAAGAGGGCTAAAGTTCGGTGATACATATCTATGCAAAAGGGGAGAATTATTTGTGTTATCTTTTATGGTTGTAGTTAGATTAAGGAGGGCTCACTTGGAGACTTGGTGGATGCTTGCTTTTAGATTGAGGAGGTCTGACTTGGTTTTTTGGTGAGAGATTGAGCTTGTCATACATGCTAGTGAGTTGTCTATCATCTTGAATTTTATGTCTCTTTTGTTGGGTTTTTACCCCTAGTGGGTTTTCCCAGGGAAATGTTTTTCTTATTCTTGTCCATTGTGATCTCTTCTTTCCTTTTATTGTTAATAGTTGAATTTTTGAAGAATAATTTCTTGATGAAGAAGTTGTAAATGCAAAAAAGAAGACACCTAATCATCGGAAGTAATTATCAATGTTCAGAAATAAGTATTAGTCTAAATTGTACTTGAAAAATAAACATGGTATCAAATATTTGGTGAAGAAATAAAGTTGAAGATCACACCTTATTGAACCTATATCTCTAGTAAGGAAGAAATCCCTTATCTTTGTGTCCAATATTTATGAGCAGATGGTTCCCTCTTGCAAGGAAGGAAACAAACTTGAAGGACCATCAAACTTAAAAAACATGGAATAAGAGGATTGATCTTGTCTTAGAAGAACATGATTTTTTTCAATACGTCCAAGGTAAAGTACCTCAACTAGATGATAATGATGTTGCATGGAAAGAAAAGTTAGGGAAGTGTGAGGTCAAGGCTCAAAGAATTATATTTTAATCCCTTAAGGGCCATTTAATCACATATATTTAAGAATTTCATACATCAAAAGAAGTTTATGATATTGTTATTAATTTGTACTCAATCAACATAATTGGCCAAAATATGTCCTTAAGGAATCAACTCCATGATATTTGTGAAAATTTCTGAATATTGCTTATGCAGAAACCCTACTGTTAAATCTGGTTATAATTCTCCTACTTAATCAAGTTATTAATATGAAATTCCAGCATTAACATCGAAGTAAAAACATTCATAGTATTCACAAATACAGATCTAAATTGAATACATGCACATAGACAAAGTGACACACAAGATTTTCTGGAGAACTGTCCCTGGAAAAACCCAATGCGGGAAAGCTGGTCTTCTAGTTGATGGAGGGTTTATATTATTAAATCAATTCTAAGTACAGCAAATCTGAGCACCTTACTGGTTAACCTGATAGAGAAATATAAGATTTGCAACCATACCTCATTTCTAGAGATGGAAAACTGGATTGATTCACACCCTCAAACGGTATTTACATAACCCATTCCATTTATGTCTTCATAAACCCCAGTGCTGCTCTAAAGCCCTCTAATGCAGCTCTGTTAGCTTGCTAGTGCTCCTGCGCTGCTCAGGAGAGGGTTGCGTAACCCCAGATTGGGTTACGTTGTCTCTGCGCTGCCCTAGCTGGGCCTGCGTAAGCCCTGAATACCTCCTGTTGCCTTTGCCCTGTCCTTTTTGGGCCTACGTAGTACCTGAAGCCTCTGTGTTGCGTAGCTGCTGCGTAACTGTTGTGTAGCCTATGCCCCCTCTGTGCTGCTCTCACTGCTGCTTCTTTGCCTCTTTTTGACTCTTGGATCTGGGATCAAATCATCCCCTTAGCCAATACTACCCCTCGTTGCAGCTGAAACACTACTAGAAATTCTTAGCAAACCACACCCTAGAATTCCAACTTAGTCTCAGTTCTCTGCCTCCGTGTGTGTTCTCCAACTAACCCAAAGCCTTTCCTTTATAATTTTCTCGTTGGGAAACCAACGGTCGTGATCTAATCTTGAATCGACGACTAAGATTAAAAGAAAGCTTGATCTGTGTGATTTAAGTCATTTCCATCACATGTTTAAATTAATTACCTTTAATATTTTAATTTTCCTAAGTTAGACTTAGGGTCCTTAATTTTTTTTTGTCAATCAAAGTCTGGATTATATTATATCATATTAGAAACAAAATTTATAGTAGGATCCAACATGGTTGTATTACATTCAGGCAACCCATAAGGCATGCATTTCCTATAAGGACTTGGGTGCTTGCCAAGGCATTCGAAGCTCTTGGTTATTTTCCACACAAAATTACAAAATAAACATACTGAAACTATCATTAGGGGAGGGTGAAAGAGGCCAGGCGGAGGAGCCACGAAGAGACGATCCTAATTGTGCATATGGTACCTAATATGATCCACTTAGGTCTTTAGGGCTCAGAGATAGTCTTGAGAGTGCCTCAGTAAATGACGCAGACTCTCCAGAGCCTCAAGGGTCTCCGTCTGCAGGTTTTGAACAACATTGATGTAGGCCACTAATTCATTTCAATCATCATGCCTTTGTTCACGCAGGGTGTCTAGATTGAGTTGGATCTGAGCGGAAATGGCTTCAAGGGTGGTCGGAGCCTCAATCTGGCCTAGTGATTGGTCCGGAGAAACTGCCATGGCCGCTGCTGATTGTTGGCTCTCAGTAGACTCCGAGTGGGAGCTCGAGTCCTTGGGTACTTGAAGATTGTCCATGCCACATCCAAGACCACCACGTCGTGCCCAACCACATTCGCGCAACATGTAGTCACCTCCACTCCCGCTCGTTGTGTTGGGTTGCAATGCCAAATCACCCCGGTTCCTGCAGCCCCTGAAACCCATGCTCCTCCCCTGCGCCCTCAGCTGAGCTTGTCACTGGCCACATCCCGAGCCCTATATACAACAGACACCCGACCGCCACCAATCTCCACACTGTCGTCCGAGGAGGTGCAAAATCTCCACCACCCGCAAATTTGAATTGCAGAAGAGCCTGAGTGCTCCGTAAGCCAAAGGCAGAACCACCTTGGGGCTTGGCTAATGAAGAATTTATTTTGCGCAGTCCGCAAACTCTGATTAGGCACCCAGGATGATCACCAAGACCACTCGTCTAGAGATGCTCCTACCACACTGAATTCTGCCTCCTGGTGCAGCATGCTCATTCTCGTGTCATGGCCAGGATGCCTCCTGGCTGTCAACCTCTCGCCATTGCTGCCTGAAGGAATTGTCGCCCTCCTCATCTCAAGCCAAAGGAGCTCAAGCCAAGGTTTGAGAGCTAGTATTTTCTCGTCTACACAATCTAGAGAATCAAACTTCACCATCACCCGCGGATACCAAATGACTTGAGAGATGTCCATCTCACCCTTATCAACCTACTTACCTATCGTAGGATCGCTTGCCCCGAGGCCCATTACCGCTCGCATGTGGGAGGGTGGTGAATCGACGGGTGCGTGTCTGAGGACTGAGCGAGCCTTAATTGCCCACATCCCACTTGTCCTAGTGATTGGACACCCCCAACGGGGAGACTTAGAGTCCTTAATTAAAAATATAAATTAATTAATTTTCTCTTAAACCAAATGGAATTTCTCAAATCCATTTATGGGTCTTAGAGATCTCATGTACTCTAGTCCCTCCACAAATTTTGGGAGCTAGAGCGCATTCGAAGCTACCCCAACACTCAAAATCTCAACAATATTAATATGTCAAAGTGTGAACCTATGGCCTCTCAATTCATGAAGATAGGTCACGTAAGAGATTAGCTCCAAAGCATTGGTGACATCATTTTTTATTTTTAATTGATAACTACAACGATTAATGGACTAACAGATTTTATGGGATGCATTTTCTGCTAGGATATGTGCTAGAAAATATACTCCAAGCTTTGAAGAATTATGGACCTCTTGCACTTAAGAGGAATCTAGGCTTATAGCTAAAGGAAAGATCTGAAATCCTGATGAAAAAAAATCTCAAGTTTTTGTTGCAAAATCAAGAAGAAACGATGGAAAGAAGAATTTTGGCTCGCAAAATAACGATACAAGTAAAATACCCAATTCACAAGGAAAGACAAACTTATCAAAGGTCCAATGTTATGTTTGTCACAAATTTGGACATTATAAAATTAATTGACCTAAAGTATTGAACGATAAGAAGAGGAAGAGAAATGATGATGACGATCATCCTCATCAGAAGAAATCCAAGAATGATACTTCAAAAGCTTTAGTAGTTGGTGATAAGGACTTATTTTACTAGAATTTCTACAAGTATGCCAAGAGCAAGAGGAATTTTAATAGGCCCCTCACATAAAATGAGATGTCATATCAATCCCTTCTTCTAACTATTTATTAAACCCTAGAAAATATAGAATTATTTTGGTTTTCAAGTTCCTATGGTTATCATTTTCTGAAGAAATTCCCGGATTATCCACAATATCACGAAACATTTGTCAAATGTTTCGTGATATTGTGGATAATCTGGGAAGTTCTTCAACAAATATAGAATTATTGATAAGAAATCTCTAAAGTTTGTGGATAAAACCCTAGAGTTAGACCATGTTCAATATTTACACTGAAAGATGTAACCCTAGCTCATGAAAGGAAGGAATGATGTCATAAGGACCTAGTTCCAAGAACGATTATATTAAGAGGGAGTTGTCATTTTTCCTTTTCTCCAAAGATAAGTATTTTATATCTTTCTTCCTTGATTATTACTATTGTTTTATTTTTTCTTTTGTTTTTATATCCTTTGTGTGGTTATAATTGTTCTTCCATGGACTCCTAGTGAGGATTGTAGGTATATAGTATAAGTTTCCAAGGATTTGATAAGATTGGGAGTGGGAAGTTTAATGTATGCCTTGATTGTGCCTAAGAAAATCCAAGATATAGAATGCATGGAAGCATGGAAGCAATATTTGAGAAGGTATCCCACAAAGAGGGAGAGGATCATGAAAAGACATTTTCCTTAGTTGTAAGAAATACCTCAGGTTTTTGAAGAACCTGAAAAGAAGTCTCATTATTGAATAAGACTTTGTAATTTGGGCTTGGATAAAAAATGGTCTTATATGATTTTTCTTTGGTGAAAGAATAAGGTTGACACATGTAGTTTTGGAGAAGATATTGCTTCCATAGGGAATAGTTAGCAAGCCCTATTTTGACTTTATAAGGAGTTGATCTTAGATTTGATGTTAGATACCAAGATAATGAATTGTCATTTTGAGAGAGAGCACCCAGTTAAGGTCACCTAAAAGCATATGTGATAATGGATCATGTGAAGATGCAAAGAGTTCATCAAGACATTTCTTCCACTTGGGCTCCATTATAATTTCTTGGATGAGCATGAACCAACATGGTAGAGGTCGAGTATATTGTAGTTGAATTAGCAAGTTGAGAAGTATTATAGCTTCATAGGTTACTTGCAAGTTTTAATTAAGTGTGGGTGATGACCATGATGATATACATGGTGTAGAATGGAGAAATGAAGCTCCAATATATATCTACTGATGAGGATAACTGATATGATGACAAATCCTTTTTATAGAGGGAATTTTTTGTACTTCTGGGACAAGCTTGGACTCATGGAGAATACCTCTCTTATTAGGAGGGAGATTTAATGAGGCATCGTTATCAATGGACATTATCTCTATGTCTTCAAGACCTTGGTTGGAGAATGGTTTGATATTCTCCCTCTGTCATTATGACCATGGTCAGAGAATTTGTCCTTGTGTCATTATGACCTTGGTTGGAGAATGGCTTTCCAGATTAGATAGTACCATGGACTAACATTCTTCTTGTATCATGTACTTTGACCTGATTAGGGTGGTTATCTTTGTGTTAAGTACATAGGCCTGATTAGGAAGAATGGTCTGGTGGACTGACATACTTATTGTGTCATGTAATTTGACCTAATTAGGGAGGTTATCCCTATGTGAAGTACATAGTATTGATTAGGAAGAATGGTATGGTGCACAGACATTTTCCTGTGTCATTATATAGTGACCTGATTAGCACTATAGGCCCTATGTCACTTTAAATTTTACAGGAAAATGGTTTGGTAGAGGACAACCATTCTTCTTATGTCATTGTATAATGAACTCATAAGAGATGTTGTCTCTATCTCAATTTGACCTATATTAGGGAGAATGGTCCTAAAGTTTTTAGCCTCACAACATCGTGCTCTAAATTATTTCTAGAGTGAGCGTTATTTATCATTGATAAGGCCTCAGGTGTTTCACCTAGACTATGTTTGTAGTTGTTTGATGGTGAATTGTGATGCTATTGATGTTGGTGATTATAATATTGATGATGATGCTTATCTTAATATTGATCATTCCTTATAGAATCTATCAACTTGAGAGCATTTGGATAGTCATTATGAATACCACCCTAGTTAAGAGGGAGTGTTGAATTTTTGTAACTATGCTTGGTCTTCATAATGCATATTTTCATCATTATGTAAGCATTTTATTCATGCTTAAATGAAATTATAATATATGTATTTGTCAAAGAAAATATGAAAGACATGTTCTTCATGACCTTTGCAAAAGAAGAATTTAAATTTGTAATTTGTAATTTTCCCTCTACAAGGAACCAAATCGGATCCTCTAAATATTTAAGTTGACTCAGACTCTTATGGCACCCATTCTACCTCATGATGACTAAATATTGAAGTCACTCGTCCTCCCCTCCATCGTCATTCAATTTGAGTATCAAGCATAGTATCTTCTGGCTATACGAAGCAAGACAAGGAGTAGAACAAAAATCAAGGAGTAGATAAAAGAGCAAGTCGAATCTCTTGGAAAGGGTTGAATTTCTTTGTGGTATATCTATATGCAAGGAGTTCGAATCTTTGTGGAATAAGGAGGTCAAATCTCTATGGAACAAGGAGGTCGAATATCTGTGGAACATGGAGGCAAAATTTCTATGGAAAAAGGAAGCAAAATATCTTTGGAATAAGGAGGTTGAATCTTTATGATCATCTCTATGAAATAAGACCAAATATTTTGTGCTCTAATTCTGTGGAAAAGGGTCGAATTTTTGTGATTTGTCTCTATGGAAGAGGGCCATATTTTTTGATACGTCTTTGTGCAAAAGGGAATCATTATCTATGTTATCTCTTTGGTTGCAGTCATATTGAGGAGGGTTTACTTGGACACTTGGTGGATGTTGTTGTCGTCAGATTGATGAGGGTTGAATTGGTTTCTTAGTGAGATGTTGAGCTTGTCATCCATGCTGGTCAGTTTTCTTTCATATCCATTAGGGGAATTTTGAGGTCTAAACTGGGCCTCGTAGGGAAAATATAAAATAATAGTGGAAATAATAAAATAATATTTGATTGCATCATCAAATTTTAGAGGGAAAAAGGAAAAAACTACTTTTTTAACTCGCATTTTCAACTTATCTTCCAAATTTTTTACTCAAATTTCAAGCGGGAGTACTCGTTGGATGAAAAATTTAATTCCTCATCCAAGGAGTACCCATGTTGCATAATTTTGATGGATCCCGCAACACGAAAAATGAGAAATACATGAAAAACGTGATTGCAATCATGATTTTTCATGTAGCAAGGTCCATCAAAAGTATGCAACATGGGTACTCCTTGGATTAGGAATTAAATTTTGCATCCAACGAGTACTCCTGCTCAAAATTTGAGTAAAAATTTGGGAGATAAGTTGAAAATACGAGTTGAAAAAGTATTTTTATTATTTTATTAATTTTTTAATCTTTTTACCCTTTTACTTAAAAATGGTGAATCACCCCCCATTGTTGACATCATCATCTTGAATCCTATTTGTTCTTATAAAGTTTATTTTGGTTGTACATTTTTCTTAGGAGGCCCATTTTAGACCTCAAAATTCCCCTAATGAACTTTGATGTCTCTCTTATTGGATTAATTCTATAAAGGAACGATTGTTGGGGTTTTACACCTAATAGATTTTCTTAGGGTAAACTTTGCCTTGTTCTTGTGCATTGTGATCTATTATTTCCTTCTATTGTTAATAGTTAAAATCAGATTGAGGAGGGTTTAATTGGACACTTGGTGGATGTTGTTTTCGTCAAACTAATGAGGGTTGACTTGGTTTCTTAGTGAGAGGTTGAGCTTGTCATCCATGTTGGTCAGCTTTTTGTCATATTGACTTTGATTTATCTCTTGTTGGATTAATTCTATAAAGGAACGATTGTTGGGGTTTTACACCTAATAGGTTTTCTTAGGGTAAACTTTATCTTGTTCTTGTGCATTGTGATCTCTTCTTTCCTTCTATTGTTAATAGTTGAATTTCTGAAGTATAATTACTTGATGAAGAACTTGTAAATGAAAAAATAAAACATATAATAATTTTATATAATTATCATTGTTCATAAATAAGTACTAGTCTACATTGTAATTGAAAAATTGACAAGTTGAACTCCCTCCTTGGAAATTGCTTGTGTATATTATCTTATGCAATGTGTCGATTCTTGTTATATGTGAATGATGCAATACTTTATGTGTTGATAGAAGTAAATGATGCTTAGGCAGTGAGGCTCACCATTATGCTCATGACTGGAATCATATTTTTTGTATTCATGAATTTTGATGTCTATTTGGAAATTTTGTAGAAATTATATACAAGATGTATGTATATATCTAGATTCTCCTGATCTAACAATATTTATCTTCTTGCAAAATACATAATCCTTCCACTGCTAATCTTTTGCGGAAATTAAAATCAAATGCAAACACATGAAGCAATAAAAACAATCGCACATAACACAGTTGTTTAACGGGAAAACCTGAAGTTGAAAACCCAAACTATCATATATTATGTATCATGGAGATCATGTAACAATCTCATAAAAATCTTAGTACATCAAGCTCTCAGTACAATCAATCGTCACACACTAATCAGAAGAAATCTGCAAATCCATGCATCGATTTCTTGCCACCTACTAGCCTGCCTCCACTGCGCAATCCTTGCTGAAGAATAGCTCTGAATGAATTCGAATTACCCTTGCCTTGACTGTGCAATCCTCATTGGCAACTCCAATGTGTGTGTGGTGCAATCAATGCATCACTATAGTCACAATAGATGGTCCATCTTTCCCTTTCACCTATCTCTCCACTGGGTCTCCACTAGAACTGACATGCACTGTAGTTAATTGTTGTATTTGTTCAGTTGATTAATGAGTTATTATTTGTGAATTAATTAACTAATTAATTCACTCCACTCTCACTAGTGTATATTCAGGTTAGACTAGATACAGCTAGCTCATTGATTAAACTAAATAACAGCTCCATGAACTACTCTTCCAACTCTGTCATAACTTTGCCACTTGATTTCTAACTAAGTCCTCCATGCATATTGAACACCGGTAAACCTGAATTAAGCAATTTCTTGACTTCAACGATTTAGAAAAATACGTACTGAAACTAAGTGCTCCAAGAGAATAAGTTGTTGTTTATTGTCGGATTATTATTAAGAGCTAATAATAATCGACACTTCTATTTTTAGATCGACGATCTATAAATAGACTTCGCCCAATATTCTAAAAATTGAATTTCATCTATTTTTCCAACTTGATCAACCATCCACAAATAGCATCCTGCAACTTCTGAACTATGATCACCATGTCTAAAAATAGACTTGTGCCAAAAATATCCTACGGGCCCACTTAGTGAAGGCGACTCTTTTCACTAAGCTCATCATCTTGTTGAATCTCAACACTTTTTTGGTGGTGGTTATATTCATGGTGAACGCGAAACTAGGTGTTTTTGAATACCTCGATATACTCTAAAAGTTTTTGAATAAATAAAACCTATACCTATATCAGTTACTCTGTCTAAATCAAGCATGCATAGTGTTAGGCCTTTGGGTCCATAATTTTCTAGAATTCTGGTGGCCAAGGTTTCCCCTTTTTAGCAACAATTACAAGGATGAGAGCTCAGGGATTTAGGCCTTGGGCCATATTTCACCTTAATACCTCAAATAATCTGGCACAATTGAGGGCTCACCTTTTATGTTTCATTAAAACCTAGCCATAGGGACTGTCAAGACTGATGGGTGACATTGCTCAAACCATATGTATGTGGGTGGGCCCAAAACCGATAGAAGTGATGGTAGAACCCTATCCCAATGGAATTATGTGCCGCTAGAAAATATTAGTCATTGGTCGTAATCCTATGTGCACAAAGAGTTCGACCAATGCATAAAGTGGGCATATAGTGGGATCAAGAAAAACTCAGAGTACCATAATTGTGTTATTTCCTCACTAATCACCACCCATCACCCCCACTTTGTTTGATGCCAAACATTGTGGGCAGTGGTAAGATCGGTAACATGACATGGATTAGGCATGGATCCACTGCAAAACCTCTCTATCACTCACCACCTATTTCCAAACATTGGATCTTACAAATTAATGACAGAAGTAAGCTCTAGCGGCATGATGTGGAACCTTACCACTACTCATCACCCAACCTTGAAGCTTAGGCACTATGGGTGGTACCACATCCAAGCGACGTGATGTGCATTTGCAGACCCCCACTGGAATCAAGAGTAAAAAAGAAGCTTGTATAATGGGAAAATCCTACAAGGCATGATGGGAAAGGCCAGGTGGGCCTGTGCCCTGAGTTGACATGGCAAGGGCACGACAGGGTAGATAGACACTGTGTGGAGGCCTCATATTAATGAGGATATGGAATAAAGTTATGCTAGTGTGGTGGCACTACATGGACCAAATGTGGATGCCACATAATGATACAATGATGACGTATGTGCCACATGAAAACGTAATGTTGATGTGGCCTTATTTGATTGGTTAGTCTTTAAAGGAGCATAACTTTCGATCTAGGAATCAGATTGAGATAAAATTCATATAGATTGAAAGATATCAATGAGCTAAACATGATGGTGGTATTTTTTTGAGATTTGAATAAGTTGTAAAAGGAGGATTTTGTGGCCCCATCTTCTTAATAGATGGGGTCAACCCATATTTTTCACCCCATATTCTTGGTCCAACCTTTGCATAATGCATGGTGTAACCTTGATCTTGGCTTTGTTATGGTCTTATCTTTAAGGTTTTGATTTTTTTTTGCATGGGTTCTTAATTTCATGGAGGGATATGGTTACAAACCTATCCCTTTCTTTACCCATGGAATATCAATGAGTGTGCCCTATCACTACCTACCCATCCCTTTAGGGGTGTGGCCATGGCCATCGCGGATGTTAATGAAATTAAGATTAGTTTCTCCACTTGGGTTTGGTTTTGGTGTGGGATTTGATTTGCAGTGTGTTGTTGAATAATGATTATGTTGTGGTAGTAAGGTATATTTGGTGTTAGTGGGATTTTTGTGTGAGGGTTAGCAAAAAAACATTTTTCTATCATGATTTTAAATAGAATAACAACAAGAAATTAGAGCATGAAACCTAAATGGTAACAATGTTAACATTTTATTGCGGATCTATAGAATTGAAACGAATAGAAAGAAAGGGGTGTTGCATAAACCAGAATCTATGCAAACACAACAAAGTTACAATACCAATATGCCCAATAAATCAATATTTTATATTAAATAAGTATCATTTGTGGAGGAAAATGTATGAATAAGGGTTGTTATGCTCTCCTTCATGGGAGAGTTCTTGATATCCCTTTCCTAGTGGTTGCAATGTATTTCCTTCTTTATGTAGTGTGCTTAAGAGAAGAATGGTATGAGAGAAGTCGAGTGGAGAACTCAAATGTAAAAAAATCAAAATGTCCACAATGAAATGGTCATGGTAAAAATGAGTGGAGAAAATGTATTTATTTATAACAAAATGGTGGGTAAGCTTTGATATGGTTAAATAATAAAATATGTGTTGGGCCAAATCAAGATCTAACCACTTTTGGTATTTTATTATTATTTGTGAGAGGAAAAGACCAAATAAATGGTCAATAACCTTTATTTAGATAACTAAATAAAAAAATAATGATTAATTGTGTTAATTGATAAAGTGAGTAGAATAAATAGGAAATAATTAATAAACAACTGAGTTTCTTAACTTCCAGGTGAAATGGTCAAATGGGTTAGAAATAATTATTAAATAATGATTTAATAAATTATTCCTATGAGAATGTCCAGGTGAAATGGTCAAATGGGTTAGAAATAAAAATAATTATTAAATAATGATTTAATAAATTATTCTTATGAGAATGTTTAAAGAATTAACGACATCCACAAAATATTTGTATTAGGAAAATCCACTAGAAGAGATCACTTCTTACTAGCTCAACCATGGAGCCTAACCCCGAAAGTGATGAGAGTATTGAACCCGTGACCTCAATAAAAATGGTGCTTTAACAATGGAGACTTGACCAATTGAGCTAACTCTCAGAAGTAGGATTTAGGAATAATAAATTAATTATTTATTTAATTAGTCCTATGGAAATAAAAAATATGAGTGATTTTTTTATTAATATTTTCATTTTAATAGGTAAAAATATGAGAAAAACATAAAATTAATGAATATTGAGGTATTCTCATGTAGGTAAATTAATTAAATGGAAATAAGTTAGTAAATATGATTCCTTGAGTTATTTCATAAGGTGAAAATTGTTTTTAATGTGTAAAACTCATACTAGCATGGTGTATTTCAATCAACCTAATAAATTATGGCTAAGTGATCACTTTTTAGGTGATAACCATTGGTGTGGTCCATGACTCGCATGGTCGACTACCAAATGGTGTGGCCATGGTTGGTCCCAACCTTCCACAACTTGCTTCGTATTTCTTTTTCTTTTGATTACTATTATGTATTATATATATATTCTTTCCAAGTCGTAGTTTTTTTCTCTTTCCTTCAGGTTTTACAAGTGAATAACTTCTCTCTCCATGGACATTTTAGGTTTTTTAATTACACATTACTACTTCTCAAACTTATGATCCCATAAGGTTATGTACATGTTCTTTTATTTCAATTGTGGAATTTTCTGCCATGCAATATGGAACTTTATTTTAATTCTATATCTGTATAATTTTTCTTTTAATTTAGGAAACTTGACCTATTTTCCTTTATAATAAATGTTCAATTTAAATTTCTATTTCAAATTATTTCAGTTGCGTAGGAAATTAAGAATTTTATGTCAATATTTATAGAAATTATGAAGTGTGAATTTGAACTTTAAGGTTCCAATTTTCAAACTAGGGCTCTAATATCACATGTAACACTTCTTATATGTATAACAAGGTCACATAGCTAGTGTTACCTGCCACTTATTTTAAATATAGTTAAAATTAGAGTGAAAAACATTAAAGACATGCAACTTTATATTAATAAAAAAATACAATTAAAATAGCAAATAATTCATGAACCAATAGAGTTTTTATAATTTCTCTCTAAATAAAGATAATGCATCTAAATCTAAATAAAAAAATTTATCTCCATGATAGCAACCCCTGATAATAACTTCATAGATGGCCACAAGCATGTGAATTTGAAGCTAGATTAAATCTACAACTTCCAAATAAGATAATCTTAAGTCATGACTTGATTGGCTTTCTATTTAGTCAATGCTGAAATGTCAAATACATTTAGCATATGTTTTTTAAATTTTCAGCCCCTTTTTATTTATAATAAATGAGAATTAAAATGATTAGTAATAATAATAATAAATTAAAATATAAAAATTTTAAGTAAAAATAATTTTGTTTGGAAATATTGTATATATAAAATGCACTTAGTTTAATTATAGCTAAATCAAATATCTAGCATTACAATTTAACAAATAGATAATGGATTTTTGAATATTTATTAAATAAATGTAAACTATATATATTTTAAATCTATAAAATATATTATCTAATTAATATATGTTTAAACTCTAATTATTTTAAATTTAAATTTAATTTAAAAATAATAATTTAAATTGTTAAATTTCAAAAAAAACTATAAATATTAAAAAATTAACATAATCCTAATATATAATACATGTCCACCATGTTTTTTAAATTGAAATAAGTCTACAAAAAATTAAAAGATTAAGAATGAACTCTATCGAGATTACTAATAAACCCTCCGGAATTAATAAGAAGTTTGGAACTTTATAACTTAATTTTAGCCAACCACTACATACTAGTAATTATTACTTATAAAAATAATTTATTTATAAAAATCTTCAATAATTGATACGATACAGACTAGTAATTATTATTTATAAAATTAATTTATTTATAAAAAAATTGAATGATTGATACTATAGCACTATTAATATATATTTTACTCATACTTAAAAGATTAGTGCTATATTTTACTTATACTTAAAAGATTAGGGAAAGGTTGAGGCTTGGGCGATGATGTGTTTCACAAATTTGAACTTGTCATATTTAGTGAGTTTTTTTTTTAATTGGTAATTTTTTAGACTAATTTAAAGGAGGTCTCAGGATCAATTCTCTTGGCTACTTTATAACACCAAGAGCATATCTAGCAACCTGCAAGCCAGATACACCGAATCTTTATGAGACCCCTACAGAAAAGGGGGAGCCTACTCCTTGAGCCGAAATTATAGCAGGCCATATACTCAATGGGATTTGAACCTTGGTCTCGTCGGTTTCGCCCAGCAAAACTAATCGTTAAACCACATATCATTGTATATATTTAGTGAGCTTTCTTATTGACATAAATAAAATAAGCTAGAAGTACATTAAAATCAGAACCCAGTACATTGAAGTCAGTTTTGACATCATTCCACAATAAATGACCACAATGAGCGATGTAGAAATGACTGAGTTGTTTGCCATTATTACACAATAAATGACCGCAATGAGCCATGTAGAAAATGACTGAGTTGCAAGGCTATCAGCGATGATAAGAAGTGAATAATTTCAACCAATAAGATATAAGAAACATAGATTTAAATAATAAAAATAAATCAATAATAAAAACAATTAAAGGTAAACTATAGTAAAAGCATAAAAAAAAAAAAAATCAGAGTTAAATTAATGTCTAATCAGTAACAAACCTAATGTGTTATCAACAATAAATATAATAATAATAGTCTAATTGACATAATCTAACTAATAAACTAATTATTATGCATTACTTCAAATTTTTAATAAAATTGTGGAAAAAACAAATCTTTCTTCCTAATGACATAATTTTTAGATATAAATTTTCATATTTTTTATATCTATGCTCTTAGTTCACTCTTAACCATAAATTTCAATTCAAAATTGCCTTTATAGCAATTTAGTTGAATAATAAATTCAACAATTTATTCAAATGTCTGAATAGTGTAATCGAATTCAGTTGAATAATAAATTCAACAATTTATTCTAATGTGTGAATATTGTAATCCAAAGACGAATTGGTAAAATACCTCTCAAATTATCCACTCTAACAGTCTAATCTTGTAGTAGTCAAACTCCTAGATAACTTGTTGAATTGAACAATGGTTGATTAAACTATAATTTCTAACAACTTATCCAATTGTGTAACTTTGGGAAACTTGTAATATTCCCAACTAGAAATATCTCAAAATGACCAATGAGTTTTCTGAATTCCTTCAGTGAGGGGTTTTGTCAACAGGTTGTGTGCATGCTATTATGGATATATTATTTAGTTTTTTTCCTTAAACCTTCATGCACAGTGATGTGTTTATGCAACCAGACCTCAAATCATCAATTTCTAACAGCATAGAACATTCATAAAATGATATGTACAATTGACATTAATTGCACTACTACAAACTGGAGGCTACCTTGATAAATCTAATAATGAAGGATTACATCATAATAGGATTACTCAATGCTGGTATGAGACAATGACAATAAATTCTGGAAATTAACAAACTTGGAATCAGTTTGCCAACATATTCATATACAACATATACAGAAAGAGAAGAACCTGGAACATCCTTCAATGAGGGGCTGGAAGAGTAGACTTTTTCAGGACAGAGTAGCTTGCGTATTTCTTTCAATCAGATCAATTCACTTGTCCTCATCTTCAGCAAATGCACAAGAAGTAGAATGGGTGACCGCCCAATGTGTAACAGCTCGCAAATTTGGTCTCCTTCAATGTGTATTTGCAACCAACAAGCCCAGAATTCGGCCAATAAGTGGTGAATAGTAGTCTGCAACCCAAAGGGAGACTGCCAATTTGATCTCTTAAGCGATAAGCTGCTACAAGCAGAGGAAAAAACGGCCGCAGGGGAATAACTTCGAATCCGGAATACTAATGTAACAGTGACCACTTCAGTTCTGAGTTCGGTCCTTCCATGACTGAGTTTGGAGCCATAATTCTTATGCCCACGTACTTTTCAGCCTCCTGGGATATGATGCCTGCAATCTCACCAAATTCATCCTCCCCTTCTAGTCAATTCAACCCATCCTTGTAGAAAGTGATCGAATCACCCTTGGCTGGGCTGGTGGCATTGATATTCAATTCAACCCTCCTTGGCGTTAAATTCATCCTGAATGTTGATCATTTGATCAATAAACACTGCTTATGGTATTCTGAGTTCATACAATTATTGTTGAATGCAGACTCAAATTTGAAATGGCGGGCTTGGAGATTGACTGAGCAATTTTGGCCTTGGTATAAACAAAATTTTGGTTCCCTTTCCAGATCAACAATTTGGCCTTTGCTACCATAATTCAGTC
This sequence comes from Pinus albicaulis, assembly GCA_034641835.2. Classification (NCBI taxonomy): domain Eukaryota; kingdom Viridiplantae; phylum Streptophyta; class Pinopsida; order Pinales; family Pinaceae; genus Pinus; species Pinus albicaulis. The sequence goes on along the minus strand of CM076570.1, from coordinate 735,339,843 downwards.
CTCATAAGATTTAACTCGACCCCCCTATTGAAGAGATGGAAGATTGGCCTTCAAGAATTCAACTTCCCCACTTAAAATTGGAAACTCGACTTTACTGGAGATTTGTCTAACCTTGCAAGTAAACACAATATTAAATCTAACCTTGCAAGTAAACACAATATTGGAGTCTCCCGCAAGTAATAAATTCAAATTCTTGAAAATTCTCAGCAATATGCCCAATTAGAAGATCTAATTCTTGAAAATTCTCAGCAATATGCCCAATTAGAAGATCTAAAATAATCTTTCCCAAGAGCTAACTAGGATGGCACAAGAGCTAACTAGGGTAGCACTCGAAGTCCGTCTAAGAAAGCTTTGAGTTTCACTTAAAACTCTTAGAAATTTGCTTGAGCTTCTTCTCAAATGTCAAATAGAAATGACAAGATTGAATGTCTTTACAATTGAGGGCCATTTTCCACTTTCTACTACCATTTGAATATAATAATAATTTTTCGCCATTCCAATATAATAATAATTTCTTTCCATTCTCTAATAAAGTATTACTTTGTCGTCACTCTCCATTAAAATAATAATTTACCTCCCTTCTCTAATAAAATATTATTTTGTCGTCATTCTCTATTAAAATAATAATTTCCACATTTCTCCCACAAAAATAATAGTTTCTCCTTTTTATTTAATATCTCCAAAATTGGAAAAAATCCTCAGCGAATTTTGCAATTCGAAAAATTGGGAACATGACAGTCCTCCCCACCAAAAATTGTTTATCCTCAAGAAATGCCTGAACAAGCGCCCCCACTATCTGTTGGCCCAAACAGTCATTGCAAACAATACCAGGGTCCCAAATGTGCCACTGGGTCATCCCTGTCTCATGTACTATCCTGTCATAAAGGAATCCATCAATACTAGGATCTCAAGCCATCTTGATCAATGTGAGGCACCCCTTGCTCCACCCATTGTCCAACCAAGCATAAACCCCAGAAGCCCTCTGCATATTGTCCTTAAGTAGAGCATCAATATAATATAAAATCTGGAGCAACTCATCATGAAGTATCATTATTGAGTATTCAACCCCATGTACTCCAGGAGTGAGCTCCTGAAGATACAATCCAACCCCTATGGAAATGAATCCTTGCTTGCATGAGTTCCCCCTGATCTTGCCATGTTGTTCATCCCACCATGCTAGTAAAGTCCCCCACACCAACAACAAACCTCTAAAACCCAAGGGAGGAGTTGAATGATCTCCCCCTATAGAAACCAACTTGCCACTGAGGGTAGCTAAATTGCCAAGCCCTGTGATGTACGGTCCCCATGCTAGTCGCAGAAAGGTTCCACCATGCTTACATTGCGCCACTTTGACGATGATTGTCCATCCATATTGCGCTCGTTGTCTTCTCCTCTCCTAGAACCTAATGGAAAAATATCTATAGAGTCCCAACACATTTGGCCCAAGTAGTTCCACAATTTCAAGGCCTACCCATCCAACACTAACCCTAATACATAGAAACAACAAGGAAATCCAAGATTTCCATGCGACAAATGCCTCAACGCTCCCCCACATGTTAAACCAAGTGTGAGTTGGGTCATCCTCTGTCCTGATCCCACTCATTACGAAACAGAGTGTCCAATCAAACAACCAAACCCCTATATCCCATAGCCAGAACAATTACAACATAATCTTGAAAGCTGCTCGCACCAACCTGTACCACATCTCAGGTCCCTGTGTGCAATTATTATATGGACTCCATATATCACAAACCAATGTAGTGCGTGCGAAGTGCCCTGCACCGACCATACCACGCAGTGGAATCTTGCATCCCTCCTCCTGAAAGCACTCCTTGATACTACCTGGAGTCTAAACATCCATTTGCAAGTAAGGTCCACCAACCATTGTAGATGCTCTTGAGACTCCTCAAAATGTCTCACCAAAATGGGATTATGCATCTCCATAAGTGTGGGCTCAAGGGTGGTGCAAGTGCTACCTCTATAGAAGATCGGACTACCTCCATGCCTGCATCCACCAACTCGCGCCCTGACCATATGCCACAACTGGAAAGCCTCTCTCCCAATACACCATATCACACCCAAATGTATTAGATGAACCTCCTGTGTCTTGTTTCTCACTATGAGAGCATCAAGAGATGATATACAAGTCCCCTATGTCAATGTGCAATTTTGGAGAGTGATAAATAGAAGCTCATGGTCGGCCCTGTGATCAACTTTCTCTCCAAATTTGGGTGTGTCAAACCCAATGGTGTGCTTGATGACCATGTTAGGAGATCTCTATGGTGGCAACACTCCAACAACCTACTATGCATCATCATTATTTGCTACACACAAATATGTACCCATGCACTCCTCTGCATAGCACTGAATTCCATGCACCATGAGATACGAGCGCTCAATGTCGTTCCACCATGTACCATAGGGCACCCCATATGTGCCCATGCATCCACTACTTTTCTAGTACACCCACCACGATGTTGTCTACACCTCATCATATGCCTAGGTAGACCTGAGTGGCCCGACTCCTCACATCCGACCAGGAATAACACTAACGTGCCAAACTTCAATAGCTTTGTGCCAAATACATCAATGAGAGAGAATAATCTCCATAATGCCCTGTCTAATGGCTTGTCGATGCCAGCTACTCCTACAAACTCCTGCCAGAGTAGGCTAATCACCCTCTGACCCCACGCATAATCAATATGCCAAGACAACTCATGAAATTGGTATGTTCCCCTATCAAAACACCTTGTCACTAGTGTTGATGGAGATCCGAAAGTGTATGGCCACTTAGTCACTAGATGCATCACACCACTAATACCACAACTAACCAAACCCATGTTGTGGCGAGGAACCCCACCTGGATCCCAACAACAGTCTGGTCATCGAGCTCCTCTGTTAAACCATGGCCCTTATTGATTCAGACTCCCAGACCGCTCCACCGGGTACCAACTCAATACCTCTCATTATCCTATCCCAAAAGAGGGATCGAAGGCACAATATCATGTGGAAGGAATAAGCCCTTCAGGCTGATGCGGTGTCATAATCATCTCATGTGGCTCAGTCCTACTGACCTGGTCATCCCCTATGGCTTGTCTAGAAAGCTTCGCCTCTCTCAATCCAATGCATAGGGGTGGGATAATATTGTTGTAGGCCCCTTCAATGTGCCTCTGAAGCGAACTATACTGAAATCCCAACATGTGCTCTCTATGCTTCCCTCATCAATGGTTAGCCCAAAATATGGGATCCACACGAGCCTCCAAATACTCCTCCCTATACAATCCATCATCCAAAACATCCTTACCATGCCCGATGTCAGGAATCATCTCCATGTAGTGGGTCTTTCCCTGATCAAAATTTGTACCTGTGTTGTTTGGTATCTGAATAGAAGGCCCGTGATTAAGGTCATTGGTAAGCAATGACTTATTTTCTAGGCCATTTCTACCACTATCTATAACAACATTTTGGACTTCCCCTTCAACTACAAGAGTTTCATAATGAGTCAATAAACCTTTCATATCATTTTCCTTTGGGCTCTCTTCCAGTTTCTCCTTTGCATCTTGGGCTTCAAACCTACAATCATTTTTCTTCATTGCTAACCATGATGATACCCATGCTTCCATAAGTTCTCTCACTTGTGCCCAATGTGTAACAATTCATAAATTTGGTCTCCTTCAACATGTATTTTCTGACGACAAGCCCAAAATTCGGCCAACAAGTGGTGAACAATAGTCTTCAACCCAAAGGGAGACTACCAATTTAATCTCTTAATGGATAAGATGCTATAGAAAGAGGTAAACATGACTAGAGGAAATAATTGTAAATTTGGAATAGTAATGTAACAATGACCACTTCAGTTTTGAGTTCGGTCCTTCCATGACTAAATTTGGAACCATAATTCTTATGCACATGTACTACTGAATCTCTTGGGATATGATACCTGGAATCTCACCAAATTTGTCCTCTCCTTCTAGTGAATTCAACCCATATTTGTAGACATGCAAGGATCAAATCACCCTTCGCTTGGAAATTTATGAAGGATTGATGACTAATTCAACCCTCCCTTGAGCGTTAAACTCATTACTTAATGTTTATAAATAAACCATGCTTATGGTATTTTGGGTTTATACAATTATTACTGCATGCATACTCAAATTTGAAAAGACAAGATTGGAGATTGACTGAGAAATTTGGCCTTAGTATAAACAAAATTTTGGTTCCCTTTCCAGATCAACAATTCAACCTTTGTTAGCAAAATTCGGTCCTCACAAGATTTAAATCGAGCCTCCTATTAAAGAGATGGAAGATTGGCCTTGAAGAATTCGACTTCCCCACTTGAGATTGGAAACTCGGCCCTACTGGAGATTTGTCAAACCCTGCAAGCAAACACAATATTGGAGCCTCCTGCAAGTAATAAATTCAAATGCTTGAAAATACTCTGTAATATGTCTAATTGGAAGATCTGAAATGATCTTCACCAAGAGCTAACTAAGGTGGCACTCAAATTCCACCAAAGAAAGCTTTAAGTTTTGCTTGAAACTCTTAGAAACTTGCTTAAGCTTCTTCCCAAATGTCAAATAGAAATGATAAGATAGAATTCATTTACAATTGGGTTCCTCCTCCTCTTATAATTCTTCATGGAGCCTCCCTTTAACTTTTAGATCCTTCCTTTTTCCTTGTTATTTTATTGGTGGGGGCCATTTTCCACTTTCTGCCGCTATTTGAATATAATAATAATTTTTTGACATCCCAATAAAATAATAATTTCCTTCCATTCTCTAATAAAATATTACTTTGACGTGACTCTTCATTAAATTTGAGTTCGGTCCTTCCATGACTAAATTTGGAACCATAATTCTTATGCACATGTACTACTCAATCTCTTGGGATATGATACCTGGAATCTCACCAAATTTGTCCTCTCCTTCTAGTTAATTCAACCAATATTTGTAGACATGCAAGGATCAAATCACCCTTTGCTTGGAAATTTATTAAGATTGATGACTAATTCAACCCTCCCTTGAGCGTTAAACTCAGTACTTAATGTTTATAAATAAACCATGCTTATGGTATTTTGGGTTTATACAATTATTACTGCATGCACACTCAAATTTGAAAAGATAGGATTGGAGATTGACTGAGAAATTTGGCCTTGGTATAAACAAAATTTTGGTTCCCTTTCCAGATCAACAATTCAACCTTTGTTAGCAAAATTCGGTCCTCACAAGATTTAAATCGAGCCTCCTATTAAAGAGATGGAAGATTGGCCTTGAAGAATTCGACTTCCCCACTTGAGATTGGAAACTCGGCCCTCCTGGATATTTGTCAAACCCTGCAAGCAAACACAATATTGGAGCCTCCTGCAAGTAATAAATTCAAATGCTTGAAAATTCTCTATAATATGTCTAATTGGAAGATCTGAAATGATCTTCACCAAGAGCTAACTAAGGTGGCACTCAAATTCCACCAAAGAAAGCTTTAAGTTTTGCTTGAAACTCTTAGAAACTTGCTTAAGCTTCTTCCCAAATGTCAAATAGAAATGATAAGGTAGAATTCATTTACAATTGGGTTCCTCCTCCTTTTATAATTCTTCATGGAGCCTCCCTTTAACTTTTAGATCCTTCCTTTTTCCTTATTATTTTATTGGTGGGGACCATTTTCCACTTTCTGCCGCTATTTGAATATAATAATAATTTTTTTGAGATCCCAATAAAATAATAATTTCCTTCCATTCTCTAATAAAATATTACTTTGACGTGACTCTTCATTAAAATAGTAATTTACCTCCCTTCTCTAATAAAATATTATTTTGTTGTCATTCTTCATTAAAATAATAATTTCCACATTTCTCCCACAAAATAATAGTTTGTCCTTTTTATTTAATATGTCCAAAATTAGCAAAACCCCTTAGCAAATTTTGCACTCACAAAAATTGGGAACATGACAAAACCTATGTTTTCGAGCCCTTCATTCTTGCGCCTCTAACAACCATGACAACAACAATAGGTACTAGAAGAAAATTTGTAGAATCCATTGAGAATCTTTCCAAGATTAATGTTCTCTCATATTGTTCCCCTATTCATTTCCTTTTATAATTCTCTCCAATAATCATCCAACTCCTTACACTTTTCCCAAAGCTCCTCTTCATGCATTTCTCCCCACCCCCTCACTAGCCTCTCAAGAAGAGTCATACGAAGTTAAAAATATTGTAAAAAATTTTCTTACCTGCCCAACAATAAAAAGCTTGACATAAATTTTGACCAATTAAATTCAATTTTGGGCAGGTTATAAAATCCCACCTCCTCCTACTTGAAATCAGATTATCATTCTCTTCTAATAAAATATTACAAATTTTGGAAATGAAAAGTAATTAATCCAAATGAAAATTAAATTACAAGCATATGGTTTTACCTTTTACAACACCCTTCATGCATCAATGATTAATAATATTATTTTAATAGTTTTATATTTTAAAATTATACTAATGTATAAATGCAAAGTATGTATGTGTTCTTAGCTCATACACAATTTATGCGTGTACCAATGATAAGAATCATCACCTCTAATGCATAATCTATGTATATTGTTGTCCAAATATCCAAGACAATGATCATTTAAACACAACATTCAACAATCTTACTAAATCACAATAAACCAATGTGAATTGAACATTACACCAAGATAATCATAAATGAATTAAGCAATAATTTAAGATATAAAAGGCACTAAGTTGACATTTAAAACTCCCATTGATATCCTGAACAACTTTGAATCATCCTTCCTCCGTAATCTACTTCCATATTCCACATCTTATCCTTTCTTCTACTAGAATATGTTGGAGCATCCACTATGTTGACTTAACCTCATATACAACTTGTAAGTGGAAGTAGTAACTATATTGACCAAGCTTTCCTAGCAAACAACGAATATTGGTCATCACATACCTAAAAAATGGCTTAACATAGCCCTTGCATGAGAATAGCTAAAAAATCCACCCCTTCTAATATAACTAAGGTCAATACCCTATTAGGACTATATTGATTTTGTATTTAGTTATTAGACTCATGTCATAGAATGACCAATTTGGCAATCGTGATTCTTGTGAGACCACATATCATAGCAATATATTAAACAAATATTTAAATAACAAACCAAATTTTCATAACATAATATCTCACTTTCGGTGTCCACAACATGTGCATAATTTATTAAAACAATTATGTGGCTATCACCTAGTCCATTTAACCTATAAATTTGTTTACCAAAACAAAAGATAATGCATAACCATATAACTATGTATATATGATTTCCATGTTACTCAATGAATAACAATGTAAACGTAAACAAGTTAGTTCATTTATTATGTACATGGTACTTTTTGATCCATTCCAACTTATAATTCACACTATATCTATGTACAACAATATTTCATTTAAATTTGCATAAATCACACAACATTCATCATTAATACCATAAACAATAAACTTATACATAACTTCCTACATATAGGTAGATCTATATGTTAATATAATATAGTTTTCAGCTTAATGAATAAGTAGAGAAACACAAAATAAGCTATAATGTAATCTAGTTGCTAAAATCAAAATGAAGTGCTGCTATACTTAGCAAATAACTAGAAATTAGCAATTATCTTGATAAGCATAATTCACTTTTGTTTTAATAATCTAATTACAAGCACATTTAAAAATTCTAATTAAAAGTATGATAGAAAAAGCTCTCTAAGTCTAGATACATAAGAGAAAGCTCTATGTTCAAAAGAACAATTTACAACATTTAAAAAATTAGCATTTAAGAAAATAATTGATTTCATAATTAATGTAGTAAAATTAGTTTAATCACTAGTTTGATTTAAGATTCTTGTTAAGAAAGTATTTCAACCATTAAATTGAAAAGATTAATATCGATAATTTTAATTTAAGATTCAGACATGACAACTTGCAAGATTTGAAAGTGAGTGGAGAAGATCACAAAAATTCACCTAGTCACCTAAGCTAAACTCAATTGACTAACTAGATGAATAACTATAGTTACTTTTACAAAATTAGTCGATATTTAATTAACAATTATTTTCATAGTTAAATATTATTTTTTTCTAGATTCTAGTTACAAGCATTCAACATCATAGTCACAACATGGTCGATGCTCTCAACAATCATTTTTATATAAGTTCCAATATATATGTCAATGCAAGTAGCCACAAGGAGATATTAACTCCTATTAATCTAATGATTGAATTTTTTTTATGTGAATTATTGAAAATGATAGTGCAATAAATGCTAATTTTTATTAATATAAGAGTTAATTAATTGATTGTGATATAAATATACTAGTTGTTCAAACTTTTAACTTTTAACTAGATTTAAAAAAAACTCAGTTCTAATAACCAACTTAAAATAAAACCATGGTAAAAAAAGTTAACCATGGTAAAAAAAGTTATGTCATCATATAATGGGGAAGTACTTAATATTCTACAATTTACATATCATCAAAAAAAAATTGTTAATTTATGAACTCATGATGTGTAGACGTATGTTTGTGTGGATTTAGTCCTTATTAGGTTATTGGTTCAAATTTCAAGAGAAAACGGTTACTGGTTCAAATTTCAAAGAGAAAGATTGAGAGTAAAAACAATTAGAAAGATTGAAATTGTCCCATAAAACATCAAAATTTGATCATTTTCCTATCCCATATTAAAGTTAGCTCCAGAAAAAAATAGAAAAAAAAATCGTAAAATACTGAAGTAAACGGTTTATAAATCATCAACACATTTATCACCCAAAATAAAACTAAAATTGTAACACTTGTATCATTACCCCATTTCTAAATACAGTTTGATTAAAAAAATGCATAACCCTATCCAAACACAATATCTATAGATAAAAAAATGATTATTCACCATAAGCACACAGTGACTTGACATGCATGACAGATAATCGATGACATACAAACATATGGGGAATTTCATTTATAGAAAAGATAATCAGAAGCATTTATTTTATAACAGGATAACCAGTAAAATTAAATTGTCCAGAAGCATTTGGTAAATGTGAGGAAACCGACCTTGAATCAAATTGGCCATACAAGATATCTCTCATCTATAAACACACTTTAAACAAATTACTTTCGACACCAACCTTAAGACTTACAGAAACAAAAAAAACAAAAAAAAAATTCAACTTGGCTTAGTCTATATAGACAGCTTCAATTTTGGTTGTTTGTTTACGTCCTCTAGTACCAGCAACCTGAACTGGACTGTGACTTCCGTTAGCTACCAGGGGCTTGAACTCAACCATGGAATGATTTGGGTTTACCACAGATGGCTCCATCTTCTCACGTGGCACCAAAGCCTGTGCACTGCTTACATTTCTTTTATTTTGTGTATGTCCACGGTCGTCATGGAGTCCACGCTTAATGACATGGACCTCAAATATGTACTGTAGCTCACTTACCAGCTTAAAAACACATTTATCTCCTTTCTGCAGCCCATTGCTAACAACAAAGGCTTTCCACAAAAATGCAGAAGATCTTTTATACGGTTTAAACTTAACCTCCCAACTTTTCTTCCCATACAGAAGTCTTAATTTAAACGAGCTTTTCACCTTTTCTTTCGGCATCCAACGACAAACAAATGCTTTTGGAACAGTCTGCAATGTATCATAAAGAAATTCACTAAATTATTTCAAAATTTGTGATTTCTGAGTGACCAGCAAAAACTACATAATGGACAGGAAAATGCGTGTACATTATATAACAACAACCAAAGGATTACACGGCATAAAGTATGAAAGTCACAAAATGATGGAAAGAAAACTTTGAAAGTTGGCATAAAAAAGGGTCAAAATCAAAAAAAAAATATGAGATTTTAAATGGATAAACATAATCATAGATAGGATAAAGATGTCAATTAGGTGCCTTTCAAGTGGTTGAGAGGAAAGGAATTGTTCAGGTTTAAACCTAACTTTATAGCATGTTCATTCACTTTTTTGACAGGGTTATGGTTAATTATTAGCTTGGTTTTTAATTTGAAAAAAAATTCTTAAAAAATACGTTACTTTAAAAACAGAGAGAAATATACCTATGAGGTGTAGACCACTTGGTTTGTATGGGGTTTAGTCCCCACAGATCATAGGTTCAAATCTCATGGGGAAGGGTTGAGGATGGAAGCTGCTTTAGGAGAATTAAAACCTTCTCAAGGAACGTTAAGGCTTGACTAAGCCTTGCACAATCCTAGTAATAAGCATTCGATTGTGGGTGATCAACACTTCTTCTATCCAATATCGGGGTTGACCCTAGCCTATGCTTACTCATCATCAAATCAACGACCAAAGGGAAAGAACTTACATGTGAATATATTTTAAGGTAAATGCATGCTCAAAAATAGTAATAGGACTAGACCAAGTAAATGCATGCAAAAGCCACATGTTTGGCCCTCCATGTATGTAACACACCCTTCCATATATCTGTCTCCAGATAGAGGTACTTCTGCCAGGATTTTTTCTCTATTGGGTGAGCCGGATTTGGCACCCTAGTTGTATTTAGAAATCTGTTTAATAATAAAACCCTCATATCTGGTGCACCGGTTTTCCTGCATTGGGTTTTTCCAGGGACGTTTAGTCCAAAAATAAGTGTGTCCTTTATGTAATTGTCTCACCTTATTTTTCAGTACTTAATCTGTATATTGTTGTAGGTTGCAGTGTATTTGCATTAATGTCTACCAAAGAATTGTGTAAATAACTTGTTAATTGAAGAACTCAAATAGGAAATGCAAATCAATTAACTGCAGTGAGATTTCCGGTTGTTACATTCAGAAATTTTCACACCTCATCAATGGGTGTATGCTCAACTGCCTCCTTGCAAACCATGGCACCTTCAACTAATCTTTCATCTTCTTCCTTAATCCTCCTCATCATCCCTACATAATTCCACGAAATTCCCATTGTTTTGTGCATGTGAATAGCCATGTCCCAATGATTGGTATGCCCTCCAATTTGCTGCCAATAACTACACATTAGTTGCAATAATGTCTTGCCATCTTGATGCATTATCCACAATTTTGGACATATTGGATTTGTTGTATAATTGAGAATGATCTTGATTCCCAATTGTTGCATGAATTAGTTGCTTCCCCACACCAACCATCATTTGTTGCACCCTAATCACCTCATTCAAGGTTACTGCCATGTTGTTTGATTTTAAGCTCTCTTGGGATCCCATGATTTCTTAGTTTTTTATTCTAGTCTTGTCAAAGAATGAAGGGTTTCCCACAGGTTGAGCCAAGATTATGGCTCTGATACCATTGTAATATTCTTAAGGAATTTTTACAGTAGATAACAAAGCATGCATAGACATAAAAACCATGAAAAATAATCACACAAATCAGACCATGAAATCGCACAAAAAACTGCATTGTTGAGCCATTTTATTAAAAAATCAATGAGTACAATATGGTGCTCGAAAGAGTGCATCTGGGCTTGCACAAGGAAAGCTAGCAAAGCCCAATTTAAAGATATGAAGCCCCTCTCTGATTTGTTGTTGTGCTCTACTGAATATGCGTTGAAACTGCCCAGAAATATGTTGTTGCCTGCAAGGAACTGCTACTACGGCCTCCTGTAATGCTCAAAAAATTCCGGGAAATTACCCTCGGGCTCTCCACCAATAACCCACAAAAACCCAGGAAGGAATTGGCCAAATGTTGACCTCAGAATTTCAGACCAATTTTCCCCTAGCTCCTCTAACTGCTCGCTGAGTTGGGATCCCTTTTTTGCCCCTCAATTCTACCCAGAAAATTCTGCAAAATTAACCTTAGTCTCTTCTCAATAAACCCACAAAAAACCAGAAAGGGTTTGTCCTAGTTTTGACGCTCCAAACTAACCCCCAAATGCTTGGTCCTCTCCACAAGCAGAAGATGAAACCTGTAGAAAATGTTGCGTTTTCTGCTCCACCAAAATGCTGGAAAATCCCCCACAACACTTCATCAGACTCCTCCTCAAGTTTCAGCCTCTAACTCCCTTCACTCCTCAACCTCTAAGATTGCCTCCTCCAAGAACTGTGCAGTCCCTATGCTGCTACTGTTGAACCTCTCCACAAACTTGCACTCCCTGCTACTGGTATGAACTGGTATAGGTAGGACTCCCTTCTTGGGCTGGCACTCGAATTCCACTGAAGCAAGGGTCGAGATTTATGCTCATAAACACTCGTGTGCTAAACAGCACTTGTAGACTTGGCTTCAGCTCAAGTGTGCTTGTCAAATACAAATTATCAAATGATCAAGAATGCCCCAAATGAGTGTCTTTTCCTCTTCTTATCAAAGAGCCTCCCAAAATTCCCATGTGGGCATAGTTCGACTTTCCCCCACCAACTTCGCTCCAATGAGAGCGGATTCCTCATGTGGGTCATAATTCTCCATGGGGTGGCCCCCACACTCCACTAGAGCCACAATATTTCCCTTCCTTCCTATTGTTTGGGCCCCCACTTAATCTCAAAATTCATGTGGGGCCTTTGAACCCACATCTCTTGAGTGAAAACATGAAATAAGTCAAAATTGGGCAAGATTGATATTTCCATTAGCAATATTGCTAAGTGGGAATATCACATGGAGGGCTAGGACCTTTGTAATATTCCTAATTAGCATTGCTAATTGGAATATTTCATTTTTGTTTAATTTTGCCGCTTTAGCTAAAAATAATAAATAAAGTGAGAAATAAGAGGGGTCATCTCACTTTATAAAATAAAGTGCTTTCCTAGTTGATTGACGTTTTAACTTAAAGGGGTGGCCTTGGGGGTCCACACGTGTATGAGGGGAGGCCTCACGCTGACCCAAGGGTAACTGCGCAGGCCAAGGAGGGTGAAGGACGCAGTTAATGTTTTGGAGGGAGTTTAGCACTATAAAAGGAGGGACTTCCACTTCATTTGGCAGGTATGATTTGATATTGATATTGAGAGCTAGACTTCTGTCTGCTTCAGCACGCCGGTTGTTTAGTCGGTCTGCAGCACTGTTTAGTGCAACCGAGTGTCTCCGTTCGGAGATCTCACCCTTAGCCTCGGGGGACTTCGAGTGCCTGCCTTGGTAAGGTTATTTTCTGTATCACCCTTAGCCAAATTTCGAGTGTCTGCTCTAGTAAGGTTGCTTTCTTCCTGAGTGAAGACCCTTCTGGGCTCAAAGGAATTGCTGCAACAGCTCTGTGGAGAATTGAGAGAAGAAGCCTCATCAGACTCAGACCAGGAGGCAGGTAGAGATTGATCCGTAGAGAAGGACGAGATCAAGCAGGAGGATAGACGCAGATTCGAATAGTGAGGACGCTGATCCCACTGTCTGGCAAGAGAGGACTGCGTTATCCGAAGAGGATTGCGTATCCACTTTGGAGGACGGAGATCCGGGTGTCACCAACAAAGAGATCCGGTGCCTTAGGGGGTTAGCAGATTCAGGAGACATTGCGATCTAGCTCAGCTATGCAGATCCTGGAGAGATAGTATCGTATCCACTTTGGGATGGGGGTCCAGGGAGGCCACATCCACCAGATCTCAAGAGAGCACAGCAGATTCGGCTCCTTGGAGGACGCAGATCTGGAGTGATAGGACGCAGATCTGGATAGGGAGGCTTCAGATCCAGCAGATCTGAGCATAGAGGACGCAGATTCAGTCAGGGAGGACGCTGATCTGAGTAGCAGGGTCATGTGAGTGGGGCTTGACAGCGTTTTCCAGTGTTTCCAGCCTTGAGGAGCTGATCATTTCATCCGGAAGTTTTGTGGCTAGCATTCCATCTGTCTTCTGCACTGTCACTAGCAGAGACAGCGTTTTCATTGGTGAGGGTTTGGAGGATTGAGATCAGCCATCTTCTAGTCTTCAGTTCATAGTTCCATTGCATTCCAGCAGCAGTTCTTCATAGCAGCTCTTCAGCCAGCTAGGACGCTGTCCTTATTTGCAGCCATTGTTTGTCTGAGAGGGTCTCCACTTGCCTAAGGCAAGGATAGGTGCACTCATTCTGATTATCTTGTACTCCTATCTATGTGTTCTGAGATTAATAAAATGGCTTAGTATTCTGGCATTCTATGTGTACTTGATCTATTATCTGGTTCCAGCATTTGTTTTATGTATATCTGTCTGGCATATTTCTGTGTATTACTGGTTATTTCCCTTTGGGGATATTACAACCTTGTATAGGGAGACTAAGCCCTAAATGGAGACCCACCTGCGATCCTGCATAGGATCCAATGTGTCCCCTTGCCCTACAATACAACAAATCATTAGAATAATCAAGTAAAAGAGCTTACAAGTCATGGAATCAATGGGGCACTTCATGGTGGCATGCCCTTCCATAGTGGGCTTTGTCATGTACAAGTGTCTCCAAGATCAATTGGGGTTTAATCAAGGACCCTATTAGGTTGCTTCAACATTTAAAGGGGGTGACATGTCCATGGTACATCTTCCAAGTGGTAAGTGAAAAATGATAGTAATGGAACGGAGTGGGGATCAGGGGAATCATCCAGACCACATGTCATGGACTCATGGTACAAGGGTAGATATAACAAGGGAAGCCCACACCTGGGTATATGAGTGTAGGAGGGAGAAAATCGTGGTACATGAGTTACCCCGAACTTTGTTTTTCCACCCTTCTTCATACACCTTTTGCCTTTGATTGATTTTTCTTCGTGACTGCTCGGGGCTCTAGGAGATGAGAGCATGTTGTGTAATATATAGCGGTGGATACCCCTTTAAGGTGGGGCAGTTCATCGCCCACCAGGGGTTGGGACAATCATGGGTTCCTTAATGATAGAGGGGGCTCATTCAGGGCCCATAGGAACCAGGGTGATGGCCATGGATAAGGGGTAGAGATCTTGTTTGGCTTTTTCCCACATGCTAAATTTGTATGTCCCAACTATCTTTTGCATTTTGTGGTACTTTTCTTGTTGAGAGTGGCCAAATTATGCTTTTTTCTTTTTTTTTAGCTACATCAACCTGTAGGCATCGTTCCAGGCCCTACCCAAGATGTGGACAAGGGGAGGGGGACTGTAATATTCCTAATGGAAAATTTTCAGTGATAACAAGCAAAATAGCACATGCACACATAAAAATTCAAACATATAAGTGAACACTCAGAATTTCTTTTAAAATTGCACCCAACTGAGCCATTTTATTATAGTGCAACATCAGTACAATGGGAGTATGGTGTGAGTGCACCTGGGCTTGCCAAAGGTAAGCCAGACAAGTCCCAGGTGGTAAAATGTGATGCTCGGATGCTGGAATGTGTTGCCTCAACTATGCCCTGTGCTGCCCTGAGAAGTTGCACTGTCTGTTGTACTGAAATTGTTGTTTGACCCACCTCCAGTGCTCAGAAAATTTCGGGAAATTAACCCCAAACTCCTCTCAAGTAACCCACCAAAACCCAGAAAGGGTTTGGCCTAGTTTAGACACTTGAAATTACCCCCAATTCTAGTGTCCTCCACCAACTACTCGGTAATTTGATCCACTTGGAAATGCTTCTACTTTTGCCTCCAAAAATTGTTGAATATTTCCTTCAAGTTTCTCCTCAAAATTTTCCCCCATCAATTCAGCTCCCAAATCACCAGCCCAACCTCCAAAACAAGCATCCCACACCCATGCCTATTCAGAGCCCAGATGAGACACTTCTACGCTTCCAGGAAGAAGGAAATTTGGCCGGAAGTGTGGAATCTCAGTAAGCGCAGCAAAGCCCTGCAAAATGGCTGCCAATTCACCCCTCAAATCCCAGAGAATTAGTTGAAATTACACTTCCTCTCCCAAGGAAAGTGTAGCCCCTTCTATGTCCCCCCCGCTCCAGAAAACCATGAATATGCCACAAAAATCGCTTTTGGAACAACTTCAATGCACAACAATAGCTCTCCTAGGATGGCACCTGGAGCCCACCGAAGAAGAGATGAGATTTCTCCCTGGAAATCTTTGGTGCTGAACAACACATGCATACTTGGCTCAACAACTCAAGTGTGCTAGGTGAGTGAGTATAAGTGTCAAAAATCCCTATAATATCCCGTTTCAGGGATATCTCTAAAACACAACAAACTCCAACCAGAGATGGACTGGGAGGGCGTTTACCAGATATTTCACCTCTGTGAAGAGGGTGAGATCTGGAGGCTACCTTGCCCTTTCTAGACTCTGTCTAAGAGTATGAGATAGACACACCAAGTGGTATAGAACTAGAATGCCCGAAAATACATAAAGATAACAGTAAAACAGACATACAATAGCATAGATAGAATGTATGACAAATCGTCCAGAAATACAGAGAGAAGATGCTAAGCCATTTTATTATATTGAGAAATATAATGAAGTACAATAGGTGATCAGAGTGATGGCACCTAGACTTGCTCAAGGCAAGTGAAAAAATACTCTCAGAACATCAAGAAATGGCTGCTCTCTGAACTGCATCCCAGCTGCTGGAAAACTGCCGTGTAGCTGCTACTGCTGAACTGAACTGATGACTTGGGGCTGATCCCCTCGCCGGAATGAGCTGAAAATATGGAATCCTTCTCTACTCACCAACCACAACAAAACCCAGAAACCATATCTGAAATGGCTGACCCCGAAAATCACCCCCTTGGGGAATTACGCTGCCCTCCAAGGCTCTGCGCAGAGGCTGAATAGGAACAACTGAAATACGGCCTCAAACTCCACCAAAATCCTCCCAATGGCAAAGGCTGATCCTCTGCTCAATATCCAGGCTCAAAACCCCTGCAAGAAACTCAATCCGGAGCTCCTCCTGAATGGACTGTGTCCTCCCTCTCAATGACTGCGCAGTCTCTGAATGCATAGCTCCGCAACAAACCCAAACTCCAATCCTTCCACAAAATGCTGAAGAAACTACCTTTCCCGAGCAGGCACTCGAAGTCCCCCGGGGCTAAGGGCGAGATCTCCGATCGGATACACTCAACGCACTAAACAGTGCTACAGACAGGCTAAACAGCCAGCGTGCTCAAGAAGTCAAAACGACCAGCTCAATATCATCAACAATGAATGAATCAAAATGAGGAGGCTCTCCCCTCTATATAGCATGAGCCCCTCTCAACCCTAATGCTCACCTCCTCCAACGTTGCCACTTGCTCCCTCTTGGCATGCGCAGTCCCTCCATGTGTCTACGTGGGCCCCCTCTCTGCATGGTCTCTTGGCCCCCCTCGGCTCACTTAAGTTACAACGTTGTGCTACTAGGGAGTAAACTTTTATTTCTAAAGTGAGTTATGTCTCCCCTACTCACCTTTTTATTTATGAATAAACTATAGACGGCAAAATTGAGCAAAATCGAATATTCCAATTAGCCATAGCTAATTGGGAATATTACAGTCTCCCCCGGCGAAATGTTGCTTGTCCTCAAGCAACTGAAGTGATGGATGCTGCAAAATTTTCTCTCTCCCAAGTGGCATCCTCATCCGGCAAATTCTTCCATCTCACCAAGAATTCCTGGACTGTCCTGCTTCGTAGCTGCCTCTCCCTGGTATCAATAATAGCCTCTGGCTACAACACCAAATGCCCCTCATCATCCGTGGGTGGTAGCTCATCTGTCACTGTCACCTGCTGTCCCATTGCCTTTTCAGGCATGATACATGAAAAACATTATGAATTTTGCTGCCTTGGAGCAACTCCAACTCATATGCAACCTGTCCAATCCTGCGTATCACCCTGTATGGCCCGTAAAAGCAGGGCTTGAGCTTCTCAGCTCCCTTCTGCTTCAGTGACGATTGTCGGTATGGCTGCAATCGTAGGTAGACCAAGTCCCCTACCTCAAACTGTCTCTCCATCCGACCCCTGTCAGCATACAGCTTCTACTGGTTTTGTGTTGTAGCCATATTGTCCTTGAGAGCTCGGAGTATATCCTGACTCTCTTGGATCCAAATCTTGGCTCTTGGAGCCTTACTAGCACCAAACATCACATCAGCAAAAGATAAAGAATGATACCCATACAAAGCATAGAATGGTGACATACCAATGGACATGTGATGTGTAGTGTTGTAGCAGTACTCCCGCAGATGCAACCACTTCAGCCATGCTCGCTGCTGTCCACTGACATAGTTACACAAGTAGCTCTCCAGCCACTTGTTAACTATCTCCGTCTGTGGGTGATAACTGGTACTCAGTGTCAACTCCGTTCCCACCAACTGGAAAAGCTCCTGCCAAAATCCGCCCATGAAGCAGCTGTCCCTGTCACTAATGATGGTCTTAGGAAGACCATGTAGCCTGAAAACCTCTCTGAAGAACAGCTCGGCCACCTGTGCTGCTATGTAGTGTGCGGATATGGCGAAAAAATGCGCATACTTTGTCAGTCGATCAACGACATCAAAGATACAATCCTTGCCCTACACCATGGGCAACCCTGTGATGAAGTCCATCGAAATACTCTCCCATTTCCCCTCTGGAATGGGAAGAGGCTGCAATAATCCTGCGGGATGGCTCATCTCCCCCTTGTTCCTCTGGCAAACATCGCACTCCCTGATGTGCTAGAGTACGTCCTCCTTGAGGCCCTTCCATGAGAACCTCTCTCTAATGGCCCTGTAGGTTTTGGTAAACCCTTGATGGCTGGCCAATGGTGAATCATGTGATGCCTAAAGTATCTTCTTCTTGAGCTGAGATCCCTCAGTCAAGAAGATCCGGTCCTTGTAGTAGATGATCTTATCGACCACCTTGTACCTGTCCATCCAGAACCTCACATGCAAATCTGTCCTTGGAGTACGCAACTAAAGGTCGAGCCCTCCAGTCTGTATCCAAGCTCATAAGAGACAATGTGGCTAGTCTACGTGAAAGGGCATCTGCTACCACGTTGTTCTTACCCTTGACATACTCAATGTCAAAGTCATATGCCTGGATCTTACTGATCCACTTTTGCTACCTCTCCTGTAGGTGCTCTTGCTCCAAAAAGAACCTGAGGCTGTTGTGATCAGTCCTCACCCTGAACCTGTTCCCCACCAAATACTGCCAGAATTTGGCCAATGCATGCATAATGGCCAACATCTCCTTGTCGTATATAGAATACAACCTCTCGTGTGGAAGGAGCTTTCGACTCTCAAAGGCTATAGGGTGACCTCCCTGCATCAATACTGCGCCGATCCCCTCTCCTAATGCATCACACTCCAAAACAAATGGCTGCGTAAAATCCGACAATGCAAGCACTGGGCAGCTGCTCATCACCTCCTTGAGCCTATCAAAGGCTCACTGCGCTGTATCCGACCAACTGATTGCCCCCTTCTTCGTCAAATCTGTAAGGGGTGCAGCAAGCTATGAGAAACTCTTGACGAACTTCCTGTAATAAGTACAAATGCCAATGAATCCTCGAAGTTCTGTCACGTTCCTCGGCTCCGGCCAATCTCTGATGGCCCTGATCTTCTCCTCGTGGACTCTCACTCCGTCCACCCCTATGATATGTCCCAAGTACAACATCTCCGACAACCCAAACTCACACTTGGAGAGCTTGGCATAAAACTGCTGCTCCTCCAAAATGCGCAACACTGCCTCAATATGCTGGAGATGCTCCTCCCAAGTCCTGCTATAAATGAGGATATCATCAAAGAACACCAACACAAACTTCCTCAAGTGACTGCGGAAGATGTGATTCATGCAAGACTGGAATGTCGCTGGTGCATTGGTTAGCCCGAAGGGCATCACCAAAAACTCAAAGTGCCCATAGTGACACCTGAAGGCAGTCTTGGGAATGTCCTGTTCCCTCACGCGAATCTGATGGTACCCCGATCTCAGATCAATATTTGAGAAGAACCAGGCTCCTCTCAACTCATCCATCAACTCATCGATCCTGGGTATAGCGTTCTTCAGGGTCTTCTTGTTCAGGGCCCTGTAGTCAATATACATCCTCAAAGTGCTGTCCTTCTTCTTCACCAACACCACGGAAGAAGAAAAAGGACTCGTGCTCGGTCGGATGTGCCCAAGAGCCAGCAACTCTTGGATGGCCCACTCAATCTCATCCCGATAGGCTTTGGGATGCCTATAGGGTGTGGTAATCACTGCCTGAGTACCGTGCTCCAACTCAATAGTGTGCTCAAACCCCCGATCTGGTAGTCGGCCTGGTGGTATATCCCCGAACACTGTGTCATACCTGTCAAGGATGGCCTGTATATCAGGATGAATGGCCTGACCAGTAGTCCTTGCCTTTGATGCCCGCAACTCAACCGCCCACTCTATGTCTCCCTTCCGGAAATCTACCTCCATCCGGTGAGCCGAAACAGTCTGAGGTGGGTAAGTGTGCATCCCACGGATCTTCTCATGCTTCTCGGTCTTCTTATCATCCCACTCCATCTCCAAGGCCTCCCAATCTGTGGTGACCTTTCCCATAGTAATCAGCCACTGAACACCCAATACGACATTGGTATCCAGTATGTTGACCACAAAAAAGTGGTCAGTCACAGTGTAGGTACCCATCGTCACTGCCAACTCTGGAACATACGGGCACGCTGCATCGTCTGAGCTCCTGGGACTAAAACTAAAAATCCATTGAAGCTCTTGGTCGGTATCCCTCTCCACTCAACCATCTGTGCATCGATGAAGTTGTGGGTTGCCCCACTGTCAACCAAAACTGATACTCGCTGACCACGTACTGTCCCCCATACACGCAGCGTCAAATACTTAGGAACTCCTCGCAATGCTGCAAGGTTCCCCCCTGTGGGTGCAAAAGCTGCACCTCCTGCTCCTGGAGGTGGTGGTGGTGGCAACTGATCCTGGGCTGACTGATTGTCTCTTGCCTCCACGCCATCCTCCTCATCCTCTTCCCTACTACTCTCGGAGAAGACCTCAATGAAGTGTGCTTTGCCAGTAGCACATCTATGTCCCGGTGCCCACGGCTCCTGACAGGTAAAGCACAACCGCTTCTTCTTCAGCTCCCTCCTGGCATCATCATCCGTCTGTGCCCGTCCTGGATTCCCCTTTGGAGGCGGAATCCTCACATCCTTCCCCTTGGGCTGGAAACCCTGTCTCTGGGGGTAAGGTGTCCGAGTCCTGGGCAATGCATCCTGTAAATCTCGGGTCCTGCTAATAGCATCCTGGAGTGTGGCTGGTCTAGTAGATCTGACTAGACCCCGAAGTGGCTCTGCTAACCCCTCCACAAACATATAGATCATCCGGGCCACGGATAGATCTGGCACCATCACTGAAATCCTCAAGAAGTCTGCAATGTATGTCTCTGGGCTCCCGGTTTGTTTGAGCCTCGTCAGCTCAACAAAATGTTGTTCCGGATCCCTCTGGTCAAATCTCTCTATCAACCTCCTGGTAAACTCGGCATATGTCGTCATTGTAGAATGTCCGAGTGTAACCATCCCATGGAACCACCAGTCCTGGGCCTCACCATCCAAATGTAATGTCGCCACCTTGATGGCCTCTGCCTCCGACATCTCGTTAAGCTGGAAATAGATATCCAGCTTCTCCACCCAAGACTTCGCTGAATTGTTTGATGAACCATCAAACGTAGGCAAGTGGAATCTGCTAGCTGTGCGGTGGGTATCTCCGTCATGATAATGCCGGTGCCCTCTATGATGGTCGTGGGGTCTACTGTCCTGCTGAAGCTGAACAAAGTCTCTGAACGAGAGAGCATCCCTGAACTCCTGCCCATAGGCCTGATACTCTGCAAAATAATCACCCATATGCTTGAGATCTGCCTCCTGCTGGGCTCCTGCCCCTGTGTCTGCTCCCAAGAAAGTGGGCATGGTAGAGCGTGTAGGTGCATGTGAAGCCATCTGCTGAGTAGTATCACGCTGCGTAGCACCATGCTCCGGCAAATGGTGAGATGTACCCGATCCCTCACCTACCTGGAAAACCTGTGGGGTCTCACGCTATCTAGCCTCCACAGCGGTGAATCTCTGACCCATCACCTCAATCCGTCTCGCTAGATCCTGCACTGATTTGAGGAGTGCCTCCCCAAATTGTTTTGCCTCACTATCATCTGCCATCAGCTCTCTTTGCTCTGAATCTAACACAGGCTCCTCCTGCTCTGCGTCTGTCACAGGCTGCTCCTGTTCTGTGTCCACTACCCGAACACAGTCTCCCTCTCCGTAGGTGTTCTTCAACCTACGCTCACGATCCCTGTACTTTCTGCCTCTGTAACAAATGTATGGCCTCTTCCCCGGTGTCATAGACAACTAGCTCCACAGGCTGAGCCAGAACTGCCCTGATACCACTGTAATATCCCGTTTCGGGGATATCTCTAAAACACAACAAACTCCAACCAGAGATGGACTGGGAGGGCGTTTACCAGATATTTCACCTCTGTGAAGAGGGTGAGATCTGGAGGCTACTTGGCCCTTTCCAGACTCTGTCTAAGAGTACAAGATAGACACACCAAGTGGTATAGAACTAGAATGCCCGAAAATACATAAAGATAGCAATAAAACAGACATACAATAGCATAGATAGAATGTACGACAAATCATCCAGAAATACAGAGAGAAGATGCTAAGCCATTTTATTATACTGAAAAATATAATGAAGTACAATAGGTGATCAAAGTGATGGCACCTAGACTTTCTCAAGGCAAGTGAAGAAATACTCTCAGAACATCAAGAAATGGCTGCTCTCTGAACTGCATCCCAGCTGCTGGAAAACTGCCGTGTAGCTGCTACTGCTGAACTGAACTGATGACTTGGTGCTGATCCCCTTGCCGGAATGAGCTGAAAATCTGGAATCCTCCTCTACTCACCAACCACAACAAAACCCAGAAACCATATCTGAAATGGCTGACCCCCGAAAATCACCCCCTTGGGGAATTACGCTGCCCTCCAAGGCTCTACGTAGAGGCTGAATAGGAACAACTGAAATACGGCCTCAAACTCCACCAAAATCCTCCCAAAGGCAAAGGTTGATCCTCTGCTTAATCTCCAGGCTCAAAACCCCTGCAAGAAACTCAATCCGGAGCTCCTCCTGAATGGACTGCGTCCTCCCTCTCAATGACTGCGCAGTCTCTGAATGCACAGCTCCACAACAAACCCAAACACCAATCCTCCCACAAAATGTTGAAGAAATTACCTTGCCCGAGCAGGCACTCGAAGTCCCCCGGGGCTAAGGGCGAGATCTCTGATCGGAGACACTCAACACACTAAACAGTGTTGCAGACAGGCTAAACAACCAGCGTGCTCAAGAAGTCAAAACGACCAGCTCAATATCATCAACAACGAATGAATGAATCAAAATGAGGAGGCTCTCCCCTCTATATAGCATGAGCCCCTCTCAACCCTAATGCTCACCTCCTCCAACGTTGCCACGTGCTCCCTCTTGGCCTATGCAGTCCCTCCATGTGTCTACGTGGGCCCCCTCTCTGTGTGGTCTCTTGGCCCCCCTCGGCTCACTTAAGTTACAATGTTGTGCTACTAGGGAGTGAACTTTTATTTCTAAAGTGAGTTATGTCTCCCCTACTCACCTTTTTATTTATGAATAAACTATAGACGGCAAAATTGAGCAAAATCAAATATTCCAATTAGCCATAGCTAATTAGGAATATTACAATCTCCCAAATGATGTATTGCTCCCTTATTTATCCTTTAGCTCCCCTTTCTCCATGTGGGTCCTATACATTGACCCTCTTGAGCCACTCCCTCTAAAAAGTGTGAGTTTGTCTAAGGGAGTGTATTTCCCTTTTGGGTGGCCCCCACCATCTACTTACTATTCAATTTACCTTATTTCTCCTATGTTGGGCCCTTCTTTAGCCAAAATTTGTGCATGAGATCCTCCAACCCACTTTTCCAAGGTTAACAACACAAAATATCAAAATGGAGGAAAATTGTATTTTTCAATTTGAAATATTTGCTAAGTGGGGATATCACATTCCTCCTTGCCTAAATGTTGCTTGTCTCCAAGCAATTGCAAAGATGGGTGTTGGAGTACCTGATCACCCTCCCAAGTGGCATCCTCATCCAGTGAATTCCTCCATCTGTCCAAAAATTCTTTGATGACGCTGATCCGGACTTATGCAGGAACACAATAGAATACAGATATAAACATAAACACAGAGGTGCAGCAGAAAAAAAAAAAAATTCATTTCATTTATGTCGAAGAACTGAAATATGCTTACATACAGAATGGAAAAAAACTAGCTCGGGTGATGGTAGCTTATCTCTGAGAAGAGATGTGGCGGCTACATGCCTCTGAACTGTGTTACAATGAGGCTCAAGGGACTTTTAATTATTGAAAAACAATGGAAAACCCTAACCCCAAGAGATGGAATGCCAAGAGTTTGTGGGCCTCGTTGGGGTTAGTTTGGCATCCAACTTCCCAGGGTCGTAACTTGGTCATATTATCTCCATTTGGCGCGTGCGATACCTCGTTGGAAAGATATCTCTAAGTACTATAGGATTTTCCGTAGACCCCAACCTATGGCTATGGGCATACTGTGGACCTAAAAAAAAGCATTTTAGAGGGTTAAAATTGCTCTGGAAGTTCAGGACTCGAAAAACTCTTAAAATTAGTAAATGCTGCTATAAACAAGGAAACTGATGAAACCGAATTAAACCAAATGGAATTCTAGGTGGAATACGTGGGTGGCCACCAATATCCACCTGGATCAGACCCTGTTCTGCAATCGCCTCTCCCTGATGTTCAAAATAGCCTCATGCTCCAAAACCAAGTGCTTCTCATCATCCAAGGGTGACAACTCTGAAGCTGCTATCACCTACTATCCCAGTGCCTTTTTCAGACAAGATACATGGAATATATTATGGACCTTACTCCCTGGAGGTAGTTCCAACTCATACGATACCTCTCAAACTCGCCTAGCGACCCAACATGGCCCATAAAAAATGTGGCTTAAGCTTCTCAGATCCCTTATTCTTGAGCGTGGACTGTTTGTACGACTGGCGTCTCGGAAAAACCAAATCTCCAACCTCAAACTATCTCTCTACTCGACCTCTATCAGCATACAACTTATGTTGGTTCTGCGCAGTCTGTAAGTTATCCTTGAGCCTGGAGGATATCATGACTCTCCTGTGTTAGTTTCTCCGTATTTTTCCTAGGCTGAAGAGGAAAATTACAAAGGTAACCACAAACCGCTTGTAGGATTAGAAACTAGCCTTTCCAATCCCAGAGAGCGCTCTCTCTCAATGGATTTTCAATCAATCACAGTTTATGGTTTTAGGCCAGGTATGAAGATCAAAAGATAGGTTTTAAAGTTGTGGTTGCAGGGTAAAGGAAAGGTCCACTGGGCATGGAGTCTGATTGATGAAAGTGAACAATCACTGGTTATGGAGCAATTTTATGACAAGGCCAAGGTAGTCAAACTTTTGGATCTTTGAATCTGTTGTAAAATATGGTAGAGGAATTGAGGATCACAGCCCATTAAACATAAAGCATCTCAGGGATGAATTCTATGCTTAACTTTAGAAGAAAAACACTGACATTATCTGAAAGGAATGAAACAGAGCATCTATCTTGGATGAATTCTGCACATATAATCTTCATTCAAATAATGAAAGAATAAAATGTTTCATGAATAACTTAGAGAAGAACACATAAATACTAAAAGAAGAACATCACCAGGAGCTAATGACACAGGAATCCTTGAGAAAAAGAGCTGTTTACATTCGTACTGATCACTTGTATTGAAACTCCACAGTTTACAAAATCAAAAGAAAACAAATCTCTCTTTTACTCCATCATCAACCCCCTCTACTTACAAAATACTTACTTAAATAATAAAAATAATCTCAAACTTCCTTGATGATTTTCTTGAAAGGAAATCAAATCAAAATAAAACTTAAAAGTAGAAACAGTTGCAATAGTCTTGAGCTGTTGAAAGCTAGTGGTTTTGCTGGCTGGAAGATCACTGCAATAGACATCGAATAGTTGAGGTTGTTGCTGAAATTGCTGGTTGGAGATAACTGCTGCCAAGTGTGTGTGATATGCTGGATTCGTGCTAGCTGTCCATTTGCTGCAAATCTCTCTGTATTTTGTAGCACCGTCTTTAACTGACACCTCATTTTTTACCACTAATTTTCCTCTTTCAAAAGCTTATCTCAATGTCCTCGAATCTGGGATTTGATTATTTGATAATTTCAAGCCTAGAATATCTGCCACCTATCATTTGCTACTCTGCTGACCTTATGCACCAAATTTGGAATTGATTGTTTTGAATCGCTGATTCTCTGCCTCCTTTGAATATCAAACTGCTGCCTCTATTTATGAACACAATCTCCTAGAATAGCATGAAGATAACCCGCTTGAGAGAGCTTGACACATAAGAGGGTAGGTGTCTCATTTTGAAATATTTCCTACAGTAATGAAGAGCCATGGTTTGCATGATTGTAGAAGGCATTCAAAATAGATCTCAACACGATGTTTTATATAGATATACTTGGATGAGATTCTCCATGATTTCAACTGTAAATGCCAGGATAAATCACGCAAACCTGTCTTTGTAGGATTGACTTTCAGATGAACAGAGTACATATGTAGACAAAGATTGATTTCAATGTTTCTGCAAAGAGGCTCTATAACTTCATTCGTTACAGACTTTCTCAATCTCTAACTCATATGAATCCAAAAAGGAAATATTAACCTTGCTGACTTTAAGCAACCTCAGTCCATCACAGAATGCATCTACTAAATACTGCAGCCATAGAGCTTTATCTTCTTGAACATACACCATAGAAAACCATGTGAAAATCATTTATTTTTTCTAATAAAGGAAGCTGCAGTTTGACACAGATCCCACCATGGTATCATACTCAGCAATAAGGGCCAATTTTGACATCAGTTTTCTGATTCTGGAATGATCAGTCTCAAGATGCCCACTAGTGCCATTTATGGCATCCACAACAAGATGAAGGATAGTTTACCTTATATCACTGCCATCTCCTTGTAGCATCTTCAATGTATGACTTTTTCTTTTTATTGGTATCTCAAATAATAGATGGAGATCAACTGTTGACCTCAGTATCTGTTGGAGTCTATTTGCCAACAATAATCCCTAAATAAATACAATTGATTTATTGGAGACATTGATGATTGAAAGGATGCAATCCAATTTGTTAATGAAGCTCTTATTTTTTAAGAATCCCTTGCAAGAACTTCATCCATCTTTAACAGATAATGGTTTTAGATAGTAGCACTTTCCTTCTGAAATTCTTTGAGTGGAGGCCAAGATGTGAGACCTGTGAAAATTTCTGAATCTAACAACCAGAAATCCTACTGCAGTTAACTGATTTGCATTTTCTACTTGAGTTCTTCAATTAACAAGTTATTTACAAAATTCTTCAGTAAACATTAATGCAAATACACTGTAGCCTACACCAATATACAGGTCAAGTACTAAAAAATAAGATGAGACAATCACACAAAGGACACACTTATTTTTGGACTAAACGTCCCCGGAAAAACCCAATGTAGGAAAACCAGTGCAGCGGATTTGAGGGTTTTATTATTAAGCAGATTTCTGAATACAACTAGGGTGCTAGATCCGGCTCACCCAACAGAGAAAAAAAATCCCAACAGAAGTACCTCTATCCGGAGACAGATATTTTGGCTGATCCAGCAACAAAATGATCAAACCCCATAGGTGACTGCGTTGTCCCTAGTGTTGTGCAGCAACAGCGTCTCCCAGCTCTACGCTGAGACTACGTCACCCACTCTAGGAGTTGTGTCACCCTCCTCGTGAGCCTTCCCGGCTCAGAAATCGAAATGTTGAACTGATGCCCGATCTGCCTCACAGAAACCCCAATGCTGCCTCTTCAGTGATTACTTCACCTCTCTCAGGCTCTGTGTCACCCTCCCAAGTGTTGTGCTGTCTCTCCTTGGTATTGCGTTGCCTCTCTGCAATGTATTCTCGGCCTTGGACTAAAGTCCCACTGCCGAATTGCCCCTCTCTGTACTAGAACTCACTTTGAAATTCTCAGCAAACCACACCCCAGAATTTCGATTTAGCTCAAGTGCTGCTCTCCGTGTGTGTGTTCTCCAACTGACCCTCAAGCCTTCCTTTATACTTTTCCTATTGAGGGATCAATGGCCATGATCAAATCTTTAATCAACGGCTAAGACTAAAATATACTTGATCTTCGTCACTTAGAATCTTTTCACCCATATTTACATTAAATCACTTTAATTATTTTAATTTCCTAAGTTTTAACTTAGGCTCCATTTAAAATAATTAATTATTTGAATAACATGCACTCTGGGCGCAATTTCTCCAAATGATTTCTGGGTCTTGGAGATTTCATGTGTTCTATCCCCTCCACAAAATTTCAAAGCTAGAGCACATCCGATGCTACCCAAAATTCAACACTCCGTCTTAGCGAGGAATGTGCTCTAGCAATACTTCTTACCAGAAGCATCACCCTGATCCACAGTATCGGTCCTCTGCGCTGCTGATGCTCAGCCTACTGCCCCTCATCGACTGCGCTGCTGCGATATGTATTGTTGCCCATGACACTGCCACTGTTACTGCTACAACTGTACTGTAGCTCCCTCTCGAAATGTTGCATCATGTTGATCATAGCACTGCCACTGCTAACTGTTGCACTGCAACTCAGTTGTTGAGAGTTAAGCAACTGAAATACATCCCAAATCCTGACATACTAGTAAGTCTGGATGCACCTTGATGTTGAAGCTTCCTCTGCTTCTAATATGTTGTGACCCTCTGATGCTATTGTGTTTTTGTTGTATCTGTTATGTGCCTCCTGCACTGCTGCAACACTCCACTGCGTTGCTTCAGACTTTGGCACTCTAGCTCTGCCACTGTCGCTCCATCATCCCTCGTACCAACTGAGTCTCGTCATTCTGCTACAGTCATTAAGGGCTCCCATAGCCATATGTGATCCAAGAGTTTGGGCGCCTCAACGATCCTGTCCCTTGTTCTCTCTGTAGCTCCAACTATAGCTCCATATTGCCCCACCTCTTCTCTAGAGGTATATGAGTACTCATGGCATAGTCATTGTCATCTTCTTCATCATCCTATGCTGGAGCAGCCTTCGAGTCAGGCTTCTCTTCTTTTCCCTTCTTCTTCAGAGAGCACTACGTTGCAAAATGTCCCATTTCCCCACATTTGAAGCATCTAACTTTCGAGAGGTCATTTTTCTTCCGTCTCTGTTTCCCTTGATGTCCCTTTGATCCGAGAGTCGCATCCTCCTCTTCCTCCTTCTTTACTTTGATCCCTTTGTTGCTGCTTCCTGCCTTGGTCCACAGTCTGATCTGTTCCTATCGAAGAGCTGACCACATCTCCTCCCAGCTAGGAAGATAAGGCCTGCCCAAAATGCTTTGGACAAAATTTTCCCAGCCTTCAGTGACTACATTTAGGGTAGTCTTGACCATAAATAAGGATTCTAGTGTAGCCCTTACGGAAGCTAGCTGATCTCGGATCCCTTGCAATCTGATAAGGAAGGGATCGATTTCTTCTCCCTTCTACATCTGAAATAATCTCAGCTAACTCTCAAGCAACATCTTCCGTTGGACGAAAGATCCCTCGTATAATGTGGTCAAGGCCACCCACATTTCCCTTGTTGTGTCCTTCTCAGCAATATGTGGGATCACATGATCCCTGACTCCGTCCATGATCATGCGCCTAGCTTTCGCTTGAGCCTCCTCGTAATTCTTGAGAGGATAAAAATCAACTGGAACAACAACTGTCCTCAAGGCATAATCCTTGATGCGATGTTCATCCAAAACTGCCAGGATCCTGGCCTTCCAGATGAAAAATTTGGATGGTCCATCCAACCTGTCTTGATCCCTCAGTCCACTTGCGACCATCTCTGCTTAACTAAATGTCGAACGAGTTCCTTTCTCCCTCTTTCGCTGATGCCCAAGAAAAACTCAGATCTGGATTTCTTTGGCGCTAGAAACCCTACTTCTTCCAACAAATGTTGAAGCACCCCTCTCTGATCTCTCTTTGTTGCTGCTCAACACTGGATCTAGACTTCTTGGCAAGAAATATTCTGAGGAACTGATTCCCTCTACTTTGCTTCTGCCCCACTAGACAATGTTCTGCACCAACAAAATCAATGTCCCACCAGCAACTCCAGATAGAAGATGTACTGCACCTCCAGCCACGACAACTGGAAAAATGAGACTCAATAGCCTCTGCGCTGGCCCAACAATCACTCCGTTGCCTTCTACAGCTACAGCATCACCCTAGCAGACTGACGTAGGCTCTGCATGGGTCTCCATTGGTGACCGCGTCACCCTTCCTCTGGCCCAAAACTACGCTGTCTCTCGGGAAAGCTACTTTCCTATAGCAGATTTTCCTCTGTCCTTTCACAAGTGGCTCCAGTCCTCCTTGATCTGCAATTTCTCTGATACCATGTGAAAATTTATGAATCTAACAACCAGAAATCCTACTACAGTTAACTGGTTTGCATTTCTTACTTGAGTTCTTCAATTAACAAGTTATTTACAAAAATCTTCCTTAAACATTAATGGAAATACACTGCAACCTACACCAATATACAGATCAAGTACTAAAAAATAATATGAGACAATCACACAAATGACACACTTATTTTTGGAGTAAACGTCCCCGGAAAAACCCAATGCGGGAAAACCGGTGTAGCAGATATGAGGGTTTTATTATTAAGCAGATTTCTAAATACAACTAAGGTGCCAAATCTGACTCACCCAACAGAGAAAAAAAAATCCCGGCAGAAGTAACTCTATCGGGAGACAAATATTTTGGCTGATCCAGCAATAGAATGATGAAACCCCATAGGTGTCTGTGTTGTCCCCAGTGCTGCGCAACAGAAACTGCTCCCAGCTCTCCGCTGAGACTGGGTTACCCTCCTCGTGAGCCTTCCCGGCTCAGAAATCAAACTGCTGAACTGATGCCTGATCTGCCTCACAGAAACCCTAGCATTGTCGTGACTCTGTCACCTCTCTCAGGCTCTGCATCACCCTCCTAGGTGTTGCGTTGTCTCTCCTTGTTGTTGCGTTGCCTCTCTGCAATGTATTCTCGGCCTTGGAATGAAGTCCCACTACCGAACTGCCCCTCTCTGTACTAGAACTCACTCCGAAATTCTCAAAAAATCGCGCCCCAGAATTTCGATTTAGCTCAAGTGCTGCTCTCCATGTGTGTGTTCTCCAACTAACCCTCAAGCCTTCCTTTATACTTTTCCTGCAGAGGGATCAAGGACCGTGATCAAATATTTAATCAACGGCTAAGATTAAAACAGACTTGATCCTCGTCGCTTAGAAGCTTCTCATGCATATTTACATTAATTCACTTTAATTATTTTAATTTCCTAAGTTTCAACTTAGGCTCTATTAAAAATAATTAATTATTTGAATAACATGCACTCCAAGCAGAATTTCTCCAAACAATTTTTGGGTCTTGGAGATCTCATGTGTTCTAGCCCCTCCACAAAATTTCGGAGCTAGAGCACATCCGATGCTACACAAAAATCAACAAGAGCTGGTGGAAGTTGTGCCAGAAACAAATCCACGAACACAAACCTAATGTTATTATCCACATGAAGCACTGGTGGCCTTCTTGAGACCTCCACAATCACCCTCTGAAATTTAACATAAATGAGCCCCAAACCATTATTAATTTTAGGGAAACAAAATTAAATAACAAACTTAAAGTAACACAGTCTTGAATCAGAAGAGTTCTGAAGTTGTTGAAGCAAATTTGGAATTGTTTCTTCGATGAAGCTTTTGGACAACTGAAAAAACTACAAGTAAATGGCATCTGGAAAGTTAAAGCCTGTTCATATCTCTCTCAAAATTGTGGGGATTAAAAGATAACCCATGTTGTCTTTGACTCAATCCACCCCTTGACATCTGAATCATACCTAGAATAATCATTGCCAGTAAAGAACCCCCAAATAAACTACTCTGAAGATTAGAGGTGCTAAAACTAATAGCAACTGTAATGGCAGAAGCTGGTAAGCCATAAATTTATGTTTTTGGATAGAAGTTGAGCTATTCGTCCAGATTCACATTAGAGAATTCATTTCAAATGAGCCTAAAAGTTTTTAACTTCATAAAAATTCATAACTTCCCATTTTTTACAGACATTCCATATGGCCAACATACACATTGTGTGCCTTGATACTTGTCAAAGATGCCCTCTAATTTTGATAAAAATGGCTGCATTTGTTCCTTTCACATGAAATTTAACATTTTAATAACCACTTCATGGCATTCTTCATAATCATCAACAAAATGATGAAGAGTTGCAATCTACACATCACCAAAAAGACCCCTTCCAATTATGTGTAATATTTAAGACCCAAGGGTCAATCCACAGACTAGACTGTATAGGCAGTGTTGTCATTGTTTTAAGGCACTCTGCATCTCCTTTAAATAAGTCATATTCAAAAGAACCTTTGGATGTTGAAGAACTATTAATATGAGTACACATATTATACACCTATGGATTCAAACCACTGTTGAGATTTTGTGTATTTGGGGTAGCATCAGTTGTGCTCTAGCTCCCAAATTTTGTGGAGGGACTAGAGTACACTTGATCTACAAGACCCAGAAATTGATTTGGGAAGTTTCATCTGGTTTAGGAGATATTAAATTAATTAATTATTTTAATTTATTTCCTAAGTTAAAACTTAAGGATCATAAATAATTAAAGTGAATTTAATTAAACATGTGATGAAATTGTCTTAAGTCACACGAATCAAGCTTTCTTTTAATCTTAGCCATTGATTCAAGATCTGATCATGGCCGTTGGTTTCCCAATGAGAAAATTATAAAGGAAAGGCTTGGGGTCATTTGTAAAGACACACAGAGGCAGAGCATTGAAGCTAAGCTGATATTCTAGGGCGGGTTTGCTAAGAAATCTCAGAAGTGTTTCCGCTGCAGAGAGGGGAATTTAGGCCAAGGGGATGATTTGATCTCGGAGTCTAGAATCATCAAAAGGTAGAGATCAGCTTAGAAAGGCAGCGCAAAGAAGCAGGAGGGCAGCAGCAGCAGGGCAACAACTTGTACTACGTAGTTGTTGCGCAGTCCCTCAAGGACAACGTGATTTGCTATAGGAAACCCTCAGGGGTTACACAGAGACCCTAAGGGGCAGCGTAGGGACTGCGTCACCCAGTTTGGGGTAACGCAGCCCTTTCCGGAGCAGCGCTAAGGTTCGAAGGGGCTTCAAAGGGGCTTCAGAGACTGACACAGAGGCTTCAGGGATAGTGTTGGGGTTTCTAGGCCCTAATTTTGGCTGAGTCCTATAAATCCCATTTGAGGGTGTGGATCAATCATTATTTTGGCCCTAGATCAACCAGTGAGCTGTAGACATAATTTTAAAACTAGCCCGATTCGAATCGGACCAGGCCTAGTTGACCGAGCCGAAAGGCCTACCGGTTCGACCAGGTAGATGAAACGTGGCTGGGGGCCGGTTGCTGTCGGGTCGAGACTCGCCGGCTTTTGACCGACTCGGCTTCTGGCCGTAGAACAAAACCGTCGATTGTGCCTAGTCCGAGCTATAGCAACTCGGCTTCAGTCAATCCAAACACCAGGGCCCAAAAATTTGAAAATCTGGATTTGGCAACCATAAATCAATTCTCATTGGGTCATAGGTTTTTTTTAGGTTTTCTAACACCTCCCCATCCTATTTAACTAACCCAACCCCTCTCAATACCTCACATATTTCTCATTCAATTTTCTTGAGCATTTGTGAGGATTTTCTGAAGAGTTGTGGAGTTGGTTTTTGGAGCAGCTTCATGGTAATGTTAAATTCTTAAAGTAAAAGTGACATTCTCCTTAATCTTCATTTTCATCTTTTTACTTAAATTTTTAACATTGCCATGAAATGACTCAGGATGTTTGAGAGTGGTTCCAACCTCATTGGATTTCATATGGAGAAAGTAGAATTTTAGATCTCATTCAAAATCCAGCAGACTTATCAGTTTTTCAGGATTTCAAGATTGGGTTATTGCAATGTTTCCATCGAATTTTGTCATGTATTAGGGTATGGAACTTGTATTTAATCAAGAGCACCAATCCCTCTATGTACCTTGATGACATGATGTTAGTGACATTGGTTATGTTTTTTGTTTTGATCTCTATATCATCATCCTATATTGGACAGTGCACTAGGTGCAATTTTGATATAATGGATATATTCATGAGCCTACTTTGATCATATGTTGTCTTTTGTGATTTGTCTATATTGTAATGCTTTGTGTTTGGAAACATGAATAAAAATCTTTAAATTTATGTTTTTGTACAAAAAAATTAATATTTAATGATTTTTTTACAAAAACCGAGTCATTGAAACCGAGTCGACCAAGTCATTACCGATTCGGAGTCTGAGTCCGAGTCGACCCTCAGCCTAGTAGCTGACCGATTCCATTTTTTAAAACTATGGCTGTAGATCTAATATTTCTCTATCGAGTTTTCCAGATCTGGAACCTGTAATGAATAAAATAATATAAATAATGATTAATTAATTAATTAGTAATTAGGTTGAAAGGCCATGTCTAATGAGACATGACCTTTCATGAAGAGGTACCTGCCTAGGTATATAAGCAGGCCTCATTTGTAATTCTCAGGCATCTCATTATTCACACTATCTAATATAATATTTTGTATCCTCATAGATATCTTTGTATTCCAAGTCTTCTGGAGTATTTAGCTTGAGAAGGAACTTTTTTCACTTCATTTGGTATCGAGGGTGACCACTATGCCCAAATGTTGCCACTCTGCCTCCCCCATCTACCAGTCGCGTTCTGTCGTTATTGCAGACTGTCAACGTCTACTTTTTGTCTCACCGCAAACATACCACTAACAATTGCAACCGCAACATCTACGTCCATTCAAGCCACCTTCGCCACTGCTATATGCCATCAACGTGTCACTCCATCCCACACTCTATTTCGTACACAACCAATTCTTCCATCCGCCTACTCCACCCCCCCTTTTTGGGTCCTCCGTCAACTATTCCAAATCATAACATTGGCGTATCATTTTGATTCCACCCATTCGTACAGTCACACCTCCTCATATCGTTTCGAATCCACCCATTCTTAAAGTCACACCTCAAACATTTGGAACGTCTAATTTTTGAAGGAAATATTTCGGGCTTAAAGGTTTAAGAGTTGAAAAAAAATAACATTATTGTGAAATCCAATTCTTCTTTTCTTCAATATTTAAGAATATATATATATATATATATATATATATATATAACCAGAAAGTTTATATATGTATAGATAGATTAATTTTAAAAAGGAAAAGACATCCTTTAAAAAAAAAGAGGGGTAAATTAAAAGTATTTAAGTTCAAAAATAAAAAGAGTATTCACTAAGCTATTATAAAGAAAAAAAAAAGAAAGATACTTAAAAAAAGAAGAAGGAAAAGTCCAAGTCAAAACATAACGAGAGAATTTTTGAAGGATTCAATACTGAGGGTCCAATGAAAAATTATTTGAAGGAATAGTAAGTTTTGAAGATTATAAAGATTAGGGAGGGTTACTTTTAAAACCCTAATCTCATCTTGATAAATACAAAATGGAGTCTAAATCGGAAATGAAAGAAGGAATATTTCCTAAAAATTATAGTATGTGTGTCTATGGCTAATTAAAATCAAAGGTCACTTGCGGGAAAGGAAGTTCTCATATCTATCGATCTTACTTAAAATAATAATTATGTTAGTACTGAATGTGCTAACCAATTAGTGATCCCTGAATCAAATATAACTGAAACAAATTCATTTCACACAAATGACAAACAATACGACATAGGGAATTTACACCTAAGTATTGGGGAGTATTCCTTTGTCTCGCAATTCACTGTTAAAACCTTATTTTGCAATGATAGTGATATAGTCCTGGGTTCGCTCTGGATGGAATCACTAGGGTCATTCATCCTTAATATGAAAAAAGAAGTTTTTGACATTTTTTTACAAAAAGAAAAGAATAACGCTACAAAATGTCACATTGAAGCTAAATTCAGTAACACCGGAAGACATGTTAGAAATTTCAAAATTAATTTTTCAAGAAGGTAAAAAGACGATCCACAATATGCAAAAGGAAATTGACAAAATCACCACTAACAAGAATGAAGAAGTTGCTCGCCTCAAGGACCACAACGAAAAGTTACTAACGCAAATTAAGAAGTTGAAGAAAGACAAGAAGTTATTAAAAACAAGGTGCAACAACTTGTCAAAAAGGAATCATCGAAACTTTCAAATGTAGAAGTTCAAGTTGAAGAAAAAGCGAACATTGATCCAGTAAGTGTCACAACTCAAGAGGCAGACAAGCAAGTTGCAAAAGATACAAACTTAGATGTTGCAGTTCAAACGAGGAACATACTAAGTGAAGGTGCTGTAACCAACTCAATAACATCCTCGCCAAAAGAAAATCAAAGAAGTCAAACCAAAAAAGTTCCCTATCAACATCCAAATCATGGGAGCAGACAACTCGACTGAGCTATGTATTCAGAACAGACACAAGTTGATATTCCGAAGAACACTAATGTCGGTGCAATCCACTCAGGTGATAACAAGTCGTCACAAGTTCCTATTCATCGCAAGAGTCCACAGAAGATTGATTTAGGATGGTCTGATCCATTCTTAGTGCGACAGTTTTGTTTGTCACTTAGAGTATCATATCAACTTGTATCGACAAGGATGACTACCCCGAGACAAGAAGATGTTCGTAGCTGGAAAAGAAATGAAGGCCTTTCATCAACAAGTTTTGAGGACAAAGCGTTTTGAGGAGGAAGGCAATGTAATGAATAAAATAATATAAATAATCATTAATTAGTTAATTAGTAATTAGGTTGAAAGGCCATGTCTGATGAGACATGACCTTTCGTGAAGGGGTACCTGCCTAGGTATATAAGCAGGCCTCATCTGTAATTCTCAGGCATCTCATTATTCACACTATCTAATATAATATTTTGTATCCTCATGGATATCTTTGTATTCCAAGTCTTCTGCAGTATTTAGCTTGAGAAGGAACTTTGTTCACTTCAGAACTCAGGCTTGTTGTATTCAGGAAATTCTTAATAATAAAATCCTCCAGCAGCCAGAAGATCGGTTTTCCCGCATTGGGTTTTCCCGGGGACTATTTGTCCATAAATAACTGTGTCACTTTTTCTATGTGTGCATGAACTTGTTTTAGATCTGGATTGGTGGAGATTTCTTATGTGTTTTGCTTCGATTTTAACTTGAATTTATTCAGTTAATAGCTTGTCTAAGAAGGAGGAGCATAACCAGATTAACAGTAAATAATTTCTGCATAAAGTGTAAATATTCAGAAATTTCCACAACCTCCATCAAGAATACCTGATGAATTTCAGATCATTAGTTGACTCTATAATATTTTTCTCCATTTTAAAAAATTGTAGGGTTGTATTTTCAATTGGTAAACTCAACTCACTCTCAAGATAGTTATGAATGGAATCATCCCCACTGAGTGAAGAACTATCATCCATGCTAATGCTTCCTCTAACAGAGTCAACATCATCATTTTACATGATAAGGTCACCACGTTTGTTGAATTACAATAGCTTAGTTGTGTTGTTCAGCCTCCGTAATTCAATCATGGAAAGGTTCTAAAGCCATTTCCCTTTCTATCGACTCCCGTACAGTCTCGTCATCTCAGTCTCGATCTCATCCTATCCCTAATTGGATACGTTCTTTCTTCTGCCAAGTCTAATGGAGAATGCCCTAATTTTTCTTTCTTTTGAATATGGGGATGAAGCAATAGTGGTAGTACCTTCCTAGGGAAAGTGATCAACCCTAATGGGAAGGCCAAAGCAATCAATGTCCTAAACCGTTTCTGGTCTGGATCATTTGGAACCGGTCATTATTCGGACATGGGCATTTCCATCATCATTCGAGCACGTTTTTTTGGAACAGTTATTCCCAACAGCAGCATAAGAAACAAGCAGATAGAACCTTTTAGTTTTTGGTGCACCTCACACTGGAATGTGGAGAGATACTCATTGTCAACAGAGAGCTTTGGCTTATTGTAAAAATTCAAAGACTCAGGAAGCAATCTGGATGTACACGATGTGAATGTCGCATAGTTTCCCTGTGGTGCTGGCTTGAGCGCAGTTCTAAATGTGGTTCTTTCTCGTGGGCACAGATGGCATTGAAATTTTAAATTTGACCCTCAAACATATAGCTTTGGCACATGTTTGTTTGCTTGGCATGAATTGATCCTCTGTCCAATTTGAGCTTACCCTGAAATCTCATCTCAACTCTTATACACCTTTATCAATCTGCTACAACTGGCATATTTCACTAAAGGCCCTACAGATTTATTTTTGGTTATTGTTTCACTCAAATACTTTCGACACTTTTCATATGGAAAATCCTTTTCAATACCAATGTAAAGAGATGAGAATTCAACACCTACGTTGATCATGTTGATGTCCACAGACTTCATCCTTAAGTTCTCTCCCTGTCTGGATTCTGGCCAAGTGAACATGTTCATATGCTTTATTTCATACGGGATATCATTCATTCCCTGACAATTTTGCAATATGTGTTTGTATGAAACTCAACATTTCCCCTATTTAATTGGAGCAAGAGAACCTGGAAAATAATTATGTTTCACCTTTAGCACTGGCTAGAACCCTACCCCATTGTGTAATATTCCAAATTAGCAGTCAGTTAATTGGAATATTATTTTTGTTAATTTTTTTCTTTTCTAATGTTCAACAGAAAATAAAGTGGGTAAGGGGGACCCACAAATAAACCATGCAGCTAATTCACTTTCCTAAATTCACTTAGGAAAATATTGAGGCTAAAGTGGGGCCCATGAGGCCACCCACTCGAATGAGACAACGTCCTAGTGGCAATGTGGGAGAGGCAGTGTAGTAGATAGCGCAGTGGCAGCGCAGGGATAGGTTGGTAGAAGGGCAGCACAGTCCAGGTGGGCCCAAGGGAACGTTGGAGGCTCAACTTAGATAAAAGAGGGTGAGAGTATCTCATTCCTCATTAATTCAATCACTGATTTTTTGTCTGATAGATTGTAGCACGCTTGAGTTGTTTAGCTCAATCTGCAAGTGTTGTTTAGCACAGAGATTTCCGAATGGAGATCTCAACTTCTACCTCAGGGGACTTCGAGTGCCCGCTAAGGAGAGGAGTTTGATCTGATTTTTGAGAGGAGATTCATAGGATCACATTCAAGCATACGCAGTCCCTCCAGAACAGCGCAGAGGCCATGTAGGAATCGTAGGGAGTACGCAGCCCAACTGAGGAAAAGTGTTGGGAGATTGGGAGAGAGAGAAAATTTTAGTCCGGAGTTTTGGAGGGGAGGTTAGCCACCTCCTACCAGGGATTTGGGGCAGATTTCCAGAAGTACTTTTGTGAATTTATGTAGATGTTCTATGCTTGATGCAACTTTACTTTCTCTTCAATATTAGACAGCAATCACATAAACAATAAAGTAAAATGTTGATAGAACATACCAGTAGATCGACAGAAGACAAGCTAGAAATATATAAGTGTGTTGGTGTGTTATGGCGGTCAACAAGATGCTTCAACCAGCAAAGTCTCAATATGGTCAGCCAACCAGCAATGTCACACAACCCTCTAGGACAGCCAAACGATCAACTCAAAAGTCAACCCAAAAAGTCAACGGTCAACACAAATAGAAGCAACAACTAGGTCAATGCTGAAAAGTTAAAGTCAACGTTTTTCCTTGAGAATAGTGCCAGAAAATGTGGATTAGGAAAATCGAACTTTTGGGAGACTTTCAGGTCAATTTGACCTTGCGTTGACCAAAGTCAATGTTGGTCAAAGTTTGCTGCAGAAACCCTAGACCGAAATCAGAAATGTGTTGCTGCTGGAATTTTCCCACATGTGGAGAGAAGAGCCACCAAGGACATCGAACCAATCAGATGAGGAGAGAGAAATGTGTGAGGATGAGATGAGTGAAAATGTCCTCCAAAGTTGACCAATATATATCCATCAATGAGGGTGTGTGACACAACTGTTGGGGCACAAAACCTTAAGGCCGACCTGAACATATCTTGAATAAATTCAAAATAAATGTTCTGCTCATCAGATCAAGACTATCTTTAGATCGATCTTGCACCTCTCCGAAAGAGGAACCCAATAAAAATATTGGTATCTTCATTTGAGCATCACAACATGGAGTTTGGACCTAGTTGTCCAAAATTAACACTCCCTCTCAACTAGGGAGAATTCCATCCACCCATGCAATCCAAACATCGTGCCTCATCCCGCTGTAACTTGCTTTGCTGGCTTCTTTATTTCAGAACAGAAGTGGTTTAGTCACAAAGACATCATTCCGGACTAATAGATTTAGCCCAAAGGTCCAAAACCTCTATAGGACTCACAAAGAGTCTCATATCAACCCGAAGTTGGTTTATCTGACCCAAAGTCAGTAGGAGGTCTAAAACCTCACTAGACTTGATCCCAGATCAAGTGGTTGGACCGTGCCATCCTAGATAGAGAGTACGACAATCTCTGATGCGTCCATCAATCTTTGCTACTAGTCTCTAACTTTTCCCACCTCACTAGCCAAATGAGAGGTACTTCCCATGAGCCCTGAACTCAATGGGTAGGATGCATATGGGGCACAAATAATGAGAGGTCAACCAACTCAATCATCACAACAGTGGGGCAGAAGCACACCAACAAGGTTCAACAAGCCTAGCCCTGTGGTCACTTATAGCTCCGAGAAGCTATCCCCAAAGCCCCCTCGAGCTCCCAAAGCTCATCGTCCAACAGGACCCTCAACATTGGGTCATTCCACGATACCAAGACTCTCATGGAAGGTTAGGAACTTGACCTTCCCCAGGGTCTTTGTGAGAATATCCGCGACCTGCTCATCAATTCCTATATGATCGAGCCTTACGGCGCTTCATTGTACCATATCCCGGATAAAGTGGTACCTGATATTAATATGCTTGGATCGATCGCGGAACATGGGATTCTCGGACAACCGAATACCACTCTAGTTATCACAGAGTATCACGGTGGTACCTAGCACATGCCCAAACAGCTCACTGAAGAGCTTTCACAACCAAACTACTTCACAACAAGCCATATTCGCTGCAATGTATTCGGCCTCTGCGGTGCTCAGAGCCACCGACTTCTGCTTCCTGCTCATCCATGATATCAAAGCAGATCCAAGTGTGAAGCAGCATCCCGATGTGCTTTTACGATTCACCACACTGCCAGCCCAATTGTCATCAGTATATCCAAGGAGTGTCACGCTCCCGGCAATGTATCTTAGCCCATGGTCTATCGTGCCCCGAAGATATCTCCGAAGATTCTTGGCACCAACCCAGTGAGTGTGATGAGGCTCAACCATCTGTTGACTCAAAGTGTTCACTGCAAAACATATGTCTCGATGGGTGTTCACTAAGAACGTCAGGGCCCCTACGAGTTGACGATACTTAGTAGGATTTGCTAACACGGGCCCAGCAATGCTGCCACTCAACTTCTTAAATTTGAGCTCCATCGATGTCGACACAGACTTACAGTCCACCATACCAAATCTTTCTAGAAGCTTCACAATGTATTTTCCTTGAGAAAGGAAAACCTCGCCAGGTCTTTGCCAAACCTCTAGGCCTAGGAAGTAATGCATCAGTCCTAGGTCCTTCATCTCGAACTCAGCAGCGAGCTCCCTCTTGCACTAATGAATGAGAGGGTCAACACCTGTCAGGAATAGGTTGTCCACATACAGCACCAGTATGAGAGGCTTCTCTCTATCAACCTTGAAGTAAAGGTTCGGATCAGCATTACTACGAGTGAAGCCCAACTTCATCAAGTAGCTATCTATCCTCTTGTACCAAGCTATGGGTGCTTGCTTCAACCCATAGAGGGCTTTCTTTAACCTGCAGACAAGGGTGTCCCAATCCTGGACTTTGAATCCCAAAGATTGCTCCACATACACCTCTTCCTTTATCGCACCATGCAGAAATGCGGTCTTCACATCCATCTGATGAAGACTCCATCCTTGTGTAGCAACAAGGGCTATGATAGATCGGATGGTGGTATATCAGGCCACAGGTGCAAATACGTCATCATAGTCTATGCCTTCCTTTTGAGAGAAGCCACGGGCAACGAACCTTTCCTTGAACTTTTCAGCACTTCCATCAGATCCATGCTTGATCTTGTAGAGCCATTTTGAGGTGACAACTGCTTTGTCCTCCGGTCTTGGAACCACATCCTAGACATCATTCTTCAATATGGACTCATACTCTTCGTGCATAGCATCCTTCCAGACTTGATGCTTTACGGCTTCCTCAAAAGATCCAGGCTCAAATTGTACAATAGTACTCATGGCTGCTAGATACCCTTGGTATCTATCAATGTTTTAAAAACCGGAACCGGTGACCGGACCGGTGGCCTAATGAACCGGGTTTCTAACCGGAACCGGTCTAACCGAGAGCGGTCAGATGCCAATGAACCGGTTTAAAAAAAATACATTAAATAATTATTTTTTTAATAAAAAAAACTATTTTTAAGATTTGCAACCATGATTCCAAGCCAATAGAGACAAATATGCAAAGTTTGCTCATTTATATACCATGCAAGGTGAATATATCAAAATGGCACCGAGTGCAATACATATCATCGAAAAATACATAAGAAATGAGGCTCCAAATGGCCCATAAAGTCCAAAAACAATGCTACAAGCTATGAGGCCATTGGCCTAATACAAGACTACACATGAATGATGATCAATCATCAAATCCATCACCGCTACTAGACACAGGATCAACATCGACTGCTGGCGCTGCATAGACATCATCTGGATCAGAGTCTGAGGATGCCTCTCCCTCAGGCTCATCTGCAACCTCAGTACCCCTGCCACCAATAACAATAGAAGTGGACCTAATGGAAGCACGAGTTGCTCGAGGTGCACGACTAGTGTAGACCATTGGTTGTTTGCCTTTTCTTGATACAGCTACCAATCCTGGGTCTACGTCTGATGGTGCCACCAAATCTGCTTCAAATTCACCCCCCGCTGCTGTTGCATCAAAATCAAAATCAGCCTCAAACACTGGATCTTCAATCTCCTCCACCCATTCTGATGTTGGATCAATATCAGCCAACACAATGGGATCTAGATCAGGTGTTTTGTTCATCAGTTGGTTCCGCCTCATGCGAAGGTTGTATTGCACAAACACAAGATAATTTAACCGTTTCTGTTCCAAACGGTTTCTCTTCTTTGTGTGTATGCGCTCAAAAACAGACCAATTGCGCTCACAACCTGTAGCGCTGCAAGTTTGGCTGAGGATTCTAATTGCAAACCTTTGCAATTGAGGACAGTGGCCGCCAAATGACGCCCACCAATTTGCTGCAAATAAAAAGACATTCATTAGTAACATAGTTCATTTCATTACTTATTTACAAACAATTTAACATGGAAAGAAAAACAAATTGGAATTGCTTACCTGGTTGATCCACATCTCTTGCCATTTTTGCCAAGTTCTTTCCAAAGGTACCAGCTCCCATACTGGAAAGAGTAATTTGTTTATGTGTTTCCAGAAGGTCTGCACGGTTAGGGACCATGCGCTCCAAGCAATCAATCAATCCAGATCTGACCTCCCCATCCTGCTGATCTCCTAGCCGAGCTCTATAATGATACTTTGGGTTCAAAAAATACCCAGCTACATGTATAGGACGATGGAGTTGATTGTTCCATCTGTTATCAATGATCTCCCATATCCGGCCATATTTAGCTAACCTGTCCCTGTAAGCTGCCCGTATCTGCTCCTTGGCCTGATCCATAGCCTCATAAATGTATCCCATTGCCATCCTTTCCCCATCCACCATCCTTAGCACCTTAACAAGGGGCTTAGTAATTTTTACCAGCTCTGAAGACCTTTTCCAAAAATAATTGTCAAAGACTTTCTTTTTGGTGTCTTTTCCATCTTGTCTACGAGCCCACTGGGATTCAGTCCAATCATCAGAAGAAAACATTTTCTGCAGGTTTTTCTATTGAGAATTGAGACATTGCAACGTGAGGAAGTGAGTTGCAAATCTCGTAATGGCAGGCCTAACAAGCTCTTTGCCCCCTTGTGTTTTTCTTCATTAGGTTCAATACCCATGAGTGGTTGTAAATGTATTTTGTAATGCACTTGCCATGCTCTATAGTGCTTTTTACCCATTCCAGTTTGCCTATGTCCTCAAGCATGAGGTCTATGCAATGTGCAGCACATGGAGTCCAAAATATGGTACTATACTTGGACTCAAGCATCTTTCCAGCAAGAACATAGTTTGAGGCATTATCTGTGATAACCTGCACAACGTTCTGCTCTCCCACTTCCTGAATAATCTCATCCAAAAGCTCAAATAGAAGGGTTGCATCCTTCACCTTATCAGATGCATCAACTGATCTCAAAAACATTGTTCCTTTAGGGCAAGCAACAAGGAAGTTAATGATAGTGCGGTTCCTTCCATCAGTCCATCCATCTGACATGATGGAACAACCTGTTTTGAGCCATGACTCTTTATATTCAGCCAAATACTCATCAATACTAGAAATCTCTTGTTGCAAAAGAGCTCCCCTTAACTCATGTGCAATAGGGCCTTTGAAGCCCTTTCCTGCAACAAAAACAGAGTCCCACATAGCTTGGTAATAAGGTGAGTTAGCGGCATTAAATGGGATATCTGAATCATACCACCATCTAGCAATGTACTGATGAGAAGCTTCTTTGCATTGTTTTTTCCAATGTTGATCCAAAGTGGGTTGATGACTTGGAGTTGGCTGGGACATGGAGGCAGTGGCACTAGCAGGGGTTGTGGGATTAGCATTGGACGAGAAATAACTCATGAGGTTGGGTCTCTTTGTTGGGTTTGATCTTTTGCCTACAGGAGGAACATACTGAAAGGG
This sequence comes from Pinus albicaulis, assembly GCA_034641835.2. NCBI lineage: Eukaryota > Viridiplantae > Streptophyta > Pinopsida > Pinales > Pinaceae > Pinus > Pinus albicaulis. The sequence goes on along the minus strand of CM076570.1, from coordinate 735,295,112 downwards.
GTTATTGGTGGAAGGGATAGAAGAGGAGTCTTGAATATCATACTCCTCATCTTCATACCCACTCTCTCTCATCATTTCTACTATTTCCCTCTTCCTTGCAATTTCATCTTGGATGGCCTTCTCCCTAGCCTTAGTCTCCTCAAACTTTTCAAGCTTGGCAAGGTATTCTTCCCTAACCGGACCTAACACTTCATTAGGTGCATCACATGGTGTTACATTGCCTCTTATCCCAGCCAAGTGATGTTTCAATCTAAGAATACCCCCACCTCGAATACATTTTTGACAAAATCTGCATACCATCTTTCCATCAATCACATCACAATGGACCCATGCACCGTCCTTGGCTTTTGGAGCCATCTTGACTTGAAATAATTGAAATTTGGAAATAAATCTGCCATTTAAAAAAAATTGCGGCTAAGAGCTAAATTTACAAAAAAAAATGCACATTCAAACATCCAAAATTTGATAGCATAGATGATAGGACTAGAGATTTTAGAGCAATAAAATAGGCCTATTGGTTTGCATCCCAACCCTTTGTTTCCTCACTGTTTCCTTACAAGTTACAGGCTACAGCAAGATAATCATTTCATAACAGTGCTAAAATATTCATAAAAGTGCACTCAACTAACTCATAAGTTTCCCAAGACACTAATAAGTTAATTGCATTTAATGGGCATGCATTGTTTGGCATATTTCATGAAGTTTTGAGGACTGTCATAAGCATCAACAAGTCTGATATATAACAGTGATGTTAGCATCATAAGAAGACCTAACTCATTTATGAATTTGGTGTTTGCAAAGTGGTTTTGGTAGAGGATTGTTTCACTTACATTTTGACAATCTCATTTTGCATCTAAAGTGTTCTAACTCACTGCTGTCATAAAAGACTAAGTTATTTTGATTGGAATTTGGAACATAAGAAAATAATTGCTCACTATTAGCTTGTTGTTGTCATAAAATATTCATTGTTGCTCATTGAACATAAGGTTTCTGTTGTTCATGCTCTAAATTCTAATAGTTCATTTGTGGAAAATATTTGTTTTATTGTGCTATTGGATAAGAACACTAACGTTTGTTGCCTGGTGAAGTTCCATAATCCTAATTGTGCACATGAGCTCTCTCTCTAAAAGCACTTGACATTAATATCTTGTTACATGTTTGAAGCATAGATGATAGGAGTCGGGACTAGAGATTTTAGAGCAATAAAATAGCTAAACACATGAGAGCTCAGAAAATAAATAAATGAACAGCAATGAAATGAAGGATTTTTCAAGTGCAAATTCTTACCTGGCAATGCAAAGTTGCAAACTAGCCTCCTTAGTGTCCTCTTGAAGATGCCAATGCTATTGAGAGCTCCAAACTATCTCCAAGATAACTGCTCCAGCCTCCAGCAAACACTCAACACTCTTAATCAAACTCACAATTTCACAAACAGCAAATGACTCAATGAGTTGGTGTGAGACAAAGGAGAGGCTGCTCCTCCTTATAAAAGATTGGGGAGGGTGTTTTTGGAGGGAAACAACCCTCCCCTTGCCTCCAACTCAGCCCTGACATGTCACAAAATCGGAAAAGTGGGTCCGCTCAACTCCGCTGCCGCCCGCGTACATTTTGGCACCTAACCGGCCGGTTAGGAACGGAACCGGCCGGTTTATGCATAAACCGGCCGGTTCCGTTCCTAACCGGCCGGTTAGGGCCGGTTTATCTGAAAAACAGGCGATGAGCAGTGTTTGGCCGGGTTGCCTGGCCGGTTTCAACCGCCGGGCTGTCTAACCGGCCGGTTTGGCCGGTTTCCGGTTCAAACCGGCCGGTTTTTAAAACACTGGTATCTATTCAGCTTCTTGCTTTCATGGAATGTCCCCCTTGGGGCCATATGTCCCTCGGCATCCTCGAGAGTGTCCCTGAGCCATGATGGTCTCTTCCCTAGTGAAGGAGGTGGATCAAACGGGTCCATCGGTCCTTCAGCATCGGGCATCAATCTCATCCTTCGGTTCTTCTTGATTTCTAGGCCTTGCTTCATGATCTTCCTCAGATCTTGGAAGATGGACTACTTTCCTCAGGGACGCATCTTCGTCAAAGGTGACATCGTGGCATATCTCCACTTCCATTTGACCAGGCACATAGACTCTATAGGCCTTTGAAGTTTTTTTGTAGCTCACAAACATTCCTTTCTTCCCAGAAGCATCTAGCTTGCTCCTCTTCTCTTTCGGCACATGAAAATAAACAGGGCATCCAAAAACCCTAAAATGTGAGACGTCAAGTTTCTTACCAGTGAAAACCTCTTTGGGACTTTTGGAGTCCAGAGCGGAATGCGGGCATCGGTTTTGTATGTACACAGTAGTGTTCGCAGCTTCTTCCCACAGAAACTTCGGTAGACCCTAGTCACATAGCATGGCACGGGCAGCGTCCACAATGGTCCAGTTCTTTCGTTCAGCAACGCCATTCTGCTCAGGAGTATAGACAATTGTGGTCTCCCTCTTGATGCCAGCTTCTCTGCAAAATTTCTTGAACTCGTTCGTCTCATATTCAGTGCCATTATCGGTCCTCAATATCTTGATCTTCTTCGCTGTCAGATTTTCCACCAAGGCTTTGAAGGTACGAAACCACATGAAAGCCTCATCCTTCTTCTTCAAGAAGTATATCCAGATTTTGCGAGAGAAGTCATCAATGAATGTCATATAATAAGAACATCCTCCCAAGGATGTCATGGGCAGCATCCCAGACAGATCAGAATGTATCAATTGCAAGACATCAAATGTCTTTGTGACACTTGAGGGGAAAGGTCCCCTTGTATGCTTTCCTTCAGCACAACCCTGACATATACCTTCATGATTATTTGAAAACTCGGGCATCCCTGTCACCACCTTCCTTGCTTTGGGAAGGGCCTTGTAGTGAAGGCGTCCAAACCTTCGGTGCCATAGTTTTGTCTGTCGAATAGTATCACACGTCATCGCTCCCAGTGGACTTCCTCCAACCTGGTAGAGTGTATCAACTCTAAACCCAATCGTGATAGCTTCCTTGAAGCTCTTCTTCCAGATGTGCACCTTCCCATCAATGAATGCCACATTGAAACCTTTGTCTTCCATGGCCGATATAGACACAAGGTTCTTCTTCAAATTAGGTACATAGAGTACATCCTGTAAGCGGAGGACCTGACCTTCAGACAAGTGGAGGGTCCCTATCCCTTTCATGGGATATGTGGCATTATCTCCAAGGATAATTTCCAGATTAGTATCCTTCTCAAACATATCAAAAAGTGCTTCCTTGAACCCAGTGATGTGCCTTGAGGCACCACTATCTATCAACCAGACATCCATAGTGTTGGGTGGAGATGCAACAGAGAGGGCAGATACAAGAATGAATTCATTTCTTTTATCAACAACATTTGATTCCTCATAGCTGGATTTTCTCGACCTTTTGAAAGGTTGACCATTTCTGTCGAAGGGAGCTTTCCTCTTTCCCTTGAACCTGTTGTTCCTTTGATTGCCATTCCTCCAGTGGTTCTTGTTGTCATCATCATCAGGAGAATCCTTCTTGAAAGGGCATTCTCTAGCATAGTGACCTGGCCTATGACAAGTGTAACACTTGCCCTTCTTTCCTTGGGCCCCTGCTCTTCCTTTGTTCTTTGGACCACCAAAGTTCTTCTTTCTAGAATGAGCAGCGTAGGCAGCATTTCCTTCATTTTCATATTCCTTCATTCTTGTCTCTTCTTGTATGCATCTCGATAGTACTTCGTCAAAGTCAGGTATCACATTGTTATTGAGAATGGTAGTGTTGAACACATGCCATTCGGATGAGAGCCCTCCAAGTGCGGTGAGTACCATCTCTCGATCAGCTATTGTCTCCCCAATAGCCAGAAGATTGTTCCTGATCTCGGTCAGCTTCAGAAAATATGATAGAATAGACTCATCCTTGCCTTTCTTCAGATTCTTTAATTGATTCTTGAAGAATAGGACTTGATTCGCATTGTTGGCCTTGAACATGTGGACCAACTTATCATACATCTCTTTGGATGTGCCCAGCTCAGAGATGTAGGCAAACAAACTCTTGTGAATTGAGTCCCTAATCATCAGCTTTGCTTTGATCTCCCCCTTCTTATACTTTGTTTTGGAAGCAGCAGTTGCAGTGGATGGAGGCTCTTGGATTTTACCCTGCACATAGTCCATGACATCTTGGTCTTCCAAGTTAAGATCCAATGTCATCTTCCAAGCATGGAAGTCATCCTTCCCAGCCAATTTGTCATCAGCCTTAAAGCCATTGTAGTTTGAGGAACCCATCCTCTTCTTCGGTGATTGCTACAAGTTAGGGCTTTGTCTTCACCTCAGCACTGATTCCATGTAAATTTATGTAGATGTTCTATGCTTGATGCAAATTTATTCTCTTCAATATTAGACAGCAATCACATAAAAAATAAAGTAAAATGTTGATAGAACATACCAGTAGATCGACAGAAGACAAACCAGAAATATATAAGTGCGTTGGTGCGTTACGGCGGTCAACGAGATGCTTCAACCAACAAAGTCTCAATATTGTCAGCCAACCAACAATGTCACACAACCCTCTAGGACAGCCAAACGGTCAACTGAAAAGTCAACCCAAAAAGTCAATGGTCAACACACAACAGCAGCAGCTAGGTCAATGCTGAAAAGTCAAAGTCAATATTTTGCCTCAAGAATAGTGCCAAAAAATGCGAATTAGGAAAATCAAACTTTTGGGAGAGTTTCAAGTCGATTTGACCTTACGTTGACCAAAGTCAACGCTGGTCAAAGTTTGCTGCAAAAACCCTAGACCGAAATCAGAAATGTGTTGCTACTGGAATTTTCCCATGTGTGGAGAGAAGAGCCACCAAGGACATCGAACCAATCAGATGAGGAGAGAGAAATGTGTGACGATGAGATGAGTGAAAATGTCCTCTAAAGTTGACCAATATATATCCATAAGTGAGGGTGTGTGACACAACTGTTGGGGCACAAAACCTTAAGGTCGACCTGCACATATCTTGAATAAATTCAAAATAAATGTTCTGCTCATTAGATCAAGATGATCTTTAGATCAATCTTGCACCTCTCCGAAAGAGGAACCCAATAAAAATATTGGTATCTTCATCTACGCATCACAACATGGAGTTTGGACCTAGTTGTCCAAAATTAACAACTTTCCAACATTTCAACCAAAGAACCAGATTACCCAACAAAGCAACGTGCCAAGCCCAAGGGGGCTAATTTTTGGGGCAGGATTTTTGGAAACCCTTCGCAGGTTTTTGTGGGTCTAGTGAGTAGATCTCGGGGTTTTAATCCTGGAATTTTCTGAGCATTGGAGCAGGCCCAACCAACAATTCATTTCTAGCCAGCAGCAACAGTTCCAGCTATGGCAGCGTAGAGGAGGAGCCACGCAAAGCAGCATATAAGTTTTTTTTTTTTTTTTTTTTTCGAGTTTGAGGGATATTTCAGCCTGACTTGTGCAGGCCCAAGTGCCATATTGTTTAGCGCCTTATTGTAATTTAACCCAACAGAAGATTAATAAAATGGCTCAGATGTTTTTGGCTTCTTTCATGGTGTTTTAATAACATTTCCTGTTTTTCTATAGTTTTTATTCTTGTACTCTTTGTATTACTGTTTGTTCCCAATTTCGGATATTACAGTGGTATCAGAGCTCATAGACTTGCCTCAACCTGTGGAGCACGCAGTCTATGACACCAGAGGATAAGCAGAGTGTCACTTATTGAAGACAAAGTTATAGGAGCAGAGAAAGGAAGCTCGAGATTACACTAGACAAAGTAGACAACATTTCGGTGGAAGAAGAGAGAGGAAAGGCTCCCGTGGCAGAGGAAAGAGATGATGGAAAGGAGTTTTCTCAACTCTATCTAAATTCAATGCAGGAGCTCACTAAGAGGATAGAGGAGATGGGGCAGAAGATTGTCGGAGATAATAAGCAGAAGGGGATTCCAGGGGAATTCCAGATCGGAGAAGGATCTAGCACTTCCCATCACCCACCTGAGCCTAACGCTTCACAGCATGTGGTGCCATGCACTCCACCTCGTTCTACAATGACCACGTTCCTGGCTTCGGGAGGAGGAACAGGAGGACTGCAAGAGTCGGAGGTGGCTCACTGTGGAGAATACTTTGCGGAGTATCAGTCTTATGGGCCAAAGTCTGGAGGTGCTCTCACCTTTAATGAGTTTTTCCATTTGACAAACAACAGGAAACCCAGAGGCCAGACCAGAGGAGGAGGGTGCACGCAGGGAAATGCCTACAATGTACCGTGGTCATCGAAATGTTCAGCCAAAGCTTGGGTGGAGATGCTAGACATTTATTTCCAGCTAAATCAAATGGCGGAGGTAGAGGCCATCAAGGTGGTTGCGCTGCATCTAGAGGGGGAAGCGAATGACTGGTGGTTCCATGATATGGCTATGCTAGGTCACTCAGGAGTGATAGCGTATGATGAGTTCACCTAGAGATTGATAGAGAGGTTTGATCAAAAAGATCCGGAGGATCATTCTGCTGAGCTAACCAAGCTCAAGCAGATAGGGAACCCAAAGACATACATCTCTAAGTTCTTGAGACTTTCAGTAATGGTTCCAGACTTGTCCGTGCCTAGGAGGATCTACATGTACATTGACGGTCTAGTAGAACCTTTGCATGGGCTAGTGAGGTCTACTCGGCCCACTACGGTGCAGGATGTAGTGGGAAGAACCAGATACTTGCAGGATGCTTTTCCGAGGATGAGGGCTCCCATGCCCAATAGACCAGCATTCCAGCAGGGAGGGAGGGACGTGAGAGCCCCACCCCCAAAAGGGAACCAGGGTCGGGGGCCTTTTGATGATGATACATAGAGGGATTTGAGACGAAGGAATCTCTACTTCACTTGTCAGGAGCCATGGGTACCGGGTCACAGGTGTGCCGGAGGGAAGGCACATTACATCGAGGTCTTCTCCAACAATGAGGGAGAAGAGGACACATGTTATGAGATGGGAGGAGATGCCAGCACCGGAGCACCAAGAGAGGAACATCCACCACCACCTCCTCTAGCAATAGGAGGTTCAGCGTTTTCACCTACCAGAGGGGTCCTTGCATCTTTGTGGGAAGTGCCCAAGTACCGAACGCTGAGGGTTCGAGGAACAATTCAGGGACAACATGTCCCAGTGTTGGTAGACAACGGGGCTATGCACAACTTCATTAATGCCCAGTTGGTGCAGAGGAGAGGCATACTGACATAAGGCTTTGATGGGTTTTTTGTGTTGGTTCTAGGAGCTAGGACCATGCAGTGCATGTGTTATGTCCCAGCATTGTCAGTAACCATGGGGACATACACCATGACCGATCACTGCTTCGTGGTTGGTATGCTAGACACCAACTTAGTGTTGGGAGTCCAATAGCTCATCACCCTTGGGAAGGTCACCACAGATTGGCAGACATTGGAGATGGAGTTAGTGGACAAGAAGAGTGGGAAGCTGGTGATGCTCAAGGGGATGCAAACATACCCGCCTCAGACAGTTTCTACGCATAGGATGGAGGCAGATTTTCGGAAGGGAGATGTAGAATGGGCTATGGAGTTGAGGATTTCGGATGCAGGTGTCTTGGGCCAGCCTACGCACCCAGATGTGCAGGTTCTCCTAGACCGTTACTCTACGGTTTTTGGGGACATTCCACCAGGACAACCACCGGATCGTGGGTTTGAGCACATTATTGAGTTGCAGTCTGGCATTCAGGCTGTGATCACCACTCCCTACAGGAATCCCAAGGCCTATAGGGATGAGATTAAGAGAGTTATTCATGAGCTCTTAGCCTTGGGGCACATCAGGCCAGGCACAAGTCCATTTACTTCTTCAGTGGTTTTTGTGAAGAAGAAGGATGGCACACTATAGATGCGCATAGCCTACAAGGCCCTGAACAAGAAGACCATGAAGAACTGCTACCCTATTCCCATGATCGATGAGATGATGGATGAGCTAAGGGGAGCGAAGTTCTTCTCCAAGATTGATCTGAGGTCGAGGTACCACCAGATCAAGGTGAGTGACCAGGATGTCCCCAAGACTGTGTTTCATTGTCACTATGGCCATTTTAAGTTCTTGGTGATGCCCTTCAGGCTTACCAATGCTCCGGCTACTTTCCAATCTTGCATGAACCTCATCTTCCATGGTCAATTGAGGAATTTTGTGTTGGTGTTCTTTGACGATATCCTCATATACAACCACACATGGGAGGAGCATTTGCAGCACATAGAGACGATGCTTCGTATCTTGAAGGAGAAGCACTTCTATGCCAAGTTGTCCAAATGCAAGTTTGTTTTGACAGAGATGCTCTATTTGGGGCATATCATTGGAGTGGACGGAGTGAGAGTCCACGAAGAGAAGATCAAGGCCATCCGGGATTAGCCAAAGCCAAAGAATGTGACGGAGCTCCAAGGGTTTGTGGGTATTTGTACATATTACAGGAAGTTCGTCAAAGGGATTTCACAGCTGCAACCTCACTAAAAAGGGGGATTTCAGTTGGATTAAGACTGCGCAGAGGGCCTTTGACAGGCTAAAGGAGGTGATGACCAGCTGTCTGGTATTAGCCTTCAAGACTTCACACAGCCATTTGTGTTGGAGTGTGATGCTTCTGGGGAAGGGGTAGGTGCAGTACTAATGCAGGGGGGACACCCCATAGCTTTCGAGAGCCAGAAGTTGTCGCCGCATGAGAGACTATACCCCATCTATGAAGAGGATATGTTGGCCATCATGCATGTGTTGGCCAAGTTTCGGCAGTATCTTCTGGGGAACAGGTTTCGAGTGAGGACAGATCACAAGAGCCTTTGATTCTTTCTCGAGCAGAAGCAACTGCAGGAGAGGCATCAGAAATGGGTCAGCAAGATCTAGACATACGATTTTGACATTGAGTATGTCAAGGGGAAGAACAACATAGTAGTAGATGCGTTGTCTCGGAGACCAACGTCTCTATCCTTGATGAGCATTGACGCAGATTAGAGGGTTCAACTACTAGTGGAGTACTCCAAAGACCGATTTGCATGTGAGGTACTGGATGGGCAGGTGTCGGATGATTGATATAGGGTGAAGGATGAGGTCATCTACTACTGTGACCGGATCTTTTTGACAGAAAACTCTTGGCTACAGGAGAATATTTTGCATGCAACACATGACTCACTTCTTTCAGGACACCAGGGGTTCACCAAGACATACAAGGCCATCAGAGAGAGGTTCCCTTGGAAGGGCCTCAAGGAGGACATACTCCGACATGTGAGGGAGTGCAAAATCTTCCATAAGAACAAGGAGGAGCTGAACCATCCAGCGGGGTTGTTGCAGCCGCTTCCCATTTTGGAGGGGAAATGGGAAAGAATTTCTATGGACTTCATCACTAGGTCGCCCATGGTACAGGGCAAGGATTGCATCTTCGTGGTGGTTGACTGGTTGACGAAGTATGCTCATTTCTTTTCCATTTCAGCTCGGTAGACTGCTTCACAAGTAGCTGAGCTATTTATCAGGGACATCTTTAGAGTCCGTGGTCTTCCAAAGACCATAGTCAGTGACAAGGACAGCCGGTTCATGGGAGTTTTCTGGCAGGAGTTGTTCCGTTTGGTGGGCACACAGCTAACACCCAGCACGAGCTACCACCCACAGACATATGGGCAGAACAAAATAGTTAACAAGTGGTTGGAGGGCTACTTGAGGAACTATGTCACAAGGCAGCATAAGGCTTGGCTGCGTTGGATTTACTTGGGGGAATACTGTTACAACACAATGTTCCACATGTCTATCAGTATGTCTCCATTTTATGCTTTGTATGGTTAAATGCACTGAATTTTGTTGATGTGATGTTTGGAGCTAGCAAGGCCCCCAGGGGCAAAGACTGGATCCAAGAGAGCCAAGACATACTCAGGGCTCTCAAGGACAATTTAGCCACAATCCAAAACTAGCAGAAGATGTACACGGATAGAGGCTACATGGAGAGGCAGTTTGAGGTGGATGACTTAGTGTACCATCGACTTCAGCCGTACCGACGGTCCACACTGAAGCAGAAGGGATCTGAGAAGCTCAAGCAATGCTTTTATGGTCCATCCAGGGTGATCTGGCGGTTGGAGAGGTGGCATATGAGCTGGAATTGCCAAAGGGGAGCTGGATTCATACCATTTTCCATGTCTCATTCCTGAAGAAGGCTTTGGGACAACAGGTCACTGCAACTACGGAGCACCCACCTATCGATGATGAGGGGCATCTAGTGCTACAGCTGGAGGGTATCTTAGATAACAGCGAGAGGCACTTGACGAGCAGGGTGGTCAAGGAGTATATGATCAGGTGGAGGAACCTTCCAGATGAGAATGCCACTTGGGAGGGGGAGAAGATCTTGCAGCATCCCTATTTGCAGTTGCTTGAGGACAAGCAACATTTTTTTAGGGAGGACTGTAATATTCCAAATTAGCAGTCAGCTAATTGGAATATTAATTTTGTTAATTTTTTCCTTTTCTAATGTTCAGCAAAAAATAAAGTGGGTAAGGGGGACCCACAAATAAACCACACAACTAATTCACTTTCCTAAAGTAACTTAGTGAACTATTGAGCTTGAAGTGGGGCCCATGAAGCTAGGCACTCGAATGAGATAGTGTCCTAGTGGCAGTGTGGGAGAGGTAGCATAGTAGACAGCGTGGTGGCAGCGCAGTGATAAGCTGGAAGATGGGCAGCGCAGTCCAGGTGGGCCCAAGGGAACGTTGGAGGCTCAACTTAGATAAAAGAGGGTGAGAGCAGTTCGTTCCTCATTCATTCAATGACTGATTTTTTGTCTGATAGACTGTAGCATGCTTTAGTTGTTTAGCTAAGTTTGCAAGTGTTGTTTAGCACAAAGATTTATGAGCAGATATATCAACCTCTACCTTAGGGGACTTCGAGTGCCCGCTCAGGGGAGTTCAATATCATTTTTGAGAGGAGATTCACATGATCACATTCAGGCATACGCAGTCCCTCCAGGACAGCGCAAAGGCCAAGAAGGCAGCATAGGGAGTACGCAGCCCAGCTGAGGAGAAGTGTTGGGTAATTGGGAGAGAGAGCAGATTTGAGTCCGGAGTTTTGGAGGGGAGGTTAGCCACCTCCTACCAGGGATTTGGGGCAGATTTATAGTAGTACTTTCCAGCATTTCAGCTAGAGAACCAGATTACCTAGCAGAGCAGCGTGCCAAGCCCAAGGGGGCTAATTTCCGGGGTCAGGATTTCTGGAAACCCTTCGCAGGTTTTTGTGGGTCTAGTGAGTTGAGCCTGGGGTTTTAATCCCAGAATTTTCTGAGCATCGAAGCAGGCCCAACCAGCAGTTCATTTCCAGCAAGCAACAACACTTCCAACTCTAGTAGCGCAGAGAAGGAGCCACGCGGAGAAACAAATCGGTAGTGTTTTATGTCTGGGTTTGAGGGATATTTCAGCTTGACTTGTGTAGGCCCAGGTGCCATCTTTCTGAGCATCTTATTGTACTTTTACCCAACAGAAGATTAATAAAATGACTCAAATGTTTTTGGCTTACTTCATGGTTTTTTAATAGCATTTCCTGTTTTGTTGTAGTTTTTAGTCTTGTGTGCTTTGTATTACTGTTTGTTCCCAATTTGGGATATTACACATTAGTTGTATAGGATTTTGATTTTGCAATAGAACAAGGCCCCATCGTATCCATTTGCTGCAACATACATAGGTGAAGAATTATTTTGAGGACTAATTCCACCACACCACAATCCCCTTTTATACCATTGCCTTCCTAGGCTATTGATTGCAAGTGGAATGAAGTCATTCTATGTATCCTTTGTTTCTATGCGCAGCACCTGTTATGCACAGCACAAGGAAAATGAAGGAAATGCCCCTGAACGATGATCAAATCCTCTCCAAAAAACACCAAAAATTCTGACAATTCTTGACAATCTCCTATTCTTCAGTTGAAAAGTGGTAAATATCCTTGAAATGGACTAAGAAAACACCTCGAACCAAGCGAGCCAGGTTTGGAGATTGGTGCTTGAGGGCCAATATTTTTGATAAAAATTAATAGAACAATCTGCATAACCCCGAAAACAAAATTTGGCTATAAAAAGCCATTTTTTTTTATTTGATCAATATTTTTGTTCAAACCCCAATCTTAACCCTAATAATCATTTTCCTCGACTTTAAGAGCAAAATGACCCATTTTAACCAACCTTGGTCAAATTTGCAAAAACATTTTTAAAAAATCATCTAGTGCCAACATTAGGTCCAACTAGGGATGGCATCTTCCCTGTGAGGCGCCAAAGAACCTCAGATCCAGTGACTATCCATCATCATTCCTGCAACCTGTTCCTGCTCCGAAACCGCTGATACTAAAAACAAACTAGATGTGAAAATTTCTGAACCGAGAAACCCTATTGCAGAATATTGATTTACTTCTCTTACTTGTTTTATTATTTCCAAGTTATTTAACTGAAATATTCAGAAAAACATCAAAATAAACACAATCTGTAGCCTACACATATACAGATCATTTACTGAAACATAGTGCACATATGACAAAGGACACACATGATTTTTCGGACAAATGTCCCCGGAAAAACCAAATGCAGGAAAACCGATGAAACAACTCTTTGAGGGTTTTATTATTAAGCAGAATTTGAATACATCAAGGGCACCAGTAGTGGTTTGCCCTATAGATAAATTCACGGTAGTTGTACCTTATCACTCAAAGACATAAAATATGGCTGATTCAAACCCTTCAGGAATTACTGAATACGAGCCCTTCTTGGCCCACTGGAACCCCATCACAGCTCTTCTAGCTACTGCGTCAGCCTCTCCTACACAACGCAGCCTCTCCTGTGCAGCACAATCTCTGCGTAGCACAGGCTGCCCCTGCGTCACCCTGAAGGCCTATATGCTACCTCTGTGTCACCCAAAAGGGTTTGCGTCACCCTTTGCGTTGTCTCTGTGTCAGCCTGGCTGGGCTGCATCCCTCCTGCTGCCCTCTGCACTGCTTGGTATGGATCTGCCTTTCTAATATATGTATTCTCGGCCTCAGATCACAACATCCCTTGTCGATCAACCCCTCACTAGCACTGCAAGCTCACTCAAAAATTCTCAGCAAACTGCGCCCAAGAATTTTGACTTAGCTCAAGTGCTACTACTCTATGTGTGTTCTCCAACTGACCCCAAGCCTTCCTTTAATACTTTTCTCGTTGAGAAATCAAGGACCGTGATCTAATAACTAATCAACAACTAAGATTAGAGAAAGATTGATTCTCGTCACTTAGAACATTCTCACCACATATGTAAATTAATTCACTTTAATTTTTCAATTTCCCTAAGTTAGACTTAGGGTCCCCATTAAAAAAATTAATTATTTCAATAAATTTTACACCGGGTGGAATTTCTCCAAACGATTTCTGGGTCTTGGAGATCTCATGTGTTCTAGCCCCTCCACAAATTTTCAGGGCTAGAGAATATTTGATGCTACCCAAAATCTCAACACTCAGTCTTAGTGAGGAATGTGCTCTAGCAACACTTCACCACTCAAGCATCACCCTGATCTCTGGCATTGGTCCCTGCGCTACTGATGCTTGGCCTGCTGCCCTCCATCCATTACGCTGCTGCTCTCTGTATTGTTTCCCATGACTCTGCCACAGTCACTGCCACATTTGTACTGCAGCTCCCTCTCAAATTGCTGCATCATGCTGCCTATAGCATTGCCACTACTAACTGCTACACTGCAACTCAATTGCTGAGAAGTAAGCAACTGAAGGACATCACCCAACAACTGATAGACAAGTCAATCTGGCTGCATCTCATCACTAAAGCACCCTCTACTATTGCTCTACGTTGTCTCACTGAAGCTCTGCATTGTCTGCTGCTTTGCACTGCATAAGCACTACCTCTACGCTGCTGAAATCCCATCCGCTTCTACGTTGTTGCTTCCACGTTGCTACTTCCCTCCTCTACGTTGCTCCAGTCTTCAGCGTTTAAGCATTGCCTTGTGCCTTTCCATGATCCTCTGCATCCGCTGCTCTAGTCATCCTGCTACTGTCTTAAGGCTCCCATAGCTCGTACGTGATCTAAGAGTTTGGGCACCTCAAGTATCCCGCCACTACCATTTGTAGCTCACTCTACAGATCTATGTCACCCCACCTCTTCTCTCGAGGTACATGAGCACTCATGGCCACATCATCTTTGCTGCCATCGTCTCTTTTCACTGTTGTTGCCTTGGAATCTGAATCTTCCTTGTCCTTCCTCTTAGGACAAGTGTTGGCGAAGTGTCCCAATTCGCCACATCTAAAGCACCGGACCTTGGATAGGTCCTTCTTCTTCCCTTGTTGTCGTTGTCCCTTAGACGCTAGGGCTGCATCTTCCTCCTCTTTCTTTATCTTGACTCCTCCGCTGCTGAATTCCCTCTTGGCTACTCTCCAGATCTCATCCTGTCGAAGAATTTCCCACATGTCTCCCAAATTTGGGAGTTGTGCTATGCCCAAGATACTTTGGACAAAGGTCTACCACTCATCGCTGACTGCATTCAGGGTAGTCCTTACCATGAGCCCATCATCCAGAGTTTCCCCCATGGCGATCAGCTGGTCTCAAATAGTCTGCAATTTGAAGAGGAAAGGATCGATCTCCTCTCCCTTGTGCATCTGGAACATCCGCATCTAATTCTCCAGAAGCATCTTCCTCTGGACGGAGCTACCTTGATACAACGTGGTCAATGTTGTCCACACCTCGTTTGTCATCCTCTTCTCGGCAATGTGCGAGACCACGTGATATTTCACTCCATCCATGATCAAGTGCTTAGCCCGCGCCTGATTTTCATTGAACTTCTTCAGAGCCTTAGCATCGATCGACACAGCTAGGACGATCTCTGCGTGGTCTCTAATGTCGTACTCCTCTAGGACTGTCATGATTCTAGCTTTCTAGATAGAAACATTAGACACACTGTCTAACCTATCCTGATCTCACAGTCCATACGGGGCCATCTCTGCTCAAACAAGTCGAAGCAAGTACTTTTCTCCCTTCTACTGCTGCTACACTCAACAAAAGACCGGATCTCGTTTTCTTGGCGATAGAAACCCTCTAGAGTAACTACTCCCTCTGACAAATGATTTCCCTCCCGGAAATCCTCCACCAATTCTGTCAAATTAGCCCTCTACGATCACCCTCCTGATCGAATCTCAGATTTCTTGGCAAGAACATCTACTGAGGGACTGTTTCCCCTTACTTTGTCAACTTTACTAGGTATTGTTCTGCACCGACAGAACCGATTCCCCACCAGCAACTTTGAAGATCAGAAGCTGCACTTCCAACCCCAACAACCGACACAGCGTCACTCCAACTTGGACTGCATCACCCTCTAGGGCCCGCGTCAGCCTCTGCGTCAGCTCTGTGGGAGCAGACTAACTTTGTGTCACCCTTTTGTTGTGTCTTCGTTGTCCCTCTGGTACTGCACTGCCTCTTCATGGATCTATCAACTTCAGCTGCCCTCTTGTAGCAAAACTTCTTCAGCGTCTTGCCGATGGCTTCAGCTTGAGCTACAATCGCTCTGATACCATGTGAAAATTTCTGAACCTAGAAACCCTACTGCAGAATATTGATTTACTTCTCCTACTTGTTTTATTATTCACAAGTTATTTAATCCAAATATTAAGAAAATATCAAAGTAAACACAATTTGCAGCCCACACATATACAGATCATTTACTGAAACATAGCACATATATGACAAAGGACCCACATGATTTTTCGAACAAATTTCCCCGGAAAAACCCAATGCGGGAAAACCGGTGCAACAACTCTTTGAGGGTTTTATTATTAAGCAGAATCTGAATACATCAAGGGCACCAGTAGTGGTTTTCTCGACAGAGAATTTCACGGTAGTTATACCCTATCACTTAGAGATAGAAAATATGGTTAATTCAAACCCTTTAGGAATTACTGAATACGAGCCCTTTCTAGCCCACTGGAACCCCGGTGCAGCTCTTCCAGCTACTGCGTCAGCCTCTCCTACCCAACGTAGCCTTTGTGTAGCACAGGATACCCCAGCGTCACCCTGAAGGCCACTCTGTTGCCTTTGCGTCACCCAGAAGGGTCTGCGTCACCCTCTACGTTGTCTATGCGTCAGTGTGGTTGGGTTGCGTCCCTCCTGCTGCCCTCTGTGCTACCTGGTACGGATTTGCCTCTTTGATATATGTATTCTCGGCCTCGGATTAGAACATTCCTTGCCGATCTGCCTCTCACTAGCATTGCAAGGTCACGCAAAAATTCTCAGCAAACCGCTCCCCAGAATTTCGACTTAGCTCAAGTGCTGCTACTCTGTGTGTGTTCTCCAACTAACCCCAAGCCTTCCTTTAATACTTTTATCATTGAGAAATCAATGGTCGTGATCTAATCACTAATCAACGGCTAAGATTATAGAAAGCTTGATCCTCGTCACTTAGAACATTCTCACCACATGTGTAAATTAATTCACTTTAATTTTTCAATTTCCCTAAGTTAGACTTAGGGTCTCCATTAAAAAAAATTAATTATTTGAATAACTTTTACACCAGGTGGAATTTCTCCAAACGATTTCTAGGTCTTGGATATCTCATGTGTTCTAGCCCCTCCACAAAGTTTCGGAGCTAAAGCACATCCGATGCTACCCAAAATCTCAACACTAGAAACATGTTCCAATCCTCAAACTGAAAAAAGATATTGCGAACCAACTGAAAATGAAAATACAAATGCTTGAAAAATCAGGACTTATTTGCACACTCCTACTCTAATAGCTAAAAACCAACTGCTCAATTAAATAACACTGAAATTCCAATATAACCAGTCAAGTAGCTGCTTAGCTGACATGGCTACCTGACTCTGCTTCAAAAAGGTCAAAATTGAAACCTGTAACAACAAAGGCATTTGATGATATCTTTGTTTTTTTATAGTGAAAACATGGTTGTGGATTTAAGACGATAAATTCTTCCATATACTCAACTACAGGATCAAAGAAAACATATTCCGTTTGCTGCTCATCAATAAGTTCTATAATTCATTTTCCATGATGAGAATGCTCATATGTGTTGTTTAAATCAAACCCTGCTTTCAACTGTAAAAGGTCCTCAAGAAACTGATTTTGATCTTGAAAATTGTAAGACTGAACTTGAACATTTAAGACTTGAATTTCCTTCTCAATTTTGTCAGCTAACTCTTCTAAAAAGTCAGTCTTGGCTTCAGATCTACATTTGCATGCTCTCAAATAAATCAGCAATAAATTAAAGAAATCTTCATCCATTTGATCATGATCACAAACATCCTAGTATTCTTTGAAACCTTCAATAGAAATAGGGCCTGTCACATACCCTGTCATTTAGATTAGACAATTCAAGCTCTGAATTCTTCGGACAGTGGAGTCGCCGTGAGTGTCTCTGCAATATGGATTCTTTGACAATGGAGTTGACAAGTGAATGGTTCAGCCTTCATATGTGTCTGACTATTGTCGACCATCAGCAGTCAAATCTAAAGCTTTGATGATCTTTCTTGGCGACGATAAAACCTTATTCCCCAGTATGGTCGCCAGAATGTTAGCTGCTCCATATTTTTCCTAGGCTGAGGAGGAAAATTACAAAGGTAACCACAAACCGCTTGTAGGATTAGAAACTAGCCTTTCCAATCCCAGAGAGGGCTCTCTTTCAATGGATTTTCAATCAATCACATTTTAAGGTTTTAGGCTAGGTATGAAGATCAAAAGATAGGTTTTAAGGTTGTGGTTGCAGGGTAAAGGAGAGGTCCATTGGGTATGGAGTTTTATTGATGAAAGTGAACAATCACTGGTTATGGAGCAATTTTATGACAAGGGCAAGGTAGTCAAACTTCTGTATCTTTGAATCTATTGTAGCATATGGTAGAGGAATTGAGGATCACAACCCATTAAACATAAAGCGTCTCAGGGATGAATTCTATGTTTAACTTTAGAAGAAAAACACTGACATTATCTTACAGGAATGAAACAGAGCATCTATCTTGGATGAATTCTACACATATAATCTTCATTCAAATAATGAAAGAATAAAATGTTTCATAATAAATTAGAGAAGAACACATAGATACTAAAAGAAGAACGTCACTAGGAGGTAATGACATAGGAATCCTTGAGAAAAAGAGCTCTGTACTTTTGTACTAATCACTTGTATTGAAACTCCACAGTGTACAAAATCAAAGGAAAACAAATCTCTCTTTTACTCCATCATCAACCCCCTCTACTTACAAAATACTTACCTAAATAATAAAAATAATCTCAAACTGTCTTAATGATTTTCTGGAAAAGAAATCAAATCAAAATAATACTTAAAAAGTTAAAAGTAGAAACAGTTGCAATAGTCTTGAGCTGTTGAAAGCTAGTGGTTTTCCTGGCTGGAATATCACTGCAATAGACATCGAATAGTTGAGTTTGTTGCTGAAATTGCTCGTTGGATATAACTGCTTCCAAGTGTGTGTGATATGCTGGATTCGTGCTAGCTGTCCATTGGCTGCAAATCTCTCCATATTTTGTAGCGCTGTCTTTAACTGACACCTCATTTTTTACCACTAATTTTCTCTTTCAAAAGCTTATCTCAATGTCCTCGAATCTGGGATTTGATTATTTGATAATTTCAAGCCTAGAATATCTGCCACCTATCATTTGCTACTCTGTTGACCTTATGCACCAAATTTGAAATTGATTGTTTTGAATCGCTGATTCTCTGCCTCCTTCGAATATCAAACTGCTGCCTCTATTTATGAACACAATCTCCTAGAATAGTGTAATATTCCTAATTAGCTAACTGCTAGTTAGAATATTAAATTTTGTTCAACTTATATTTTGCTAAAGTTTTGGCTGAAATAATGTGGGCTTGGGGACCTGTTATCGCCTCGCCGCCTACACCTACCTACAAGTTAGTGAGAAAAGCCTTTAACCCCACAAGGTGTAGTTGGTGGCAAGGAACTCAGAGAAGGGGATGTCACCTATTCCCGACTCTCTCCGTTTAAGCTATCTCCTAGGTTAGCTAAGGGGGGTGGTACCTAAAAAAAAACTAAGTTGTGAGTTTCTAGGAGAGTTGTTAGAGTTAAATAGATTATTTCTTAAGATTTATAAGCAAAAAGTGTGATAAGCAATAACCATCAATACATAATTTAAATAAGCATTAAGCATATGAAAACCAGTGCCTTCAAAGTATTGCTCTTTAAAATGAAAACGTATTTGCTTAAATGAAGTAAAATGCTTTCAAATGGAAAGCAAAAGAAATTCTGAAAAGTGAAAAAAAAAATGTTAGCACAAGATATTGTAAATGCTTTCAAGATAAATAGATTTATGAATCAAAACATGAGAAGCTATCTTGTTCAAAAGGAAACAATTAGTGTTCTACTTTGGAGAATGTAAATAGATGATAGAAAAACTCAAATGTTAAACCAGGATAACAACATGCAATTAAATTTACAACACCAAATAAGGGTACTTTCCAATGAAACAAGATATATCAATCATCCATAAGCATAATGACCATTAAAATGACAACATGCAATGAACTTGCCAAAGTAAGAAAATTTCCAAATACCATAGAATTAAACTTGTTGCAAAATTTAAAAAATTAAAATGTTTGCATCCAAAGTGCTTCTTGAAATAAGATTTGCATGTGACTCTTTAAACCATCAAGATAGCAAAAAATTTGAGAAATTTTGTAATATTCCTAATTAGCATTGCTAATTGGAATATTTCATTTTTGTATAGTTTTGCCGCCTTTAGTTAAAATAATAAATAAAGTGAGGAATAGGGGGTCATCTCACTTTAATAAAATAAAGTGCTTTCCTAGTTGATGAACGTTGTGACTTAAAGGGGTGGCCTTGGGGGTCCACACACACATGAGGGGAGGCCTCACGCTGACCCTAAGGTAACTGCGCAGGTCAAGGAAGAGGTGAAGGATGCAGTTAGGGTTTTGAGGGAGCTAGCACTATATAAGGTGGGGTTTTCACTCCATTTGGGATTGTTGATATGATGTTGATATTGAGAGCTAGACTTCTGTCTACTTCAGCACACCGGTTGTTTAGTCGGTCTGCAGCACTGTTTAGTGCGAACTGAGTGTCTCCGGTCGGAGATCTCACCCTTGGCTCCGGGGGACTTCGAGTGCCTGCTCGAGCAAGGTTTTTCCTTCAGTTTCAGTTGGTGATTTGCAGTGGATTTCTGGTGGACGTTTTGCAGAAGATCTGCCCCTTGAGTGACTGCGCAGTCTAGGAGAGAGGACGCAGTTTCAGTAGGGAGGACGCAGTCCTTGTTGTGCAGCATTGTTGGGAGGTGATTTGCCGGTGGTTTCAGCGTTTTTCCAGCTCTGGGAGGGTGTTGTTTCAGCTGGAGGTTTTGCAGGAGAGTTTGGGCCCCTTTTTCCAGCGTTTTCTGGGGCTTCTGCGCTGTTACTGGGAGAGACAACGTTTTATCTGGAGAGGGTTTATTTGGTGCATTTTCGGAGGTGGAGCATTTGCTTCACGGTTTCTGGGTTTTGTCCGGAGGGTCGAGTACAGCTAGTCTTCCAGTTTTCAGCTCATTCCGGTGTGGGGATCCGCCCCTAGTTCCAGTACTTTGCAGCAGCAGTTTTCTACGGCAGTTTTTCCAGTCAGCTAGGACGCAGTCTCTGTTGCAGCCATTTCTTATTCTGAGAGGGTCTCCACTTGCCTAGAGCAAGGATAGGTGCACTCATTCTGAATATCTTTGTACCCATATACATGTATTCTCAGATTAATAAAATGGCTTAGTGTTCTGGCATTTTATGTGTATTTGTTCCATATTCTAGTTCCGGCATTTTGTTCTATATAGCTGCTTGTTGTTTTGCTGTGTATTACTGTTTATTTCCCGTTGGGGATATTACAGTGGTATCAAAGCATAGTTCTGGCTCAGCCTGTGGTGCTAGCAGTCTATGACGCCCGGGGATAATCCCTACCTTGATCAGGGGAGACACAGGGACGTTGAGAGTCGGTGGAAGTTTCCCTTCGGAGGGGAGGATTCTGATCGGGAGCCACCTGAGACTGATTCAGAGCAGGAGCAGCCTGTGAGGGACACAGAGCAGCGGAACCCGATGGCAGACGAAGAGAGGAGATTGGATGCACTCCTCCGTCACATGCAGGAGGTGACACAGAGACTCACGGCATTGGAGGTCGGGCAGAGAGAACCCCCTAGGGTTTTCCAGGACGGTGAGGGATCAGGTATGTCTCACCACGTGCCAGTGCATGATGCTATCCCCATCGTGGCATCTCATGCACCCACGCGATCCACTATGCCCACATTCTTGCCAGAGGACGCAGGGGCAGGAGTACAGAGAGGTGCACAGAGGGATATTCCAGCACCCACGCGGTCTACCATGCCTACCTTCCTGGCAGAGGACGCAGTAACAGCAGTACAGCGAGAGATAGATCCGGCTCGGATGGCTGACATTTTTGCAGAGTATCAGGCTTTCGGACCAGCATTCATGGAGTCTCTCACCTTCAGAGACTATCTCCAGGTCCAGTATGGCATTAGATCCCGTGATCATCACCAGGGGCACAGGCACCACCGTGATGACCACCGCGCAGCTAGCAGATTTCATTTGCCCACGTTTGATGGCTCATCAAACAGTTCGGCAAAGTCCTGGGTGGAGAAGCTGGACATCTATTTCCAGCGTAACTAGATGTCGCAGTCAGAGGCCATTAAGGTGGCAACATTGCATCTGGATGGTGAGGCCCAGGATTGGTGGTTCCATGGGATGGCGACACTCGGGCATTCTACAGTGACGACATATGCCGAGTTTACCAGGAGGGTGGTAGAGCGCTTTGACAGGAGGGATCCGAAGCAGCACTTTGTTGAGCTGACCAAGCTCAGACAGACTGGGAGTGCAGAGACATACATTTCAGACTTCTTGAGGGTTTCGGTGATGGTACCGGATTTATCTGCAGCTCGGATGGTTTACATGTTTGTGGAGGGGCTGTCAGAGCCACTGCGTGGCCTAGTCCGGTCGAATAGACCGGCTACCCTTCAGGATGCCATCAGCAGGACTCGGGACTTACAGGATGTCTTACCCAGGACTCGACCACCTTATCCCCAGAGACAGGCCTTCCAGCCTATGGGTAAGGACATGAGGGTTCCGCCTCCCAAGGCGAATCCTGGACGAGGGCAGTTTGATGATGAGGCCAGGAGAGAGCTGAGGAGGAAGCGGTTGTGCTTCACTTGCCAGGAGCCATGGGCACCGGGACACAGGTGTGCGGCAGGGAAGGCACATTTCATTGAGGTCTTCTCCGAGAGCAGTGGAGAAGAGGATGAGGAGGATGACGTGGAGGCAGGAGACAGCTATGCAGCGCAGGGTACCTTACCACCTCCACCACCCGCCGCAGGTGGGGCATCGTTTGCACCCACTGGGGCGCTCTAGCCGCATTGCGGGGAGTCCCCAAGTATTTGACGCTGCGCATACGAGGGACGGTGCGCGGGCAGCGGGTTTCAGTCTTAGTTGATAGTGGGGCCACCCACAATTTTATTGATGCCCAGATGGTTGAGCGGAGAGGCATACAGACAGAGGGCTTTGATGGGTTTTCCGTCTTGGTCCCAGGAGATCAGACCATGGCATGTGCTCGATATGTTCCGGAGTTATCAATGACGATGGGCACTTATACATTGACAGATCACTTCTTTGTGGTGGACATTCCGGACACCAACCTGATATTGGGTGTTCAGTGGCTTATTACTCTAGGGAAGGTCACGACAGATTGGAAGGCCCTAGAGATGGAGTGGGATGATCCCAGGACAGGGAGGCACGAGAAGATACGGGGGCAGCACACATACCCACCTCAGACGGTGTCAGCATACAGTATGGAGGCGACCTTCCGCAAGGGAGATATAGAGTGGGCGGTAGAGTTGCGGGCTTCAGAGGCAGTGGATACAGGGCAGGCAGTGCATCCTGATCTACAGTCTATTCTCGACAGGTATGCAGTGGTTTTCGGGGATATTCCACCAGGGCAGCCACCGGATCGGGGGTTTGAGCACACGATCGAGCTTGAGCAGGGGATACAGGCCGTGATTACTACACCGTATAGGCATCCCAAGGCCTATCGGGACGAGATAGAGCGAGCCATTCAGGATTTGCTGGCCCTTGGTCACATTCGGCCCGGCACTAGTCCTTTTGCTTCTTCTGTAGTGCTGGTGAAGAAGAAGGACGGCACATTGCGCATGTGCATTGACTACAGGGCTCTGAACAAGAAGACCCTGAAGAACAGGTACCCCATCCCCAGGATCGATGAGCTGATGGATGAGTTGAGAGGAGCACGGTTCTTCTCGAAGATTGACCTGAGGTCCGGGTACCATCAGATACGCGTGAGGGAACAGGACATTCCCAAGACCGCTTTCAGGTGTCACTATGGGCACTTTGAGTTTCTGGTCATGCCATTTGGGCTGACCAATGCACCTGCTACCTTCCAGTCATGCATGAACCACATTTTCAGGGGTCATCTGAGGAAGTTTGTGCTGGTATTCTTTGATGACATACTTATATACAGCAGGACTTGGGAGGAGCACCTCCAGCATATTGAGACAGTCTTGCACATCTTGGAGGAGCAGCAGTTCTATGCCAAGCTCTGCAAGTGTGAGTTCGGGTTGACAGAGATGCTGTATCTGGGACACATTATAGGAGTGGACGAGGTGAGAGTCCACGAGGAGAAGATCAGGGCCATCAGGGATTGGCCAGAGCCGCGGAATGTGACGGAGCTTCGGGGATTTATTGATATTTGCACATACTACAGGAAGTTCGTCAAGGGCTTCTCTCAGCTTGCTGCACCCCTCACAGATTTGACGAGGAAGGGGGCATTCAGTTGGTCGGACAGAGCACAGCGAGCTTTTGACAAGCTCAAGGAGGTGATGAGCAGTTGTCCTGTGTTGGCGTTGCCAGATTTTACACAGCCCTTTGTCCTAGAGTGTGATGCATCCGGAGAGGGGATTGGTGCAGTTTTGATGCAGGACGGTCATCCGATTGCTTTTGAGAGCCGGAAGCTCCTTCCACACGAGAGGTTGTATCCCATATACGACAAGGAGACGTTGGCCATCATGCATGCATTGGCCAAATTCCGGCAGTACCTAGTGGGAGGCAGATTCAGGGTGAGGACAGATCATAACAGCCTGAGGTACTTTCTAGAGCAGAAGCAGTTGCAGGAGAGGCAGCAGAAGTGGATCAGCAAGATCCAATCCTATGACTTTGACATCGAGTATGTCAAGGGCAAGAATAACGTGGTGGTTGATGCCCTTTCTCGTAGAACGGCCACGTTATCACTTATGAGCTTGGACGCTGATTGGAGGGCTCGACTGCTGGTTGAGTACTCCAAGGATAGGTTTGCATGCGAGGTTCTGGATGGGCAGGTGGCAGATGACCGGTACAGGGTGGTCGATGAGATCATCTATTACAGGGACAGGATCTTCTTGATTGAGGGATCTCAGCTCAAGAAGAAGATACTCCAGGCTTCACACGATTCACCATTGGCGGGCCATCAGGGGTTCACCAAGACATACAGGGCTATTCGGGAGAGGTTCTCATGGAAGGGCCTCAAGGAGGACGTACTCCAGCATGTCAGGGAGTGCGACGTTTGCCAGAGGAACAAGGGGGAGATGAGCCATCCTGTAGGGTTGTTGCAGCCTCTTCCCATTCCGGAGGGAAAATGGGAGAGCATCTCGATGGATTTCATCACAGGGTTGCCCATGGTGCAGGGCAAGGACTGCATCTTCGTAGTCGTTGACCGTCTGACGAAGTATGCTCATTTTTTCGCCATATCCGCACATCACACAGCAGCGCAGGTGGCTGAGTTGTTCTTCAGGGAGATTTTCAGATTTTATGGTCTACCCAAGACCATCGTCAGTGACAGGGACAGCCGCTTCATGGGCGGATTCTGGCAGGAGCTCTTCCGACTAGTGGGGACCGAGTTGACACCGAGCACTAGTTATCACCCCCAGACGGACGGGCAGACCGAGATAGTTAACAAGTGGCTGGAGGGCTACTTGCGTAACTACGTCAGTGGACAGCAGAGGGCATGGCTGAAGTGGCTGCATTTGGGCGAGTACTGCTACAACACGACACATCATATGTCTATTGGTATGTCACCTTTTTATGCTTTGTATGGGTATCATTCCTTATCTTTCGTGGACATGATGTTTGGTGTTAGCAGGGCTCCGAGAGCCAAGTTATGGATCCAAGAGAGCCAAGATATCCTCCGAGCTCTCAAGGACAACATAGCCACAGCACAGAATCAGCAGAAGTTGTATCCTGATAAGGGTCGGGTGGAGAGACACTTCGAGGTAGGGGACTTGGTCTACCTACGGCTACAGCCATACCGACAGTCTTCGCTCAAGCAGAAGGGGGCGGAGAAGCTTAAGCCTCGCTTTTATGGGCCATACAGGGTGATACGCAGGATCGGGCAGGTTGCGTATGAGTTGGAGCTGCCCCAAGGCAGCAAGATTCATAACATCTTTCATGTATCATGCCTGAAAAAGGCACTGGGCCAGCAGGTGACAGTCACAGAGGAGCTACCACCCACGGATGATGAGGGGCATCTGCTGTTGCAGCCGAAGGTTATTATTGACACTAGGGAGAGGCAGCTGCGGAGCAGGAAGATCAGGGAGTTCTTGGTGAGGTGGAAGAACTTGCTGGATGAGGATGCCACTTGGGAGGATGAGAGGATCTTGCAGCATCCATCACTTTAGTTGCTTGAGGACAAGCAACGTTCTGCCGGGGGAGACTGTAATATTCCTAATTAGCACTGCTAATTGGAATATTTCATTTTTGTATAGTTTTGCCGCCTTTAGTTAAAATAATAAATAAAGTGAGAAATAGGGGGTCATCTCACTTTAATAAAATAAAGTGCTTTCCTAGTTGATGAACGTTGTGACTTAAAGGGGTGGCCTTGGGGGTCCACACACACATGAGGGAAGGCCTCACGCTGACCCTAAGGTAACTGCGCAGGTCAAGGAAGAGATCAAGGACGCAGTTAGGGTTTTTGAGGGAGCTAGCACTATAAAAGGTGGGGTTTTCACTCCATTTGGCATTGTTGATATGATATTGATATTGAGAGCTAGACTTCTGTCTACTTCAGCACGCCGGTTGTTTAGTCGGTCTGCAGCACTGTTTAGTGCGAACTGAGTGTCTCCGGTCGGAGATCTCGCCCTTGGCTTCGGGGGACTTAGAGTGCCTGCTCGAGCAAGGTTTTTCCTTCAGTTTCAGTTGGTGATTTGCAGTGGATTTCTGGTGGACGTTTCGCATAGGAGCCGCCCCTTGAGTGACTGCGCAGTCCAGGAGAGAGGACGCAGTTTCTGCAGGGAGGACGCAGTCTTGGTTGAGCAGCGTTTTGTGGGGTGATTTGGCAGTGGGTTCAGCGTTTTTCAGCCTTGAGGAGGTTGCCATTTCAGCTGGGGGTTTTGCAGGAGGATTCAGCCCTTTTCCTCAGCGTATTTCTTGAGCTACTGCGCTGTTCCTGGGAGAGGCAGCGTTTTCACTGAGGAGGGTTATTTGGTGGATTTTCGGAGGTGGAGCATTTGCTTCACGATTTCTGGGTTTTGTCCGAAGGGTTGAGTACAGCCAGTCTTCCAGTTTTCAGCGCATTCCAGTGTGGGGATCAGCCCCTAGTTCCAGTACATTGCAGCAGCAGTTTTCTACGGCAGTTTCTCCAGTCAGCTAGGACGCAGTCTCTGTTGCAGCCATTTCTTATTCTGAGAGGGTCTCCCTTGCCTAGAGCAAGGATAGGTGCACTCATTCTGATTATCTTTGTACTCATATACATATATTCTCAGATTAATAAAATGGCTTAGCATTTCTGGCATTTTATGTGTATTTGTTCCATATTCTAGTTCCGGCATTTTGTTCTATATAGCTGCTTGTTGTTTTGCCGTGTATTACTGTTTATTCCCCGTTGGGGATATTACAAATTTGCAAGTAAATGTGATGAGATAGTGGTCTTGGTTTATTTTATTAGTTATCTCTAAAGCAAGATTACAATTGAACTCTAATCCTCAGACCTCACCCTCGCCCAAAGGTTTGGATCTCACAGTGAGGAGTCCATAGAGGTAGAGGGTCCCTAAAATCACTGATTTATGGTAGCATCGGATGTGCTCTAGCCTTGTTATTTTGTATACATGCTAAGACACATGTATTCCATAATACCCAGAAAGGATTTTGGAAAATTCCACTTAGAGATGGTTTAATTAAAATAATTGATCGTTTTTTAATGTTTTCCTAAGTCTAAACTTAGGGAAACTAATTAATTAAATGGTATTAATTAAAATAAGTGTGAATCTTCTAGATAAAGTCTTGGACCACTTCCAAGTTAATCTTAGCCCTTGATTATGTTTTAATCTTTGTCGTTGAAGGGTCAACGGAAGAATATAAGGAGGAGGGTGAGGGGCCTATGGAAAACACATTTTTTTTTTGCATTTGTCATTTTCGAGTTTGTGAGAGAGACAACTTTTTGATCAAGATCGAATCACTAGGGTTGGGTTTGCTAAGTGATTTGATTCAGTGATCAGTTCCAGAGGGGCAGATGCAGTAAATGGTCAGGAGGACTAGAAGTACGTTTCAGAGAGAGGCAACAGTGACGCAGAGAGAGGCAGCATAGTCATTTGGAGGGGTGATGCAGTTCGTGAAGTGAATCACGTAGAAGTGATGCAGTGCCTTCTTGATTTAGTCCGGAGATAGCTAGAAGCTGGGGTTTCTGAGCCAGGAGGGCCAAAACTCAGTTTCAGATCAGCTTGATCATTTGCAGAGGAGAGGTGACGCAGTTCTTCAGTCTTCCCACGTAGGCTTACGCAGTTGCAGCGTAGGCATCATGCAGAGGCAGAGAAGGGCTTTACCAACGTTGTTTAGATCAGTCAGGGACTTGCAGAGTGAGGTATACCTCACATTTCTTCTGTTGCCAATATTTTCTCTGAAAGGTGAGCCGAATATTGGCAACCTAGTTGTACTCAAGATTTTGCTGCTTAATAATATAAAACCCTCAGATTTGCTGCATCGGTTTTCCCAAGTTGGGTTTTTCTGGGGACTTAGTCCAAAAATAATTGTGTCAAATGTGGATGTTTTTTATTGTATTTTGTTCAGTTTGTTTCCGCACTTAGATTTATTCCGCAACATTATTTGTGTAGACTGCTTCAGTAATTACTTCAATATTTCACTGTAATGAAATAATTATGAAAAATAATAAGAGAAGTGATTCAGATTTGTTGCAGTAGGAATCCAGATTTAGGATTTTTCACATGGTATCAGAGCTTATTCAAGATGAAGTGCAGAAGAAACAAGATTTAACCAGCAGATCAATGCTGAAGAGACTGGGAACTGCGTAAGCAGCAGCAGACTCTCCCAATAAATACGCAGTCCAGGCCAGGAGGGCAATCCAACGCAGAAAAGGCTCCCACTGAGAGAGTTGACAAAGGGGCAAGCTTTTTCAGTTGCAAAAGAGGCAGTGTAGCAGACCAGCGTAGCTGAAGGACGCAATAGCTACACAGCAGTGAGTGTTGGTGCATAAGCGTCAGAAAATTTCTGAAAAACACAGTTGGGGATTTCTTGATGATCCAGGTGGATATTGGTGGTCACCCGCCTATTCCACTTGGAGCCCCACCATTGTCTCTTTCAGTTTTTCAATTTCGGCACAACTTACTATTTTTAGTAGTTTTTCAGGTCCTGAACTTCCAGAGCCATTTTGAGGCCCTAAACGACGTTTTTTTGGGCATCTTTTGTCCGACAAATCTGATTCCGTTTTGAAATCTACATTTGTGTTTGACAATTGTAGTCCTCGGAAAGATCTTTCTAACGATGTATCATGTGCATCAAATGGAGATAGTATGCCAAAGTTATGACCCTGGGAAATAGATGTACCAATTTACCCTAACGGGGCCCATATTTTGGTGTTTCATCTCCTAGGGTTAGGTTTTTGGATGTTTAGGGTTTTCCATTGTTTCTCAATAATATATAGGCCTTCGAGCCTCATTATAACACAGAGTTTAGAGGCCTGTAGCCGCCACATCTCTTCTCAGAGATAAGCTACCAGTGCCCTAGCTAGTTTATTTCCATTCTGTCTATAAGCAAATTTCAGTTCTTTGATATTAATGAAATGAAGTGTTATTTCCACTGCATATGTGTATTCTATTGCGTTCCAGCATAAATTCGGATCAGTGGTATCAAAGCGGTCTGCTTTTTCTGGACCCTTCTTTGCATGTCCCCAACGAGGTCGGGGTATAAGGAGTTAGGGCTCGATCTAGTTGAACCTTTGCAAGATCAGCCTCGCAAACCCCAACGACTGCCCATGGGGGATGAAAAGAAAAATGAGGGAGCAGGAGATCCTATCAAAATATTGCTAGAGGAGGCTCTCGGAAAACAAAGGAACGTGATGATGGATAACTTTGCCTAGATCCTTCAACGACTGCCCACCGGCAGCGCATCTGCATCCAGCAGCCACTCTAGAGGCGCAACTCCCTTAAAGGCACATGTAAACTTTGACATTCCCATATTTGAGGGTCAAATAGATGAAGATGACATAGATAGATGGTTGAATCTATTAGAAGGATATTTCCCGATTCATGACTTTTCCGATGGGAGAAAGTTATTTTTGCTCTCCTCAAAGCTACCCCCCATGTCAAGGACTGGTGGGAAACCTACTGTGAGAAAAAGGACGAGACAGAACCCTCTTTGTTCTCAGTCGTACCCACTTGGAATTCTTTCCGAGACGCCATCAAGGAACAATATTATCTTGATGGGAGATATGAGGACAAGTACATAAAATGGACCATGTTGCGGCAACAAAGGGATCAAGATGTGCATGAGCTAACGAATTTGTTCTATACCCTACGCACAAAATTGGGTATCAAAGATTCGGAGAAACATTTGGTGCTAAAGTATCACAGTTGTCTGCACAGATATATTTAGGAGGAAATGGAGTTCCTTGACATCTCCTCGCTTGGTACGACATACCGATATGCTGCCAAGATTGAGTAGAAATTTGAACAGAAGAAGCGAGACTTTGGATCTGCGAATCAAAAGCAAGGGAAAGGTGCCCCCAAACCACATAACAAAGGACAAATCCAAGATATACTCTGGGCTCTTAAGGACAACCTGGATACAACACAGAGTAGCAGAAATTGTATGCAAATAGAGGGCGGATAGAGAGACAGCTTGAGGTAGGTGACTTGGTCTGCCTCTGACTTCAACCATAAAAGCAGTCTACGTTGAAGAAAAAGGGAGTTGAAAAGCATAAGCCTCGCTTCTATGGGCCTTACAGAGTGAGCAGGCAAGTAGGAGAAGTTGCATATGAGTTGGAACTGTCGGTTGGGAGGAGGATACATAATATTTTCCATGTGTCATGCCTGAAGAAGGCTTTGGGACAGCATATAACTGCAACAGGTGAGCTCCCAACCACGGATGATGAGGGGCATCTGGTGTTATAGTTGGAGGCCTTTTAGACACCCGAGAGAGGCAGTTGCGGCGCAGGACAGTCAAGGAGTACTTGGTGAGATGGAGGAACCTTCCAGATGAGGATTCCACTTAGGAGGGTGAGAAGATCCTGCAGCATCCATCCTTGCAGTTGCTTGAGGACAAGCAACATTTCGGCGGGGAGGACTGTAATATTCCCAATTAGCAGCAGCTAATTGGCAATATTAATTTTGTTCAGATTTTTGCTTTCTAATGTTCAGCCAAAAATAAAATGGGTGCTAGGACCCATAACCCAACTTAGGAGAAAGTAATCTTCCTAAAGTTACTTGGCCAACACAACACATTTAGTGTAGAGCCCAAGGGGGACCAAGTGGCAGTGCAAGAAGAGGGACAACGTGGGCCAGGCAGCCCAGTGGCAGCATGGGCTAGGCAGCGTAGAGTAGGCAAGGGCAACATGGCAAAGAGGACAGCACAGCGCAGTGGGGCCCAAGGGAACGTTGGGGCCACAAGCATAAAAGGGAGTGAGGGCCTAGCTTCTCACTCATTCTATCATTCATCTTCAAAAAAAAATTCTAACATATATTGAGCACGCTTACATTTTTTAGCTAAGTTTGCAAGTGTTGTTCAGCACACGGGTGTCTCTGAGCAGAGATCCCAGCCTCAGCCTCAGGGGACTTCGAGTCCCTGCTCAGATGAGGAGCTTCATCATCAGTTTTTAGAGCAAAGACCAAAGCGCTAGCCTTCAGGAGTTACACAGCTTACCAAGCAACGCAGTCAATCAAAGGGATTACGCAGTTTTGGAGGAGAGCAGCTCCGGGAGTGAGGGAGACTTAGGAGTTGCAGTCCAGGAGAAGTTTGAGGGGATCAGCGCTTCACAAGTTGAGTTTTGGAGTAGTGAGAGGCCAGAATTTCCAATAGATCAACTCAGAAGCTAGCGTAGTCACCAAGAGTGCGTAATTTTCCCAAGGGGGTCAAATTCCGGGGTCAGCCTTTCTGGAATTCCTTCTTGGGTTTTTTAGGGTTTTAGGAGGAGAGCTCAAATCCAGAGTTTAGAAATTTTCTGATCAGGGGAACAACCACAAAGAGCAGTTCTATTCCAGCCAGTAGCAGCAACAGCCCAGAGAGTTACGCAGTCACTAGAGGAGCAACAACTCCATAACAGGGTTTGGAGAGATATTTCAGCTTGCCCTGAGCGAGCCAAGGTGCCATCGTTCTGATCACCTTTTGTACTAATTCCCTATTTCCGGAAATATAATAAAATGGCTCAGCTTTTCTAAATTGTTTGCAGTAATTTTTATGTTGCATCTCTATTTTCTGTAGTTTTTGTTTATGTTGCTTTGTATTGTTGTCCATTCCCTTTTTGGGATATTACAGAGCTCGTAGATACACCTAGTGTGACATAGGAATAACCCTTGTTGGAGACTTCCTTGACCGTGTCAGTTGACATCTTAGTGGAGAGGGTAGAGCCTACCCCAGTAGAGCCATCCATTGAGGTTATGACCTGAGTCATGTCCGAGTTTTTGGGTGACAACCGCACGCAGCAGATGGGTGAGGTGCCAGGAGATACAGAGGTAGAGCAGGAGGACATTCCTTCTATATGTCAAGATGAGGACTCTTCTTTGGATGAGTCCATGGGGTCATATGAGGATGCTTCTGGGGAGCATGAGCATTCATGCAGAGCTGATGACAGTAGGTCGGTTTCATATTCCAGTGTGCATGTGGTATTAGGGGACTCTATGGGAGATATTCAGGATGATGAGTCACTTGTGATGATTCAGCCAGATTAACTTATGGTACAACTAGAGGGCACATTGGAGCATCGGAGCAGCCCCCTTCAGGTGTACATAGATGGGGCTAGCAGTATGGTAGGGTCACCTTTTTCCATTAGAGAGAGAGAGACGGAGCTACCAAGTTAGATCTCATGCATTCACTTGGATAGTGGGATGAGATGACCTGAGTTGCACAGGGTGCAACATCTGCATGTCAGGGTTGCTCTAGGTGCAGGAGTTCACGCATTCAACCCCTCTCTTGGGGTTGGATGGCGAGAGATTCTGAGTTGGTACCCAGGGGAGTGGGTTATGGAGATGGTGATGCACCGAGGTAGCTCAGGAAGAGCTTCCAGGCCCTAGGGTTACCAGAAGCCCGAATTGGCATTGGGATCCGAGCGAGACTACCTATCACTTCCCAGGTATGCCTGTTGACTACGACTTGGAGGGTATAGTTGACCTAGCAGTTGTGTTCACATTCACTAGGGGAGTTTCAACAAGCACTAATGTCAAACCAGTTTAGGTACAAACTTCTTGAGTTGTCTTGGTATGAGGATTGTACACAGGATCACAAGATGATCAACACACTCTGGTGGGAGTTTGATAGAGGAGGGAGCATTGGTAGGCCACCAGACAGTGCCTTGTATCGAGTTGGGGATTCCTCGCATTTGTGTGGAGCACAGAGGAGCAGAGCAGAATTGGCATAGCTACTGGTACCTAGGGAGATTCACTTATTGGGTCCCTCAGGGAGGATTTGGAAGGGAGATCCATTCATTGGATAGTATGGTGATGCGGTAGTGGAGGTGATGGTATCGATCGAGTATGGGTCAACACATATGGATACAGCCTTAGCCATCACACCCTGAGATGTGTAGGAGCATCCATCATTGGGCAGTGGTCTGTAGATGGGCATGGAGATGCATGGGGGTGTGTTGTAGTATGTCAGATTGCGTTGTGGAGTAGGAGTGCTTCCCATCGCATTGAGTACGTGCGGGGAGTGAAAGGTGCGGTGACGCAGGATGGACACATGACGGTACAGGACGGTATAGTTGTTGCCGAAGGGGGGTATCCATTGGTGTACAAGGGCAGGTTGCGGCATACAGTGGCAGGTCGAGGAGTGCAGTGATACTTGGTGGTATGCAGTGACACATGATGCGGAGGAGTGGGCTCTTGGAGCGATGCCTCCAAAGGGATATATGGACAAGAGTAGTAGGTGTACCATGGGATGCAACTCACCTAGGATCGATGAGGATCTTGTTGAGCATCTAGAGACGCCATGTTTAGTGGAGACAGGGCTACGAGTCTGTTATCAGCAGATCCGAGGCAGAGAGAGTATCATCTGGAGGATTACTCTTGAACATTTAGGTAGACTCTTGGTCACACCCTTTGGGACATACCTACCCATCATCCACTATTGTTGCTTATGGTCGCAGAGTGTTTGTTTGGTGCACCTTGACACTCTCCATTCAGGCAGCAGGGCATGGGAGGCTCACCCTAGATAGTTAGATGAGATACCATGTGTCATGAGCTAGGAGGAGACTCTCCAGTTGAGACACTTGGTAGGTGCTCGAGTTGACGGGTCCAGGCTTAGGGGTGGCATGGTTGATTGCAAAGGTAGCATATGTTCCACCCCTGGGCTCACATTTGAGGGACGATGGATGGTAGACTTCGCCTACAGGAGGGTACCCAGACTCCGAGCAGTATCCAGGTGTATCAGCAGGAGTTGGGATAACAGATATCACGATGTGTTCTGGAAGGAGCAAGGCAGGTAGGCATGCATGGGACAGAATCCTGATACTTGCGGTCCACCCAGGGGATACATACAGGGGTCAGAGATGATGGCCAGATGGGTTCTAGCAGGTAGTAGCAGGTAGCAGCAGCATCCCGCAGGTAGTGGGAGTTGTGAGCTCCCAGTATGGTTGGGGGATCCAGGTGTCTATTGGGCAGGTGGATCACTCCACTTTTGTGATGAGCAAGGACAGAGCAGACGGTAATCCAATCCACCTTGGGTTTTACATGTGGGGGAGCACTGATACCTCCATTGCATAGTGAGACAAACTTATCATGTTGTTGCTCAGGGTCAAGATTGGCAGTGGAGGGGTAGATATCAGCATCATGGAGATGCCCGGGCAAGATGAGCTTTTCCTTCACAGATTTTTCGCCACAAGGGCCCAGGAGAGAGGGATACAGTCTGCGCATGATGGGGGGTATCTCATAGTCAGAGTGGTGCAGCGACATCATGGTGGAACCTCTACAAGATTAGCAGGGGACCTGAGCATTACAACTCTACACAACTCGATAACCTCTAGGGGTGAGTTGTATACTACATGGGGAGATCATGTAGATCTTCCATTGGGCTCTAGCGAGTCACTGATGGAGTGGGGGACTTCATTAGTATGGTAGGTTGGTCAGCGGGATGATAGCAAGAGGGGCTCATGTGAGCGAGACGCTATCCATGCAGGGATTAGGCAGTATCTTCGAGGGTTTACTCTTGGAGTGCATGGGATGGACTACTTGGTAGGGAAACTTTATGAGGAGTTGGGCATAGTGCCACATTATCAAGATTCCCTACTCACTGATGATGTTCAGAGGGTTTCTGCTACTTATTCCTGGCGGGATGGTCAGTGGAGCAGGGGGAGCATCATGTTGGACATGATGGCTTGGGATCTGGGTATTGAGGGATCCCTTCATATTTGGGGGATGCAGAGGTCAGGGATGATTCAGTGGCGCATCTGGGACCCTGGCACAACTTCGCAGTGACAGTGGGGAGCGTCAGCTAGAGAGGATGCTTGTTCAGCCATTGCTTGCATTGCTTGAGGACAAGCAATTTTTGGCGTGGAGGACTGTAATATTCCCAAATTAGCAATTAGCTAATTGTGATATTAATTTTGGCAAATCCTAATGTTGGGTGGTAATAAAGTGGGTAGGGGACCCACAATGAATAATTAGGCCAAATAAAGTTTTTCCAAGTCCCTAAGGGAAAATTGAGGCTCTAGTGGTGGGGTCGAGTTGGCCTTAGGTGGCAGCATAGAAGAGGCACGAAAAGGATAGCGTGAGATTGGCTAGAGGAAGGCAGCACGCGATTTGCTAAGGAGAACCAATGCAGTTCAAGGTGGGACCCAAGGCATACGTTGGGCCTCAATGGATAAAAGGAAGAAGGGAAGGCTTATTCGGGATTCATTCATTCAACTATTTTCTTCTTTTTATTTTGACAGAGCACACTTGAGTTGCAGAGCCAAGTCTGCAGTGTTGTTTAGCACACGAGCTCTTCAAGCAAAGATCTCAACCTCTACCTCAGGGAACTTCGAGTGCCCACTCAGGAGAGGAGTTCCACACCTTGTGAGGATAATTTCCATTAGCAACATCAGGAGGAAGCATAGCTATTTCTGGACTGCGCAAAGGAGACTGCATAGGGGAGGACGCAATGCAGAGATGATTTGGTTGTTCCGAGAGGTGAGAATAGAGGGAGTTACAGCTGAGATTTGGTGGGGAGGCTTGGAGATACCTAACAGGGATTTTTGTGGCATTTTGGAGACTTCCAGTAGCAGGATTTACAGGAGGATCGATTTACCCAGCAGTGTAGTGAGCCAAGCCCAAGAGGGCCAATTTTCGGGGTCAAGCTTTGGGCGAACCCTTTCTAGGTTTATTGAGGAGAAGCCAAGATTAATTTGGCAGAATTTTCTGGGCAGATCTGAGGTGTCAAACAGATATCCTAACTCAGCCAGAAAATAGAGTAGCCAGGGGAAATTGGGCCGAAATTCCGGGGTGAACATTTTGACACTTCCTTTGTGGGATTTTGTGGGTTTCTTGAGTTGAGTCTGAGGTTAAAGTCCCAAAATTTTCTGAGTAGTGTAGCAGGTCCTAGCAGAATTTATTCGAAAGCAGCAGCAACATTTATGGCAGATTGCAGCGCAAATCTACAGCCATACAGCGTACCATCAGTGGGGAATTTCAGCATTGATTCAGAGGGCTTCTCTAGCTTGCCTTGAGCAAGCCTAGGTGCCCTCATTCCAGCACCTCCATTGTACTCATTTCTAGAAAATTAATAAAATGGCTCAACAATATTTTATGGCTCTGTTGGTGTTTTGATATCAGTTTTTGTTGTGTGTTTTTCACTGCTGCTAGACGCGCTCTGCAGCAGCGGCCGCCCTCGCTGCCTGCCTTCTGTTGCTGTTGCGCGCATGGCCCCTCTGGAGTCCTCCTCGAAGGTGGCCTCCCCTGTGGATCAAGCTCAAGCATTCTCGGCACTGATCTGTTCTTTAGCTCCTCCTTGCCTCAAGTCGACGATCACCAAATTTGTCAAGAAGCTCGATGGCATTCAAGAGGTTCCCTTCCTTCGACTATTCCATGCATGGCTGCTCTCTCTCTAGCTGAGAAGGGTCTGATAGATCAATTTAATGTGTTATGGCCCTCCCCGAAGACTATTCAAAATTGGGTTGAGCAGAACTGGTCAGACAAAATCAATGGCAAAATTTCAATTTGATTTTGCGGTAGAGGCTACTTCATGTTTCACTTTGAAATGAAAGAGGAAAAGGATTTGATATTTAGGAACGGGCCTTACTTCATGGACACCAGAGGTCGTATCTCAACAAATGGACGCTGGACTTTGACCCTGAACTCGATGTGCCAAGCGCCATTTTAGTGTGGGTGCGCCTTCCTCACCTTCCTTTACACTGCTGGGGGGATGACTCTATTCGAGCTATTGGAAACACTATAGGAAAGTTCATAAATCAGAGCGAACCAAAAGACAACATGCAAGCCTGTGTTAGGATCTGCGTCGAAGTGGATTTGGGTAAAGGGATCCCTGAGCCGATCAAGCTAAAAGTTGAAGAATAGACACACATCCAGTAGCTTGACTACGAGAAAATCCCAATTAAATGCAAGGTATGTCACGAATATGGCCATTTTTCTAATAGATGTTCTAAATTTATTGATATTGAAAGCCCGGAGATAAATGCACAATGGGAAACTATAAAAAAAAAAGGACCTCTTCCAACCCTAGAAGCATCGTCATCTCTGCACCCTTGCCCCCCCCCAAAAAACTAGCCCTTTTTATCCCCACCTCTTCCTCATCTCAGCCCCCTGACACCTCCCAATAGCTTTTTGATCCCCCTATCCCTCCTTCCAATGCCTCTCTAGCCTCCACCAATCTCTTCTCCTCCCTGGCCCGCTCTGATGATGATCCTCCCCTTCTCTCCATCCCCTCCCAGCTTGCCTCCCCTCATCCCTCCCCTATCAATCCTGAACCTCCTTCCTCCTCCTCTGACCCCTCCTCAACCCGAATCACCAGGAAATCAGTAAAAGAGCATGGATTAAATATGGAAAATCCTAAGAAAACTGGCCCTGGAAGGAAGTCATCAAAGCAGCATACAGATGAAACTGCTCAAAAGGATATAGCCCTTGGAACTCAGAACCCCATTAAAACTTATATCTTAGGGAAAAATAGTAAAACTCAGGACATAAGGAGCAAGAAGGGAAGATAGGCTCTCTCTCTGCTTTCCTAAAATGATGAAAGCCCTCTGATGGAACTGCAGGGGTTTAGGGCACCCCTCAAAAATCTCTACCCTAAGAGATCTAATAAATCAGGAAAAGCTAGATATTATTCTACTGGAGGAAAATAAGCAGGGAGATCTTGACATGGAAACAATAATAAATAGAATGAAAAATCATATGGGCACCCAATCTGAAGCTAGAGGCACCTCAGGTGGACTTGCCACTATCTGGAATCAAAGCATTTGGAAGCAAAAAAACACAGCAAAAACGCAGCACTGGATCAAAGTGGTGCTACAGAACATAAAAGAGAGTAATGAGATCATCATTTATAATATATATGGACCCAACCATTATAGGGATAAAGAGATCTGCTGGGGCACTCTTAAATCAGAGATAGATAATGAAGACAGCGGCAACATTATCATCGAAGGTGACTTCAATCTAATCCTCTACGCAAGTGAAAAAAGAGGTGGCTGTTTTAACCTAGATCCCTCTAGAAATCAGCTAGAAACCATCATTCAAGACCACGATTTGGTGGATATAGTCCCAAAAAATTGTAGATATACTTGGAGCAATCACAGGATAGGAAAAGGAAATATCGTGGAGCGTCTTGATAGATTTCTTGTGGCTGTCCCTCTCCTTTCTTTTTTCTCCATCGCCTCTTCCAACATCCACTCCTTCGCAGCCTCTGATCACTATCCCATTACCCTCTCCCTTGGGGATCATCACTCCCTCGGTCCCCTCCCCTTCAAATACAGCCCACTATGGAATGATATTCCGGAAGCAAGGCATCTAGTTCGTAATATCTGGCTTCAGCACATTGAGGGATCTCCCTCATTCATTTGGAAAACCAAACTTAAGAAGACCAAAATGGCCTTAAAGGAATGGGCCAAACTGCACTATAAGGAACTGGACAAGATCAAAATCGAAATCAAAGCAAAGCTGGTTATTGTCCATAACAACATTGACTCCCAAGGGGAAAATCAAGATAAATCCAATCATGAAAAAAGACTTTATTGGCAACTATATAGAATCAACAGAAAATAAGAGAAGTGGAGAATTAAATCCAGAAGTTTGTGGCTCCAGGCAGGTGACAAGAATACCTTCTTCTTCCACAAGCAAGTTGTTGTCCGCAATACTAGAAACAACACAACTTCCATCATTGACACTGAAGGAAAAATTCAGACTGATCAAGATCAAATTAAAACTGCTGCCACTGCTCACTATAGAGATCTGCTCACGGAAACAAAAGAGCCAGAAGACTACTCAGATCTATTAAGATATTTGCCGAACATGATTACAGATGAGATGAATAACACCGTAAACAAAGATATTGAAGAGGCAGAAATTCAATGCGCCATTTGGTCTTTGCATCCTGACAAGGCTCCGGGTCCAGATGGCTTCTCCATCAGTTTCTACAGGACTTATTGGGACTTAATTAAAACAGACTTGACCAAAATGATTCAGTGGGCTCAAAGAAAGAAGAAAATTGGGGGCTTCACCAACTCAACCTTCCTCGCCCTTATCCCTAAAGAAAACTTCCCCTCCTCCTTCTCCAGGTTTAGACCAGTCTCTCTCTGTAACTCTTCTTACAAAATTATCACCAAAATCCTTGCTATGCACCTCAAGCCCTTTCTCCCCAGCCTCATCTCGGAAAATCAAGGAGGTTTCATATCCCAAAGGTAAATTTCAGACTCTATCATCCTTGTTCAAGAAGCTATCCACTCAAGTATGAATCGAAAAGAGAAAGGTTTCATTCTCAAACTCGACTTAGCCAATACTTTTGATAGGGTCAGACACTCCTTCCTCCTATCTGTCCTCCAGAAAATGGGCTTCAACTCTGATTTCATCGCCCTTATCAAATCTTGCATATCAAACCCCTGGATCTCCCCCCTCATTAATGGCAGGCCAGCATCTTTTTTTTAGTCTTCCCGCGGCCTTATGTTGAAATTTGGTTATTGGAGGACACGTGGTTCCCTAAGACTTTGATCTTTGGCCTAGGGAAAAATGTCCAAAAGAATTTAATTTTTCTCCTAAAGTGACTTTATAAAGTTATAAAGTCGAATCTAATTTAAAAGTGACTTTAAGTGATAAAGTTACTAAGTCTAATTTTAAAGTGATTTTAATACAGTCAATGTGAAATTAGAAAGTGAAAAGTGACTTTGGAAATAAATGACTAAGTGGGTCTTTATTAAAGTGGTGTGAATTAAAAAATAGAAAGTGAGATTTAAATGAGCATTTAATCTCAGCCCTAGATCTAAAGCTATCTCAGCCATTGGATTTAGGGATTCCCCAAAAGTCACTTAGGGTTAGGTTAAAAGAGGAAAAGGAGGGAAAAGGTCATTCATTCTTTCATGAGCAGATTGAGAGAAGGAGAAGTAGAGAGCAAAGGAGATTTCTGAGTTGTGAGGAGAAGGAGAACAGAACCTTGGCACGCATACCGAGGCAACACTTCAGCAAATTCGTACAGCAAGGAAAGGCACACAGTTCAAGGCAGTTTGGGCACAAGTTTCAAGGCAAAACCATACAGCAGCTTGGGCACATATTCCAAGGAGGCCATACAGCAGTTTTGGCACAAATTTCGAGGAGCAGTTTGCTAGTTTTTGAGTCACGATTTTCAAGATAGTCCCAAGCAAAGAATCCCCAACACCAGGATCCCAAGCCGTCCTGCCCAACCTGAAGTTCCCCCTTCTCCACTCACTATCCTACAAGGCATAAGTATCAGAAGCCCTTTGCACATAGTCAGTGAGTAGGGAATCATGATAATATGGCACTATGCCCAAATCCTCATGAAGTTTCCCTACCAAGTAATCCATTCGTTGCACTCCAAGAGTAAACCCTCGAAGATACCACCTAATCCCTGCAGAGAAAGCATCTCGCCCACATGAGCTCCTCCTGATATCATCTTGCTGATGAACCTGCCATACTAATGAAGTCCTCCACTCCATTAGCGACTCACTAAAGCCCAATAGAAGATCTACATGATCTTTCCCTGTAGTATCTAGCACATCCCTAAAGGTTATCGAGTTGTGCAAAGCTGTAATGCTCGAGTCCCCCGCTAATCTCGGAGAGGTGCCACCATTCTGACGCTGGGATACTCTGACTATGACATACTCCCCATCGTGTGCAGATTGTACCCCTCTCTCCTGGGGCCTTGTGGCAAAAAATATGTAAAGGCCAAGCTCATCCTGCCTAGGCATGATGAGCTCCCTCCAAGTAATCCATCTATTGCACTCCAAGAGTAAACCCTCGAAGATACCACCTAATCCCTGCAGAGATAGCATCTCGCCCACATGAGCTCCTCCTGATATCATCTTGCTGACGAACTTGCCATGCTAATGAAGTCCTCCACTCCATTAGCGACTCACTAAAGCCCAATGGAAGATCTACATGATCTTCCCCTGTAGTATCTAGCACATCCCTAAAGGTTATCGAGTTGTGTAGAGGTGTAATGCTAGGGTCCCCCGTTAATCTCGGAGAGGTGCCACCATTCTGACGCTGAGATACTCTGACTATGACATACTCCCCATCGTGCGCAGATTGTACCCCATGTAATGTTGTGAAACCAGCTCCAGAAATAGAAGAAAATAGATATCAATGCCTTAGAAATAAGCCACTTTGAGGGGGCAACCTCCAGTACATTACATGAATGAACAATTCTTGGATGATACAAATGACAAAACCTCATTTCTATATATAGGAGTCCATGGGGCCACAATGTAGTCCTAGTGGAACCACAATGTAATCCTAGCCGACCTAACAATAATAATGTAAGGGCACAATAATAACAATATGGGGGTTACAAGGGTACAACAATAACAATAAGAGGGTCTACACTAACATAATAAGGGACTACACTAGTAATATAGGGACCTAACATGCCCCTCTCCTTCAAACAAGTGTTGTCCTCAACGCTTGATTATTTCTTGATGCTTCTGTATAAAATTCTCATCCTCCCATGTGGAATCTTCTACAAGAAAGTTCTTCCACTTGTTGAGATAATCTAAAATTGATTGTACTTGTCGAGTTCTTGTTTTTGTGACTGCTTCATAACTTCTTTCGATGTGATGTTGATCTTCCGGTTGTTTCATTTGATTTTGCACCAAAGTTACGTTATCATTTGAGAGTTGGAGAACTTGTTGTTGATGCTCGATGTGACATTCCACTACTTCATCATCCATAAGAGATTTTATTTGATGCTTCAAACAATCCAACTTAGCCTCCATTTCTGCTTTTAAACCATCTGTCATCTTCAGTTGCTCTTCGTAAGATCGAAATTTGTTGCACTTGGTACCATAATTTTGATATCTCATACTGCAATTCTTCCTCTTCATGTGTCATAGTATAGTTTTCTGAGGGCTTAATGGGTATGTAATTATTTTTTGGAGGCATTATAGAACCCATTACTGATAAAAATTCTTCAATATTCCCTTGGAATCACTTCAAACTGTTTTTTTCAAACAAATATTATGCAATTTTAAAAAACAAGTACACACCTTTTTCTTGCTTTTGAGGAGCTCGATATTGAAATTGAATTATCTCTATAATTGCAGATCCTCAATGTTTGAAATTCAGCCCTGTAGTAGCCATCTGAAGCTTCTTTCAAATGCCACAGGTCTGATCTGATTTGGATTCTTCAAGTCAAAGTTATGTCCAATCTCCCACAATGACCCAATTTTGGACTGGTTCAATAGAGAGAACTTGTACGACTTGCCACATGTCACTGTTTCCTCCTGTGGCTCTAAAATTGATAGACCTAAAACTACAGTCCGTGTACTTGCGGTCAATTTTTACATCATTCCATCAGATGCTCAGAGAGAGATCTATGAATATTTTCCCACGATCACCTCTTTGAGATGAAATTCAGAAGCCTCAAAAAGCACTAACTTCCACAGATCATATCTCCGCAATTGCGAACCAATATCTGAAATTTTGCGACGATGTTTCTCAAGATTGCGGCTTCACACTCAAAAAATTTCAGCTTCTGGACCTTCGTAGAAAAAACGTTATTACGAAAATACCACAATGACCTGTTTAGGTTAAATTTAGGAGCCTGTAAAATGACCTAACTTGCACAAATCATATCTCCGAAAATATTGCGAACCAAGCTCTAAAATTTTGCAACGATGTTCCTCAGGATTTTGGCTTTGCACTCTAAAAATTTCAGATTCTGAACCTTCGTAGAAAAAAAGTTATAGTGAAAATGCCACGATGACCTGTTTGGAGCAGCGAAACCCTAGAATCTCAAAGCTCTGATACCAAATGTTGTGAAACCAGCTCCAAAAAGAGAAGAAAAGAGATATCAACGCCTTAGAAATAAGCCACTTTGAGGGGGCAACCTCCAATACATTACATGAATGAACAATTCTTGGATGATACAAATGACAAAACCT
This sequence comes from Pinus albicaulis, assembly GCA_034641835.2. NCBI lineage: Eukaryota > Viridiplantae > Streptophyta > Pinopsida > Pinales > Pinaceae > Pinus > Pinus albicaulis. The sequence goes on along the minus strand of CM076570.1, from coordinate 735,252,081 downwards.
CCTTTCTATATATAGGAGTCCATGGGGCCACAATGTAGTCCTAGTGGAGCCACAATGTAATCCTAGCCGACCTAACAATAATAATGTAAGGGCACAATAATAAAAATATGGGGGTTACAAGGGTACAACAATAACAATAAGGGGGTCTACACTAACATAATAAGGGACTACACTAGTAATATAGGGACCTAACAGATCTACATGATCTTCCCCTGTAGTATCTAGCACATCCTTAAAGGTTATCGAGTTGTGTAGAGGTGTAATGCTCGGGTCCCCCGCTAATCTCGGAGAGGTGCCACCATTCTGACGCTGGGATACTCTGACGATGACATACTCCCCATCGTGCGCAGATTGTACCCCTCTCTCCTGGGGCCTTGTGGCGAAAAATATGTGAAGGCCCAGCTCATCCTGCCCAGGCATCTCCATGATGCCAATGTATACCCCGCCACTTCCAATCTCAACCCTGAGCAACAACAAGACCATTTTGCCTCGCCAAGCAGTGGAGGTCTCAGTGATCCCCCTTGTGTCAAACCCAAAGTGGTCGGGATCACCCTCTACCCTGACCCTGCTCATCACAAAGTGGAGTGATCCACCCACCAACCGAATACCTGGATTCCCCAACCATACTGGGAGCTCGCAACTCTCACTCCTCACAGGGTGTCGTTGCGTAGCGCTACTACCTCTGAGAACCCATATGGCCCTCATCTCTGACTCCTCTATGTATCCCCTTGGTGGACCCCAAGTATCAGGAGTTTTTCCCACACATGCGAAACTACCCTTCTCATGCCAGACCACGCAGTGAAATCTACTATCCCCACTCTCGATGATACATCTGGACACTGCTCGAAGTCTGGGTACCCTCCTGTAGACAAAGTCTACCATCCACCATCCCTCAAGTGTGAGTCCAAGGATGGAAAATATGCTACCTCGGCAATCAGCCACGCTATCCCTGAGCCTGTATCCATCAAGCTGTGCACCTACCAAGTGTCTCAACTGGAGAGTCTCCTCCTGACTCATGACACATGGTGCTCATCCGACTGCCTAGGGTAAGCCTCCCATGCCCTGCTGCCCAAATGGAGAGTGTGAAGGGGTAAAAACCAAATACTTTGCAACTCTAAGCAACACTGGAGGATAATGGGTGGGTATGTACCAAACGGTATGATCAAGAGTCTACCAAAATTCTCAAGGGTAATCCTCCGGACGACACTCTCCCCACCTCAGATCTGTTGATAACCCCCTCGTAGCCCTGTCTCTGCTAAATGCAGTGTCCCCAGATGCTCAACAATGTCCTCATCGATCCTAAATGAGTTGCATCTCATGGTACACCTAATGCCCCTGTCCATAAGTCTCTTTGGAGGCAACGCTCCAAGAGCCAGCTGTGCCGCATCATGTGTCACTGCATACCACCAAGTATCACCGCACTCCTTGACATGCCACTGTATGTCACAACCTATCCTTATACACCACTGGATACCCCCAGCTATAGCTATATTGTCCTGTACCGTCATGTGTCCCTCCTGTGTCGCTGCACCTGTCACTCCCCCCATGTACTCAATGCGATGGGAGGCGCTCCCACTCCACAATGCAATCTGACATACTACAACACACCCCCATGTATGCAGACCATTGCTCAATGCTAGATGCTCCTACACGTCCCTGGATGTGATGGCCTAAAGCTGTGTCAATATGCATCAGTCCATACCTGACAGGTACCATCAACTCTCTTCGCATCACCATAATATCCAATGAATGGATCTCCCCTCCAAATCCTCCCTAAGGGACCCAAGAAGTGAATTTACCTAGGTACCAGTAGTGATGCCACTCCTACTTTGCTCTTTCGTGTCCTCTGTGCCCCACAATTGTGAAGAATTCCCATTTCCATACAAGGCACTGTTGGGTGGCCTACCAATGCCACCTCCTCCAACAAACTCCTACGAGAGTATGTTGATCATCCTGTGATCTTGTATATAATCTTCATACCAAGACATCTCAAGAATTTTTACATAAACTTGTTGGACAATAGTGTTGGCCGAAACTCCCCTAGTGAATGTGCATGCTCACGTGGAAACTACAACAAATAAAATCACCCCATTAACACATGAAAACTAGAGCCAAAAATATGATCTGAGCCATTTTATTAATGCTTGGAAATGAGTACAATGATGGTGCTAGAAAGAATGCACCTAGGCCTGCTCAAGGCAAGCTTAAGGCTATCTCAAAACAAGCTAAAATGACCCCCTGGAAATGGCTCTGCATGGTTCTGGTGTTGCGTTGCTCTGCCTAGAAATTCACCTACTGCAAACTTCAGACTACTGGTTGGGCTGCTTCTAGCTCTTAGAAAATTTCAGGAGTTGAACACCGGACTCTAGTCAAGAAACCCATAAAAACCTGCAAAGGAATTGTGGAATGGCTGACCCCGGGAATTTCGGCCAATTTCCCCTAGCTCTTCTAGTTGCTGGCTAAGTTAGGATCTCTGTTTGACACCTCAAACCTGCCCAAAATTTTTTGCCAAATTAATCTTGGCTTCTCCTCAACAAACCCAGAAAAACCCAGAAAGGGTTCTCCCAAAGATTGACCCAGGAAATTGGCCCTCTTGGGCTTGGCTCACTATGCCACTGGGTAAATCGATCCTCTTGTAAATCCTGCTACTCGAAGTGTCCAAAATGCCACAAAAATCCCTGTTACGAAGCTCCAATCCTCCCCACCAAGTCTCCTCTAAAATTACCTTCACTCCTCAAGCTCCCAGAGTGATGCTCCTAACTGACTGCGCTGCTATGGATGCCACTGTCGTGTGAATGTTAAAATTTGGGTACCAGAGGACAAGTGTTTCCCTAAGACTTTGATTTTTGGCCTAGGGAAAAGTGTCCAAATGTGTTTTGTACTTTTCTCCTAAAGTGACTTTATAAGTGGTACAGTCAAATCTAATTTTAAAGTGACTTTATAAGTGGTAAAGTTACAATCTAATTTTAAAGTGACTTTATTAAAGTCAATGAAAAATTAGAAAGTGAAAAAGTGACTATGGAAATAAATGGCTAAGTGGGTCTTTATTTCAGTGGGGTGAATTAAAAAATAGAAAGTGAGAATTAAATGCACACTTATTCTCAGCGCTTGATCTAAAGCTATCTCAACCATTGGATTTAGAGATTCCCTAAAAGTCACTTAGGGTTAGGATAAAAGGAGAAAAGAAGAGAAAAGGTCATTCATTCTTTCATGAGTAGATTGAAAGAGAGAGAGGAGAGCAAGGAGAATTTTTGAGCAGGGAGAAGAAGAAGAGCAGAACCTTGGCACGAATCCCAAGGCATTTATTTCAGTAGTCCGTACAACAGTTTAGAGGCACTATTTTTGTATTAGCTTAGCACGAAAATCGAGGAGAGAGAAGACATCATTTATTGTAGCATTTATTGGCACAAATTTCAAGGCAGATTCCATACAGCAGCAGTGGGCACAAAAATCGAGGTTCGTACACTGCAAATTTTGAGGGGAAGAAATAGAAGTGGGCAATACGCATTCCGACGCTGAGTGGGCATAGATTTTGAGGCTGAAAAGATAGTTGTACTTTCCATACAGCAGTATGGAATTTTTGGGCATGAAAATCGAGGAGACCGTACAACATTTAATGCTGGTATCTCTTGCTGTAATTTTTTTGTTTTGACTGTTTCGCTGATTGGCACATTTTTTGAGGCAGAGTCAAGCATGAAAAACGAGATAAGTCTATTTTTGAGGTTGCTGGAATTTTCTGTGTATTTCTGTTTCACTGTAAAAAAAATTCCAGAAATAAAAAAGAGATATCATACTAGTTTTCCCCAAGAGTTGTTGGCAGTTTTTCCATTGTCACATTGACCAAAAATCATAGTGTTATTTTTTTGTGTGGCTATAATTTTTTTTTTTTTCTGTTTTTATTTCTGCATTTCCAGCACTTGTGAATTTCCCAAATTTGTGTTTTCAGAAAATAATTTCATTTCTAGAATTTTGAATGTATGATTATGGGAATGGGCATTTAACTATATGGGAGTGATAAGGTGAAACTGAAAACCGAAGTGGGGTCAAATTTCTACATAGTATCAGAGCTTGGGTGGTTGAAAAGTGCAGTTTGGGACAGCAAGTGAAAAATTACAAGAAGCTGATTTTTTATACAGAAAACTGAACCTTTACCACAGTTTTGAAATTTTCAGTTTGTTAAGATAGCAAGCATGTCTTTGGGCTTGAGGGTTGAAGATAGGTTGGATGGGCGGAGCAACTATAGTGCATGGAGGGAGAGAATCTAGAGCATCTTTGAGGAAGCAGAAGTTTGGGGCATAATGGTACATACCACACAACACCCAGTAGCAGTACCTACTGACATGTTCAGTTGGCAGAGTTTAACAAGAAGAATGCTAAGGGAAAAAAGACTCATTCTGGATGGTGTTAAAGACCATGTCATTCCTCATGTGAGTGAAAAGATATATGCGCATGAGATGTGGATAGCCTTGACCAATCTTTACTAGAGCACCAATGAAAACAGAAAAATGGTCCTAAGGGAGAAGTTGAAGGCCATTAAAATGGCTAAGACTGATAGTGCTACAACATACCTCACAAAGATCACTTCTGTGAGAGATGAGTTAGCAGTTTTTGGAGAGACCATTCCACTCACTGAGTTGGTGTAGATTACATTGAATGGTCTTCCCAAGACTTGGGAGAGTTTTGTGGATGGCATTGTTTCACCAGAGAACCTTCTCAGTTGGGAGAGGTTGTGGGATGATTGCATTCAGAATGAGATCAGAAAGAACCATCTTGGGGCAGCCAAACATGTGGAGGAGGATGATAATGTAGCATTTTCAGCAAGGGGCAAGAAGGAAAAAGGAAAGAAGCAAGCTTCCACAAGTGGTGGTGGGGGAAAAGGCAAAGGTAAAGGTAAGCAGGGAAACAACAAGAATGACTATTCCAAAGTCAAATGTTGGAATTGTCAGAAATTGGGACACTATGCAATTGTGTGTCAGGAGAAGAAGAACAAGAAAGAAAAGGACTAGACCATGGCAACTTCTACAGAGATAAGAGGACTTCTCGGAGAGCTTTGACCAGTTGTTTGGGTTCATAGCTTGTGAGTCCACTAGTGCAAGATCACATGCCACATAGGTTCAGAGGGAGTGTGCACTTCCCTCCACTAGCGGAGCATCTTAAGGTATTTGGTATGTTGACAGTGGGGCTTCTCATCATATGACAGGAGTCCGGGAGTACTTCTCAGAGCTTTTAGAGAGTGACACTGATATAGAGGTAGTACTCGGTGATGATAGGGAACCCAAACCTCCCTTGAAAGTGTCAGATATTCTATATGTGTCGGGAATGAAGAAGAACATTATATCCGTGTGAGCATTGGAGGAAAGAGGGTATGAGGTGTTGTTCAGGAGAGGGCAGGTGCTTGTATATCCTAGGGGCACTCCAGCTTCTTCAGCTAGAGTGATTGGTGTGCACCATGCCAATGTGTACAAGTTCTCATTCCAGCCCTTGATGGCATTAAGTAGCAGTACCGGTAGTAGATCTAGCAGTTCAGAGTTGTGCGAGATTTGACACCGCAGGATGGGGCACATTTATCATGGAGCCTTGAGGACATTGCGAGAGATCACCACAGGTGTGCTAGATTTCAGTTATGATCACCTTGATACATGCAGAGGATGTGTTATGGGGAAGTTTTCCAAATCCCCTTTTCCCATCATTGATAGCATATCGACAGGGATTCTTGACTTGATTCATACTGATGTGAGTGGTCAGATGTCTCATGTATCCTTGAGTGGCAATAAGTATTATGTTTTATTCATTGATGATCACTCCAGGAAGACCTGGACTAATTTCTTGAAGACTAAGAGTGAGGTCTTCAAGCGGTTTCAAGAGTTCAAAGCTCTTGTGGAGACCCAAACAGGTACGAAGATCAAGGTCCTCAGGTCGAACAACGGAGGGGAGTATACCCTTGGTAAGTTTGTTGATTATTGTGCTAAGGCGAGCATCAGGAGGGAGTTCACAGTTCCTAACAAACCCCAGCAAAATGGGGTTGCGGAGAGGAAGAACAGATCCATCGTTGGGGCTGCCAAAGCCATGCTTCATGATCAGGGGTTACCTTTGTTTTTGTGGGCAGAGGCCTGCAACACTGCTGTGTACTTGCAGAACAGAGGTCCACATCGTGCCTTGGGAAATGTGACTCCGGAGGAGGTTTTTTCTGGGAAGAAGCCTAATGTTGGTCACTTTCGTATCTTTGGGTGCATTACATCTCGAAAGCCTTTCAGATTTATATTCCTGCGAAGAGGAAAGTTGTTGTCAGACAGGATGTGATGTTTGAGGAGGATAGTGCTTTCGTTCACACGGTACTTCAACATCTACATGCACAGGTTCAGGCATGAGATCAGTTGGCAGGCCTTTAGGAGTTTAGGCTTCTGATGATGATGAGGATTCTTCCATTCTGGTGGGAAAAGTGTGCTCAAGGAAGAGGAAGCCCAAGTGGCTTCAAGACACCTTGAGAGAGGCCACATCTGTTGCTGGGCCAAAGAAACAGGTTAGAGAGAGCAAACCACCTGAGCGGTTCTGTAGCTATATGGCATTGATCACTAGCATCGTTGATTTTGAGCCTTCTAGCTATGAGGAGGCAGCTAGCCAGCAGGTCTGGAGAGAGGCCACGCAGGAGGAAGATTCTTCTATCATGAAGAACGATGTTTGGGAGGTAGTGCCGAGGCCTGAAGGTAAATCAGTGGTTACTTCCAGATGACTTTACAAGATAAAGCATGTTGCAGATGGCAGCATTGAGAATTTCAAGGCTCGATTTGTGGCGAGAGGGTTTTCATAGGTAGAGAGAGTTGACTATGAGGAGACCTTCGCTCCCGTAGCTCGGTATACTTCCATTCGCTCCATTATATCGATAGCAGCAGAGACAGGTTGGAAGATCCACCAGATGGATGTGAAGACCGCATTTCTCAATGGCTTCATACAGGAGGAGGTCTATATTGAGCAGCCACAGGGCTTTGAGGTGCATGGGAAGGAGTCCCATGTATGCAGATTGAAGAAGGCACTCTATGGCCTGAAGCAAGCTCCTAGAGCTTGGTACTCGAGGATTGATACATACTTGCAGGAGTTGGGTTTCACAAAGAGTGAGGCTGATCCGAACGTATAATTCATTGTGGTAGGTGAGGAGCCCCTCATTCTGGTGTTGTATGTCGATGACTTGGTCATTACAGGTGCGGAAAGACTTATTGAGGGCTGCAAGAGAGATCTTGCTTCAGAGTTTGAGATGAAGGATATCGGCTTGATGCATTATTTTCTGGGATTGGAGGTGTGGTAGGAGGAGGGGCATTTCTTCCTGGGTTAAGGGAAGTACATTGTGGATATTCTTAGCAGATTTCACATGGAGGACTACAAACCCATGTCTACACCTATGATCACTAACTAGAAGAAGCTTCACTCTTCAGATTCCGAGTTGGTGGATCCTACTCTATACAGACAGCTAATTGGTTCATTGATGTATTTGGTCAACACTCAACCAGATATATGTTTTGCAGTTAACACTATGAGTCAGTTCATGTGTGAGCCCAAGAGAGTGCAATGGGTGGCTGCAAAACACATTCTTCGTTACTTGCAGGGTACTATGGATTATGGTCTAGATTATAGACAGGGTGATGGAGTGAGGCTGGCAGAGTACACTGATTCAGATTGGGCAGGTTGTGCTTCTGATAGGAAGAGAACAGAAAGTTGCATTGAGTTAAATGGAAGCAGAGTACATGGCAACCAGTTTGGCTAGTTGTGAGGCCATATGGCTTCGCAAGATGTTGTTTGGGTTGTTTGGTCAGGCATTGAGACCTTCAGTGATTTACTGTGATAACTAGAGTTGCATTAAACTCACAGATAATTCATTTTTTCATTACAGGTCAAAGAATATCGGGATAAAATATAATTTCATCAGAGACTATGTTCAGAAGGGGGCTATGAAGCTTGAGTATATTCCCACAAATGAGCAGGTAGCAGAGATATTCACTAAAGCCTTACCACGGGGCAAGAATGTCGACTTCAGAGACAATATGGGGGTGGTAAGGAACACTTTCCTCGGTAAGAGGGAGTGTTAAAATTTGGTTACCAGAGGACAAGTGGTTCCCTAAGGCTTTGATCTTTGGCCTAGGGAAAAGTGTCCAAATGTATTTTGTACTTTTCTCCTAAAGTGATAAAGTCAAATCTAATTTTAAAGTGAATTTATAAGTGGTAAAGTTACAATCTAATTTTAAAGTGACTTTATTAAAGTCAATGAAAAATTAGAAAGTGAAAAAGTGACTATGGAAATAAAAGGCTAAGTGAGTCTTTATTTAAGTGGGGTGAATTAAAAAATAGAAAGTGAGAATGAAATGCACACATATTCTCAGCCCTTGATCTAAAACTATCTCAGCCATTGGATTTAGGGATTCCCCAAAAGTCACTTAGGGTTAGGGTAAAAGGAGAAAAGAAGAGAAAAGGTCATTCATTCTTTCATGAGCAGATTGAGAGAGAGAGAGGAGAGCAAGGAGAATTTCTGAGCAGGGAGAAGAAGAGCAGAACCTTGGCACAAATCCCAACGCATTTATTTCAGCAGTCCGTACAGCGATTTAGAGGCATGATTTTCAAGGCAACTTGGCACGAAAATCGAGGAGAGAGAAGACATCATTTAATGCAGCGTTTATTGGCATAAATTTCGAGGCAGATTCCATATAGCAGCAGTGGGCACGAAAATCGAGGTCCGTACAATGCAGATTTTGAAGGGAATAAACAGCAGTGGGCAGCATGCATTCCGACGCTGCGTGGGCACAGATTTCGAGGCTAAAAAGACAGTTGTACTTTCCATACAATATGTACAATAGTACAAAATTTCTGGGCATCAAAATCAAGGAGACCGTACAACATTTAATGCTGGTATCTCTTGCTGTAATTTTTCTGTTTTCATTGTTTCGCTGATTGGCACATTTTCCGAGGCGGAGTCAAGCACGAAAAACAAGATAAGTCTATTTTTGAGGTTGCAGGAATTTTCTGTGTACTTTTGTTGCACTGTAAAAGGATTTTCCAAAAATAAAGAAGAGCTCTCATACTGGTTTTCCCCAAGAGTTGTAGGGGGTTTTTCCAGGGTCACATTGACCAAAAATCATAGTGTTATTTTTCTGTATGTGTAGCTGTAATATTTTTCTGTGTTTTTATTTCTGCATTTCCAGCACTTGTGAAATTCCCAAATTTGTGTTTTCAGAAAATAATTTCATTTCCAGAATTTTGAATGTATGACTATGGGAATGGGCGTTTAACTATATGGGAGTGATAAGGTGAAACTAAAAACCGGAGTGGGGTCAAATTTCTACAGTGAATGAAGCTCCTTCTGTTGGAAATGATCTAGCTATGGTAAGATATCTTCCTTGGGTTGGCACTCGAATTCCACCGAAGCAAAGGCTGGGATCTCTGCTTGGAGACACCCGTGTGTTGAACAACACATGCAGACTTGGCTCACTACTCAAGCATGCTCTTGTCAAAGAAAAATTCGAAATAGAGGAATGAATGAATGCCAAAAATGAGCAGCTTGCTTCCTTTTAACTAAGCATGCCCAACGTTCCCTTGGGCCCAACCTCAAAACTGTGCTGCCTCTAGCTCCTACCAATGAGCTACGCTGCCACATGTGGGACGTTGTCTCTCTTCATTGTGCCCACATCCTCCACTACAGCCACAACATTTGCCTTGGCCTAATGTTTTGATCTCTATAGTTTTCTAAGTCTAATTATGGACCCCCAAACCCACATCCTAATAGTCAAAACGTAATAGTTAGCAAAATATCAAAAGTTAATATTCTAATTAGCGGAATTTCTAATTAGGAATATTACACAAGTTCTTTTTTTTTGTGCGGTATTTAAGTTTGAATAGAATATATCAATGCGTGCCTATAGAGAGCCATCGTATCTAACTGAGGGCCAATTCTACTGAAGCATGGAATTTCTTGCACTATATGCTGAATGCGTCACATCACTACAGTCAAGCCTATACTTACACCAACAGTCAAAGGAGACTGAAGTTTCTTTTATCATTCCTCTATGTTGTAAATTTATGTTTGTTGGTGTTTATTTATATGCTAGTGAATGTTCATAATTTATTCCAGAGACGATATATCTTCTTGTAAAGATTTATGGGTTATGCAGAGAGATTGTATATAATAACCTAAGAAACTGGATTTGTCCCCCAGGGCCCTCGAATCCCGAATCCTACGTATCGGATACGATCCTCCAAGATTCGTACCCAATTCATGGGATTCGGTTGTATCCGTACAAGGTACGGCGAAGCCCGACCATACCCTGTACGGATACAGCCGAAACCCGTACCGCCGGATTCGTTGTGCCAAAAAGTGCGATTTTTGGCTATAAAAAACCGATTTCACTCATTCTTTCTCACCGATTTGTGTTTGTGAAGTGAGCAAGGAGCAAGGGTTTGCAAGAAGAAAGGGTTAGCAAGGAGAAAGGGATTTTTTTCAAAGAGATTCAAGCATCTAGTAAGTGCAGTGATTAGCAGTGGTGAGCATGATGATCGGGATGAGGACAGTGATGCTGATTATGATGATGAGGATTGATAGACTCATTGACTCTGACTCATTGAGGCTTCAAGCTTGTAGTCTTGTAGACTGTAGTTTTTTTGTATTTTCTATTTCTATTTTCCATTGGCAGTGTACTTATGTAACACATTTTGATTCTGATGACTTAATGAGAAAACTACAGTATCTTACTATCTTGTCTTTCTGAGTAAATTTGACAATTTTATGATGTATCAATGTATCATGTATGAGTATCTAAGATCTTAAATCCATGTTTGAATCAATGAATTTGTGTAAAAAATATCTAATTTTTAATATATATATATATATATATATATATATATTTAATAAAATAATATATAACATATCATATCCCGGAAGTGTCTTTTTTCCGGGGGTCATTGTATCCCGAATCCGAATCTCGAATCCCCGTATCAAGTGACTCAGATAATAACACTCCTTACTCCACAATCTGATAAGTGACCAATGACTAAATCATCTAAGTCCATAGAGAGAATCTTCCAATGGGAATATTACAGGAGTCTTGATGCATCTTTAAAACATTGATCAGGGTCCTATATCTTGCCATGTATTGACTGTTGGTACTATTAGCAGAGGGTTTGTAGAGCTGAGGTGAGTGTACCTTGTGTGCTAATTGTTGGGCTGCTAGGAAGCAAGTGAAGGGGTAGAGGTCTGGTCGTTCTTTATATCAAAGTCTTTGTATTTTGCTACAGCTAATGGTAATATAGAATTTTGTGTGTCAAAGTGTGACTCTTGGAGGTTTGAGTAGTTGTTGCCTAAAAGATTGCTCGAGTTTTTCCATAGGAGCGTGAAGTACTGTTGTTGTCAAAGGGATTTGAAGTTTTGCTAGGGTATTGGGCATTAACTCAGCTAGTCATATTATTGAGCAATGTCTTGTATGTGTCAAATTGATGTACTTGCCATTCTTCAACTAAAAATGGACCAAACCCTCATGAACTCCCTTAATAAACCAACAACAAAAAACAACAAACCATTCTCAAAGGGGGTCTATGCCATTCTTCATAAAGAACCGCCGAGAGATGTGCGGAAGGGGCAGGAAATAGGACACAAAATATCTGCACTTGGGACAGATTTGAAACACATGAGGGTCACATGGAGAGCTCTATTCAAACTTGATGAATTAGATGAACTCCTTTCTGAAGTAAGTCAGTTAGAAGGGAAGAAACTGATTTGGGCTTTGAAACCAGGTATGCTTGCTCTTATACAACCCAAGTTCTTGCAAGAACCTTGTGAAGGGTTCAAACTTCTAGTTGCATCACGCGTCAGTAACATTATGAGGTTGACCGCACCTACAACTCCTAACAATGATGACAGTATGAGGAGAGTTTTAAGATTGATAGTAGAGACCTTTCAGGATTTGGATAACAGTGAGGGCCCTACATTTGGGAAGAAACTTGAGATTTTAGGAGGTATGGCCATGGTCAGAACATATGACATCATGCTTGATTTTGGGTGTGATGACTTGGTCCATCAGATGTTCCAATGTTTCTTTTACATTAAGAAACATCACCTTGACACAATCAAAGCAATATGTTGTCCATTTTGTCTTCAAACATGGGAGATAGTGATACCACTTGTAGGGAGTTGGGGTTAGATTGTTGACCATTTGGAGGAGAGAACAGTTGGTCTCACCTGCTGCTTATGAGCTAACCGAAAGGTTGGTTGAGCAAAACATTAATCTGTTCAGGAGACGGTTGACCAAGGAAGAGCTGCTCTAATTTGGTGGGTCAGGCAGCGAGAATGAGCTGAGGAGAAAGGGACTTTGCTTCATCTGCAGGGGACCTTGGGGACTTGATCACTCATGCTTAAGCTACACTGAGGAGATGATAGAGGTAGAGTGGGAGGATATTCCTTCTGATTTTCAGAGGGAGGATTCTTCTTTGGATGAGTCTGTGGGCTCATACGAGGTTACCTCTGAGAAGCATGAGTCATGCAGAGTTGTTGACAACAAACCAAATTTATATAGTGAGCAGTCAATGGACCCTGTGGGAGACATTCAGGATGATGAGTCACCCATGATGGTTCAGCGTGAGCAACATATAGTGGAGCATTAATTAGCCGAGGAGGATGATATGCACAATATGCATGTTGAGCCTTTTGTGGAGGGCCAGTCAGAGGATCACATTGAGGCCATGATGGAGGAGGATGAGTAACCACCCTTGGTGTCAGTGATTGATTAGGAGCAAATAGATGTATAGGGAGCTAGTAGGGTGGGAGTATTTGCAGACACTTGTCCTCAGGCAATGTTGGAGGCTAACAGGGCAGTTTCACAACAGGCTAGTAGAAGGCAGGAGCGTGGAGCTTCCTATCAGACGAGGGAGACAACAGTGCATCCATATTTGGGTCTAACCATTGATGAGGTGCAAGCATATGTAGTTGCATCCAACAAAGTTCCAACATTTTCAAGCAACAACCCTCTCCAGGGGTACATAGACAGGGTTTGCAAAACAACTTTCCCACCTAGGTCCATTATAGGGAGAGTGGCGGGATTTCTTGGACAAATTTTGTTGGTTGATCGGGCAGAGCATCAAGAGTTGAGCATGGACCAATGTCAGCCTAGTAGACATACTCCTTGCATAGGTGTCCATAGATTAGATTGGAAGGAGATCATAAGTTGGTATCTTATTGATGGTATGATCTTCTTAGTCAGGAGCATAGTGGAGCAGGGACCCTTAGACATGATGGGTAATACAGGTTTCAGTTGGCAGTGGGATATAGATTGACAACTCTTCAACATTCCATCATAGTATTAGGAGAGTGGGATTAGCACTGGATTGAGTCAGGGGTTGGACTGGAGAGAGGTGATGAGTTGGTACGCAGTCAGTGGGCCAACTTTCTCAGCCAGAATTATCACGCAGCAGGTGCCGTGGAGCACCGATGCTTGTTCTGTAATATTCCTAATTAGCACCGCTAATTGGAATATTTCATTTTTGTATAGTTTTGCCGCCTATAGTTAAATTAATAAATAAAGTGAGAAATAGGGGGTCAACTCACTTTAATAAAATAAAGTGCTTCCTAGTTGATGAACGTTGTAACTTAAAGGGGAAGGCCTTGGGGTCCACACATCGGAGGCCTCACGTAGGCTCCTAAGGTAGCTGCGCGAGGGTCAAGGAGGAGGTCGGGGGACGCGAGTTAGGGTTTTGAGGGCTAGCACTATAAAAGGTGGGGGTTTCACTCCATTTGGCATTATTGATATGTTGATGATATTGAGAGCTAGACTTCTGTCTACTTCAGCACGCCGGTTGTTTAGTCGGTCTGCAGCACTGTTTAGTGCGAACTGAGTGTCTCCGGTCGAAGATCTCGCCCTTGGCCCCGAGGGACTTCGAGTGCCTACTCGGGCAAGGTATTTCCTTCAGTTTCAGTAGGTGATTTGCAGTGGATTTTGGGTGGACGTTTTGCAGAGGAGCTGACCCTTAGAGTGACTGCGCAGTCCAGGAGAGAGGATGCAGTTTCAGCAGGGAGGACGCAATCAGTGTTTGTGCAGCGTTGTTGTGGGTGATTTTGTGGTGGCTTCAGCATATTTCAGCCTTGGGGAGATTGTTGTTTCAGCCGGAGGTTCTGCAGGAGGATTTAGGCCCCTTTCCCAGCATATTTCTTGAGCTTCTGCGCTGTTCCTGGGAGAGACAACGTTTTCTTTGAGGAGGGCATTATTGGTGGATTTTCGGAGGTGGAGCATTTGCTTCACGGTTTCTGGGTTTTGTCCGGCGGGGTGAGTACAGATAGCCTTCCGATTTTCAGCTCATTCCGGTGAGGGGATCACTCTTTGTCTGTGTAGGTGTGACATTGCAAAGCAAAGAAATTTTCACTGTAGCTTTTCTCCAAAGCAGCAGCGTTAGGACGCAGCTCTCTCCGTTGTGTTTTATTTCTTATTTTGAGAGGGTCTTCACTTGCCTAGAGCAAGGATAGGTGCACTCATTCTGATTATCTCTTGTACCCATATATGTATTCTCAGACTAATAAAATGGCTTAGCGTTCTGGTATTTTATGTGTACTTGTTCCATATTCTAGTTCCGGCATTTTGTTCTATATAGCTGCTTGTTTGTTTTGCTGTGTATTACTGTTCATTTCCCGTTGGGGATATTACAGTAGTATCAGAGCATAGTTCTGGCTCAGCCTATGGAGCTGGCAGTCTATGACGCCCGGGGATAATCCCTACTTTGATCAGAGGAGACACAGAGACGTTGAGAGTAGGTGGGAGGACCCCTTCATAGAGAGGTATTTTGATCAGGAGCCACCTGAGACAGATTCAGAGCAGGAGCAGCCTGCAGGGGACACAGAGCAGCGGGTTCCGATGGCAGACGATGAGGGTTCGAGGAGATGGGAGACACTCCTCCAACACATGCAGGAGATGACACAGAGACTCACAGCATTAGAGGTCAGGCAGAGGGAACCCCCCAAGGGTTTTCTGGTCGGTGAGGGATCGGGTATGTCCCACCACGTGCCAGTGCATGATGCTATCCCCATTGTGGCATCACATGCACCCACGCGATCCACTATGCCCACATTCTTGCCAGAGGACGCAGGGGCAGGAGTACAGAGGGGTGCACAGAGGGATATTCCAGCACCCACGCGATCCACCATGCCTACCTTCTTGGCAGAGGACGCAGGGGCAGCAGCACAGCGAGAGCTGGAGCTGGGTCTGATGGGTGACCTATTTACAGAGTACCAGGCGTACGGACCGGCATTCCGAGATTCTATCACATTCAGACACTTTGTCCAGGTCCAGCATGACATTAGACCCCGTGATCATCACCGAGGGCACAGGCACCACCGTGATGACCACCGCGCCGCTAGCAGATTTCATTTGCCCACGTTTGATGGCTCATCAAACAGTTCGGCAAAGTCTTGGGTGGAGAAGTTGGACATCTATTTCCAGCTTAACCAGATGTCGCAGTCAGAGGCCATTAAGGTGGCAACATTACATCTAGACGGTGAGGCCCAGGACTGGTGGTTCCATGGGATGACGACACTCGGACATTCTGCAGTGACGACATATGCCAAGTTTACCCGGAGGGTGGTAGAGCGCTTCGACAGGAGGGATCCGGAGCAGCACTTTGTTGAGCTGACAAAGCTCAAACAGACTGGGAGTGCAGAGACATACATTTCAGACTTCTTGAGGATTTCGGTGATGGTTCCTGATTTGTCTGCGGCTCGGATGGTTTACATGTTTGTGGAGGGATTGTCAGAGCCACTTCGTGGCCTAGTCCGGTCGACCAGACCAGCTACCCTTCATGATGCCATCAGCAGGACTCGGGACTTACAGGATGTCTTACCCAGGACTCGGACACCTTATCCCCAGAGACGGGCCTTCCAGCCTAAGGGGAAGGACACGAGGGTTCCGCCTCCCAAGGCGAATCTTGGACGAGGCTAGGAGAGAGCTGAGGAGGAAGCGGTTGTGCTTCACTTGCCAGGAGCCATGGGCACTGGGACATAGGTGTGCTGCAGGGAAAGCACACTTCATTGAGGTCTTCTCTGAGAGCAGTGGAGAAGAGGATGAGGGGGATGACGTGGAGGCAGGAGATTGTTATGCAGCGCAGGGTACCTTACCACCTCCACCACCCGCAGCAGGTGGGGCATCATTTGCACCCACTGGGGGAGCTCTAGCCGCATTGCGGGGAGTTCCCAAGTACCTGACACTGCGCATGCGAGGGACAGTGCGCGGGCAGCGGGTTTCAGTCTTAGTGGATAGTGGGGCCACCCACAACTTCATTGATGCCCAGATGGTTGAGCGGAGAGGCATACAGACAGAGGGTTTTGATGGATTTTCCGTCTTGATCCCAGGAGATCAGACCATGGCATGTGCTCGATATGTCCCGGAGCTATCAGTGACGATGGGCACGTATACATTGACAGATCACTTCTTTGTGGTGGATATTCCGGACACCAACCTGATATTGGGTGTTCAGTGGCTCATTACTCTGGGGAAGGTCACGACAGATTGGAAGGCCCTAGAGATGGAGTGGGATGATCCCAAGACGGGGAGGCATGAGAAGATACGGGGACAACACGCATACCCGCCTCAGACGGTGTCGACACACAGGATGGAGGCGACCTTCTGCAAGGGAGATATAGAGTGGGCGGTAGAGTTGCGGGCTTCAGAGGCAGTGGATACAGGGCAGACAGTGCATCCTGAGTTACCGTCTATTCTCGACAGGTATGCAGTGGTTTTCGGGGATATTCCACCAGGGCAGCCACCGGATCGGGGGTTTGAGCATACGATCGAGCTTGAGCAGGGGATACAGGCCGTGATTACCACACCGTATAGGCATCCCAAGGCCTATCGGGACGAGATAGAGCGGGCTATCCAGGAGTTGTTGGCCCTTGGTCACATTCGGCCCAGCACGAGTCCTTTCGCTTCTTCTGTAGTGTTGGTGAAGAAGAAGGACGGCACATTGCGCATGTGCATTGACTACAGGGCTCTGAATAAGAAGACCCTGAAGAACAAGTACCCCATCCCCAGGATCGATGCGCTGATGGATGATTTGAGAGGAACACGGTTCTTCTCGAAGATTGACTTGAGATCCGGGTACCATCAGATACGCGTGAGGGAACAGGACATTCCCAAGACCGCTTTCAGGTGTCACTATGGGCACTTTGAGTTTCTGGTCATGCCATTCGAGCTGACCAATGCACCTGCTACCTTCCAGTCGTGCATGAACCACATTTTCAGGGGTCATCTGAGGAAGTTTGTGCTGGTCTTCTTTGATGACATACTTATATATAGCAGGACTTGGGAGGAGCACCTCCAGCATATTGAGACAGTTTTGCACATCTTGGAGGAGCAGCAGTTCTACGCCAAGCTCTCCAAGTGTGAGTTCGGGTTGACGGAGATGCTGTATCTGGGGCACATTATAGGAGTGGACGGGGTGAGAGTCCACGAGGAGAAGATCAGGGCCATCAGGGATTGGCCAGAGCCGCGGAATGTGACGGAGCTGCGGGGATTTATTGGCATTTGCACATACTACAGGAAGTTCGTCAAGGGCTTCTCTCAGCGTGCTGCACCCCTTACAGATCTGACGAGAAAGGGGGCATTCAGTTGGTCGGACACAGCACAGCGAGCTTTTGACAAGCTCAAGGAGGTGATGAGCAGTTGTCATGTGTTGGCATTGCCAGATTTTACACAGCCCTTTGTTCTAGAGTGTGATGCATCAGGAGAGGGGATTGGTGCAGTTTTGATGCAGGGCGGTCACCCGATTGCTTTTGAGAGCCGGAAGCTCCTTCCACACGAGCGGTTGTATCCCATATACGACAAGGAGATGTTGGCCATCATGCACGCATTGGCCAAGTACCGGCAGTACCTGGTGGGCAGCAAATTTAGGGTGAGGACAGATCATAACAGCCTGAGGTACTTTTTGGAGCAGAAGCAGTTGCAGGAGAGGCAGCAGAAGTGGATCAGCAAGATCCAAGCCTATGACTTTGACATCGAGTATGTCAAGGGCAAGAATAACGTGGTGGCTGATGCCCTTTCTCGTAGACCGACCACGTTATCACTTATGAGCTTGGACGCTGATTGGAGGGCTCGACTGCTGGTTGAGTACTCCAAGGATAGGTTTGCATGTGAGGTTCTGGATGGGCAGGTAGCAGATGACCGGTACAGGGTGGTTGATGAGATCATCTATTACAGGGACAGGATCTTCTTGACTGAGGGATCTCAGCTCAAGAAGAAGATACTCCAGGCTTCACACGATTCACCATTGGCGGGCCATCAGGGGTTCACCAAGACATACAGGGCTATTCGGGAGAGGTTCTCATGGAAGGGCCTCAAGGAGGACGTACTCCAGCATGTCAGGGAGTGCGATGTTTGCCAGCGAAACAAGGGAGAGATGAGCCATCCTGCAGGGTTTTTGCAACCTCTTCCCATCCCGGAGGGGAAATGGGAGAGCATATCGATGGATTTTATCACAGGGTTGCCCATGGTGCAAGGCAAGGACTGCATCTTTGTCGTCGTTGACCGACTGACGAAGTATGCCCATTTTTTTGCCATATCCGCACATCACACAGCAACGCAGGTGGCTGAGCTGTTCTTCAGGGAGATTTTCAGATTACATGGTCTACCCAAGACCATTGTCAGTGACGGGGATAGCCGTTTCATGGGCGGATTCTGGCAGGAGCTCTTCCGACTAGTGGGGACCGAGTTGACACCGAGCACTAGTTATCACCCCCAGACGGACGGGCAGACAAAGATAGTTAACAAGTGGCTGGAGGGCTACTTGCGTAACTACGTCAGTGGACAGCAGAGGGCATGGCTGAAGTGGCTGCATCTGGGCGAGTACTGCTACAACACGACGCATCATATGTCTATTGGTATGTCACCTTTCTATGCTTTGTATGGATATCATTCCTTATCTTTTGTGGACATGATGTTTGGTGTTAGCAGGGCTCCGAGAGCCAAGTTATGGATCCAAGAGAGCCAATATATCCTTCGAGCTCTCAAGGACAACATAGCCACAGCACAGAATCAGCAGAAGTTGTATGCTGATAAGGGTCGGGTGGAGAGACACTTCGAGGTAGGGGACTTGGTCTACCTACGACTACAGCCATACCGACAGTCTTCGCTCAAGCAAAAGGGGGCGGAGAAGCTTAAGCCCCGCTTTTATGGGCCATACAGGGTGATACGCAGGATCGGGTAGGTTGCATATGAATTGGAGCTGCCCCAAGGCAGCAAGATTCATAACATATTTCATGTATCATGCCTGAAAAAGGCGCTGGGCCAGCAGGTGACAGTCACAGAGGAGCTACCACCCACGGATGATGAGGGGCATCGGGTGTTGCAGCCGGAGGCTATTATTGATACTAGGGAGAGGCAGCTGCGGAGCAGGAAGATCAGGGAGTTCTTGGTGAGATGGAAGAACTTGCCGGATGAGGATGCCACTTGGGAGGATGAGAGGATATTGCAGCATCCATCACTTCAGTTGCTTGAGGACAAGCAACGTTCTGTCGGGGGAGACTGTAATATTCCTAATTAGCACCGCTAATTGGAATATTTCATTTTTGTATAGTTTTGCCACCTATAGTTAAATTAATAAATAAAGTGAGAAATAGGGGGTCAACTCACTTTAATAAAATAAAGTGCTTCCTAGTTGATGAACGTTGTAACTTAAAGGGGAAGGCCTTGGGGGTCCACACACACATGAGGGAGGCCTCACGTAGGCTCCTAAGGTAACTGCGCAGGTCAAGGAGGAGGTCAAGGACACAGTTAGGGTTTTTGAGGGAGCTAGCACTATAAAAGGTGGGGTTTTCACTCCATTTGTCATTATTGATATGTTGATGATATTGAGAGCTAGACTTCTGTCTACTTCAGCACGCCGGTTGTTTAGTCGGTCTGCAGCACTGTTTAGTGCGAACTGAGTGTCTCCGGTCGGAGATCTCGCCCTTGGCCCCGGGGGACTTCGAGTGCCTGCTCGGGCAAGGTATTTCATTCAGTTTCAGTAGGTGATTTGCAGTGGATTTTGGGTGGACGTTTTGCAGAGGAGCTGACCCTTAAAGTGACTGCGCAGTCCAGGAGAGAGGACGCAGTTTCAGCAGGGAGGACGCAGTCAGTGTTTGTGCAGCGTTGTTGTGGGTGATTTTGTGGTGGCTTCAGCGTATTTCAGCCTTGGGGAGATTGTTGTTTCAGCCGGAGGTTCTGCAGGAGGATTTAGGCCCCTTTCCCAGCATATTTCTTGAGCTTCTGCGCTGTTCTTGGGAGAGACAGCGTTTTCTTTGAGGAGGGCATTATTGGTGGATTTTCGGAGGTGGAGCATTTGCTTCACGGTTTTTGGGTTTTGTCCGGCGGGGTGAGTAAAGATAGCCTTCCGATTTTCAGCTCATTCCGGTGAGGGGATCAGCCCCTAGTTCCAGTACATTGCAGCAGCAGCTTTCTACGGTAGTTTTCTCCAGTAGCTAGGACGCAGTCTCTGTTGTAGCCATTTCTTATTCTGAGAGGGTCTTCACTTGCCTAGAGCAAGGATAGGTGCACTCATTCTGATTATCTCTTGTACCCATATATGTATTCTCAGACTAATAAAATGGCTTAGCATTCTGGTATTTTATGTGTACTTGTTCCATATTCTAGTTCCGGCATTTTGTTCTATATAGCTGCTTGTTTGTTTTGCTGTGTATTACTGTTCATTTCCCATTGGGGATATTACATGTTCTTGGTGGCATTGGGATCCAGGAGGGTTTGTTGATGCCATGCTCAGTCAGAGATTGGTCTAGGATCCGGGTATTGAGGGGTCTGTTCTGGCAGAGTTGACACAGAGGGATGGTATAACCCAGCGGATTGTATGGGATCCTGGCATTACGGCTCAATTGCATCAAGCCAACATACTGGTCCACATATTTGGATTACTTGAGGGCAAGCAACCTTGGGGCGGAGGTTTTGTAATATTACTTTTTTTGGTATCCCTTATGACATGGCTAGGATGGACTTGCAGAGTTGGGAGTAGACAGGTCACAGGTGCAGGTTGGCATCATCAGCGGGCCCTGGGGGCTTTTGGATGGGTTTTTCGGAGTTATTATGAGGTCCGATGGTATTTTCTTGGTATATTCCACCATCCACACCGTTTGCCTTTCATTCTGTTTCATTCCAACAACTTTCAGAAAATTGAGTTATTAATGGGCCTAACTCAATTAATTACACCTAAGGTGGCATTTAGGGAGGAATTATTGGTAGAACACCTTAGTATAATAACTCGTTGGAACCAGAACAAGAAGATGTACAAGATGGGATGGCTAGGAGTGATTTTCAGTGACCTAAGGAAACATGGTTGCCAATTGACCATTTTCCCACATTAAAAAAGAATATTTCAATTAAGAGAAATGCGTTCAATGATTAAAATAATAATAAAATAAGAGCATCTAGAGGAGTCCATCAGATCTATAAAAAGAGGAGGAAGGGCCATTAGAGAAAACCTTGGATTTGATATTACTTCTTGTATGAGAGGTTGAGAACCTAGTTCTCTACTTCATGGGTAGTCCCAGGACGGAAACCCTCGGGTGTGCTAGTGGGTGTTGGACGAAAACCCAATATTCTTCAAGAGGTTTCACTCAGAAATCTCACAGTGCTTCAGTGAAGTTTGGAGAGATTAGTTTTTCCGTAGCCAGTTTGCAACAGTGTTCTCACCAAGCCATCTACATCATTTCCAGAGCCATTCATCAGTTGGGCCAGAGATCTTTTTCTAGGTTTTTCTCAACTTGCTTGGCAAGCTCAGATTCCACTATTCCTTCATGTTGATGTACTATTTTCCATGGATGAATAAAATGGCTCAGTTATTTTATCGACATCCATTGTGTATTATTTTTTGTCTGTGTCTCTATTTACGTTTATTTTGCTATTCAAGTTTATTTCTGGTATCTACTGTCCAAATTTCTGTTTGGAATATTTCAGAGTCCTACCTATACTAGTTTGTACCAGCAGCAGGGAGTGCGAGTTCGTGGAGAGGTTCAGCAACAGCAGCATAGGGTTTGCGCAGTTCTTAGAGGACACATTCTTGGAGGTTGACGAGTGAAGGGAGTTCGGGGTTAAAACTTGAGGTGGAGTCCGAGGAAGTTTTGTGGGGGATTTTCCAGCATTTTGGTGGAGCAGCAAACGCAACATTTGCTACAAGTTTCATCTTCTACTTGTGGAGGGCCAAGCATTTGGGGGTCAGTTTGGAGCGTCAAAACTAGGACAAACCCTTTCTGGGTTTTTCTGGGTTTATTGGGGAGAGGTTTGTTACCACTCAAACTAGCAGGGGACCTAAGAGGGGCATCTATGAGGGAAACTGCTAGGTCAAGGGCAATGATGGAGACTTAGCCCACTGTCACTACAGCAAAGACTCCATGCTCCTTACGGACTTTTGTCGATGGGAGGAGACTCGGTAGTCACCACAACTAAGATTCCCTGCTCTTTACGAAATTTCACCGATGGGAGGAAACCCGGTAGTCACCACAAATAAGACTCCCTGCTCTTTATAGACTTTCACTGATGGGAGAAGAACCGCCAGTTTTAGGCAATCACTTGTAAAGTATAGATCAATGAATAGGTGTGAAATGACCCTGTAAACCCTTTCCCCAGGATGGAATGAAGAATGGGACTTGCTTTCCTTTTAAGCAAGGGACTTGATCTTCTGGGGAGAGGGGATGAGGATTGGAGGGCTAAAGTAGAAGAATAAGATTTATATAGGAGGTTCTCAATCCCTGAAATCCTTTGGGAACTTGGATTCTCAAGTGGTCCTTGATAAATCAGCTTTTATGAAGAATGGGACCACACGAGGCCAAGTGGACCCAGCCCAGGTTAGTGTTGATTTTTGGGTAGCATCGGATGTGCTCTAGCTCCGAAACTTTGTGGAGGGGCTAGAACACATGAGATCTCCAAGACCCAGAAATCGTTTGGAGAAATTCCACCCAGAGCTTAAGATATTCAAATAATTAATTATTTTAAATGGAGCCTAAGTTAAAACTTAGAGAAATAGAATAATTAAAGTGAATTAATTTAAACATGTGGGTGAGAATGTTCCAAGTGACGAAGATCAAGACTAATTTAATCTTAGCCGTCGATTAGAGAATAGATCACAGTTGTTGTTTCATCAACAGAAAAAGTATAAAGGAAGGGTTGAAGGTTAGTTGAAGAACACACACAAAGTGTGAATCTAGAAATCGAATTCTTCTGACGGAGCAG
The DNA here is from genome assembly GCA_034641835.2 of Pinus albicaulis. Classification (NCBI taxonomy): domain Eukaryota; kingdom Viridiplantae; phylum Streptophyta; class Pinopsida; order Pinales; family Pinaceae; genus Pinus; species Pinus albicaulis. Next base: position 735,228,862 of record CM076570.1, on the reverse strand, counting down.
TGCTCGTATGAAGATCAGATTTGAGTGATTCAGTGTAGCACTGAAGGGCAGAAGCAGTTGTTGGTCGGAGGACCAACAGTATTGTGCAAAGAGGCATCAGAGACAGCAGAGGGACCAGCGCAGCCACCAAGAGAGGTGACGCATACCCCAGAGAGGGTGACGCAGGCCCACGTAGGGCTCATGCAGGGGCTGCGCAGTGGCTCCAAGGGACAGTTCATAAATTATTGGAGATCGGGGTTTCTATGCCGGCAGGGCTGAAACTCAATTTCTAAGAGGTAGATCAGCATAGAGAGAGGGTGATATAGTCTTCAACTAGACCCACACAGGCCTAGTTGAGGTTTCACCAGTTTCTGATCAGGTTCAACCAAGGCTTGCAGAGTGAGGTAAAAATCACAATTTTCTGTCTTCCAAGGATATTCTCTATTGGGTGAGACAGATTATGGCACCCTAGATGTACTCAAATTACTGTTGCTTAATAATATAAACCCTCAGAACTGTTGCACCGATTTTCCCGCATTGGGTTTTTCCGGGGACATTTGTTCGAAAATAAGTGTCTTTTGTCTGAATGTCTGATTTATTTTTCAGTACTTGATCTGTATATTTGTGTAGGTTGTAGTGTATTTGCATTAATATTTTCTTGATGTATTTAGAAAATAACTTGTTAAATTAATGAAAACAATTAGGTAATGTAAATCAGATTTCTGTAGTAGGATTTTTGTAACTTACATTCAAAAAATTTCACATGGTATCAGAGCAGTTGCAGATCAAGTATAGCTGAAGCCATCAGCGAAAGGACAAAGAAAAATTTGCTACAGGAAGGCAGCTATCCCGAGTGACAGCGCTGAACTAGAAAGAGGCACAGGAAGGGGCGACGTAGTCACCATATGGGCTCACGCAAAGCCTGTGTCAGCCAACTAGAGTGACGTTGTAGCTACAACAAAGGCAGCGCAGTGTCTGTTGGGACAGCGTAGAGGTTTTGAGCCTCAAATTTTTCCGGTTGCCTTGGCTAGAAGTGCATTTCGATTTTAATCTGGAGTTGTTGGTGGGGCATTGTTTATGTTGGTGCAGAACAGTGTCTAGTGGGGCAGTGGCAAAGTAGAGGGAAGCAATTCCTCAGAAGACTTCTTACCAAGAAGTCTAGATCCATTGATGATCAACAACAAAGAGTGATCTGAGAGGAATGTTTCGACATCAGTTGGCAGAAGGATTTCCATAAAGGAAATCGATTTTTAGAGGGTGCTTATTCCTTAGAGGGTTTCTAATGCCAAAGAAACCCAGATATGAGTTTTGCAGGGGCAACAACAAAAGAGGGAGAAGAGAACCAGTTCAACATTTTCTTGTTGAGCAGAGATGGCCACACATGGACTGAGGGATCAGGACAGGTTGGATGGAGCATCTAACTTTGTCATCTGGAAGGCCAAGATCCTGTCAGTTTTGGATGAGCATCGCATCAAGGATCGTGTCTTGAATGCAGTTGTTATCCCTGTTAATGTTGATCCTCTCAAGAAGTACAAAGAGGCTCAAGCGAAGGCAAAACGCATGATCATGGACGGAGTCAAGGATCATGTAATTCCACATATTGCTGAGAAGAACACAGTAAGGGAAATGTGGACTTCCTTGACCACTATGTACCAGGGAACTTCCTGTTGAGATTTTGTGTATTTGGGGTAGAATCAATTGTGCTATAGGTCCCAAATTTTGTGGAGGGACTAGAGTACACTTGATCTACAAGACCCATAAATGAATTTCAAAAATTTCAAGTTGTGTTCAAGTTATTCAAATAATTAATTATTTCTAAAGGATTTCCTAAGTCTAACTTAGGAAAATAAAATAATTAAAGTGAATTAATTAACACATGTGCTGAAATTGTCTTAAGTCACATGGATCAAGCAGTCTTTTAATCTCAGTCGTTGATGGATGATTTAATCTCGACTGTTGAAGGGTTCAACGAAAATGTATAAGAGAAAGGCTTGAGGGTAAGTCGAGGACACACAATTTCTGAAGAACTGAGGAATAGATCTGGAATTATAGGGTGGGTTTGCTAAGAATTTTCAATGGAATTTCCTACAGTGAGAGGTAGTATTGGCCAAGGGAATGTTCTAATTCCAGGGCCAAGAGACTGCAAGAGGCAAGAGGAGCAGCCACAAGGACAATGTAGAGAGGCTTCAGAGCCACGCAGAGCAGCAGGGACAGTGCAGAGACAACACAGAGGCAGCTAGGGCCACGCTGGGCTGACGCTGGCCAAGAAGAGGTAGCGTAGGGGCAGCGTAGACCCTCCTAGGGTGATACAAGCCATCCTAGAGCCATGCAAAGGCTGACGCAATTCCTTTAGGACAATGTTGGGGCTTCAGAAGCAGCGCTGAGGGTTTCTAGGGTCAAATCCGGGCGGAGTCCCATAAATCCCATTTGAGGGTGTCGATCAGTCAGGTATTTGGCACTAGATCTTAAGGTTAGCTCCAAATTTTATATCTTTTACTCTCTGTCGGTTTTTCCAAGGTTGGAACACAGATTTGCTGTACTCAGAACTACTTAATAATAAAACCCTCATATCTACTGAACCGGTTTTCCCGCTTTGGGTTTTTCCAGGGATTTATGTCCAAAAATTCATTTGTCACTTTGTTGCATGAGTGAATTATTTAGTAAATGATCTGCATGTGTAGGCTATAGTTGTGTTTATTTTCGGTATTTTCGGAATCTAATTTCTGGAAATAACTTGTATAAATTAAATCAAGTAAGAGGAAATAAACCAATACACTGTAGTAGAATTTTCACATGGTACCAGAGTGATAGCAGATCACGCTGAATCTCCAGCAAATCGACTAAATAAATATTTTTTCTACAGGGTGGTAGAAGAAGCAACAGATCCGGAAAGGGCATCTTGAGAGCAAGGGAAAGCAGATCCAGGAGACAACACTAAAGCTGCAGAAGGCCTCTAGGCTTACCCAGACCCTTCCCAGGGCAGCGTAAGGACTGCGTCACCCAGTCTGGGGTTTCACAGTCCACTTCTGAGCAACGCTGGGACTGCGTTGGGCTAGCCAGGAGGACACTGTACAGTCACTTCTCTTGTTTCAGTATTTTGCCAAGATCTAGAAGCAGTGCTTCAAATCTTCAGCAGTGCTGGTGGGGTAGAGATTCTGCAGGTGCAGAATTGTGCCTAGCTAAGGCAACAAAGGTGGGAGGAAGAGAGTCATTCAGCAGATCTGAGCCAAACAAATTTGAGATTCGATCAGGAGGATCGGAGAATACTGTCCGTTTGACTTTTGGTGGAAGATTTCCAGGAGGGAAGTCAGTTTGCAGCAGAAGCAGTTACAAGAGGTTTTCTAGTCACCAAGAAACCTAGATCCAAAGGGAGAAGTAATGTTTCTTTCAATTCTAAGCAAAGATGGCTCGATATGGACTGAGGGATCAAGATAGATTGAACGGTATGTCCAACTATGTTATCTGGAAGACCAGAATCCTCTCAGTTCTTAATGAGTATGGTCTCAAAGATCATGCAGAGAAGATGCTTGATGTACCAACCGATGCAGATCCACTCAAGAAGTATGAAGAAAATCAAGCACGGACGAAAAGATTGATCATATACAGAGTCAAGGATCACGTGATTCCTCATGTTACTGGTAAGAATACAGTAGATGACATGTGGTCAGCTTTGGAAGTGATGTACCAAGGAGGTCTTGTGCAAAGAAGGATGCTTCTTGAGAATCAGATGCATATGATCCAGATGATAAAGGGTGAAGAGATAGATCCATTCCTCTTCAGACTTCAAGCTATCCGTGACTAGCTGATTGGCATGGGTGCTAATTCAGATGAAGGGATCCTAGTGAGGACGGCCTTGAATGTTGTCTCTGAAGAATGGTAAACATTTGTCCAGAGAATTCTGGGAAGGGCAGCGTTACAATCATGGGCAGATACATGGGCTATTCTCCACCAAGAGGAGATCAGGAGGATCACCAAGAAGTATTCCATCAGTGGAGGAAGCGGATCAGCCAGAGTGAAGAAAGAAGAAGACGAGGATGTAACCCTTGCATCAAGGGAAAAGAAGTAAGGGAAGAAGAAGAAGGACCTCTCCAAGGTCCGGTGCTTTAACTGTGGTGATCTTGGTCATTTCGCCAACAGTTGTCCTAAGAAGAAGGACAAAGGAGCTTCTTATTCCAAGGCTACAGTAGAAAATGATGATGGCTCTGATGATGATGCAGCCATGAGTGCTCACGCACCTCGAGAGAAGAGGTGGGGTGACATGGATATATAAAGTATCTAGTTTGGGTGGCGGGATCCTTGAGTCAGACCTACTCTTGGATCACATACGAGCTACAAGAGCCTTAAGACGGTAGTGGGATGAGTCGAGAGATGGTTGCAGTTGGCCACATTGAAGCGAAAGAGGGAGCTGTAGAGCTGAAGAGGGAGCAGTGTGATGCAGAGGCAACAACAACGTGGAGGCAGCAACGCAGAGAGGTTGATGGGACTTTAGCAACGCAAAGAAGCTGGGTTCACGCAGTGCAATGTTGTAGCATGATAGTATCTCTAGGGGGACAGCGTGATTCAGCATCCAGGGAGCTTCAGTGGTGGTGGGAAACTTGACTTGTCTGTAAAACAGTTGGGCAGAGGTATTCAGTTGCTTACTTCTCAGCAACGAAGTTGCAGTGCAGCAGTTAGCAGTGGCAGTGCTATGGGCCGCATGATGCAACAATTTGAGAGGGAGTTGCAGTACAAATGTGGTAGTGTCATTGGCAGTGGCATGGGAAGCAGTACAGAGAACAACAGTGCAATAAATGGAGGGCAGCAGGCCAAGCATCAACAACACAGATCCAGTACTCAAGATCTTGTTATACATGGTGTGATGTATTGCTAGAGCACACTTCTGATGCTAAGAGGAGTGTTGAGATTTTGTGTATTTGGGGTAGCATCAGTTGTGCTCTAGGTCCCAAATTTTGTGGGACTAGGGTAAACTTGATCTACAAGCCTCGGAAATGAATTTTTTAAATTTCAAGTTGTGTTCAAGTTATTCAAATAATTAATTATTTTTAATGGATTTCCTAAGTCTAACTTAGGAAAATAAAATGATTAAAGTGAATTAATTAATACATGTGCTGAAATTGTCTTAAGTCACATGGATCAAGCAGTCTTTTAATCTCAGTCGTTGATGGATGTTTTAATCTCGGCCGTTGAAGGGTTCAACGAAAAAGTATAAGAGAAAGACTTGAGGGTCAGTTGAGGACACATAATTTCTGTAGAACTAAGGAATAGATCTGGAATTCTACGGCGGGTTTGCTAAGAATTTCCAGTGGAATTTCCTACAGTGAGGGGTAGTATTGGCCAAGGGAATGTTCTGATTCCAGGGCCAAGAGATAGTAAGAGGCAAGAGGAGCAGCCACAAGAACAACGCGGAGAGGCTTTAGAGCCACGCAGAGCAGCAGGGACAGTGCAGAGGCAACTAGGGCCACGCTGGGCTGACGCTGGCCAAGAAGAGGCAGCAAAGGGGCAGCGTAGACCCTCCTAGAGCCACGCAGAGGCTGACGTAGTCCCTCCGAGGCAAAGCTGGGGCTTCAGAAGCAGTGCTGAGGGTTTCTAGGGTCATATCCAGGGTGAGTCTTGTAAATCTTATTTGAGGATGTGGATGAGTCAGATATTTGGCACTAGATCTTCAGGTTAGCTGCAAATTTTATATCTTTTATTCTCTGTTGGGTTTTCCAAGGTTGGAATCCAGATTTTCTGTACTCAAAACTACTTAATAATAAAACCCTCATATCTGCTGAACCGATTTTCCCGCTTTGGGTTTTTCCCGAGACTTCTGTCCAAAAATCCATGCGTCACTTTGTTGCATGAGTGAATTATTCAGTAAATGATCTGCATGTGTAGGCTAGAGTTGTGTTTATTTTTGTTATTTTCTGAATCTAATTTGTGGAAATAACTTGTATAAATTAAATCAAGTAGGAGGAAATAAACCAATACAGTGCATTAGAATTTTCACACTTCCATCTAGCAGAAGATGTTGCTTGTGAATTAGCTGAGACTGTTTCAAATGAAGAAGGGAGAAGAGATCAACCCTTCCTTATCAGAGTGAACGCGATCCAAGATCAGCTAGCTTCTGTAGGGGCTACACCAGATGATGGTATTATAGTCAAGACTGCCCTGAATGTAGACTCTGAAGATTTGGAGAACTTTGTCCAAGGTATTTTGCGCAGGGCTGCTCTTCCAAACTGGGAGGAGATGTGGGTAGCTCTTTGACAGGAAGAGATCAGAAGGTTGACCAAGGCCGAAAGCAGCAACACGAGGATCAAAATCAGGAATGAGGAAGAGGACTCTCGCATCTAAGGGACAACATGGGTAGCAGAGAAGGAAGAAGGACCTCTTGAAGGTCAGATGCTTCAAGTGTGGAGAATTGGGACATTTCGCCACACAATGCCCTCAAAAGAAAAAGAGAAAAGAAGAATCTGACTTGAAGGCTGCTGTAGCGAACAATGATGATGGGAATGATGATGATTGTGCCATGAGTGCTCATGTATCTCGAGAGAAGAGGTGGGGAGACATTGATCTGTAGTTCCTTGAACATCTGTAGGGACAGGATCCTTGAGGTGCCCAAACTCTTGGATCACATACGGCTATGCGAGCCCTTAATGACAGTAGCAGAATGACGGGTGTCAGTTGATGAAAGGGACGATGGAGCAACAGTGGCAGAGCTAGAGTGCCGAAGTCTAAAGCAACGCAGAGCAGAGGCAATAGTAGCAGCACAGTGCACAGTGCTGCAGCAAAGTGCATTGCAGCAGCAACGCAGTGGCATCAAAGGGTCAATGCAGTTTAGCAATAGAGGTAGTTCCAACATCGAGGAATAATTAGACTCACTAGTATGTCAGTTTTTGGGCGGGTTTTTAGTTGCTTAACTATCAGCAATTGAGTTGCAATGCTGCAGTTAGCAGTGGTAGTGCTATGGGCAGCATGATGCAACATTTGAGAGGGAGTTGCAGCACATATGAGGCAGTGTCATGGGAAACAGTATAAAAGGCGGCAACGCAATGGATGAGGGGCAGCAATCGAGCATTAGCAACGCAAAGGATCGATGTCGTGGATTAGGGCGATGCTTCTGGTATTAAAGTATTGCTAGAGCACATTCCTCGCTAAGAGAGAGTGTTGGGTTTTGGGTAGCATTGTATGTGCTCTAGCTCTGAAACTTTGTGGAGGGGCTAGAACACATGATATCTCCAAGACCTAGAAATCGTTTGGAGAAATTCCACCCGAAGCTTAAGTTATTCAAATAATCAATTATTTTAAATGGAGCCTAAGTTAAAACTTAGGGAAATAAAATAATTAAAGTGAATTAATTTAAACATGTGGTTGAGAAAGTTCTAAGTGACGAAGAAAAAGTCTAATTTAATCTTAGCCGTCAATTAGAGATTATATCACGATCGTTGATTCATCAACAGGAAAAGTATAAAGGAAGGGTCGAGGGTCAGTTGGAGAACACACACAAAGTCTGAATCTAGAGATCGAATTCTTCTAACGGAGCAGTGCTCGGATAAAGATCAGATTTGACTGATTCAATGTAGCAGTGAGGGGCAAAAGCACTTGTTGGTCGGAGGACCAAGAGTACAGTGCAGGGAGGCAGCAGAGACAACAGAGGGCCCAACACAGCCACTAGGAGAGGTGACACAGACCCTAGAGAGGGTGATGTAGGCCCACGCAGGGCTCACGCAGGGGCTGCACAGTGGCTCTAAGAGACAGTCCAAAAATTGTTGGAGATCAGGGTTTCTATGTCAGTAGGGCTAAAACTTATTTTCTAAGAGGCAGATCAACGCAGAGAGAGGGTGACCTAGTCTTTAGCTAGACCCACGCAGCCCTACACATCTACTGCGAAGAGGCATGTAATATCCCCAACGGGAAATAGACAGTAATACACAGAAATACAAACATGCAACTATATAGGAAAAATGCCGGAACTAGAATATAGAGCAAGTACACATAAAAATACCAGAACGCTAAGCCATTTTATTAATCTGAGAATACATATATGGGTACAATAGATAATCAGAATAAGTGCACCTATCCTTCCACAAGGCAAGTGAAGAACCCTCTCAGAATAGGAAATGGTTGCAATAGAGACTGCGTCCTAGCTGCTGGAGAAATCTGCCGTCGAATACTGCTGCTGCAATGAACTGGAACTAGGGGTTGATCCCCTCACCGAAATCAGCTGAAAATTGGTAGACTGCCTGTACTCACTGCTCCGGACCAAAACCAGAAACCATGAAGCAAATGGACCACCTCCGAAAAACACCCCAGAATGCCCTCCTCAAGGAAAACGCTGTCTCTCCCAAGCACAGCGCAGATGCCAAAGGAAGAAGGCTGGAAAAGGGCCACAAATCCCTCTGCAAACTCTCCAACTGGAAAGACAATCCCTCCAAGCTGAAACACGCTGAAAACTCCACGAAAATCCCCCACAACAGAGCTGCTCTAACTCCAACTGCGTCCTCCCTCCAGGACTGCGCAGTCACTCAATGAGACCCAGCTCCTCTACAAAACGTCCACCCAAATCACCTGCAAATCAACTGCTGAAACTGAAGGAATACCTTGCCCGAGCAGGCACTCGAAGTCCCCCGGGGCCAAGGGCGAGATCTCCGACTGGAGACACTCAGTCGCACTAAACAGTGCTGCAGACCGACTAAACAACTGGCGTGCTCAAGTAGATAGAAGTCTAGCTCACAATATCATCAACATATCAATAATGCCAAATGGAGTGAAACCCCCACCTTTTATAGTGCTAGCTCCCCTCAAAACCCTAACTGCGTCCATGAGCTCCTCCTATGCCTGCGCAGTTGCCTCTAGAGCCTACGTGAGGCCTCTCTCATGTAAAGTGTGGACCCCCAAGGCTTCCCTTTAAGTTACAACGTTACTCTACTAGGAAGCACTTTATTTTATTAAAGTGAGTTGACCCCCTCTTTCTCACTTTTATTTATTAATTTAACTATAGGCGGCAAAACTATACAAAAATGAAATATTCCAATTAGCAGTGCTAATTAGGAATATTACAGTCTCCCCGGCAGAACGTTGCTTGTCCTCGAGCAACTGAAGTGATGGATGCTGCAATATCTTCTCATCCTCCCAAGTGGCATCCTCATCCGGCAAGTTCTTCCACCTCACCAAGAACTCCCGGATCGTCCTGCTCCGCCGCTGCCTCTCCCTAGTATCAATAATAGCCTCCGGCTGCAACACCAGATGCCCCTCATCATCCGTGGGTGGTAGCTCCTCTGTGACTGTTACCTGCTGGCCCAATGCCTTTTTCAGGCATGATACATGAAAAATGTTATGAATCTTGCTGCCTTGGGGCAGCTCCAACTCATATGCAACCTGCCCAATCCTGCGTATCACCCTGTATGGCCCATAAAAGCGGGGCTTAAGCTTCTCAGCCCCCTTCTGCTTAAGCGAAGACTGTCGTTATGGCTGTAGTCGCAGGTAGACCAAGTCTCCTACCTCAAAGTGTCTCTCCACCCGACCCTTATCGGCATACAACTTCTGCTGATTCTGGGCTGTGGCTATGTTATCCTTGAGAGCTCGGAGGATATCTTGGCTCTCTTGGATCCATATCTTGGCTCTCGGAGCCCTACTAGCACCAAACATCATGTCCACAAAAGATAAGGGATGATATCCATATAAAGCATAGAAAGGTGACATACCAATGGACATGTGATGCGTCGTGTTGTAGCAGTACTCACCCAGATGCAGCCACTTCAGCCATGCCCTCTGCTGCCCACTGACATAGTTACGCAAGTAGCCCTCTAGCCACTTGTTAACTATCTCTGTCTGCCCGTCCGTCTGGGGGTGATAACTAGTGCTCGGTGTCAACTCCATCCCCACTAGCCGGAAGAGCTCCTGCCAGAATCCGCCCATGAAGCGGCTGACCCTGTCGCTGACAATGGTCTTGGGTAGACCATGTAACCTGAAAATCTCCCTGAAGAACAGCTCAGCCACCTGCGCTGCTGTGTGGTGTGCGGATATGGCAAAAAAATGAGCATACATTGTCAGTCGGTCAACGACGACAAAGATGCAGTCCTTGCCCTGCACCATGGGCAACCCTGTGATGAAGTCCATCGATATGCTCTCCCATTTCCCCTCTGGAATGGGAAGAGGCTGCAACAACCCTGCAGGATGGCTCATCTCTCCCTTGTTTCTCTAGCAAACATCGCACTCCCTGACATGCTGGAGTACGTCCTCCTTGAGGCCCTTCCATGAGAACCTCACCCTAATGGCCCTGTAAGTCTTGGTGAACCCCTGATGGCCCGCCAATGGAGAATCGTGTGAAGCCTGGAGTATCTTCTTCTTGAGCTGAGATCCCTCAGTCAAGAAGATCCTGTCCCTGTAATAGATGATCTCATCGACCACCCTGTACCTGTCATCTGCTACCTACTCATCCAGGACCTCACACGCAAATCTGTCCTTGGAGTACTCTACCAGCAGTCGAGCCCTCCAATCAACGTCCAAGCTCATAAGTGATAATGTGGCCGGTCTACGAGAAAGGGGATCGGCTACCACGTTATTCTTGCCTTTGACATACTCTATGTCAAAGTCATAGGCTTGGATCTTACTGATCCACTTCTGCTATCTCTCCTGCAACTGCTTCTGCTCCAGAAAGTACCTCAGGCTGTTGTGATCTGATCTCACCCTGAATCTGCTGCCCACTAAATACTGCCGGTATTTGGCCAATGCATGCATGATGGCCAACATCTCCTTGTCGTATATGGAATACAACCTCTCATGCGGAAGGAGCTTCCGGCTCTCAAAAGCTATAGGGTGACCACCCTGCATCAATACCGCACCAATCCCCTCCCCTGATGCATCACACTCGAGGACAAATGGCTGTGTGAAATCCGGCAATGCCAGCACGGGGCAGCTGCTCATCACCTCCTTGAGCTTATCAAAAGCTCGTTGTGCTGTGTCCGACCAACTGAATGCCCCCTTCCTCGTCAAGTCTGTGAGGGGTGCAGCAAGCTGTGAGAAGCCCTTGACGAACTTCCTGTAGTATGTGCAAATGCCAATAAATCCCCGAAGCTCAGTCACATTCCTCGGCTCTGGCCAATCTCTGATGGCCCTGATCTTCTCCTCGTGGACTCTCACCCCGTCCACTCCTATAATGTGCCCAAGTACAGCATCTCCGTCAAGCCAAACTCACACTTGGAGAGCTTGGCATAGAACTGTTGCTCCTCCAAGATGCGCAAAACTGTCTCAATGTGTTGGAGATGCTCCTCCCAAGTCCTGCTATATATAAGTATGTCATCGAAGAAGACCAGCACAAACTTCCTCAGATGACCCCTGAAAATGTGGTTCATGCACGACTGAAAGGTAGCGGGTGCATTGGTCAGCCCGAAAGGCATGACCAGAAACTCGAAGTGCCCATAATGACACCTGAAAGCGGTCTTGGCAATGTCCTGTTCCCTCACGCGTATCTGATGGTACCCGGATCTCAAGTCAATCTTCGAGAAGAACCGTGCTCCTCTCAACTCATCCATCAGCTCATCGATCCTGGGAATGGGGTACCTGTTCTTCAGGGTCTTCTTATTCAGAGCCCTGTAGTCGATGCACATTCGCAATGTGCCATCCTTCTTCTTCACCAGCACTACAGAAGAAGCAAAAGGACTCGTGCTCGGCCGAATGTGACCAAGGGCCAGCAACTCCTGAATAGCACGCTCTATCTCGTCCCGATAGGCCTTGGGATGCCTATACGGTGTGGTGATCACTGCCTGTATCCCCTGCTCAAGCTCGATAGTATGCTCAAACCCCCGATCCGGTGGCTGCCCTGGTGGAATATCCCCAAATACTGCGGCATACCTGTCGAGAATAGACTGTAGCTCAGGATGCACTGTCTGACCTGTATCCACTGCCTCTGAAGCTCGCAACTCTACGGCCCACTCTATGTCTCCCTTGTGGAAGGTCGCCTCCATCCTATGTGCCGACACTGTCTGAGGCGGGTATGTGTGCTGTCCCCGTATCTTCTCATGCCTCCCTGTCTTGGGATCATCCCACTCCATCTCTAGGGCCTTCCAATCTGTCGTGACCTTCCCCAGAGTAGTGAGCCACTGAACACCCAATATCAGGTTGGTGTCCGGAATATCCACCACAAAGAAATGATCTGTCAATGTATAAGTGCCCATCGTCACCGATAACTCTGGGACATACCGAGCACATGCCATAGTCTGATCTCCTGGGACCAAGACGGAAAATCCATCAAAACCCTCAGTCTGTATGCCTCTCCGCTCAACCATCTGTGCATCAATAAAGTTGTGGGTGGCCCCACTATCAACCAAGACTGAGACCCGCTGTCCACGTACTGTCCCTCGTACGCGCAGCGTCAAATACTTGGGAACTCCCCGCAATGCGGCTAGAGCTCCTCCAGTAGGTGCAAATGATGCCCCACTTGCTGCGGGTGGTGGAGGTGGTAAGGTACCCTGCGCTGCATAACAATCTCCTGCCTCCACGTCATCCCCCTCATCCTCTTCCCCGCTGCTCTCGGAGAAGACCTCAATGAAATGTGCTTTCCCTGCAGCACACCTATGTCCCGGTGCCCATGGCTCCTAGCAAGTGAAGCACAATCGCTTCCTCCTCAGCTCTCTCCTGGCCTCATCATCAAACTGCCCTCGCCCAGGATTCGCCTTGGGAGGCGGAATCCTCGTGTCCTTCCCCTTAGGCTGGAAGGCCTGTCTCTGGGGGTAAGGTGTCCGAGTCCGACATCCTGTAAATCCCGAGTCCTGCTGATGGCATCCTGAAGTGTAGCTGGTCTAGTCGACCGGACTAGGCCACAAAGTGGCTCTGACAAACCCTCCACAAACATGTAAACCATCCGAGCCGCGGATAGATCAGGCACCATCACTGAAACCCTCAAGAAATCTAAAATGTAAGTCTCTGGGCTCCCAGTCTGTTTGAGCTTCGTCAGCTCAACAAAGTGCTGCTCCCGATCCCTCCTGTCGAAACGCTCTATCACTCTCCGGGTAAACTCGGCATAGGTCGTCACTGTAGAATGCCGAGTGTCGTCATCCCATGAAACCACTAGTCCTGGGCCTCACCATCCAGATGTAATGTTGCCACCTTAATGGCCTCTGACTGCGACATCTGGTTAAGCTGGAAATAGATGTCCAACTACTCCACCCACGACTTTGCCGAACTGTTTGATGAACCATCAAACGTGGGCAAATGAAATCTGCTAGTTGTGCGGTGGTAGTCTCCATCATGATGATGCCGGTGCCCCCGGTGATGATCGCGGGGTCTACTATCCCGCTGGAGCTGGACAAAGTCTCTGAACGAGAGAGCCTCCATGAACTCCCGCCCGTATGCCTGGTACTCTGCAAAATAGTCACCCATGTGGCCCGGCTCCGGCTCTCGCTATGCTGCTGCCCCTGCGTCCTCTGCTAGGAAGGTAGGCATGGTGGATCGCGTGGGTGCTGGAATATCCCTCTGTGCTCCTGCCCCTGTGTCCTCTACTAAGAATGTGGGCATAGTGGATCGCGTGGGTGCATGCGATGCCATGATGGGGATAGCATCATGCACCGGCACATGGTGGGACATACCCGACCCCTCACCGATCTGAAAACCCCTGGGGGGTTCCCGCTGCTTGACCTCTAACGCCGTGAGTCTCTGTGTCACCTCCTGCATGTGTTGGAGGAGTGCCTCTCTAAATCTCCTCGAGTCCTCCTCGTCTGCCATAGGACCCCTCTGTTCTGCGTACCCCACAGGCTGCTCCTGCTCTGAATCTGTCTCAGGCGGCTCCTGATCGGAATCCGTCACAGGCTCCCCCTCTCCGTAGGGGTTCTCCCACCTACTCTCAACGTCTCTGTATCTCCTCTGACCAATGTGGGGTTTATCCCCGGGCGTCATAGACTGCTAGCTCCACAGGCTGAGCCAGAACTATGCTCTGATACCACTGTAATATCCCCAACGGGAAATAGACAGTAATACACAGCAATACAAACATGCAACTATATAGGAAAAATGTCGGAAATAGAATATAGAGCAAGTACACATAAAAATACCAGAACGCTAAGCCATTTTATTAATCTGAGAATATATATATGGGTACAATAGATAATCAGAATGAGTGCACCTATCCTTGCACCAGGCAAGTGAAGACCCTCTCAGAATAGGAAATGGCTGCTATAGAGACTGCGTCCCAGCTGCTGGAGAAATTTGCCGTAGAATGTTGCTGCTGCAATGAACTGGAACTAGGGCTGATCCCCTCATCGGAATGAGCTGAAAATCGGTAGACTGCCTTTACTCGCTGCCCCGGACAAAACCCAGAAACCATGAAGCAAATGCACCACCTCCGAAAAACACCCCAGAAGCCCTCCTCAAGGAAAACGTTGTCTCTCCCAAGCACAGCGCAGAAGCCAGAGGAAAAATGCTGGAAAAGGGCCACAAATCCCTCTGCAAACTCTCCAACTGAAAAGACAATCCATCCAAACTGAAATACGCTGGAAACTCCACGAAAATCCCCCACAACAGAGCTGCTCTAACTCCAACTGCGTCCTCCCTCCAGGACTGCGCAGTCTCTCAATGAGGCTCAGCTCCTCTGCAAAACGTCCACCCAAATCACCTGCAAATCAACTGCTGAAACTGAAGGAATACCTTGCCCGAGCAGGCACTCGAAGTCCCCCGGGGCCAAGGGCGAGATCTCCGATCGGAGACACTCAGTCGCACTAAACAGTGCTGCAGACCGACTAAACAACTGGCGTGCTCAAGTAGACAGAAGTCTAGCTCTCAATATCATCAACATAACAATAATGCCAAATGGAGTGAAACCCCCACCTTTTATAGTGCTAGCTCTCCTCCAAACCCTAACTGCGTCCTTGAGCTCCTCCTATGCCTGTGCAGTTGCCTCTAGAGCCTACGTGAGGCCTCTCTCATGTAATGTGTGGACCCCCAAGGCTTTCCTTTAAGTTACAACGTTACTCTACTAGGAAGCACTTTATTTTATTAAAGTGAGTTGACCCCCTCTTTCTCACTTTTATTTATTAATTTAACTATAGGCGGCAAAACTATACAAAAATGAAATATTCCAATTAGCGGTGCTAATTAGGAATATTGCAAGGCAACACAAAGGAAACTGGGGTTTCACCAGTTTCTGATCAAGATCAGCCAGGACTTGCAGAGTGAGGTAAAACTCACGATTTTTCTTTCTGCCAAGGATATTCTCTATTGGGTGATTCGAAATTGTGAAAAATTTTTAGCACAGAAATTGTACTGCGAAATATTGATTTACTTCTCTTACTTGATTTATTTTACACAAGTTATTTAACTGAAATATTCAGAAAAACTTGGAAGTAAACAAAAATAGCAGCCTACACAAATACAGATCATTTACTAAACATCACACACATATGACAAAGGACACAGATTTTTCGGACAAATGTACCCAGAAAAAATCAATGCGGGAAAATCGGTGCAACAGATATGAGGGTTTATTATTATTAAGCAACAGTTTTTGAGTACATCTACGGTGCCATAAACCGACTCACCCAAAATTGTAGAAATTTCTTTTTTCCCACTCCGGTTTTCAGTTTCACCTTATTTCTCCAAATAGTTAAATGCCCTTTCCCATAGCCTTACATTCAACAAGCTGGAAAATAAATATTTTCTGAAAACACAAGTTTTGGAAAATTTCCACAGTGCTGGAAATTGTAGAAATAAAAATCAGCCAACTAAAATAGCCACACAAAACATTTTAACACAGTGATTTTTTGTCAACATGACCCTGAAAAACCCCCTACAACTCTTGGGGAAAACCAGTTCGAAAGCTTTTCTTTATTTTCTGAATATTGTTTTTACAGTGATGCAGAAATTTACACAGCAAAAAAATTACAGCAACTTCAAAATAGAACTTATCTCGAAAACCGTGCCAAACTCCACCTCAGTTTCCGTGCCCACAAAACAGAAAAATTACAGCAGAAATTATAGCCTTCAAAACTATACGAACAGCCTTGAAAACAGTGCCGTAATGGTTGTACAGCCTCCCTCGAAATCTGCAATTTTATCTCCTCGAAATCTGTGCCCACTTGCCTCAAACTTTGTGCTCTGCCCTGCTGTACATATTTACTGAAAGTTAGTGCTGCTGCCCTCCTTATTCTCACTGCTCAGAAAATTCTCTTCATCTTTCTCCTTCTCCTTCTCTCAATCTGCTCATGAAAGAATTAATGAATGAATGACCTTTTCTCTCCTTTTCCTCCTTTAATAGAACTCTAAGTGACTTTTGGGTTATCCCCAAATCCAATGGCTGAAATAGCTTTAGATCTAGGGCTGAGATTAAATGCTCTTTTAAATCTCACTTTCTATTTTTTAATTCACCCCACTTTAATAAAGACCCACTTAGTCATTTATTTCCAAAGTCACTTTTGCTTTCTAATTTTACATTAACTTTATTAAAGTCACTTTAAAATTAGACTTTAATAACTTTTTCACTTAAAGTCACTTTTAAATTAGATTTTACTTTATAACTTTATAAAGCCACTTTAGGAGAAAAATTAAATTCTTTTGGACACTTTTCCCTAGGCCAAAGATCAAAGCCTTAGGGAACCACCTGTCCTCCGATAACCAAATTTCAATACTCCCTCTTACCGAGGAAGGTGTTCCTCACCACACCCATCTTATCTCTGAAGTAGACATGCTTGCCCCATGGTAAGGCTTTGGTAAGAATATCTGCAACCTGCTCATCAGTGGGAATATATTCGAGCTTCACAGCTCCCTTCTGCACATAGTCTCTGATGAAGTGATATCTGATGCCGATATGCTTTGACCGATCATGAAATACTGGATTCTCCGTGAGTTTAATGCAACTCTGATTATCACAGTAAATCACTGAAGGTCTCAATGGCTGACCAAATAAGACAAACAACATCTTGCGAAGCCAGATGGCCTCACAACTAGCTAGACTGTCTGCCATATACTCTGCTTCCGCTGAACTCAATGCTACTGACTGCTGCTTCCAGCTGAACCACGACACCACTGCCGAACCCAACCCAAAATAACACCCTGAAGTGCTCTTCCTATCAGAAGCACAACCTGCCCAATTATAATCAGTGTAACCTGCCAATCTCACTCCATCCCCCTGCCTGTAGTCCAGACCATAATCCACTGTCCCCTGCAAGTATCACAAAATGTGTTTTGCAGCAATCCAGTGAACCTTCCTAGGCTCACACATAAACTGACTCATTGTGTTGACTGCAAAACATATATCTGGTCTGGTGTTGACCAAATACATCAAGGAACCAATCAGCTGTCTGTACAATGTGGGATCCACCAACTCGAAATCCGAAGCATGAAGCTTCTTCCAGTTGGTGATCATCGATGTCGACATGGGTCTACAATCCTCCATGTGGAATCTACCAAGGATGTCCACAATGTACTTCCCCTGCCCCAGGAAGAAATGCCCCTCTTCCTACCACACCTCCAAACCCAAAAAGTAATGCATCAAGCCAATGTCCTTCATCTCAAACTCCGACGCAAGATCTCTCTTGCAGTGCTCTATGAGTCTCTCTGCACCCGTAATGACAAAGTCATCCACATACAGCACCAGAATGAGAGGCTCCTCACCTATCACAATGAAGTATAAGTTCGGATCTGCCTCACCCTTTGTGAAACCCATCTCCTGCAAGTATGTATCTATCCTAGAGTACCAAGCTCTAGGAGCTTGCTTCAGGCCATAAAGGGCCTTCTTCAGTCTGCACACATGGGACTCCTTCCCATGCACCTCAAAGCCCTGTGGCTGCTCAATGTGCACCTCCTCATGTATGAAGCCATTGAGAAATGCAGTCTTCACATCCATTTGGTGGATCTTCCAACCCATCTCTATTGTTATCGATATAATGGAGCGAATCGAAGTATATCGAGCCACGGGAGCGAAGGTCTCCTCATAATCTACTCCCTCTACTTGGGAGAACCCTCTAGCCACAAACCTCGCTTTGAATTTCTCAATGCTACCATCTACAACATGCTTTACCTTGTAAAACCATCTGGAAGTCACCACAGATTTGCCCTCAGGCCTCGACACCACCTCCCAAACATCATTCTTCATGATAGAAGAATACTCCTCCTACATGGCCTCTCTCCAGACCTGCTGGCTAGCTGCCTCCTCATAGCTAGAAGGCTCAAAGTCAAGGATGTTGGCAACCATTGCCATATAGCTACAAAACCTCTCAGGTGGTCTGCTCTCTCTGACTAGCCTCTTATAGGCCCAACAATAGATGTAGCCTCTCTCAAGGTGTCCTGAAGCCACTTGGGCTTCCTCTTCCCTAAGCACACTTCTCCCACTGGAGAATGAAACTCCTCCTCCTCATCATCAGGAGCCTGAACTCCTGACTGTCTGTCTACTATCCTCCTGCCTGCACCTGAACCTGTAGATGCTAAAGTACCGTGTGAACTGTCCATCAGTGGACTCCTAAGTGAACTACTCTGCGGACTGCTCTGCATGCTACCCGAAGCACCACCCCTCTGACTCTGTGAGCCACTGCTCACTGATGGACCTAACACCGTAATCGATGTACCTTCGGATCCCCCTAATCCCTGCCCACTGGATCCCTGCGACTGACTCAGCTGCTCCTGAGGGTCTGGCTGATCCAGATATTCTAAATCTCATGACCTCCTGAAGGCCCTGTCCTCCTCGAACTTCACATCCGCCTGACAACAACTCTCCTCTGTGCGGGAATATAAATCTGAAAGGCCTTCAAGGTCTCACTGTAGCCCACAAAGATACCCTTCTCTGCGGTGGGCTCTAGCTTGGTCCTCTAGATTTAGAATATCTGGATCAGTGATGAACCACACTGGTTGGTTCGAAACGCGTCGACCTCGTTCCTTTGCATGTGATTACTACCGAAAGAATTTCTACAAAAAAAAAAATTAATATATTCTAAGTTTGACTATAGGTTTCTGAATTGGAATTATTTGGAATATCATAAATTCAGAAATATTGAAAAAATCTGGCATTTAAATTTGATGGTACTCTCATGATAACATTTTTGTTTCAAATTTAAATGGTTGGTGATTAGCTGTGGTTGGTGATCATTGAGCTATCTTTAATTGTGATTTTAAAGTACTTGAAATCGGTAGTTAATTGTTTAAATCAAATTTGAGAATATTTCAAGTGATGATAAATTACATGTCTTTATCAAACATTGTTAGTGCGTAATTGTGAGAGTGTTTTATCGAATATCATTGTGGTTGATTGATTTTCATAAGCAGCAGTTACATATCAATTACTTGATCTTAACCTTATAACGAGATATTTTGACTCCATAAGGCACTGGTTTTAAACTTCAAATCTAATTGGATCTGTAAACTCTCGTAAATCTTAACAAGTATTTGGTTATCTAGCTCTGTCTCCTGAATTGGTTGGTCTCCAACCAATTCTCCTTCTTCATTTTCGTTAGGGTCTACCTCCCTTAGCTTGCAAGGAGACAACTTAGATAGAGAGATTGGGGATCAGGGTGACAGCCCCCGATTTGAGCTGTTGTCGCAGTGCCTAGACATTCTGTGCGACAACAGAAGGCACTAGTCATGCAGCTTGAATAACTTGTGCTTCCATTAGGTCCACTTCTATTGTTATTGGTGGCAGTGGTATTCAGGTTGCAGATGAGCCTGAGGCTGAGGCCAATGTGGAAAAAGTCGAAGTCGAGATTAAATCAGCAAGGGTCCAAAAGTTGAAAAACTCGACAAAGTTGGGAGTTTTTTGAAAAAGTCGACAAAAAGTCGGCAAAACTAAAAAATACAAAAATATTCATATTTTGAAAAAATCTCGACTTTTTGGAAAAAATCCCGATTTTTTCAAAAAAAATTTAAAAAATTATTAAAGAAACTACCTCACTCACAATTTTTTGGAAAAAGTCGGAAAAAAGTTGGGACTTCGAGGATAAAATCGCGACTTTTTCAAGGATGAAAAAGTCGGCCCAAGGAAAAATTCGGGATTTTTTCAAAAAGTCGGGACTTTTTGCCGACTTTTTCCACACTCGCTGAGGCATCCTCAGACTCTGATCCGGATGATGTCTATGTAGCTGCCGATGTTGATCCTGTGTCTAGTAGTGGTGATGAATATGATGATTGATCATGATTCATGTGTAGTCTTGTATTAGGCCAATGGCCTCATAACTTGTAACATTGTTCTTGGACTTTATGGGCCATTTGGAGCCTCATTGCTTATGTATTTTTCGATGATATGTATTGCACTCGGTGCCATTTGGATATATTCACCTTTGCATGGTATATAAATGAGCAAAATTTGCATATTTTGTCTCTATTGACTTGGAATCATGGTTGCAAATCTTAAAAATACTTCTTTTATTAAAAATAATTATTTAATATATTTTTTAAAAAACCGGTTCATTTAGACCTAACCAGTACCGCTCAAACCGGTTCCGGTCCAGTTACCGGTTCATTAGGTCCACTGGTTCCGGTTTTTAATGCTATGCTAGGGACTACGTCACACCCTCTAACGGTTGTGTTGCCTCCACTGCATCTTTGCTGCCCTTCCTCTGTGTTGTACTCCTGGTCCTCCTGACCAATCACTGCATCTTCCCCTCACTGCTTCTCTGAATCACTCAGATCTGATCTTCGTCCGATCACTGCTCGTTAGAAGAATTCGATCTCTTAGATTCACTGTGTGTATCCTCCAACTAACACCAAGCCCTTCCTTTATACTTTTGTCGTTGACATATAAACGACCGTGATCTAATCTCTAATCAACGTCTAAGATTAGAAGTAGCTTGATCCACATCACTTAGAATGTCCTCATCATATGTGTAAATTAATTTACTTTAATTTTCTAATTTCCCTAAGTTAGACTTGGCTCCTCATTAAAAAAATTAATTATTTGAATAAATTTTACACTAGATGGAATTTCTCCAAAGGCTTTCTGGGTCTTTGAGATCTCATGTGTTCCAACCCCTTCACAAAGTTTCGGAGCTAAAGCACATCCGATGCTACCCGAAAATCTCAACACTTTGTCTTAGCGAGGAGTGTGCTCTAGCAATACTTCCACACTGAAGCATTGCCCTGATCTCTGGCATCGGTCTCCGTGCTGATGCTTGGCCTACTGGCCTTCATCCACTGCGCTGCTACTCTCTGTACTGCTACCCATGTCACTGTCACTGACACTGCCACATTTGTACTGCAGCTCCCTCTCAAATTGTTGCATCATGCTGCCAACTACTGCATTGCAACTCAGTTTTTGAGAAGTAAGCAATTGAACGACCTTTACCCAATCACTGATAGACAAATCAGTCGGGCTGCATCTCATCACTGAAGCACCCTCAGCTGCTGCGCTGCACTGTCTCTCTAGAGCCTCTGCGCTGCTGCTGCTCTGCACTGAGTAAGAACTGCCCCTCTACGCTACTGCTTCCACGTTGCTGCTGCCTATGCATTGCGCTGCTCTACTCTCCAGCGTCCCAACATTGCCTCTACTTCTCCATGATCTTCTGCACCCACTGCTCCAGTCATCGTGCTAATATCTTAAGGCTCCCGTAGCTCGTATGTGATCCAAGAGTTTGGGCACCTCAAGGATCCTGCCTTCCCATATGTAGTTGTTCTATAGATCAATATCGCCCCAACTCTTCTCTCGAGGCACATAAGCAATCATCGCCACATCATCCTCACTACCACTGTCCCCTCTAGCTGCTGTTGCCTTGGAATCTGACGATTCTTTGTCCTTCCTCTTAGAACAACTGCTGGCAAAGTGTCCAAGTTCGAAAAATCTGAAGCACCGGATGTTGGATAGGTCTTTCTTCTTCTTCCCTTGCTGTCATTGTCCCATTGATGCTAGGTCCGCATCCTCCTCCTCCTCCTCCTTCACCTTGCCATTTCCACTGCTGAATTCCTTCTTGGTTACCCTCCGTATCTCCTCCTGTCGAAGGATAGCCCACATGTCACCCCAATTTGGGAGTTGTGCTCTGCCCAAAATGATTTGGACAAAGGTCTCCCACTCATTAGTAACTGCATTCAGTGCAGTCCTCACCAAGAGCCCTTCATCTAGAGTTGCCCGAATGGAAATCAGCTGATCTCGGATCGTCTGCAATCTAGAGAGGAAGGGATTGATCTCCTCTCCCTTATGCATCTGTAACATCCTCATCTGGTTCTCCAGAAGCATCTTTTGTTGGACGGAGCTGCCTTGATACAATGTTCTCAAAGTTGTCCACATCTCATGTGTCGTCCTCTTCTCAACAATGTGTGGGACCACGTGATCCTTCACCCCATCCATGATCAAGCGCTTTGCCCATGCCTGATTTTCATTGAACTTCATTAGACCGTCCACATCGATCAGCACAACTAGGACATTTTCTGCGTGGTCTCTGATACCGTACTCCTCCAGGACTGTCAGGATTCTGGCCTTCCAGATCTCAAATTTGGACACACCGTCCAACGTATCCTGATCTCTCAGTCCGTATGGGGCCATTTCTGCTCAAAAATTGTCGAAGCGGGTACTCTTCTCCCTTCTACTGTTGCTGCACTCAACAAAATACTGGATCTGGGTATCTTGGCAATAGAAACCCTCTAGAGTAGCTCCTCCATCTGACAATTGATTTCCCTCACGGAAATCCTTCGCCAAATCTACTGAATCAGTCCTCTACGATCACCGTCCTGATCGAATCTCAGATTTCTTTGGCACAAATCTGTTGAGAGACTGTTCTCCTCACTTTGTCACCTTTGTTAGGCATTGTTTTGCACCGATAGAAACGTGCCCCACCAACAACTTCTGAAGATCAGAAACTACACTGCCAGCCCCAACAAACTGCACAACATCGCTCCCTCTTAGATTGTGTCACCATCCTGGTGTTGTGTCAGCATCTGCGTGAGAAGACTGGCTCAGCATCCTTCTCCTGGTGCTGTGTCAGCCTCTGCGTGAGCAAACTAGCTCTGCGTCGCCTTTCTGAAGCTGCGTCACCCTTGTAGGGTCTATGTTGTCCCTCTGGTGCTGCGCTGCCTTCTTCCGGATCTGTGCCGCTTCAGTTGCCCTTCCTGCAACAATTATCTTCAGCCCCTTTGCTGATGGTTCAACTTGATCTCCAATGCTCTGAAACCATGTGAAAATTTCTGAGCACAGAAATCCTACTACTAAATATTGATTTACTTCTCCTCCTTGATTTATTTTACACAAGTTATTTAACTGAAATATTCAGAAAAACTTCGAACTAAACAAACTAGCAGCCTACACAAATACAGATCATTTACTGAACATCGCACACATATGACAAAGGACATAGATTTTTTGGACAATTGTCGCTAGAAAAACTCAATGAAGGAAAACCGGTGCAGCAGATATGAGGGTTTATTATTATTATTAAGCAACAGTTTCTGAGTACATCTAAGGTGCCATAAACCGGCTCACCCAACAAATAAATCCTCGCCTACAGAGAAAAAATCTGAGATATACCTCACTCTCGCAAGTCCTGGCTGATCCAGATGAGCAACTGGTGAAACCCGAGCTAGCTCTGCGCAGTCTCTACGCTACCACTGCGTAAGGCTGCATGGCCCTGGCTAAGAGACTACGTCACCCTAGCTCTGCGTTGATCAGCTTCTGCTGGAGTCTGGTTTCAGCCCTGCTGACTCATAAACCCCAGTCTCCAACTAGATCTCGGACTTTCCTTGGAGGCTCTGTGCTGCCCTTGCATGAGCCTTGCATTGGCCTGTGTCACCCTCTCTAGGGACTGCGTCACACCCTCTGATGGCTGCACTGCCTCTATTGCGTCTCTGTTGCTCTTGCTCTGCTTTGTACTCTTGGTTCTCTTGACCAATCACTGCATCTGCCCCTCACTACTTCTCTAAATCACTCAAATCTTATCTTCGTACGAGCACTGCTCCATCAGAAGAATTTGATCTCTTAGATTCACTGTGTATCCTCCAACTGACCCCAATCCCTTCCTTTATACTTTTCTCGTTGACATATCAACGACCATGATCTAATCTCTAATCAACGACTAAGATTAGAAGTAGCTTGATCCACGTCACTTAGAATGTTCTCATCACATGTGTAAATTAATTCACTTTAATTTTTTAATTTCCCTAAGTTAGACTAAGGGTCATCATTAAAAAATTTAATTATTTGAATAAATTTTACACTAGATGGAATTTCTCCAAACGCTTTTTGGGTCTTGGAGATCTCATGTGTTCCAGCCCCTCCACAAAGTTTTGGAGCTAGAGCACATCTGATGCTGCCCCAAAATATCAACAGGATTATGGAACCCTAGATGTACTCAGATTATTGTTGCTTAATAATATAAACCCTCAAAACTGCTGCATTGATTTTCCCACATTGGGTTTTTCTGGGGACATTTGTCCGAAAATAAGTGTCCTTTGTCTGAATGTCTCTTTTATTTTTCAGTACTTGATCTATGTAGTTGTGTAGGTTGTAGTGTATTTACATTAATATTTTCTTGATGTATTCAGAAAATAAATTGTTAAATTAATGAAAACAAGTAGGTAATGTAAATCATATTTCTGCAGTAGGATTTCTGTAACTTAGATTCAGAAATTTTCACAATTAGGGGATGGATTTTGGCACCCAATGATGTTCTTAATCTGGCCAAGGTCAGGGGAAA
The DNA here is from genome assembly GCA_034641835.2 of Pinus albicaulis. Taxonomy (NCBI): domain Eukaryota; kingdom Viridiplantae; phylum Streptophyta; class Pinopsida; order Pinales; family Pinaceae; genus Pinus; species Pinus albicaulis. Next base: position 735,204,314 of record CM076570.1, on the reverse strand, counting down.
GGATCAAATAAGAATTTTCTTCCAATGCTGTCAAATTGATCCTCCAAGGTTCTAGCCTTGGGAACACCTAGGCAAAACTTGATCCTAGAGCTAGGGCTTGGGGTATCCGGAGATTCCACCATCGGAATTGGCCCAAATCTGGGGGAGAGTGAGGGGACCCACTAGTGAAGTTTCCTCTAGGATATCAAAATTTTCATATGGTTAGAGTTTCGGGAAATTGATGCCCTAGGTGACCTAATGGGGCTAGACCTAGGGAAATAGGGAAATATGTTAAAAAGAGGGGAACATGATCACCCTTTTTTGAGAAACCAGTGCTTGATTCACTTGGGGATATGGAGTCAAGGATAATAATGAAGAAGGATTTAGTTTCTTAATCAAGGAGGCCCAAAAAGTCAACTTCGTCCAATGTTAGAGGAAAGAGAATAAAAGTGACTTCCAAACATTTATACTTCATACAAATGGTGCAATCTTATCAAGATAACATGATCTCTAGGACATTTCATTCATTTAACAACGGCCCATACATATAATAAGCTAAATAGACATAATTTCACATTTCATACATGCAGCGATTAGCCCTAATTATAGCGAAATCTAATTGTATGCAACAACAAGAAAATTAGCATTAAATTTGCACTTATAATGTTAGAGAGTATATCCAACCAGCATCACATTTGCAAATAAGAAGCTCCAAGATAGAAATAGCCCAAATCCATACATCAAAATTCATCCACATCCAAAAATAGTCCTCCAAGGAAAAATGTGAAGTTCTCTAAAGATAGAGAGATGCGAAGTCAAGTGATGATACAAATGAATACAACTAACTCCTATTTATACACCAATTAGGATTTAGATTTAGCTAATGGACCTACATTAGCCCCTAAACGTAAAATAATGTGCAAATAACCTAACTTTTGGTGACAATCCCACCAAATTAGCTCATAAATGAAATAATAAGCCTCTCAGGAGGTCAAATAATAATATATGCATGTCGTGGGGCCCTTCAAAAGACTTGATAATGTCCAAAAGTGTCATAATGATGAATAAACTCTTCAAAATGTTATGAACAAGGGGGTGGCCCCTTGTTCTCCAAGTAGTAGACTTGTGGTGCTGCCAATGGGTATGGGGGCACGCCAATGACCCCATGGGTCTCCATATGAGTTGAAGATGCCTGTTGATCATCCGTAAGGGCTAAAATGATGGAATGAACACTTCCATGTCATCATACAACCAAGCCTAGAAAGGGTTTGGCCTGGTTTTGACCCCTGAAATTCGGTCCCCAAGTACCACGTCCTCCTCTAGCTGCGGGAAAATACGGCTTGCCTACAACTCTAGTAAAAGCCCTCCCAAATCACTCCAAAATTTCTCAGATACACTCCCCCAAGGTTATCCTTATTTCTCCCAAAACACTCTTGCCACACAACTTGACCCACAAACTCACACGTGTGCCCAGTGAGAGGCTTTTGTGCTTGCACTGGAAGCTGCAATTTGTTTAGCTCTCAAGAAGCCGTCTCCTACTCCTAAACTCCTCCCAAAGGCTAGTATCCCACTGAAGCTCCTTTACCAAAATTCTCTCGACAATTGTACCCCGAAAGACCCCTAGTACAACTCCCACGTATTCCCTTCCTACATCCTCCTTGAATATGCACTAGCTGGGTAAATGGCTGAGTGCTAAGTTCTGAATCCCCTCTAGCTCTCCTCCAAAATGGTATGATGAGACCTCCCTAGGGTGGCACTCGAAGTCCACCGAAGAAAGGGTGAGTTTTCTGCTTGGAAAACTCAATGCTAATCAACAAGTGACCTAGCTAAGCAGCTTGAGCAACTAGAGTGAGTTTGATTGGCAAAAGCTGCCAAATGAGGATAAGCCTCTCCTATTTATAATTCCAAGTGCCTTCTTTGCCACATGGGACCCTCCACGTAGCCTTTCGAATTCCATCCTTGGCTATTCGAGCTTTTCCCTTAGACAAGTGAGTTTTTCCTTCATGTGCGTGGCCCCCACACTCCATGAAGAAAACATGACATCCTCCTTTTTCCTCCTTAGTCTCATTCCCAAATTTTGTGGGTCCCATGGCCTCCAAAAATGTTGAAATTGTGGAAAATGAACCTGTGAAAAATTAATTTAGGAAGGGACATTATAGTCCTCCCCTCCCAAATGTTGCTTGTTCTCAAGCAACTTTAGCATTGGATGCTCAAGCATGTGTTCACCCTCCCATGTGGCATCCTCATCCAGTAAGCTCCTCCAACACACCAAATACTCTCTGATAGTTCTACTCCTCAACTTCCTATCCCTAGTCTCCAAAATGGATTCTGGATCCAAAACCAGATGCCCTTCATCATCAAGTGGAGGAAACTCTACAGTTGTTGTCACCTCCTGCCCCAGCACCTTCTTGAGGCACGAAACATGAAAGACGTTGTGGATTTTGCTTCCCAGGGGAAGCTCCAGCTCATAGGCCACCTCTCCAACTCACCTAATCACCCTGTACAACCCATAGAAATGAGGTTGTAGCTTCTCTACCTCTTTTTGCTTCAATGTGGACTGGCAATATGGCTGTAATCGCAAGAAAACCAAGCCCCCCTCCTCAAACTGCTTCTCAATCCCATGCCTGTATGCATACAAATTTTGCTGATTTTGAGCTGTCAATATGTTATCCTTGAGACCCTTGAGGATTTATTGGCTCTCTTGGATCCAATCTTTGGCCTTTGGGGCCAAAATGTCTCCAAAAAAAATGTCAACAAAAGACAAAGCATCATAACCATATAAGGCACAAAAGGGTAACATACCGATGGAGTTGTAGCAGTACTCTCCTAGGTGTAGCCACCAAATCCATGCTCTCTATTGTCGGTCACATATCTCCTAAGATAGCCCTCCAATCATTTGTTAACCCTCTCAGTTTGACCATCAGTTTGCGAATAGTAACTTGTGTTCGGGGTGAGTTCAGTGCCCACCAATCTGAAAAGCTCTTGCTAAAATGCTCCCATGAACCCACTGTCTCTGTCACTGACTATAGTCTTAGGGATTCCATGCAAACGAAAGACCTTCCTGAAGAAAAAATCGGCCACCTGTGATGCTATATACCGAGTCGGTATGGTGAAGAAGTGAGCATATTTGGTTAGTCGGTCTACCATCACATATATACAATCCTTCCCCTACACTGCTGAAGCCCCGTGTTGAAATCCATGGAGATACTCTCCCATTTCCCCTCAGGGATGGGGAGTGGCTGCAACAACCCAGCTGGATGGGTCAGCTCCCCTTTGTTCTTCTGGCATTCCTCACACTCCTGCACATATCTCAACACTTGTAATATCCCCAAATGGGATATTTTACTGAAGCTCCCCTTTGTTCTTCTGGCATTCCTCACACTCCTGCACATATCTCAACACTTGTAATATCCCCAAATGGGATATTTTACTGAATTTGCATAAATTTACTTAAACCCCAAATTATACCGTAAAATCAACATTTATTCAACAGAAAATTGCCATGTAAAATTAAACACATAAATACTGCAATCAAATACCATATAGAACAGAAGAATCTCAGCTTTTATTATAACTAATAAGAGGGGTTTACATATAGATCTGACCCAGAAAGTGCTGAGATAGAAAACTGGCCAACAATCCAATCTGCTGCACTGCTACACGACAATGGCCTCCCAAAACTGAACTGCTGCACTCTCCCTCCGGCAACAGCAGTCACTAAACCCACTGAAGATGATGAAGCCCAAGTTGAAGATCTGAATGATCCTCACACCAATCTCTGAAGCTCTGTGAAACTTCTAAGTGAAGTCTCCTCAAGAGAGTTGGGTTTTCGTCCAACACTCACAAATCACTTGAGGGTTTCTGTCCTGGGGCTACGGCTGAAGTAGAGAACCACGTCCTCAAACCTCTCATACACAAGCAAATGATCTACTCCAAAGATATCTCCCAATGGCCTCCTCCCTTTATTTTATAGATCTCTTGGAGCCTTCTAGAGCATTATTTTATTATTATTTTATTCATGGAGCACTTTCCCTTTTATTAAAATATTCCTTTTTAATGTAGAAAAGGGTAAATCGGCTACCACGCCTCCTCTGGTCACTAAAATCTGTGTCTAACTGTCCCACCATGTAGGTATCCTCGTCTCGGTTCCAATGAGCTATTACACTAAGGTGTTCCATCATGTATTCCTCCCGGAATGCCACCTTAATCATAATCAGCTGAGTTAAGCCCATAAATAACTCAAATTTCCGAAAATTATCGGAATGCATCGAAACGAAAGCCAAACTGCTTAGATGATGGAGTATATCAAGAAAATGCCTCCAGACACCATGAAAACTCCTCAAAACTCCTCTGAAAAGCTCCTGAGCCCATTGATAGCACCAATCTGTATATGTGACCTGTCTGCTCCTAACTCTGGAAGTCCCTCCTAGCCCTGTCATGGGTGATACCAAAAAAAAGGAATATTACAGACCTTCCGCCCCAAGATTGCTTGCCCTCAAGCAATCGAAATATGTGGGCCACTCTATTGGCCCGCCGCAACTGAGACCCAATGCCCGAATCCCATACAAACCTCTAAGTGCTGCTATGCACCTGTGTCAAACCACTCAGAATAGACCCCTCAATGCTGGGATTCCAAACTGATCTCTCACTGTACCAGCCAACAAACAATCCTCCTGGATCCCAACGCCACCATGGCCAATCATTTCCCAAGTCCCATGGCTCGGGCTGCGCACTGGCTCTGGCTATAGTTGATGCCCCATGAAGTGAAGCCCGCCAATAAGCATCAATGCTCCCTGGCTCATGTTGTGTTGTACCTCTAACTGTATAAGCTACCCCACCAACTGCATACCAAATCATCACCTTTCTCCAATCCAAGTCCTGACTCAATCCCATGCTGATCCTGCGCTCCTGGAGTCGGGATGGAGTGCTGAAGAAACTACCCCACTGCCAATTGAAACCTATATCATCTGTCATGTCTAAGGGCCCGTGCCTTGCTGTGTTCCCTAAGAAGAATATCGTACCATCAAGTGGGTACCAACTCATGATCTCCCGCCAATCCATCCTGGAAGAAGAATTCAATGTAGCAACAACTGCATACGGAACACGCCTGGGGTGTTGTTGCCAACCTGTCATCAACTCACACTGATCTGCCCTATCTGCTGATCTGCCCTATCTGCCAACTTGTAGAAAAAAGCCCCTCTCTCTATAATGGGCCAAAGTGGGCAAGATATGTTGCAAGCCCCATCGATGTACTCCTGGAGAGTGCTACTCACTGAGAATACTGCAGCTCTGCTGACTACGTGTACATCTATCTGCACCTCATCCCAGTGTCGACCCACAGATGGATGCTCCACCATCTCCAACAACTCATCCCTATCATCGGGAATGTAATGCTCCTGCTGTCTACTAGCCCCCTACAGAACAATCCCATCAACCTCCAACACCTCCAGAGGATATGGATCTGAAACTGCTGTCACCGTACTCGATGTCAGTGCATCTGACTGCTCCCCCTTAATGGCTGACCCCAATGTTAGCCGCATATCGAACATAGACTCAATGTGGGCGCCCATCTGGCTCTCCCCCAAAGGAATATCATGCCTGATGTGCATAGTATCCTCCTCTGCTAACTCAGGCTCCATCGTATGCTGCTCTAGCTGAATTGTCACAAGGGACTCATCACCCAGAGTATCTCCCGTAAAGTCTCGTGTCTGCTCATCCTGCACACTGGAACACAGCTCTGGTCTAATGTCATCACCTTTGCATGACTGCTCTCACTCCCCAGAAGCGTCCTCAACTGATCCCATGAACTCATCTAAAGAAGAGTCCTCATCCTGGAATACAGAAGGAATGCTCTCCTGTCTTACCTCCGCCACATCATCTGCATCACTCAAGCATGAGTGATCAGGTCCCCAAGGTTCTTTGCATATGAAGCAAAGTCCCTTCCTCCTCAGCTCATTTCTGCTTCCAGATCCACCAAACTGGAGCAGCTCCTCCCTGGTCAATTGTCTCCTGAATAGCCCAATACTCTGCTCAACCAGCCCTTGGGCTAGCTCGTAAGCAGCAGGTGAGACCAACTGCTCTTTCCTCGAAATGCTCAACAACCAGGTCTGCAACTCTCGGCCAATGGTCTCATGGTCTCTCATACATGATGACAAGATGGACTGCATGTGTGCTATGAAAGTATCAGGATGATGTCTCGTAATGCTGAATAAGCATTGGAACATCTGCAAAATCAAGTCATCACACTCAAGGTCAAACATGATGACATAAGTCTTGAATGTGGCCATACTCCATAAAATCTCAAGCTTCTTCCCAAAGGTAGAGCCTGCACTGTTGTCCAAATCCTGAAAATTCTCTACAATCAGTCTCATAATCCTCCTCATAACATCATCATTGTATGGAGCTATAGGTGCGGTCAACTTCATGATGTTACAGAAACAAGCTACAACTAGAAGTGTGACCCCTTCACAAGGTTCCTCCAAGAATTTGGGCTGTATAAGAGCAAGCATAGTTGGTTTTAGAGCCCAAATCAGTTTCTTCCCTTTTTCTTGGCTTATTTTGGACAGAAGTTCATTAAGTTCATCAAGTTTGGACAAAACTCTCCATGTCATCTTCATGCGTTTCAAATCTGTCCCAAGTGCAAGGATTTTGTGTCCAATCCCCAATTCTTCCTGTAAATCTTTGGCTGTCCTTTTTGAAGGAAGGCATAAATTCCTCTTGAAAAGGGTCTGCTGTTTGGTTTTGTTTTCTAGTCTTCTGATGCATGGTGGTTTAAGGAACCAACTTCTATTTTTATTTTCATCAATCTATTTAGGAATCCCTCCATGGTTCAACCAATGATGTGGTCACTGTTTTTCTGAGTTTGCTATATATTTTCCAGTGAAGTGTTTTAGCAAACAAACAATTCTGAGTTGTTTCAACTCAGAATTGCACTTCTGAGCTGTTGCAACTCAGTACTACATCTGCAACTTCCTCCCTTTTGTATGTTACATGCTCAAAACAATTATAATGTTGGTATATGAAAATAAATGACAAGTATAGACAGCTCAAGACTCTGCCCTCCACTATGACAATTTGATATAAACCGAGATTAATTCCCAAACAGCAATATGAGATAGTCTTGATAAATATAAAGCTGTAAATACTCAAAATCAGAAGCTGTAAATACTTCAAAATTAGATAACATACAACTTAGTAATCTGACCTGGAAGTTGTTCCCATGCTCATAATTGCTTCATGCTCTGAGTGAGTTGCACAGGTAATATTGTATTGTCTTTTAGGCACCCAGCTTGGTTTACCCACTACCTGAATTCTAAAATCAGATACCAAATATCTCTGTCCAGCAACTAAAATAAGTGAATTCACTCAAAATATAGTGAGTTTCTCATGATATTTAGCTGCTATAGCAACACACGTATTCCCAACACTAGCGTAAATAGCCCACTGTAAACTACTTTGGTAAAATAGCTCCAATAAGATGGCCTCCTCTCTCAATCCTCCTCAACGTGCCTAATAACATACTTAAATTCTGCCTTGGGCCACTGTAAAACACCAGTTTTAATTTGAAATGGACATATACAGTGAGCAATATGGTTCAAGTTGATGCTTCAGGTCATTAGAAATTGATTTGTAATGATTCCAGAAACGCATTTAGTGCTGATACAAGATTTAAGAGTAAGGAATATGAGCATGACACCTCTCTTTATCTCACAGAAGTCAGATTTAGCCTCTGAGATACTCCACCTCAACAAAGGTGACACTTTGATCAACAAGTCCAGCGCACAGAGAAGTCACATGGTCTCTATACTGTCCACGAAAACTACTTGCCCATGCCCAGGGTCCATGGCCAGTGTACACGCCCAACAACAGTCTAATGGCCCCGTAATGATAACAGCTCGAACTTTCACATTGCATAACTCCTCCAAAATAACAATGAGATATCTCGTCCCTTCAAGGATGACTACGGCCCTAAAACTGAGAAAAATATTGTCCCTAACCACAGAATCGATACCACAAAATCGACTCTTAGATTTTGGCAGTGTGGCGTTCCTGATTGATGGCAAAATCGACCAAAACTTAGCTCGGTAAATTGCTGGCTTGTGGGTCTCCGCAAGAATCGACCTCCAAACTATCAATTCGATTAATGAAATTCGGTCCATTTGCAAGTAATTTTTTCCCTCAGACATAATAAATCACTGCAGATGCAACTATGGCACACAACAAACCCGTGCTTTACTTGTCATAATAGGCGGCACTTTTAATTGATGACCACGGAACATGAAATATTTTTCCCGAAGTTGGCTTTCACAATATTTACGGCCCTCATATAATATATACGCCTAGCAAAATATATATGTCAGCCCTCAAATAATAATACACCTAGCAAATTGGCCGTGAATGATTTTTTTTCTTTTGCGGCCCCCACCAAGTCGTATAACCTATGTCAATTTCTCCATATACTCGCATACGCACAATCAGAACACCAAATCGTTCTTTCTTTCTGATTGGTCTCGGTGTGCCAAAGGGTTTGCGATTGATACGTTTGCCTCTCGAAATTTGTTCAACCTCAAGCTCTTTCATAAAATTATGCAACAACCACATTACAACAGAGCTCGGCAGAATTAATCGATTCGACCTTCACAAAATACTTTGACGGAACTCCCCACCATGCAAATAAGATGCAGCAAGCTTATACTCACGGCCTCCATCAATCTGGGCTTTAGAGTTTTTGCATAGATATTCTGAAGACAACATTAGTGCCATCAATTTTGTCGATTACTTGAGTACTTAGATCGAAACAAATTTCCATTTTGCTGTAGGGACTGCGTTTTCAATTCCTTCGGCAAAACCCTTCAATATTCACTTCAATACTCTCTGCAACTGGAAACTAAAACCCGCAGGCTGAGCCAAGGTTGAGGCTCTGATACCACTGTAATATCCCCAAATGGGATATTTTACTGAATTTGCATAAATTTACTTAAACCCCAAATTATACCATAAAATCAACATTTATTCAACAGAAGATTGCCATGTAAAATTAAACACATAAATACTGCAATCAAATACCATATAGAACAAAAGAATCTCAGCTTTTATTATAACTAATAAGAGGGGTTTACATATAGATCTGACCCAGAAAGTGCTGAGATAGAAAACTAGCGAACAATCCAATCTGCTGCACTGCTACACAACAATGGCCTCCCAAAACTGAACTGCTGCACTCTCCCTCCGACAACAGCAGTCACTGAACCCACTGAAGATGATGAAGCCCAAGTTGAAGATCTGAATGATCCTCACACCAATCTATGAAGCTCTGTGAAACTTCTAAGTGAAGTCTCCTCAAGAGAGTTGGGTTTTCATCCAACACTCACAAATCACCCGAGGGTTTCCGTCCTGGGGCTACGGCTGAAGTAGAGAACCACGTCCTCAAACCTCTCATACACAAGCAAATGACCTACTCCAAAGATATCTCCCAATGGCCTTCTCCCTTTCTTTTATAGATCTCTTAGAGCCTTCTAGAGCATTATTTTATTATTATTTTATTCATGGAGCACTTTCCCTTTTATTAAAATATTCATTTTTAATGCAGAAAAGGGTAAATCGGCTACCACGCCTCCTTCGGTCACTAAAATCTATGTCTAACTGTCCCAACATGTAGGTATCCTCGTCCCAGTTTCAATGAGCTATTACACTAAGGTGTTCCATCATGTATTCCTCCCGGAATGCCACCTTAAGCATAATCAGCTGAGTTAAGCCCATAAATAACTCAAATTTCTGAAAGTTATCGGAATGCATCGGAACAAAAGCCAAACTGCTTGGATGATGGAGTATATCAAGCGAATGCCTCCGGACACCAGGAAAACTCCTCGAAACTCCTCCGAAAAGCTCCTGAGCCCACTGATAGCATCAATCTGTATATGTGACCTGTCTGCTCCTAACTCTGGAAGTCCCTCCTAGCCCTGTCATGGGTGATACCAAAAAAAAGGAATATTACAACACTTCCTCCTTGATTCCCTTCCAAGTGAAATGCTCCCTGACTGTCATATATGTCTTCCTGAACCCTTGGTTCCTTGATAATGGGGAATCATGACTTGCCTAGAGTATCCTCTCTCTCAACTGCAAGCTTGACACAAAGAATATGCGGCCCTTGTAGTATATAACCTCGGCCATCACCCTGTAGCGCTCATTTATGTGTGTACCCTCCAAAATCTCACATGTCGTTCGATCTTTGCAGTACTCCACTAGTAACTACACCTTCCAATCATGGCAAATGCTCATGAGTGAAAGAGCTGTGGGTCTCCTGGATAGTGCATCCGCTACAACATTGTGCTTGCCTTTGACACACTCAATGTCGAAATCGTAGGCCTGCACCTTGCTGACCCACCTATGTTGTCTGTCATCGAGGCTTTGCTGCCCCATAAAGTGGAAAAGACTATTGTGATCGGTCTTCACTCGAAACCTGTTGCCAACCAAATATTGTCGGAATTTGGCCAACGCATGCATGATATCCAACATCTCTTTGTCCTAAATAAAATACGACCTCTCATGCGAAAGGAGCTTCCAACTCTCGAAAGAAATGGGGTGTCTATCCTGAGACAATACTGCACCAACCCCCTCTCCTGATGCATTACACTCCAAGGTGAACGGTTGCGTGAAATACGAGAGTGCCAAAACTAGACAACTACTCATCACCTTCTTAAGGCGATCAAATGTTGACTGTGCTCCATCAGTCCATGCAAAAGCCTCCTGGGAGAAGCCCTTTACGAACTTCTGGTAGTAGGTGCATAAACCCAAAAATCCCCTCAACTCTATCACATCCCGGGGCTCGGGCCAATCCCGGATGGCCTTGCTCTTCTCCTTGTGTACTCTCACTCCATCTTCTCCAATAATGTATCCCAAGTAGAGCATCTTGTGAAAATTTCTGAATATCTCAAATAGAAACCCTACTATTAATTTTCAGATTTACTTCTCCTACTTACATTAAATTATTAATGTGAAATATTCAGCATTAACATTGAAGTAAATACATCAACAGCCTACACATACAGATCTAAACTGAATACTTGCACAATGACAAAGTGACACACAAGGATTTTCTAGACAACTGTCCCCGGAAAAACCCAATGCAGGAAAAATGGTCTTCTGGCTATTGGAGGGTTTTATTATTAAGTAGAATCTAAGTACAACAAATCTGGGCACCAAACTGGTTAACCCGACAGAGAAATAAACTGCAGCTATACCTCTGTTCTGGAGACAGAAAAACTGACTGATTCACACCCTCAAACGGGATTTACAGAACTCATCCCTTTTTAGTCTTCTGAAACCCCAGCGTTGCTCTGAAGCCCTCTACGTCATCTCTGCTAGCCTGTGTCAGCCCCTGCATTGCTCAGGAAGGGCCTGTGTCACCCCAGACTTGGTTACGCTGTCCTGGATGGGACTGCGTCAACCCTGTTGGCCTCCTGCTACCACTGCGCTTCCCTTACTGGGCTTGCGTCAGCCCTGCGTAGCCCTTGAAGCCTCTGCACTGCCTCTACTGGGTTGTGGCTGCTCTACGTAGCTGCTGCTCCCTTTGCGCTGCTTAGTTTGCTGCTTCTTTGCCTCTTGTTGCACTCTTGGCCTGGGATCAAACCATCCCTTTCACCAATACTACCCTTCGCCACAGCTGAAACACTTATGAAATTCTTAGCAAACCACGCCCTAGAATTTCAACTTAGTCTCAGTGCTCTGCCACTGTGTGTGTTCTCCAACTGACCCCAAGCCCTCTTCTTATACTTTTCTCCTTGAAACATCAACGGTCGTGATCTAATCTTGAATCGACAGCTAAGATTAGAAGATGCTTGATCTGTGTGACTTAAGTCATTTTAATCACATGTTTAATTTAATTAACTTTAATCTTTTAATTTTCCTAAGTTAGATTTAGGGTCCTTAATTAAAAATATTAATTAATCATATATCTTCTAAACATGATGGAATTTCTTAAATCGCTTTCTGGGTCTTGGAGATCTCATGTACTTTAGTCCCTCCACAAAGTTTGGGAGCTAGAGCAAATCTGATGCTACCCCACACTCCAAAATCTCAACACATCTCGGTCAACCCAAACTCACACTATGACAACTTGGAGTAAAATTGTTGCTCCTCCAAAATACGCAACACCACCTCCAGGTGTTGCAGATGCTCCTCCCACGTCCTGCTATAAATCAGGATGTCATCAAAAAACACCAATACAAACTTCTGCAACTGCCCATGGAACACATGGTTTGTACATGACTAGAAAGGGGCAGGTGTGTTGGTCAGCCCAAAGGTCATAACCAAAAACTCAAAATGCCCATAGTGGCACCTGAAAGTTGTCTTAGGGATATCCTGATCCCACACCTTGATCTGGTGGTACCTTGAGCGCAAATCTATCTTAGAGAATTACTTGGTTCCTCTAAGCTGATCCATCAACTCATCAATGCGCAAGATGGGGTAGAAATTCTTCAGAGTCTTCTTATTGAGCGATCTGTAATCAATGCACATGCGCAAAGTTCCATCCTTCTTATTCACCAGAACTAGTGAGGAAGAGAAGGGGCTAGAATTCAGCCTAATGTGACCCAACGCCAACAAATCCTTAATGGCGTGGTCAATCTCATCCTTGTAGGCATTGGGATGCCTATGAGGAGTAGTGATAACTTCTGGCCCTCCAGGCTCTAGCTCAATGGTGTGCTCAAACCCCCTATCAAGTGGTTGTCTTGGTGGAATGTCCCCAAATACTATCGGGTACCTGTCCAATATGGTCTGGATGCCTAGGTGTGGTGGCTTGGGCTGTCCCCCAACCTCCAAAACTCTCAACTCCACTACCCATGCTATATCCCCATGCCTCAAGTTAGCCTCCATCCTATGTGCTGAAACAGTCTGTCGAGGATACGAATGCATTCCTCGAAGGACTACCAACTTGCCATTCGGCCCAGTAAACTCCATCTCTAGTTTCCTCCAATCAATGGTGACTCGGCCAAGGGAGTAGAGCCACTGGACACCCATCACTATGTTGGTGTTCGGTACATCCAAAACAAAGAAATGATTTGTCATCGAGTAGTTCCTCATGGTCACTGTAAAAGCAGGAATATACCGGGTGCACTGCAAGTCCTGTCCCTGGGCACTAGAACTGAAAACCCCTCGAACTCCGTTGTGGTGATACCCCTCCTCTGGAACATCTGAGCATCAATGAAATTATGGGTGGCCCCACTGTCTACCAGGACTGAGACATGTTGTCCCTGCACTATGTCTCGGATCCTCAAAGTCAAAAATTTAGGAATCCCACACAAAGAAGCAAGGACACCCCCAAATGGTGCAAAAGGTGCTCCACCAGGCGGGGGTGGTGGTGGTGGTCCCATTGCTGCCTGACCCTCAGTGTCTCCCCCGCCATACTCCAACTCCACATCATCCTCCTGGTCACTATCTAAGAAGACCTCAACATAGTGGGCCTTCCTTGCTGTGCACCGATGGTTTGGTGCTCATGGCTCCCGACAAGTAAAGCATAGTTTCCTCCTACGAAGGTCTCTACTAGTCTCCTCATCCAACTTCCCATGCCCTTGGGTGGCTCGCTGTGGTGGAGGCTAGTGTCACTGCCCCTTTGTGGGTAGGGAGTACGTGATGGAATGGGTGCCCCAGTCTTGGGGATGGCCCCCTGCAACTCTCTCGCATAGGGCATGACCTCCTGTAAGGTAGAGGGTCTACATGACTTCACCAGTCCACACAATGGCTCAAGTAACCCATTGATAAATGTATACACTCTCCTAGCATCAGACAAGACTAGCACCATAACTAAAACCCTCAAAAACTCCAATATATAGTGCTTTGGGTGACCAGTCTGCCTAAGTTGGGTCAACTCCCTGAAGTGAGCCTCTGAGTCTCTCCGATAAAAACACTACACCACTCTCTGAGTGAAATCCTCATAGGAGGTCACGTTGGAATGCCCTAGAATGGACAAGCCATGAAACCACCAATTGTGTGCCTACCTCTGCAAGTGCAAGGTAGGCATTTTGATGGCTTACACCTCTGTCATCTGATTGAGCTAGAAATAGGTATCCAACTTCTCCACCCAAGATCGAGTTGTGCACTTGGTAGTGCCATCATATGTGGGGAAATACATCCTCCCAATGGTGTGTTGTAACTCTGAGCTCTGTGTGCCCGAACCTCCATTGTTCCTGCCCTTCTCATTCTATTTGAGCTGACAATAATCTTTGAAGGACAAGTTTGCCTTGAAATCTTTCCCCATGAATTGCCACTCCCTGAAATACTTTCCCATGGGCATATGGTCATCTGGTCCACCTTGCTCACTAGGTGTTGAGGGTGGGAAAGTAAGCAGCATGGTCCTAATTGGCCCGCTGAAAGCTAGTGGGTGAGTAGTTGGTGAAGGGTGCTCGTACTGTTGTGAGGCCCGAGAAGTCTCTTAAAATAGGAAATCACGATGAACTCTCTTGTCCCTATTCTGTTGCTTGAGCTCATCCAACATCTCCTTCTGCCCCTTAGCTAGATCACTAAGGGACTTCAAGAGGCTATCAAATTCCATTTCCTCCTTACTCTTGGGCTCTACCATATCTTCTACTACCATTGCCTTCCCACGTGCCTTAGTATCAGGCGTAATCTCCAACTTGCTCTCCCTGCTCTGGTACCTTTGTCTCTTGTAGGTAATGTTCTGCTTGTCCTCCTCGTTCATAGGAAAAGTCTCCCATGACTGAGTCAAGATTTGAGCTCTGATACCACTATAATGTTCCAAACTATGAAAAACAGTGATATGCAAATAAAACAATAAATACAACACTAGAAAATTTAAACATCCAGTGCACACCCCTGTAAAGACCAGAAATGATAATTAGCTGAGCCATTTTATTAAGAAATTGGAGCAATAGTACAATAGCGTGGAAAAATTGCACCTGGGTTTGCCTCAATGGAAAGTGTTACAAATCCCAGGTGATAAAATGACAAGCCCCGATGGTAGAATCAACTGCTAGAATGATGCCCTGCGCTGCCCCAGTAACACTGCACTACTTGCTGGAAAGTTGCTGCTAGAAACCCCCCCTCTGGTGCTTAGAAAATTCCACAAAACTAACCCCAAGCTCATCAAACAAAAAGCACCAAAACCCAGAAATGGTTTAGCCTGGTTTTGACCCCCGAAATTCGACCCCCAAGTACCACATCCTCCTCCAGTTGCTAGAAAATACGGCCTGCCTTCAGCTCCAATAAAAGCCCTCCCAAATCACTCCAAAATTGCTAAGATACACTCCAGCAAGGTTCTCCTTATTTCTCCGAGCAAACTCTTTCCCCACAAACTCCGATGTGTGCACAGTGAGAGGGTTATGCGCTGGCCCTGGAAGCTACGATTCGTACTACTCTCAAGCAACCATCTCCTACTCCCAAACTCCTCCCAAAGGCTAGTATCCCACTAAATCTCCTTTATAAAAATTCTCTTGGGAATTGTGCCCTGGAAGACCCCTGAAACAACTCCCACGTATTCCCTTCTTGCGTCCTCCTGCAATACACACTAGTTAGGTAAATGGCTGAGTGCTAAGCTATGAATCCCCTCCATATCTCCTCCAAAATGGTATGATGATACCTCCCTAGGGTGCCTCTTGAAGTCCATTGAAGAAAGGGTGAGTTCTCCACTTGGAAAACTCGATGCTAAACAAGTGACCCAGCTAAGCAGCTCGAGCAAATAGAGTGAGTTTGATTGGAAAAAGCTGCCAAATGGGGCTAAGCCTCTCCTATTTATAATTTCGTGGGCCTTCTTTCCCACGTGGGCCCCTCCATCTAGCCTTTTGACTTCCCTCCTTGTAAATTCAAACTTTTCCCTTAGGAAAGTGCATTTTTCCTTCATGTGGGTGGCCCCCACGCTCCACCAACAAAACATTACGGCCTCCTTTTTCCTCCAAAGTACCTTTCCCAAAATTTTGTGGGTCCCATGGCCTCCAAAAATGTCACAATTGTGGAAAATGAACTCGTGACAAATTAATTTAGGAAGGACATTAAATTCATCATGCTATCCTCTAGCCCTTAAACTATCCTTTTCTCACATTAATTCACATTTTTAGTCATAATATTCTTAGTAAGAAGATTAAAAGGTGTTTGTCATAGTGTGTAGCCTAATGTGATTAAATAGCAGGAAAAGAAGCATTTTTGAGGCATTTACTATGCAGGGGCTTGATGTGAAAATTTCTAAAACGAAATTCTATTGCAGTATCTAATATTATTTCTCCTACTTATTATTCAATAACAAGTTATTTACAGAAATTGCTTCAATAAATATTGAAATAAATTCAGCTGCAATCTTCACAAATAAAATGTTAAGCAAAATATAAAGAAATACAAGCACAAGAATGACAATTATTTTTGGACAATTGTCCCGAGAATAACCCAATGCGGGAAAACTGGTGCAGAAGATGAGGGTTTCTTTTATATTCTTCAGCAAAAATATCTCGTACAGAAAATGACCAGCAGAACAAAAGAGAAATATTATGAGAAATTTACAATCAAATTCCTCACTTGATTTTCAGTGAGTTTCTAACCATGGAGAGCCTCTGAGACCCTTTGCATCTCACTGCATTAGCCTCTACGCAGTGGCTACGCAGATCCAGTGTCACGGCTCGTATGCTGTCACTGCTACTGCATCATTGCCTCTACGCTGTCCTTCCTCTGCGTCGCTCCTCTCTGTCGGATTATGTACACTCAGCCCTTGTTGATTCCTCTCTGTCTCCACCCAGCAACTCTCCCTTTGAATCGATTTTTCGTGCCGAACTTCAGCCAGTGATAAAATCGATCTTCTTGGGCGACTGAGTACTGCTTCGGTGTCCTTTTACAAATGACCCTCAAGTATTTCTTTATAGTTTTCTAATTGAGACTTCAACGACCGAGATTAGATCTCCAATCAACGACTAAGATTACATTTTGACTTGATCTTCTTTTTTTAGAAGATTCACCCACAGTTTATATTAATACTGATTAATTATTTTAATTTCCTAAGTTAGACTTAGGGTCCTCAATAAAAATAATTAATTTTTCTTATAAAAATGTGTCTGGGTGGAATTTCCCAAAATGATTTCTGGGTTATTTGTAATGCATGTGTCTAAGCCTCTCTACAATACTGAGACTTAGAGCATATCCGATGCTACCAAAAATCAACACTCCCTCATAGCGAGAAATGTGCCCTAACAAATATGCCCTGCTGCACACTGTTCTAACTCTTAAGCATCTCCCTCTACACTGCTGATGTTGCCCATCAACCACTGCGTTGCTGCTGCACTGTACTATTGTTGATCCTGCCATAATCAACACTGCATCCGTACTACAACTCCCTCTCAAATGTTGCATCTATGGTTGAGAAATCACCTGTTTCTGCCGTTGAAAAGGATTATCTATCATACCCATCTGCTCTCTGAAGTGAACAAACTTGGCTCTTCCTAGAGCTTTGGTGAGTATGTCTTCCACTTGATTCCCTGTGGTAATGTATTGTAATTGTAATGCTCCTCTCTGAACACAGTCTCTAATAAAATGGCACATGATGTCAATGTGTTTTGACCAATCATGGAATACAGGATTCGTAGAGAGTTTAATGCAACTCTGATTATCACAATAGATATTGGTAACTTCCATCTTCTTTCTGAACAAGTTCACTAATAGTTTTCTAAGCCATATGGCCTCACACATAGTTGTTCTTGCTACCATGTATTCTACCTCTGCTTATTTCAATGCTATAGATTTTTTCTTCCTACTGCACCAAGGGTCATCCCTGATCCAATGCCGAAGCAATACCCTAAGGTACTCTTCCGATCTACTGAATTGCCTGCCCAATCTGCGTCTGTGAACCGGTTCACGCTGACATCATCTCCACAGGCATATTTCAACCCGTATCCGACTGTTCCACACACATATCTGAGAATGTGCCTTGTTGCTGCCCAATGCACACTCTTTGGTTCCACCATGAATTAACTGAGGGTGTTGACAACAAAGCAAATGTCTGGCCAGGTGTTGACCAGATACATTAGTGACCCAATGAGTTTTGATATTTTGGAGTAGCATCAAGTGTGCTCTAGCTCGAAACTTTGTGGAGGGGCTGGAACACACGAGATCTCCAAGACCCATAAAGCGTTTGGAGAAATTTCATCCGGTGCAATAGTTATTCAAATAATTAATTTTTTTAGTGGGGACCCTAAGTCTAACTTAGGGAAATTAAAAAATTAAAGTGAATTAAATTACACGTGTGATGAAATGTTCTAAGAGACGTGGATCAAGCTTTCTTTTAATCTCAGTCGTTGATAAGAGATTAGATCATGGCCGTTGGTTTGCCAATGAGAAAGGTAAAAAGGAAGGGCTTGGGGTCAGTTGTAGAACACAAACACACATTGCAGAGCACTGAAGCTAAGTTGAATTTCTAGGGCAGGGTTTGCTGAGGAATTCGAAGAGAGTTTGCAGTGCAGTGAGGGGCAGAGATCGGCAAGGGATGATCTGATCTGAGGCCGAGAATATAGAAGCAGAGAGGCAACATCATACGAGGGCAGCGCAGAGGCCAGCAAGGGACGTAGCCCAGCCAAGTTGACGTAGAGGCCACGCAGAGGGTGATGCAGATCCTTCTGGGTGACGTAGAGGCAGCGCAGAGCTTTCCAGAATGACGCAGGGGTAGCATTGGTTGCACAGAGGTTGCATTGGGCCAGAGGGCTGACGCAGAGGCTGGAGAAGACTACGCTGAGGGTTTCCAGTGGGCCAGAAAGGGCTCATTATTTGTAAATCTCGATTGAGGGTGTGATTCAGCCATATTTTTTTCTCCGAGTGAAAGGTAAAACTGCCGTGTAATTTCTCTGTAGGGCAGACTGTTTCTGGTGTCCATATTTTTGTATTCAGATTCTGCATAATAATAAAACCCTCTAGAGTTGTTGCACCGATTTTCCCGCATTGGGTTTTTCTAGGGACATTTGTCCAAAAAATCTGTGTAATTTTGTCACATGTGTGTGTTGTTCAGGGAATGATCTATAGATGTGTAGACTACAGTTTGTATTTGCTTTAATGTTTTTCAGAACACTTCAGTTAAATAACTTGTTAAATTTATTAAACAGGTAGGCGAAGTAGATGAAGACACTGTAGTAGGGTTTCTTTTTTGAAACTTTCACATGGTATCAGAGCATTATAGATAAAGTTGATCCACCAGCAAAGCAGCTAAAGATATTTGTTGCAAGAAGGGCAACTGAATCAGCAGAGATCCTAAAGAAGGCAACGCAACACCAAGAGGGACGCAGACCCTGCAAGGGTGACGCAGAGCCAGCCTGCTCACGCAAAGGCTGACGCAACTCTAGAGAGATGACGCAGAGCTGGTCTGCTCACACAGAGGCTGACACAGCACCAGCAGGGGGACGTTGAGCCAGTCTTCTCACACAGAGGCTGACACAGCACCAGGAGGGTGACGCAGTCCAAGCTAGGAAGTTGCTGTGCAGTTTGCCGAGATTCGAAGGGTTGTTTCTGATCTTCAGAAGTTGCTGGTGTGGCACAGGTTCTGTCGGTGCAGAACAGTGCCTAGAAAAGGTGACAAACGGGGGAGGAGAGCAGTCGCTCGACAAATTCTCTAGCCAAGGAATCGGAGTTTGATCAAGAGGAGTGATCATAGAGGACTGATTCATTAGAATTGGTGAAGGATTTCCGGGAGGGAAATCACTTCTTAGAGGAAGCACATTCTCTAGAGGGGTTCTTTCGCCAAGAAGCCCAGTTCCAGTCTTTTGCTGAGCGTAACAGCAGTGGAAGGGAGAGGAGTTTGTGATTTGACAGTTTGAGCAGAGATGGTTTCTCATGGACTGAGAGATCAGGATAGGTTGGACGGTGTGTCCAACTTTGTTATCTAGAGAGCTAGAATCCTGACAGTCCTGGATAAGTACGGCATCAAGGACCATGCAAAAAGCATCCTAGGTATGCTAACCAATGCAGATCCCCTGAAGAAATTCAACGAGAATCAGGCGTGAGCAAAGCGCTTGATCATGGATGGAGTAAAGGATCACGTGGTCCCATATATTGCCGAGAAGAACACGGAAAATGATATGTGGACAATATTGAACACGATGTATCAGGGAGGCTCCGTCCAAAGGAAGATGTTTCTAGAGAATCAAATGCGGTTGTTCCAGATGCAGAAGGGAGAGGAAATCGATCGCTTTCTCTTTAGACTTCAGACTATTCGGGACCAGCTGATTTCTATGGGGTCAACTCTGGATGAAGGGCTCATGGTGAGGACTGCTCTGAATGCAGTCACTGATGAATGGGAAATGTTTGTCCAAAGAATATTGGGCAAGGCAGCGCTACTATCCTGGGTGGACATGTGGGCAATCCTCCATTAATAGGAAATCAGGATAATATCTAAGAAGAAAAGCAACAGCGGTGGAGTCAAAGTAAAGAAAGAGGAGGAGGATGCAACCCTTGCATCTAAGGGACAAAGGCAACAAGGAAAGAAGAAGGACCTACCAAAGTTCTGGTGCTTTAAATGTGGTGAACTTGAACACTTCGTCAGCTCTTGTCCTAAGAGGAAGGATAAGGAATCCTCTGATTCCAAGGCAGTAGCAGTGAAAGGGGACGATGGCAGTGGCTATGACATAGCCATGAGTGCTCATGAACCAAGGAAGTGTGGTGATATTGATCTGTAGAGCAGTTACAGATGGTGGCAGGATCCTTGAGGTGCCCAAACTCTTGGACAACATATGATCTACAGGAGCCTTAACATAGTAGTAGGATGACTGGAGCAGTGGGTGTAGAAGATCATGGAGAAGCAGAGGCGATCTGGGACGCTGAAATCTGGAGCAGCGCAGAGGACAGGTAGCAGCAATGTGGAAGGAGCAGCACAGAGGCTGATGGGATTTCAGCAGTACAGAGGTGGTGCTTACGCAATGCAGTGCAACAGACAACGCAATGCTTCAAAGAGACAGCACAGAGCAGCAGTAGAGGGTGCTTTAGTGATGAGTTGTAGCCCAACTGAATTGTCTGTCAGTATTTGGGTGATGGTCCTGTTATCGCTTGCTGCCTACACCTACCTACAGTTAGAGGGAAAAACCTTTAACCCCACAAGGTGTGGTTGGTGGCAAGGAACTCAGAGAAGGGGTTGTCACACTAATCACGACTCTCTCCGTTTAAGCTATCTCCTAGGTTAGCTATGGGGGGTGGTCCCTAAATGGAAACTAAGTTAATGTGAGTTTCTAGGAGATTTGTCAGAGTTAAATAGATTATTTCTTAAAATTTATAAGCAAAAAGTGATATGAAAAATAACTATCAATACATAATTTAAATAAGCATAAAGCATATGAAAACCAATGCTTTCAAAGTATTGCTCTTTAAAATGAAAATGTGTTTGCTTAAATGGAGTAAAATGCTTTCAAATGGAAAGGAAAAGTAATCCTGAAAAGTGAAACAAGAAAATGTTAGCACAAGATATTGTAAATGCTTTCAGGATAAATAGATTTATGAATCAAAGCATGAGAAACTATCTTGCACAAAAAGAAACAATTAGTGATCTACTTATGAGAATGAAAATGAGATGATAAAAAAACTCAATTGTTAGACCAAGATAATGACATGCAGTTAAGTTGACAACCCAAAATAAGAGTACTTGAAAGGAAATGAGACTCATAAACCATTCATGAACGTGATGATCATTAAACATGAAATAGAGCTTGCTAAAGTAGACAATTATCCAAGTACAAGAAAATTAAACTAAACTTGTTGCAAAAGAGATTACAATACTTGCATGAAAGGAAATGCTTCTTGAAAATAGGAAATGATGTTCCATGTGAGACTCTAAACCATCAAGAAAGAAAAAATTTCGATCTTGCAAGTAAGGTAAATGTGATGAAAAAATGCTCTTGGTTTATTTTATTAATTAGTTCTAAAGCAAGGTTACAATTGAACTCTAAACCTCAGACCTCACCCTCACCCAAATATTTGGATCTCACAGTGAGGAGTCCATAGAGGTAGAAGGTCCCTAAAACGTCTATTCAACCAAATTATGTTGGAGGTAAAATTTTAGTGATTGCTTGGGGCATGTAAGTAAATTAATCAAACAATGAAATTACCTTTCAAACTTGAGATGTATTTGCATGTCATGAACTAGAATGCTACTTTATGGATAAAATTTTCCCAAATACTTATTTCATGTAAGATGTAATTAAAGGTAAAGCGTAAGTGGTTTTGGAACAAAATTTATGACAAATTTAAAAGTGCATGCATGCAAAAGTTTGAACTTGCTATGAAAGTATAAAAACTAGAAATCTGTACCAAATTAGATTAAGGTGCATACAAAATGAGTGTAATGCATGATTGTGTTAATTCCTCAATTAAATGATGTGCATGAAAGTGAAAAATATCAAAGATCAAGTCACAAATTTATCTCCAAAAATGTGGAGAGATAGGGATACCAATGGGTAAAACCCACACTCCCAAAACCAAGAATTTATTAGTTATTACTCACAATGTTGGTTTGAGCCATAGATCTTTCCTTGCTGAAAATTTCTGCAATTTGAGGCCAAAAAAAGACCAACAAAATGCAGATTTTTTGAGGAAAAAGAAGCAAGGCAAAGCCTCTTTGAGTTGCATGGCCAATGGAAGGAAATAATCTAGAAGTTGAATCCCCAAGGTCCTGCATGCAAACTTGTAAGTAATTTTTTGAAAATGAAACCTGCAAGTAGTTGCAAGACAACAAGTTAGAGAAACTCTACAACCACAAATGTTAGCTCAAGAAATCACAAAGTAATATTACAAAAATAATCTACAAGAAGTTAGGCCAAAGAGTATGAGCAAGCTCTCCTCTTTGACTAGCCATAGCTTGGCTCTTTGAAATAGCCAAATATTAAAGAAATGAAGAGCAATACTTGAAAAAAAAATTATTGGAAGTTTGATTTTTTGATGCAAGAAATAAGAGCTTTGAGAAATTTAAAAGAACCTCTGCAAGACAAAATAAAATATAGATTAGATTTTGGAAATCAACACATGAGGGTTCTCCTTGAATATTTTCAAGAGTGGGTTGGTTCCTCCGAGAAATTCTCCTCATGCTTGAAAAGCTTGACCAAAGACAAATCCTTCTACACAATCTCACCACAACATATTGAATACTCATGAAATTAAATAAAAGCAATGGAAAGAACTCCTATAGATATATTTGACATCAAATATAAGATTTCTTATCCTAAAGCGATCAAGTAACTCTTATGCTAATATGAGATAACTGCATACTAAAATAACTTGAAACAAGCATGGAGGAAATAATACCATGAGGAAATAAATAGAAGCATAACAACAAGTCAAGAATTTACCATATATGTAAGGAGAAGAACACCATCACAAGTTACCCCAAAGACTTTTGTATTATATTGCAAGTACATGTACAATCCGACAATGCGTCCTCAAGCCCAATAGCTTGTATTACATGATACAATAGGAGAGTCCATGGCTCCATTATATAGAAAGTTGGGAGCAAATCTCAATGACAAACCAAATTCCAAGTGGTGAGAGGGAGGAGATCACAAGGCAAATTCGAATTTGATATGTGGAGCTCCATTGCCAAGTGTAAAAATCGGATTCTGGCAAGTGGACATCATTTTCTTCTCCCTTATGTGCCAAATTCGAATTTTATGATGGAATGACAAGTGTATATGGGTGGTAACCCAAGTGGGGACAATCTCCCACAAAAATATCCACCAAATATTCTCTCAAATCCTCCCAAATATGCACTAAATTCACAAATTCGAATTTCCAAGTAAGCAGCTCTCATTTAATGCCAGAAATTCAATTTTATTTGAGCACATGTCTTTTCCTTGATTGTAGGAGTCCACATCACTTTGAGACTTCATTTTAACTCCCCCATAATTTTCCACCTCATTTCCACCTCATTTAGCATGTGTGGATATTTATTTTTCTCCATTTATTTAATTTCTGGCTTAATTAATTGTCAAATTTCCCACTAAACTTAGAAAAAATGGGTTTTGAGGGTTCAAAATACATTTTTAACCCCTCAAAGTGTGACATAGAAGAAAGTTGAGGGTGAGAGGTGTAATTTTGATTACTCATACCCCATACAAATTCTCTAGGCAATACTTATTACAATTCTATTGCAATTTTTATTGCAATTTTTGACTTGCGAGAAATCTAAAAAATTAAAAAATCGCTACCTAGACCTAACCAAATTCCATGAATTTTTTTGCATGATCTAGTATGGTAATATACATTGACTCTAGACACTATAACTCACCCAAGGCCTCACCATCAAGCCGTACTTCAGCTTTGGGGTAAAATTGAAGGAAAAAGCTCAATTAATTATTAAGTCCTCGTACGGAGATGATAATTAATCGAGTAAAAAAACCTCCCAGAGTAAGACTCACTTGTTGGCAAGGTCCCAAGCTACCTAGGCCTGTTACAGACTCAATACTGACTCAAATTCCTCATTATTAGCATCACTTATTACAATTCCCCCTAGGGCGTGGAATCTAAGTACAAGAGAAAATGATAAGAAGTAGAAGTAGAGTTTAAAAACTCTGTTGAACTGATGATATCTGATGGTACAAGTGTCCTTTGGTTCATCCTTGGGCATGGAGTCTACATATAATCATCAGGTGTCACTCCAATGGTCAACAGGTCCTTCAATTGCTTACGTCTCAGCAACTAAGTTGCAGTGCAGCAGTTAACAGTGGCAGTGCTATAGGCAGCATGATACAGCTATTTGAGAGGGAGTTGCAATACCATTGTTGCATTGTCTATGGCAGTGACATGGGCAACAGTACAAAGAGTAGCCACGCGGCGGATGGAGGGCAGCAAGCCAAGAATCAGCTACGCAGAGACCGATGTTGAGATCAAGTGATACTTTAGTGTGGAAGTATTGCTAGAGCACACTCCTCGCTAAAAGGGAGTGTTGAGATTTTAGGGTAGCATCGAGTGTGTTCTAGCTCCGAGACTTTGTGAAGGGGTTGGAACACACGAGATCTCCAAGACCTAGAAAGAGTTTGGAGAAATTTCATCTGGTGTTATAGTTATTCGAATAATTAATTTTTTTAATGGGGACCCTAAGTCTAACTTAGGGAAATTCAAAAATTAAAGTGAATTAAATTACACATGTGATGAAATTTTCTAAGTGACGTGGATCAAGCTTTATTTTAATCCCAGCCGTAGATAAGAGATTAGATCATGAACGTTTGTTTGACAATGAGAAAATTATAAAGGAAGGGCTTGGGGTCAGTTGGAGAACACACACACACACACACATTGCAGAGCACTGAAGCTAAGTTGAATTTCTAGGGCGGGGTTTCCTGAGGAGTTCAAAGTGAGTTTGCAGTGCAGTGAGGGGCAGAGATCGGCAAGGCATGATCTGATTCGAGGCCGAGAATACAACAACAAAGAGGCAACATCGTACCAGGTCAATGCAGAGGCCAGCAGGAGGGACGCAACCCGTCCAAGATGACGCAGAGGCCACGCAGAGGGCGATGCAAAGGCAGCGCAAAGCCTTCCAGAGTGACGCAGGGGCAGCCTGTGCTGGGTAGAGGTTGCACTGGGCCAGAGGGCTGATGCAGAGGCTGGAGAAGACTGCGCTGAGGGTTTCCAGTGGGCCAAAAAGATCTTGTTATCTGTAAATCCCGATTGAGGGTGTGATTAAGCCATATTTTCTATCTCCGAGTGAAAAGTACAAATGTCGTGTAATTTCTCTGTAGGGAAGACTGTTTTTGTTGCCCAGATTGTTGTATTCAGATTCTGCATTGTTATCGCTTGCCGCCTACACCTACCTATAGTTAGCGGAAAAAGCCTTTAACCCCACAAGGTGTGGTTGGTGGCAAGGAACTCAGAGAAGGGGCTATCACAGTAATCCCGACTCTCTCCGTTTAAGCTATCTCCTAGGTTAGATATGGGGGATGGTCCCTAAATGGAAAACTAAGTTAAAATATGTGAGTTTCTAGGAGAGTTGTTAGAGTTAAATAGATTATTTCTTAAGATTTATAAGCAAAAAATGATATGAACAATAACCATCAATACATAATTTAAATAAGTATAAAGCATACGAAAACTAGTGCCTTCAAAGTATTGCTCTTTGAAATGAAAATGTATTTGCTTAAATGAAGTAAAATGATTTCAAATGGAAAACAAAAATAATCCTAAAAAGTGAAACAAGAAAATGTTAACACAAGATATAGTAAATGCTTTCAAGATAAATAGATTTATGAATCAAATCATGAGAAACTATCTTGCTCAAAGGAAACAATTAGTGTTCTATTTTGGAGAATGTAAATGAGATGATAGAAAAACTCAAATGTTAGACCAAGATAACACCATGCAATTAAATTTGCAGCACCAAATAAGGGTATTTGCCAATGAAACAAGATATATCAATCATCCATAAGCATAATGACCATTAAAATGACATGCAATGAAGTTGTAAAAGTAAGCAAATTTCCAAGTACCATAGAATTAAACTTGTTGCAAAATTTAAGGAATTAAAATGTTTGCATCCAAAGTGATTCTTGATAATATTTGCATGTGAATCTTTAAACCATCAAGATAGCAAAAAATTTGGGAAATTTGCAAGTAAATGCGATGAAATAATGTTCTTGGTTTATTTTATTAATTAGTTCTAAAGTAAGATTACAATTGAACTCTAATCCTTAAACCTCACCCTCGCCCAAATATTTGGATCTCACAGTGAGGAGCCCATAGAGGTAGAGGGTCCCTAAAACGTCTATTCAACCAACTCAAGTTGGAGGTAAATTTTAGTGATGCTTGGGGCATGTAAGATCTAAAAGTAAATTAACATGAAAATGAAAATTCAACTTCAAATTGAAATATATTTTCTTGTCATGGAATAAAATATAGTTTTATTTGATGCATCAAACTTAATATTGTAGAGTGTGCCCAATGGTGAAGCATAAGCAAATTTGAAGTATGATTTCAAGCTAAATAAACTCAAGTAAAGATTCTTGCATATAAAAAAATCTGAATTTTCTATGAAAGTATGCTCTTAAAACTTGTAGCAAATCAAAGTGAACAGTTAGTGAAATGAATGAAATGCATGGCTGTGTTAATTTACCAATTAAATGAGATGCATGCAATTTAAAGAGATTAACAAATTACGCCACAAGTCCTCTCCAAAAATGGAGAGATTGAGATGCCAATGGGTAAAACTCACACTCCCAAAATCACAAATTTTATTGGTTGTTAGAGGTAAGAGACTATGAAGCCTCCTACAAGCTCAAGGAAAACCTTTACAAATGAAACTTGAGGTCTTAGACTTATCCTTGATGAGAAATTTCTACAATATAAAGACTCAATAGAAATCACATTTTTACAAGTGAAGAAGAGAGGCTAAGCCTCCCCAATTCTCACAGCCAAGAGAGAGAGAAGAAGCCACAAAAGGAACTCGGCCTTCCTCAAGGAAGCTCCTTAACTACCCACGACCAAAGGAAAAAGAGAGAGTCCTCCTCGTTTGACATTAGAGCTCAAAGTTCCTGCAGCAATTTGTTAGTAGTTTCTTGAAGGTAAATCCCACAAGTTGCTACAAGAAAACAAGTTAGAAAAAAAAAGACTACAAAAACCCAACCAAGTGTTAAACAAAGAAAATCACCAAAATATTGTACAATAATCTACAAAGGGCTAAGCCAAAGAGGATGAGTAAACTCTCATCTTTGTCTAGCCATGCTTAAGCTCTTTAAATATCAAAATATGATCCAATGAAGAACAATGAAAAGTAAAATATTTTTAAATGATTGCATGCATACAAACTATGTCCAAACGAATCCCTGCAAAACATTTTTTTGTAAGATAAACTATGAAAATCCAAATAACAAATGAGAGTTCCTTTGAAGGTGTTTCAAGAGTGGGT
This sequence comes from Pinus albicaulis, assembly GCA_034641835.2. Lineage (NCBI taxonomy): Eukaryota > Viridiplantae > Streptophyta > Pinopsida > Pinales > Pinaceae > Pinus > Pinus albicaulis. The sequence goes on along the minus strand of CM076570.1, from coordinate 735,176,488 downwards.
TGGTCTCCCAAAGACTTCCCCTCACGCTTGATCCAAAAAGAATTATTATACAATACTCAAGTCACACATTAGTCCATGTAGATTTAGATAAGCAAACAATGAATTGAAACTTGTAGAAATTTATTTGAAAATAAACTAGAACTTTCAACTTCTAGAGCCTACTTTCAAATCAAATGCTAATACAAGATAACTGTGCACTAGCAAATTCACAAAAATACATGGAAAATGAAATAACTCAAAGCATAGAAAAGATTATACCAATAGCTCCAAATGCACTATACTCCAAAAGAAGAACACCCATGAATGGACCCCCAAAGTATTTTATTGATATTCTTGAAAAGTGTACAAAGTAACAGCGCTTCCGCAAGCACAATAGCTCATATCCAATGATACCATATGAGAGCCCATGGCTCCATTATGTAGAAAGTTGGGAGAAAATCCCAATGAAGAACCATATGCCAAGTGGTGAGAGGGAGGAGATCACAAGGCAAATTCGAATTTGGTAAGTGGAGCTCCAATGCCAAGTGTAAAATTCGAATTCTGGCAAGTGGACATCATTTTCTTCTTCCCTTATGTGCCAAATTCAAATTTTATGATGGAATTACATGTGTATATGGTTGGTAACCCATGTGGAGACAATTTCCCACAAAAATCTCCACCAAATATTCTCCCAAATCCTCTCAAATATGCACTAACTTCACAAATTCAAATTTTCAAGTAAGCAACTCTCATTTAATGCCGAAAATTCAATTTTATTTGAGCACATGTCTTTTCCTTGATTTTAGGAGTCCATATCACCTTGGGACTTCACTTTAACTCCTCCATAATTTTCCATCTCATTTAGCATGTGTGGATATCTATTTTTCTCCATTTATTTAATTTTTGGCTTAATTAATTGTCAGATTTCCCACTAAACATAGGAAAAGTGGGTTTTGAGGGTTCAAAACACATTTTTAACCCCTCAAAGTGTGTCATAGTAGAAAGTTGAGCGTGAGAGGTATATTTTTGATTACTCATACCTCATACAACTTCTCTAGGCAACACTTATTACAATTCAATTACAATTTTTATTGCAATTTTCGACTTCCGGGAAATCTAAAAAATTAAAAAATCACTACCTAGACCTAACAAAATTCCACGAAATTTTTTGTGTGATCTAGTAGGTAATATACATTGAATCTAGACACTAGGAATCACCCAAGGCCTCACCATCAAGCTGTACTCTGGCTTTGGGGTAAAATTGGAGAAAAAAACTCAATTAATTATTAACTCCTGGTAGGGAGATAATAATTAACCGAGTAAAAAAAACCTCCCAGAGTAATACTCACCTTTTGGAAAGGTCCCAAGAAACCTAGGACTATTACAGACTCAATACTGACTCAAATTTATCATTACTAGCATCACTTATTACAATTCCCTATAGGGCGTGAAATCTGAGTTCAAGAGAAAATGATAAGAAGTAGAAGTAGAGTTTAAAAACTCTGTTGAACTGATGATATCTGATGGTACATGTGTCCTATGGTTCATCCTTGGGCATGGAGTCTTTTCATTATCATCAGGTGCCACTCCAGTGGTTAACATGCATAATAATAAAACCCTATAAAGCTGTTGCAACAGTTTTCCTGCATTGGGTTTTACCGGGGACATTTGTCCAAAAAATATGTGTAATTTTGTCAAATGTTCGTGTTGTTAAGTAAATTATCTCTAGATGTGTAAACTGAAATTTGTATTTGCTTTAATGTTTTTTTGAATACTTCAGTTAAATAACTTGTTAAATTTATTAAACAAGTAGGCGAAGTAGATGAAGACGCTGCAGTAAGGTTTCTGTTTTGAAACTTTCAGAATGAGTTGCCTGTACAAGGTGGGGTCCACTTCCTTGTCTCCTAATGCGTCTATCTTCTTCCAGTTGGTTATCATGGGCACTGCCATGGACCTGCAATTCTGCATCCTGAATCTCTTCAGGATTTCTGAATCATATCTCCTTGTTGTAGGAAGATTTCTCCATTCTTCTGCCAAACTTCCAACCCTAGAATGTAATGCATCAACCGTCCTTCGTGTCGAATTCAACTTCTAAGTTCTACTTGCAGTCTATTATGAACCTAGATGATCCTGTAAGGAATAGATCATCCACACACAATACCAAAATAAGTATCTCATTCTCTAACATCAAATAGTAGAGATTGGGATCTGCGTCACTCTTGACAAATCCCAACCGCTGCAAATACCCGTCAATCCGACTGTACCATGCTCTGGGTGCCTGCTTGAGCCCATATAGAGCTTTCTTCAGTATCCATATAGGAGAATTCTTCTCATGAGCCTCAACACCTTCAGGCTGCTCAATGTACACCTTTTCTTCGATCAACCTATTCAAGAACGATGTCTTGACATCCATTTGGTGAATTTCCCATCCCATCTGCGTAGCTAAGGATATGACAGATTTGATGGAGGTGTATCTGGCAACAGGGGTGAAGGTCTCCTCATAATCGATTCCTTCCTTCTGTGCATACCCCTTAGCCATGAACATGGCCTTGTACTTCTCTATGCTGCCATCTCCAACATACTTGATCTTTTAGATCCATCTCAAACCTACAACTGATCTGTTCACTGGTCTAGGTACAACTTCCCAGAAATCATTAGTCATGATAGAGCTATACTCCTCTACCATGGCATCCACCCAAACCTGATGTTGTATGGCCTCCTGAAAGCTAGAGGGTTCTTCAAGCTTCGCTACCAAGACTTGGTATCTGTCGGGTTGTCTACGCTGGCTCTTCTTGTTTCTTGGAACTCCTATAAACTCTTTTGCATCCCTCAGTGTTTGTCGTACTTCTCTGCTGATTCTGCCACTCGTGGTGGGTGGCTCAACCAGTTCTTCATTTGCTGTGAACTATCTGAATTTTCCCCACCTGAGGAAATACTGGTGCTCGATCTAGATGTCTGTCCACCTGCTAGTTCTCCCCCCTGCTGCTGCTGGACAAGAGGAACATCCTCCGACCTCTCTCTAGGAGGCATCTCTTGGGATTTCCTAAAAGCTCTGTGTTCCATGAACTTTGCAGCCCTTCTGACTACAATATTCTTGCTCCTAGGAATGTAAATCCTGTATGCCTTCGAGATCTCATTGTATCCTACCAGGTCTCGCTGTATCCTACAAGGTACCCCTTCTCTGCAGTCTAATCTAGTTTGCTTCATTTCTCATTTGGAATGTGACAGTATGCCACACTTTCGAATATCATGAAATGACTCACTTTTGGCTTCTTTCCTGTGAAAAGACTCTAGGGTGTTGTCTTGCCTAAAGCCCCATGCAGAGTCCTATTCTGGATATATACAGTTGTATTGCATGCTTCAACCCATAAGAATATAGGCATATCCTAATCATACAACATAGATTTCATTGCCCCGACAATGGTCCTATTCTTCCGCTCTGCAACCTTATTCTGCTCCGGATTATACGAAGTTGTCCACTCCCTCTTGATGCCCTCTCTTGCGCAAAAATATGTGAAGTATTTATCTGCGTACTCTCCACCATTATCTGAGCGCAAAATTTTTATCTTCTTCCTTGCCACGTTCTCAACCAGAGCTTTGAATTCTTTGAACTGATCAAAGACCTCATCCTTGGTCTTCAAGAAGTATATCCAAGTTTTCTTGGAGTGGTCATCAATGAAGGTGTTGAAGAATTCGCCACCACTAAGAGCTCTGGTATACATTGGTCCGCAGATATCAAAGTGTATTAGATCTAATAAACTGGGAGCCCTCTTGTTACTTCTTGAATATGCTGCTTTCGTGTACATCCCTAGTGCGCATCCTCTGCACACGTCATCATGCGTGGTACTCAGGACTGGAACTCCCAAAATAGTTTCTCTGAGAATTCTCAGAGATCCATGGTGTAGATGCCCCATTCATCTGTGCCATAGATCATTCAGACTTTTATCTCCACTGATATCGCTGTCTACGAGTGCCATTGGAGACTCGAGTTGCAACCTGTAAAGTTTGTTGCTTCGAGTTACAATATAACCCTTCTTCTTCTAGCTTGGATGCTTAACATATACTTTTCTTCCAATGAAGTACACATCATATCCCTTGTCCTATAACTGGGACACTGAAAGTAGGTTCATTCCCAATCCTGGTACTTGCAGCACATTTGTGGCCCGAAGATTATCTCCTACTTCTGTCTGAAATGCTATGATCCCTCTTCCCACTGGGGTACACTTTGTTTTGTTTCCCAAAGTAATCTGGAAGTTCATCCTTTCTTCTTCATAGCTCGAGAAATATTCTCGAACCCTAGTCATATGTGTTGAAGCCCCGATATCAATGTACCAATCATCAGTTGATGCTGAAGTAGATAAACAAGCAAATTCCTCTTCCAACCTAGAAGATAATTCTGAGATGTCATGATCTCCCATCCTGCTTTTTCCTTCTCTGGCAACCCCTGCAAAAAACTGTGTAACCCTTTTGGGGTTCAATTTGTTGTTAGGATATAGCACCACGGCTTCCCCTCGATTAAGATTCTTTTGTGCCTTTGCTCGATCTAGCTCTGATAGCATATGAAAAATTCTAAAACGAAATCCTACTGCAGTATATGATATTATTTCTCCTACTTATTATTCAACAACAAGTTATTTACAGAAATTTCTTCATTAAATATTAAAATAAATGCAACTGCAGTCTTCACAAATAAAATGTTGAGAAAAATATAAAGAAATACAAGAACATGAATGACACAATTATTTTTGGATAATTGTCCCCGGAAAAACCCAATGCGGGAAAACCGATGCAGTATATGAGGGTTTCGTTTATTATTCTTCAGCAAAAATCTCGTGTACCGAAAATGACCAACGGAACAAAAGATAAATATTATGAGAAATTTACAATCAAATTCCTCACTTTCTTTTCAGTGAGTTTTTGACCCTGGAGAACCTCTAAGACCCTCTGCGGTCTCACTGCGTCAGCCTCTGTGCAGTGGCTACGCAAATCCAACGTTACAACTCCTGCATTGTCACTGCTACTGCGTCACTGCCTTTGCGCAGTCCTTCCTCTGCATTGCTTCTCTTTGTTGGATTATGTACACTCAGCCCTTGCTGGTTCCTCTCTATCTCCACCTTGCAACTCTCCCTCTGAATCGATTTCTCGTGCCGAACTTAAGCCAATGAGAAAATCGATTTTCTTGGGCAACTAAGTATCTGCCTCAGTGTCCTTTTACAAATGACCCTTGAGTCTTTATTTATAGTCTTCTCGTTGAGACTTCAATGACCGAGATTAGATCTCCAATCAACAACTAATATTACATTTTGACTTGATCTGCTTTTTCTATAAGATTCACCAACATTTTATATTAATACTAATTTCGTGATTAATTATTTTAATTTCCTAAATTATACTTAGGGTCCTCATTAAAAATAATTAATTTTCTTACAAAATTGTTTCTGTGTGGAATTTCCCAAAATGATTGCGGGGTTATTTGTAATGCATGTATCTAAGCCTCTCCACAAAATTTGAGACTTAGAGCACATCCGATGCTACCGAAAATCAACACTTGATGGAGGCAACCAAGAGAGAATATAGGGGGGCTTGTCCACCTCCTTAACTCTCTAACTCGGCTTGATATCACAAAATTCTCACTCAAAAGCTTGAATCCACTGACAACCGAGTGACTCCAAGTACATATGAAGCTCAAGGAGAACCAAATCCACAATTCTCGAGATCTTGGAGGGAATCACTCCTATTTTCAAGGGAGTGCCATTAGCTGAAAGGCTCATTAGGATTCAAATTTTTGTTTCAGCTAAGAGTAGCCATTATGCTTATTCTTAACTTTCATATGATGTATGAGACTACTATTTTCTGTTAGTGATCTGCATCTGAGCTAGTTTTAGAGGGTTGAAACCCTTGGGTTTGGTCCCAACACAAAGGCTTTATTCTCTTTTGTATTTCTTTCTTGTTCTTGTGATTGCAGGCTTTCCTATCACCTCTCTTGTGGGAAGAGTGATTGGAAAGATTGACAATCTCAGTCCAAAAATATTTTTTTATGATTTCTTGGAAATGGATAGATGTTAGTTGTGATCCTTTTACATGCTTACTCTCTACGACTTGGGAGTTAGTTCAGTTATCAGAGTAGTGTTGTACATAGAATATGTTTTAATCAATTTCAACTCATCTTTTCCATACTAATTTATTTCACTATGTTGTTGGTCATTTGATGCATGTATCCTGCTTGCTGCAGGGATTGTGCTGATCTGGAGGGGTGGGCATACCTTCCCATATTCACCTGGAATTTTCCATCCTCCTTCAAGGCACCTCACATAACTTCCACCCTTTTTCTCTAAAGTCACTCTATCAAGAGAAATAAAGGACACCGTGGGCATCTACTTTGGTGCAAGATAGACCCCTGAGGGGTACTAGGCTTGGACAAGTGGCTCCCACAACCTTCACCCCTCACCTTCTACCTTCATCCACCTTCCTCCATACCTAAGACGCCATTCTCGTCCTTAAAACTCTCTCGGACCCCCTCCTATGGCAAAACAGGGCCTCCTGTAGCACCTCCTGTAGTAGCCCTGTTGTAATATCTCGAAATGGGGTTTAACAGTAATAAAAGAACAAATAAACAATAAACTACAACAAACGTAAAAATATCATCAAGACACAAGAAATGAAACCAAAACCAGTTGAGCCATTCTATTAATTTTTTGTCGGAAGAGTACAATGGAGGTGCTCAGAAAGATGGCACCTAGGCCTGCACTAGAGAGGCTGAAGAATAGCTCTAAATCCGGACAAAAACACTGTTGGAATGATGCTCTGCGTGGCTCCCTCTCTGCGCTGCCAGTGCTGGAACTGTTGCTACTGGCTGGAATCAGACTATGGTTTGGGCCTTCTCCCATGCTCAGAAATTCCAGAAATGTTTCTCCAGACTCCTCTCACTAAACCCACAAAAACCCATGAAGGGTTTCCAGAAAGCTTGACACCGGAAATTTCCCCCCTCGGGCTTGGCACGCTGAACTGCTGCATGACTCGGCGTCCTGACTGAATCTGCTTGAAAAAGACTCCAAAATATCACCAAAATCCCTGGTAGGAAGTGGCTATCCTCCCCTCCAACTCCTCTGGCAACTCTCCTCCTTAGCTTCCTTCCTCCAGCTCCTTCCCTCAACTGGACTACGCAATCCTTGCGCTGTCTGGGCTGTCTCCACGCTATCCTGGAGGGACTGCGTATCTCTGCGGGTGTGGCTTTGCAAACTCCTCAACAAACAGGTGGAATTCCTCTCCTGAGCGGGCACTCGAAGTCCCCCGAGGTAGAGGTCGAGACCTCCGCTTGTAAATCTCTGTGCTAAACAACACTACAGACTTGGCTAAACAACTCAAGCGTGCTTCAGTCAATGAAGACAAGAAATCCAATAGATGAATGAATAATGAGGAATGAGCTTCTCTCATTCCCTTTTGTCAAAACTGGGCCTCCAAAGTTCCCTTGGGCCCACAAGGACTGCGCTACCCCTCCTCCAGCCTACCACTGCGCTGCGCCTCCTCTGGCCTACCACTGCGCTGCCTCTCCCACGCAGCCACCTAGGAGCTTCCTCCATACACTGGGTGGCCACATGGACCCCACTTCAGTCGCAATATTTTCCTTTAGAGACTATAGGGAAGCACTTTAGTTGCTTAGTTTTATTTGTGGATCCCCTTACCCACTTTATTTCTGCTTAACGTAAGGAAAATAAAAAATTGTCAAAAATTAATATTCAAAATTAGTTGACTGCTAATTGGGGATATTATAGTCCTCCACGCCAGATTGTTGCTTGACCCCAAGCAACTGAAAATATGGGTGTTGAAGTATCTTTTCCCCCTCCCAAGTGGCATCCTCATCGAGAGGTTCCTCCATTTGATCAGGTATTCCTTCACTACCCTGCTCCTCAAGTTCCTCTCCTTGGTGTCCACTATGGCCTCTGGCTGAAGTACCAAGTGCCCCCCATCGTCCATGGAAGGTAATGCAACTGTTGTTGTCACCTGTTGGCCCAGAGCCTTCTTTAGGCAATATACATGGAATATGTTGTGCACCCGGCCCCCCGGTGGTAGCTCCAACTCATACACTACCTCTCCCACTCTCCGAGTGACCCTGTAAGGCCCATAGAAACATGGTTTCAGTTTCTCTGCCCTTTTTTGCTTCAACGTGGACAACTTGAATAGTTGGAGACATAGGTACACTAGATCCCCAATCTCGAAGTGCCTCTCCACGCGACCCCTGTAAGCATAAATATTCTGCTGATTCTGTGATGCCCGCAAATTTTCCTTAAGCGCCCTCAAGATATCTTGGCTCTCCTAGACCCACTCCTTGGCCCTGGGGGCCTTGCTGTCTCCAAACATGACATCAATGAAAGTTAAGGCATCATAACTATATAATCAACAAAATGGAAACATACCTATGGACATGTGGAATGTAGTGTTGTAGTAGTACTCCCCCATGTGCAGCCATCTCAACTATTCCTTCTATTGCCCGATGACATAATTTCACAAGTAGCCTTCCAGCCACTTGTTAACTATCTCCATCTGGCCATCTATCCGAGGGTGGTAGCTTGTACTAGGAGTGATCTCTATACCCACCAACTGAAATAGCTCCTGCGAAAAGCCCGCCATTAAGTGGTTGTCTCTGTCACTAACAATGGTCTTGGGAAGACCGTGCAACTCGAATACCTCTCTGAAGAACAGTTCGCCCCCCTATGAGGTCGTGTACTTGGTTGAGCTAGCGAAGAAGTGAGCATACTTGATCAAGCAATCCACAATCACGTAGATGCAGTCTTTGCCCTATACCATGGGCAACCCCGCGATGAATTCCATCGAGATACTTTCCCATTTCCCCTCAGGAATGGGAAGCGACTGAAGTAGCCCTGTTGCGTGGGTCATCTCCCCCTTGTTTCGCTGGCACACTTCACACTCCCTGTTGTGCCACAAAACATCATCCTTGATGCCCTTCCATGAAAACCTCTCCTTGATGGCCCTGTAAGTTTTGGTGTACCCCTGGTGCCCGGCCAATGGTGAATCATGGGCTGCGTGAAGAATCTTCTCCCGCAGCTGGGAGTTGGCAACTAGATAGATCCAGTCTCTGTATTAGATCACCCAATCCATCACCCGGTAGTGGTCATCAGTCACCTGCCCCTCCAAGACCTCACATGCAAAATGGTCTTTGGAGTACTCCACCAGCAAATCAACTTTCCAATCTGGCTCAGTACTCAACAATGAAAAAGAAGCTGGCCTCCTAGACAATGCATCGGCTGTGAAAGTTTCAAAATAGAAACCCTACTGTAGTATCTTGATCTACTTCGCCTACTTGTATGAATAATTAACAAGTTATTAATCTAAAGTATTCAGAAAAAACATTAAAGCAAATAAAAACTGTAGCCTACACATTTACAAATCATTTATTGAACAACACGTACATGTGACAAAATTACAGAGATTTTTCGGACAAATGTCCCCGGAAAAACCCAATGCGGGAAAATCGGTGTAGTAGCTCTAGAGGGTTCTATTATAATGAAAAATATGAATACAACAATCTTGGCACCAGAAATGGTATGCCCTACAGAGAAAATATACGACCGTTGTAACTTTCACTCGGAGACAAAATATGGTTTATCCAACCCTCTGCGGGGAATTACGAATTCGAGCCCTTTCTGGCCCACTAGAAACCCTCAGCGCAGTCTTCCTAGCCTCTGCGTCAATCCTCTGGCCTAGTGTAGCGTCTTCACAACGCAGGTTGCTCCTGCATCACTCTCAAATGCTCTGCACCACCTAGATGGCTCTGTGTCACCCTCTGCGTGGCCTCTACATCAGTCTGGCTAGACTGCATCCCTCCTTCTGGCCTCTGCTCCCCCCCTACCATGTAAATGGTTACTACAGCTCAAACATCTATCCAGCCCCAAAAAACCACTGAAGTCATTAACAAACTGCGTTGTCAGTAAGAGCTTGTACAACACTCCGATTCTTGGGTTGGCATCTGCAGCATTCCCATAAGCCGAAGAAACAAATTGCATTGGAGGGGATATGGGGACAAAGGGAAACGCAGCGGGCACTTGCACTTACAAGAATTCAAGATTGATGTAGCCGTCCTTATACCCCAGTTTCCCAGCAGGGTTGTTGGGCAGGTGTCCCTGGGTTTTTAAGTAGCAACCGTAGCATTAGAAATGCTAGATTCATCTCTGTTTCGCTGCCAGGTGTCACATTCGGTTCGGGCCGAGCACACTCCCAGCAACTTTGAAATCAAGGGAATATATTGAAGATGTGTTTGTCGCTTCTCTTGGTCGGACCGTGTTTCTTCCAGTGGCAGTTGATGCTATGTTCACGGACCTCCTCGTTTGAGGGAACCATTGAACTGGGCAGTAGCATTTGGTGCTGCTCCTTGTACCCACTTAGCATATTATTGAATGCTTGCAGCCCCATCAGGAAGTGAAGTCAACTCCTTCTGAGTCCGCTTATGCATGGCATCCTCACAGTTTGCGCTTGAATGTGTGCTTCGCATCTCAAATTAATAGTTTCATTCGCTGTAAAAAACCAAATCTCCGCTAGCAGTAGAAAATATTTACTCTGTAATTCCCCCTTGCTTCGGGAGCAGGGACATCAAATAGTATAGTCTCGCCAACTAGAATTCACCAGCCGGATATATGAGACTATCCTACCCAACAAAAGACTAAAGAGAGTCTACTTATAGAAAATATGGACTATGACACCTCATCAGGTCGAAATCCCATCCAAAATGGATCATAAATACACAAGATGAGTCATTTCCTAGATTGTAGGGAGGTTAGAAATCATTCCTTGAATTTTAGCTATGAACTAGGAGTTTTTGTCACTTATATTAAATTACCTATTCTCTCATGATAGGAGTCAAAAACCAACTCAATAAATCTAATACCAACTCATAGGATAGAAAAACTTCAAATTTGTGACATTTTTTGAGCTTGACAAGTGTCCTAAGGAATCCAATGCTGATTTGTAACATTTTTAATAGAAAGGTAACAAAAAATCGCAGAAGCGTAACAGAACTTTGTAGGCACTCTTAGGAGTCCAAATCCACTATTGAAAGAACGGTCAATTATCCCTGTTTGTCTAGTTTCCAAAACATCTTGAATTTTGCAAAATCACCCACAGGAAGGCCTCCAAAAATCCATTCGCCCAATATTACTCCAAAAGCATAACAGAGGCTCCAAAAAGGTCGCAGAAACATGAAAAATGAGTGGTTTTTGAGCTTTTTCTCCAAAATTACAGCTTGTCATGCCAAGGGGGTTCCTGATATATGATGTACTCATCAAAATAAATCCATCCATGTAAAGAAATCATCATTTGGATGACCCAAAAAATAAGCGTAACAAAAGTTTGTTACCCTTCTACAATGAGGAATTTCCAGAATTGTGCAAACATCACAAAAAATAACAAAATTGTTCAAAAATTCTCAAAATTGATTTTGTAGCACCTGTGAGTGATGGGATAAACAGCCAAAGAAGCTTCAACCAACAAGTCCAAGCTATCCTTCTCTTTAAGCTTCAATTGTGCTTCTTTTAGCCTTTTCTTCAATTGTTTCAGCCTTATTTGAGAAATTGTATTCCTCGTGCGATAATGATTTGCCATGTGTCTTTGCAGCTTATTGTCCCTCTTAGCCCTCTTCAAGAGATTCTCCAAATGCTCATTTACCCTTGACAACCAAAGCTCTCTGTCTTCATTAATTTCCATGGCTATAAGCTCATCAAAGGTCAACTCTTCAGGTGGATGAGTTGACTGTCTTTCTAGCTCCAGCACCCTTTTGAGGCCTCTTGTTTTTGGCCTTCTTGATTGTGTTTCAGCCTCCATGTCCTGCATTTGGTCAACATCAATAACCTCTTTACCTTTACCTTTCACTGTTTGACTGCCTCTAGGTCTGACTTGGGCTTGCTTTGTAAGAGTTGCTTCACTTTCAATTGAAAATTTTCTTGCTGCAAGAAAGTGATTTGAGAATTAGCAATGGAAAACATCTTCTTCAATTCTGCTATTTCCTCATTTTTCTCTCTGATGATCTCTTCAGCTGATCTGACCTCCACCTACTCTGCTACCTCAACCTCCAATGGCGCTGATTCACTATGCTGATGCAAAAGAGGTTGCTCCTCTATCTCACTTTGTTCCACAATGGTTTCAAGTGTAAGAACACTTTTGGCAGACTTAGGCACAAAAATATGTCTCTTCCCTTTCTGATAGGTGTTAATAAAATCAACAACCCTAGGAGCATCTAAAAGTTGAGTTGGCATGCTAGAAGAGCCAACCTCCATTGGTTGTGCTGATGATGTACTAGGAAAGATAGGAGGGCTAATGGTAGGCGCCACTGATAATCTCTCCAAGAAATTTTCCCAAGTCGTGTTGATGGAGGAAAGGTGATGCAATAAAATGAGATTGATCATACCATGATGAAAAAGACTACTGTGATGATCTTGTTTTCTACCCTGAGCCTTCTCAGTCATCTTAATCAAACTCCTGTACAAATAATATGGCAAATCAAGTGTTTTGACAAAGGTGAAATGCATCAATAGCCTGATATGATACCTATACAACCTAGAAAATATTCCTTCACATGTGAAGTACTTCATTATGAACATCATCAAAGGAACATACTTGTTTCTGAGGTGTCTGAAAGGAAATAGGTAATCTGGCTCCACTCTAGAATGAGGCTTGAGAAACTATTCGTAATTTTCAATGTCTAACTCCGAGCCCTTGAACCACTGCTCTCCATGACAAGGAATACCTGTTGCTGAAGAAATTAAGTCTGTTGATAGGCTTATCTCCATACCTGCAATAGTGACCTTTCCCATGCTGAAGCTTGTAGCAAATAAGCTAGTCAATTGAAGATGATACCTCTTGTTGACCACTGGAGTGGCACTTGATGATAATGAGAAGACTCCATGCCCAAGGATGAACCAGGAGACATTTGTACCATCAGATATCATCAGTTCAACAGAGTTTTTAAACTCTATTTCTACTTCTTATCATTTTCTCTTGTACCCAGATTCCACGCCCTACGGGGAATTGTAATAAGTGATGCTAGTAATGATGAGTTTTGAGTCAATATTGAGGCTGTAACAGGCCTATGTAGCCTGGGACCTTTCCAACAAGTGAGTATTACTCTGGGAGGTTTTTTTTACTTTGTTAATTATCATCTCCCTACTAGGAGTTAATTATTAATTGAGTTTTTTCCTTCAATTTTACCCCAAAGTCGGAGTACGGCTTGATGGTGAGGCCTTGGGTGACTCCTAGTGTCTAGAGTCAATGTATATTACCATACTAGGTCACACAAAAAATTTCGTGGAATTTGGTTAGGTCTAGGTAGTGATTTTTTAATTTTTTAGATTTCCCACAAGTCGAAAATTGCAACAAAAATTGTAATTGAATTGTAATAAGTGTTGTCTAGAGAAGTTGTATGGGGTATGAGTAATCAAAATTACACCTTTCACGCTCAACTTTCTACTATAACACACTTTGTGGGGTTAAAAATGTGTTTTGAGCCCTCAAAACCCACTTTTCCTAAGTTTAGTGGGAAATCTGGCAATTAATTAAGCCAGAAATTAAATAAATGGAGAAAAATAAATATCCACACATGCTAAATGAAGTGGAAATGAGGTGGAAAATTATGGAGGAGTTAAAGTGAAGTCCCAAGGTGATATGGACTCTTAAAATCAAGAAAAAGACATGTGCTCAAATAAAATTGAATTTCCGGCATTAAATGAGAGTTGCTTTCTTGGAAATTCGAATTTGTGAAATTAATGCATATTTGGGAGGCTTTGGGAGAATGTTTGGTGGAGATTTTGGTGAGAAATTGTCCCCATATGGGTTACCAACCATATACACATGTCATTTCATCATAAAATTCGAATTTGGCACATAAGGAAAGAAGAAAATGATGCCCACTTGCCAGAATTCGATTTTTACACTTGGCATTGGAGCTCCACTTACCAAATTCGAATTTGCCTTGAGATCTCCTCCCTTTCACCACTTGGCATATGGTTCTTCATTGGAATTTGCTCCCAACTTTCTATATAATAAAGCCATGGGCTCTCATATTGTAATCATTGTTTACTAACTATTGTGCTTGCGGAAGCGCTGCTGCCTTGTACACTTTCAGAAATATCAATAAAGACTTTGGGGTTTCATTCATGAGGTGTTTCTCCCTTTGGAGTGTGATGAATTGTTGATCATTGGTATAATTCTTTTTACTTATGCTTTGATCTAATTTGTTTTCATGTGCTCTTATAGATTTTTTAATGTAGAGCTATCTTACATTAACATTTGATTTAGGAGTATGCTCTAGGTATAGAATGCTCTAGTTGGTTTCAAATAAATCTCTAGAGTTTCTTATCATTGTTTATTGCTAGATCTATATGGAGCTAATTCTTGATTGAAGTTTTGTAGAGAGAACATCTTGTTGGGATCAAAGAATCAAGTGTTTGGGGGAGTCTTTGGAGAGACCAACCAACTCTTGATACATTCTCAAAGGAGCTCTCATTTGTTCTTTGAACTTTCATAGTCTTATCTTACAAAGTGGTTTTGCAGGGGTTTTGAGACATAGCTTGTATACAAGCCAAATACTTCTAAATTTGAATATCTTTTGAAACATTATACTTCATTGCTTTTATTTGCTATCTAAGAGCTTGAATATGACTAAGCAAAGAGGAGAGTTTACTCGAAATCTTTGGCTTAGCTCTTTGTAAATTGTTGTGCAATATTTTGTAATTTTATCTATCTAATATTTGATTTGTTTTGTAGCCCTCTTTCGAATTTTTTCTTGTGACAGCTTGAGTGGACAACTGCAAGAAATTACTAACAAGTTGTTCCAGGACCTTTGGGCTGAATTTCAAATGAGAAAGATAACTCTCTCTTCTTTGGTTGTGGGCATAAAAGAGGCTTAGCTTCTCTTCTCCTATTGTAAACTCTAAATTTATTTTGAGTTCTTAGAAATTCTCACCGAGGAAAAGTCTATGATCTCAATTTTTATTTGTAAAGACTTTCCTTGGTTTAGAAAGCCCTCATGGTCATTTCATTCTTGTAAAATTAATAAAAATTTCTGTTTTTGTTGTGGGAGCATGGGTTTTACCCATTGGCATCCTTATCTCTCCATTCCAAAGGAGAGAATTTGTAGATGGATTGACTTAGTGGTTTTGACGTTTCCGTTTTTTTTTTTACATCACATATGCATGCTCTAAGTGGAAAGTAACACAAATCGCATAGTCATTTAATTTCTTAATTTGCAATCTCATTTGCCATCACTTACTTATGTTTTGTGATCTATTTCTCATTTGGATAAGTTTCACAATATACTACAAGTAAAGAAACATAGCACTTTCAATTTATGGCAACTTGAGTTATTGTTCTAACTATGAAGCATATTTAATTGAATCATCTCCATCTTTTCAATAGCACTTGCAAACTCACTTTTTATATCATTTAGGCATTTCACTTTTCATACTAGACTTGCATCTCTAAAATTTACCTCCAACTTAAGTTGGTTGAATAAACGTTTTAGGGACCCTCTACCTCTATGGACTCCTCACTGTGAGATCCAAATATTTGGGCGAGGGTGAGGTCTGAGGATTAGAGTTCAATTGTAACCTTGTTGTAGAACTAATTAATAAAATAAACCAAGAGCACTATCTCATCACATTTCCTCGTAAAGTTTCCCAAATTTTTTGCTATCTTGATGGTTTAAAGATTCACATGCAAATATTATCTCAAGAAGCACTTTGGATGCAAGCATTTTAATTCCTTAAATTTTGCAACAAGCTTAATTCTATGGTACTTGGGAATTTGCTTCTACATACTACTTCATTGCATGTTGTCATTTTAATGATCATTATGCTTATGGATGATTGATATATCTCGTTTCATTGGCAAATACCCTTATTTGGTGTTGCAAATTTAATTTCATATTGTGATCTTGGTCTAACACTTCCTTTGTGGGATTATTGTCATTATATCTTGAATTTCATTTTTGAGCAAACATTTGTTATCTACTTTAAAGCACTGGTCTATATTTTGAACACGTCATTGAATATTGCTCATATACTTATATGCTTGTTTACATATTGGAAATAGAGACATCTTTGATAAGTAATTCCTTCTAATCAATTCTCCTAGAATACTCACATCTTTAACTTAGTTTTCCTTTAGGGACCACCCCCCTTAACTAACCTAGGAGATAGCTTAAACGGAGAGAGTTGGGAATAGGTGACAGCCCCTTCTCTGAGTTCCTTGCCACCAACCACACCTGTGGGGTTGAAGGATTTTCCCACTAACTGTAGGTAGGTGTAGGCGGCAAGCGATAACATTTTTTGGCGCCGTTGTCGGGGACAAGTCTTCTTGTACCTGGGAAAACGACTAACTTTTAGTTTTGGCATATTTGAATTTTAGATTTAGATTCTTTCTCAAGTGGCGACTCCACTCAATCCTAATTTTGCAAGAGTCTCTACTAGGAGAAATTCAAGTGGTCTAGTTAGCCCCTCTCCTGTTCCTGAAAGGGTTTTTAGAGAGAGGTTAAATAGACTTTCTCATAGTAGAGCTCTTGCTAGTCTTGGGCAAGAGGCTATTTCTGACATTCATTTGCTGTTTCAAGGACAAGTTGAGCCTAACATCATGAATAATCTTTTTGCTTCTTGTAACTTTACTAACATTAATGGCTATCCTCACAATATTCCTGACAAGGCTATTGAAAGGTTGCCTTCTTTTCAAGGTAACAATGCCATTAGCGCTGCATCACATGTGAAGAACTTTAATGTTTGCATCTTTAAGTGGTGTAACGTTGCTAACTATGAGGATGTAAAGATGAGGCTTTTCGTTCTCTCTTTGAAAGAGGATGCTCTTGATTGGTTCACTGAGCAACCTGCTAACTTGTATGATTCTTTACAAGCGATTGTTAATGCTTTCATGGGAAAGTATGGAGAGAGAAGAGAGAATAGTCATTTGATCAGTGCCATTAGCACCATGAAGAAAAATGAGAATGAAACCATGGAGGAGTTTAACAAGAGATTCAATGAATTGGTTAAAAGCATGCCCGCTACTGTTAAACCTCCTGATGAATTTCTCTTATGTTCCTATCTAGATTCTTTTGGTGTTGACATTGCTTATGAGTTGAGAAGAAAGGAGCCTACAACTTTGGGTGTAGCTCAAACTGAAGCCTTGAAAATGGAGAGGGCCAGAAAGCAATCTGGGAAATCTGAGATTCCTGGTTTCACTAGAGGGCCATCGAAATCGAATGATTCCAAAGGCAAGGCCAAGGAAGACACTACACATGACTCTATTAAGGAATTAACTCAACTCATCAAGAGCATGGAAGCAAATCACACTAAAGAAATGCAAGCCATGCAAAGTAGATTGGTGGCCATGGAAAGATCGCAAGTGCAAAGATTCCAACCTAGGCCAAATAATGGATGACAAAAGAATAAAGGCCCTCAACAAGATTATAGGCCTCCAAATCCATTGGAATCCACCAACATGGTAGATCAGATTCCCCCTTTTTGTAGGCCATGTAATGAGTTCCATGAAGAAGCCACATGCCCATATGTAAAGAGAATTATGCAAGGTAGCATGTCGGGAGAAGAACATGTAGGAACTAGTGGTCAAATCAATATGTTCTCCATGGAAGATCAAATATATACCATTGAAAGTAATCAAGAGATTGACCATAGTCCTAATAATCTTGGGGTCGACAATATGATTGCAAATCTTGACAAAGTCACTAAGATTTTTGGGGAAAAGCCTACATCTGGACAAATTCTTGCTATGGCAAAACACAAAGGGATGACTTATCAGAGAAGGGATATTCAAGACCGGAATAATCGCAGAAATTTTTCTCCTCCTACTTCAGAATTAAATTTTGACTTGGGCAATTGGGTGAATAATGCAAAGGTTTCTATCCCAGTGACAGAGCTTTTAAAGATACCATCTCAAAGGGCCAAGTTACTAAGTGTAATTGAAGCTACTCAAAGAGAAGAAAAGCCTAATAATGAACAAGAAGATAAAGAAATTATATTGAAAAGTATGAACTGTTATGTGGGGAACGAAGATCATCTACCATTTTATGTTTCTTTGATAGTGAATGATCGTCTTTTACACAATTGCATGCTTGATTCAGGGGCTTCATCAAATGTCATGACCAAGAAAGTCATGGAGCAATTGAATTTAAGGGTATCTAGGCCCTATCACAACATATGTTCAATGGATTCTAAAAGAATTGAAGTGTGTGGGATAATTAAAGATTTACAGGTTTTCCTAGCTGCATACCCAGACAGAATAATGACTATGGATATTGTTGTGATAGATGTTCCTGATTCATGGGGAATGCTCCTATCAAGAAAATGGGCATCAGATTTAGGTGGTAGCCTTCAAATGGATTTATCATATGCCACCATCCCCATGCCAGATAATAAATTTGTCAGACTTGATCGGGAGTTAGAGAAAAGATATCATGTTGAGGATCCAAGGAGACCCAACAATGAGATTATCTCTAGATCATGCCAGACAGGAAGTGATGTTGTGTTGACAAATTTTCTTCCCCCCTTAACAGAACAGATTCAAAATGAAGAGATTAGGTATAGCTCAAAAGGCTTGGGTACTTCAAATCTTCCATCAGAGCATTTTCAAGACAGAGTTGTAGGATTGACAGTAATTGCATCATCATCGCCATCCCAACTAACCAAGAAGAAAAGAAAAAAACGAAAAAAGAAAAATGATATAAAAAATGAATCACCAATTTTGAGCAGGATCAAACCTCAACGCATCAAAAGTCGAAAAAGGAAAAGGAAAAGGTTTGGTGTATCTGATGGCCACAAACAGGTTAACAGTGGGGCAAGTCATAGTCCTAAGATAGTCAGAATTGGCCAAGGCACATCAGAGAAAGAGCCTATGGATTTGCCTGTGAGTAAGCAGGTTCTCAAGATGGATTTCACCGAAGACATTTGATGCCATAGGGCATCTTTTTGTATCATATTTCTAACCTTATCCCTTGTAAATTTTGTTTAAGAAGTTTTATTTCATGAATAAATTGTTATTTATGTTTCCTAGAATAAATTTCCATTTCTGTACTAGATTTTATTTGATGTTATTTTGAATGGATACTGCTAATATATATCTTTGGTCGGTGGATGCAGATTCCAGGTTCTTGCACACTATCACTTCATATCTAGCATGCATCCCCATATGGAGCCAAATGTTGACCACTGGAGTGGCACTTGATGATAATGAGAAGACTCCATGCACAAGGATGAACCAGAAGACATTTGTACCATCAGATATCATCAATTCAACATAGTTTTTTAACTCTACTTCTACTTCTTATCATTTTCCCTTATACCCAGATTCCATGCCCTACGGGGAATTGTAATAAGTGATGCTAGTAATGATGAGTTTTGAGTCAGTATTGAGTTTGTAACAGGCCTAGGTAGCTTGGGACCTTGCCAACAAGTGAGTATTACTCTGGAAGGTTTTTTTTTACTTGGTTAATTATCATCTCCCTACTAGGAGTTAATAATTAATTGAGTTTTTTCCTTCAATTTTACCCCAAAGCCGGAGTACGGCTTGATGGTGAGGCCTTGGGTGACTCCTAGTGTCTAGAGTCAATGTATATTACCATACTAGGTCACACAAAAAAATTCGTGGAATTTGGTTAGGTCTAGGTAGTGATTTTTTAATATTTTAGATTTCCCGCAAGTCGAAAATTGCAACAAAAATTGTAATTGAATTGTAATAAGTGTTGTCTAGAGAAGTTGTATGGGGTATGAGTAATCAAAATTACACCTCTCACGCTCAACTTTCTACTATAACACACTTTGAAGGGTTAAAAATGTGTTTTGAGCCCTCAAAACCCACTTTTCCTAAGTTTAGTGGGAAATCTGGCAATTAATTAAGCCAGAAATTAAATAAATGAAGAAAAATAAATATCCACACATGCTAAATGAGGTGGAAATGAGGTGGAAAATTATGGAGGAGTTAAAGTGAAGTCCCAAGGTGATATGGACTCCTAAAATCAAGAAAAAGACATGTGCTCAAATAAAATTGAATTTCCGGCATTAAATGAGAGTTGCTTACTTGGAAATTCGAATTTGTGAAATTAATGCATATTTGGGAGGATTTGAAAGAATATTTGGTGGAGATTTTGGTAGGAAATTGTCCCCATATGGGTTACCAACCATATACACATGTCATTTCATCATAAAATTCGAATTTGGCACATAAGGAAAGAAGAAAATGATGCCCACTTGCCAGAATTCGATTTTTACACTTGGCATTGGAGCTCCACTTACCAAATTCGAATTTGCCTTGAGATCTCCTCCCTTTCACCACTTGGCATATGGTTCTTCATTGGGATTTGCTCCCAACTTTCTATATAATAGAGCCATGGGCTCTCATATTGTAATCATTGTTTACTAGCTATTGTGTTTGCGGAAGCGCTGCTGCCTTGTACACTTTCAGAAATATCAATAAAGACTTTGGGGTTTCATTCATGAGGTGTTCCTCCTTTTGGAGTGTGATGAATTGTTGATCATTGGTATAATTCTTTTTACTTATGCTTTGATCTAATTTGTTTTCATATGCTCTTGTAGATTTGTTAATGTAGAGCTATCTTACATTGACATTTGATTTAGGAGTATGCTCTAGGTATAGAATGCTCTAGTTGGTTTCAAATAAATCTCTAGAGTTTCTTATCATTATTTATTGCTAGATCTACATGGAACTAATTCTTGATTGAAGTTTTGTAGAGGGAACATCTTGTTGGGATCAAAGAATCAAGTGTTGGGGGAAGTCTTTGGAGAGACCAACCCACTCTTGATACATTCTCAAAGGAGCTCTCATTTGTTTTTTGAACCTTCATAGTTTTATCTTACAAAGTGGTTTTGCAGGGGTTTTGAGACATAGCTTGTATACAAGCCAAATACTTCTAAATTTGAATATCTTTTAAAACATTATACTTCATTGCTTTCATTTGCTATCTAAGAGCTTGAATATGACTAAGCAAAGAGGAGAGTTTACTCAAACTTTTTGGCTTAGCTCTTTGTAAATTGTTGTGCAATATTTTGTAATTTTATCTATTTAATATTTGATTGGTTTTGTAGCCCTCTTTCGAAATTTTTCTTGTGACAGCTTGAGTGGACAACTGCAAGAAATTACTAACAAGTTGTTGCAGGACCTTTGGGCTGAATTTCAAATGAGAAAGATAACTCTCTCTTCTTTGGTTGTGGGCATAGAAGAGGCTTAGCTTCTCTTCTCCTATTGTAAACTCTAAATTTATTTTGAGTTCTTAGAAATTCTCACCGAGGAAAAGTCTATGATCTCAATTTTTATTTGTAAAGACTTTCCTTGGTTTAGAAAAGCCCTCATGGTCATTTCATTCTTGTAAAATTAATAAAAATTTCTGTTTTTGTTGTGGGAGCATGGGTTTTACCCATTGGCATCCTTATCTCTCCATTCCAAAGGAGAGAATTTGTAGATGGATTGACTTAGTGGTTTTGACGTTTCCGTTTTTTTTTTTTTACATCACATATGCATGCTCTAAGTGGAAAGTAACACAAATCGCATAGTCATTTAATTTATTAATTTGCAATCTCATTTGCCATCACTTACTTATGTTTTGTGATCTATTTTTCATTTGGATAAGTTTCACAATATACTACAAGTAAAGAAGCATAGCACTTTCAATTTATGGCAACTTGAGTTATTGTTCTAACTATGAAGCATATTTAATTGAATCATCTCCATCTTTTCAATAGCACTTGCAAACTCACTTTTATATCATTTAGGCATTTCACTTTTCATACTAGAATTGCATCTCTAAAATTTACCTCCAACTTAAGTTGGTTGAATAAACGTTTTAGGGACCCTCTACCTCTATGGACTCTTCACTGTGAGATCCAAATATTTGGGCGAGGGTGAGGTCTGAGGATTAGAGTTTAATTGTAACCTTGTTGTAGAACTAATTAATAAAATAAACCAAGAGCACTATCTCATCACATTTACTTGCAAAGTTCCCAAATTTTTTGCTATCTTGATGGTTTAAAGATTCACATGCAAATATTATCTCAAGAAGCACTTTGGATGCAAGCATTTTAATTCTTTAAATTTTGCAACAAGCTTAATTCTATGGTACTTGGAAATTTGCTTCTACATACTACTTCATTGCATGTTGTCATTTTAATGATCATTATGCTTATGGATAATTGATATATCTCGTTTCATTGGCAAATACCCTTATTTGGTGTTGCAAATTTAATTGCATATTGTGATCTTGGTCTAACACTTCCTTTGTGGGATTATTGTCATTATATTTTGATTTTTATTTTTGAGCAAGCATTTGTTATCTACTTTAAAGCACTGGTCTATATTTTGAACACGTCATTGAATATTGCTCATATACTTATATGTTTGTTTACATATTGGAAATCAAGTCATCTTTGATAAGTAATTCCTTCTAATCAATTCTCCTAGAAATCTCACATCTTTAACTTAGTTTTCCTTTAGGGACCACCCCCCTTAGCTAACCTAGGAGATAGCTTAAATGGAGAGAGTTGGGAATAGGTGACAGCCCCTTCTCTGAGTTCCTTGCCACCAACCACACCTGTGGGGTTGAAGGCTTTTCCCACTAACTGTACGTAGGTGTAGGCGGCAAGCAATAACACCTCTCATCCATGAGCTTTTCACAAAATCTCAAACACTCAACGCTCTCAAAGCATCTTCTGGCCAATGGCAAAGCACTGAGTTCATGCATTGTGAAAGGTTCTAACCTGAGGTGGCACCCTCCTTTGAAGCTCTTCTTCTCACTTTCCATCTTGTTTATCATCGGAATGATGAAAACCCTAGTGTGTTGATGGGATGGGTAGATGTATGGAAATTTGGAAAAACAGAGTGTAGGAAAGTGCAAGTTTAGAGGATGAAAGGAAGGATCATTGAGCTAAGAAAAATTCTGGAAACAATTGAGTGGATTGGGTTGTATGTTAGCTCCAAGTTGTGGGTGAAATGAAGTGAAATGAGTGTGAGGAAGGTGGCGAAATGATGAAAACATGGGGAATTTCTTATTTCACATTGTGAAAATAGCTAGTGTAGAGGTGGAGTAAGTTTAGAATGTAAAATGGAGGATCATAGAGTTGAGCAAAAATTCTGGAAAAAATTCAGTGCATAGGGTGGCATGTTAGCTCCATACTGTAAGTGGAATGAGGAGAAATGGATGTGTGGAGGATGACAAAATCTAGCAAAGACAGGAAATTTCCAAGATTTTCACTGTGAAATAGCCAGAATCTAGGGTTTGGGTGAATTTGACATGTTAGGGATGGTGTGAATGATAGGTGTTGTCGCACAGATTGTCTAGGCACCACAACAACGGCTCAGATCGGGGGCTGTCACTCTGATCCCCAATCTCTCTATCTAAGTTGTCTCCTTGCAAGCTAAGGGAGGTAGACCCTATTATAAATGAAGAGGAAAAATCTAGGAGACACAGCTAAAACACCAAATACTTGATAAAATTAACGAGATTTCACGGATTGATTATGTTAAAACCAGTGCCTTATGGAGTCAAACAAGATCCCATTATGCAATTAAAGATAAGTATTGGATGTATAACTGCTGCTAAATGACCACAATGATATTCAATAGAAAGTGCCACGCTCATTCATTAAGATACTGAAGCAAAGCTATGATCATTAAGAAAAATGGCAGATGCTTGAAAAATTTCCAAAATTATGATATTTCCAATATAACCCAGTTCGAAAATTCAAAAGCTCCATAGTCAAACTTTAAATAAAAATTTGAGGCTCATTTGACTATAAGACTTAGAAGATTTTTTAGAATTTTGAAATTTTTATAATTTTTTATTTATTTTTTTTTATATTTTTAAATTAAATCTAAATCTAAATTAAAACCAAAAAGTTTAAAACTAAGTCTAAACTAAAAAAAAAAAATCTAGAAAAAACTAAACTAAGACTAAAATTTAAAAAATCTAAAAATTTAAAATTAAATTTGAAACAAAACAAAATTAAATTAAAACAAATTAAAACTAAGTTAAAATCTAAGGAAATAAAACTTAAAACTAACGTTCTAAACTAAATCGAAATTAAAACTCTAAATCAAATAAACCAAAACTAAACTATACATATAAAAAAAAAACGAATCTGCATAAAAATTGAAACATATGCGTAAGGGTTTTTTTTTTTATTTTTGAATGCGTGCATTTGTATGTTCTGCAGGTCAACGAGCGAGGAGAAGAACGACGGCGTGAGGGCAGGCTTGGACACGAGTTCGACAGACGTGAAGATGTTGGAGCGAGGGTAAGGTGAGACGACTTGCAAAGATGCTCGACAACACGATGGAGGAGTTGAATGAGGATTTGGTTGCAGTTCGATGGCGTGAATGAAACGATGGCAGAGGAATGGAAATGCAGATGCGGCTAGGACAGAGAAGATGGCAGACGAGATATGCTTAAATGATGGCTAAGGGCTGGACGGATGGATGGAAAATTGCAAGTCAAAGAAGAGCGAGGCAATTTGAATCAGAAGCAGCATGGAATCACAGATGATTAAGGGAGCTCTCTACAGTGTAGGGAAAAAGGCCTTCGATTGGGTGGCCATTACATAGTGCAGTCTCGTGGGAAAGCGCCTTAGAAATTATGGTCTTCGGTACGAGGATCTCTACGATCAAACTGATAACTTGGACGCTAGGTGGTGAGTAGACGGTTCAGGCAGAAATGGGATGAGGGCTGGACGGCAAGGGAAGACAATGGAGGAGAAGGGAGTACGTGAAGAAAGAGAAAAGGCAGAGGACAATGCAGGTCGAATGCAGATTTAAGGAGAGATGGAGGGCAGAAAAAGGCAGTGAACAGAGACAACATTTTTTTGCAGTGGATAAACCCAGACGTCCAACAGAAATTGAAAATTTTTCCTATCAAAACCCAGATTTTGATCTTCCTTAAATCGAATAACACTTAGATTTTGCCCACAGTAGCAGTTTGAGGCCAGATCTGGCCCTTGGAGGCTAGATCTGCCTCAGATCTTAAAAAAATTCTGATTTAAACCCACAACCTGCAAGAGACCAGTCAGATCCTGAAGATATACACACCAAGAAAATGATTAAACCCTTACAATCTTTAAAATTACAAATTTACAAACTAATCTACAAATCTGAGGCCCTTATGGCCAGATTTGAATCCATTTTAGCACAGCTTTTGGAGATTTAAATTTTAAGAAGAGGCACAAGCCTTAAAAACCCTGCAAAACCACCAATTTCGTAAGATAGATTAGGAGTTTAACAAATAATGAGCTTTTCAGATTTATGTCATTTGAGAGTCGGCTGGTCCAACCGAAAACTTCCCCAGACGTTCAAACCCTTAAAAAAAATATTTCCCTGCACACTTAGATCTGGACCTTAGATCAATAGAGATTCAAGAAAATAACATGAGATCCTTCAGAAAAATAGGAAACTAGTCTTTCCGTTAAATCAAAGATGCTATCTTATGAATCCAGAAAGCTGCACAAGATACCTGTATGCAGATTAATCCATGAAGGCCATTAACCATAAAATGCCAAATTAAGTAGTAGAGTTCAGAGACAAATCACCACATAGATCCGAGAAGGAATATCAAAATTTGTAACCCCAAAGTCTTTATGCTTTATTACTCAAAAATTTACAAGAGCTTCTAAGAACAAGTGCACGATCCTGAGATCGGATGACTCAAGATTGACAAAGACCTCTAAATTTATAGAACAAAATCTCCAAGGGCTAGTTTGGATGATCCTTGTCAAAAATAATCTCAACTGTCCAAAAGATTTAATCATCTTTTAATCAGGAGCGTTGAAATTATAAATTTGGGGAAAAAACGAATTTATCATTTAATTCAATTTTAATTAACTCAAAAATATTATTTTGAGTTAATTACCCCAAAATTTTGACTTTGACTTAACTTCCTAGTTCCAAGGGTCCAAAATTTCTTAAAATTCTTAATATTCCCTTGGCCTGGGGCTTTTTTAAAAATCATTTTCCAAGGACCCACAAATTTTTCCTTTGAAATATTTAATCCTAACTTAGGACCCTAAATTAATTAAATTTCTGGTTTAAGAATTTTTTATTAATTGACTAGAAAATTTAATTAATTGACTGAAAGGGGATTTTAATTATTTTTTCAACCCTCTTTACATAAGATAACACATTTGGACAAATGAAGGGGGAATACCTATTCGTATAGACTCTCAAATAAATACCTAATTCTGCGACTCAAAACATGGTCTAGTAGACCAAGTAGCTCAAACTACTTTTACAAGGACTCGATAGAAAACACTAGGACTCACTTAGCATGCTGATGACAAAATCCACCCTAGCTTTGGGGTGAGGCTGGAGGGAAAAACTCTGCCGATCACTTACGTGACTCAGTGAGACAAAAAACCTCCTAGGATAGAGATCATCAACAACATACTAGGCTTACCTAGGTTGTTACATACATTGACGGTCTTACTTAGATCATTAACATCATAACATGCAGAATGGGTTTACATCATTTATAACAAAATGTCGTCTGCCGATGAAATCTAGATGTCATGAACCTCGAACATGATAAGTCCCATTTGAAAAATGGGGGTGTACTGCTATGGGGTCGTTGACAAAGTGTGGTCAACATCTGGCTCTACTTGGAGACACGTTGCTTTATTGAAGGAATGTGAGAAGCCAAAATCTGCATCCAAGCAACACACAAGATTACATAAGTAGCATCCATCCAAATATCATCATATAACATTAATCTCATGAAAAATAGAAGCTCTTCTTTTATTTATTATTCTACTTAACATGAAAAGTAAATCTACTCTAACTACAAAATGAAATGCTGAAATAACGAAGAGTAAGGTTAAAGATACAATACAAAGGATGCCCTATGGCATCAGATGTGCTCAATATAGTGCATGCTGAGCATTTGCCTGCTCTCTGGCAAGTCTATGGGCTGCTTTTCAGATGTGCCATGTCCAATCTTGCTAATTATAGGACTCTTTCTTATCCGAATGTCAAGCTGCTCTCGACCATCAGACGAATCAAACCACTTACTTCTTTTCTGCTTCTTTCTCTTCTTCTGAGTGGGCTGTGATGTCAGCAATGAGACCACTGTAGATTTCTTGTCCTTATCTCGAAGATGTTTGTACAAAATATCTGAAGAACCTGGAGCGTGACCAATATTATTCTGGATATACTTTGTCAATGGTGACACATAAGCTTGGTCTTTCTCAACATCCTTTGAAACCATAGTTAAATTTTCCCTAATGGGAGAAGTGACCTCCCTGTGATGAGATGGGAATTTCTTTAGCAGACAAGAAGTCTTGTGATCTGTTGATGAATCTTCATAATCAAATTTTGGCTGAAACTTTTGTATATGTAATTTTTCCATTTTTTCCAACCTTTTCTGTATGGAACTGATCTCCCTGGCATGCCTTACTATTAATTTCGCTTGATTGATTTCTATTTTCACAAATCTGTCTTGTAGATTGGTCTGTTTTGCCTCCATATTCTTTATTTCCAACAAGTGATTTTCCTTCATGGCAGTGAGTTCCTGGGTGTGTCTTGCTTCCATTGCAATCATATGATTCTGTATAGTGGACATCTGAATAGAATGATTAGCTTCCATTATTTTTAACCTATTTTCCATGGAATTTATCCTATTTTGAAGATTGATTTGGTTAGCTTCCATGTTTTGAATCATTTGCGTATGATTGGGTTGCACATCCTTAATCATCTGAGCTGGTTCCTTACCCTGACTTTCATGATCTTCTATATGCATGTGATAGTCCTTTACCAACAACATTAATTCGATGGCTCGACCCTGCCATTCTACTATCTATGATTCTTTTGACAACATGGCAAGTAACCTCTTCATGAAGAGCATTATAGGCTCTACAATAAGGCAGAGCTTCATCCACAAGATTTGCAAACTCAAGTTGATTTGTCGGTCTCTGCTCATTAGATAGGCCTCTTTTCTGCAAAGCATTATTATTTTTAGGTTGGAAATTTTGTGCTTGAGATCCTTCCATTTGGACCAACCTAGCCTGTAAGACACTTATTTCTTTAGCATGTTCAGCGATCAATTTTGCTTGATTAAGCTCCATGCTTTCAAGATTTTGCATTAATTTTTTCATAGGGTCATTATCGAATTTTTTAATTTCTTTTCCCTTAGAATCTGTCAAAAACCTATCAAAATCTGGAGTTTTGGACATTCCAGATGCTCTCTTATCCTTTTCAATCTCCTCAGCTAAAACCTGGGCAGCCTTATAATCATTAACTTTAGCTCTCCTCAACTCATATGAAGTATCAGAATTAAAAGCATCAATATAAAAATTCAGAAGAGAGCCATAAGGAGGTTTATGAGTTTGAGATATTTCTCTAAGGATACCATTAAATCTCTTGTTAAATTCTTCAGTCGTTTCATTTTCTTTCTTTTTTATGGTACTGATCTCCCTTACCAAATGCCTATCTTCCCTTTTATCACCATACTTTTCCTTAAAGGAAACTACAATTGATTCAAAAGTATCAAATGAATTATCAGGTTTTTCCGTAAACCATTCAACAACATCCTCGCCAAAAGTAAGAACAAAAGTTCTCATCTTTACATCCTCGAAATTATTATTTGCAACTACAAATCTACTCCACCAGTTAGTGAAAGCAAACAAATGAGACTTGACACTAACTGCTTCATTTCCCTGAAAAGAAGGTAATTTATCCATTTGAGGGACATCATGGGGATAACCCTGAATATTAGCAAAATTACATGGGGTAAAAACATCCATGATATCGTTTTTAGGATTTTAAAAATAGATCCGTGTTCAAGAATAGTCAAAAGGTCCTCAAGAAGCGAACTTCTTAGCAGGAACTCTTGTAAGAAATGAAAGAATTGGAGTTGCCACTTGAACATGAAACTAATTCTAAAATAAAAGAAATAATTGAGAGATAGTAGATGGATATCAGGGGGGGATTCTTGTCTGGGAGTAAATAGATGAATAAGTGGAGTCGCCACCCAAACAAGAAGCCAACCAAAATGTCCAGGTGCTAAAGATACGATGATGAAATGATGAAGAGATGAAATGACGCCAGAAAATGTGATCCCTTGCGACAGGCTAATGAATGGCGAAAGAAGATTTAAAAGATTAGAAAATGTCGCTAAGACCAAGGACAGAAAAAACTCTATCCCCAGCAATGGCGCCAAAAAATGTTGTCGCACAGATTTTCTAGGCACCGCGACAACGGCTTAGATCGGTGGCTGTCACTCTGATCCCCAATCTCTCTATCTAAGTTGTCTCCTTGCAAGCTAAGGGAGGTAGACCCTATTATAAATGAAGAGGAAAAATCTAGGAGACACAACTAAAACACCAAATACTTGATAAAATTAACGAGATTTCACGGATTGATTATGTTAAAACCAGTGCCTTATGGAGTCAAACAAGATCCCGTTATGCAATTAAAGATAAGTATTGAATGTATAATTGTTGCTAAATGACCACAATGATATTCAATAGAAAGTGCCATGCTCATTCATTAAGATACTGAAGCAAAGCTATGATCATTAAGATAAATGGCAGATGCTTGAAAAATTTCCAAAATTATGATATTTCCAATATAACCCAGTTCGAAAATTCAAAAGCTCCATAATCAAACTTTAAATAAAAATTTGAGGCTCATTTGACTATAAGACTTAGAAGATTTTTTAGAATTTTGAAATTTTTAGAATTTTTTATTTATTTATTTATTTATATTTTTAAATTAAATCTAAATCTAAATTAAAACCAAAAAGTTTAAAACTAAGTCTAAACTAAAAAAAAAAAATCTAAAAAAAACTAAACTAAGACTAAAATTTAAAAAATCTAAAAATTTAAAATTAAATTTGAAACAAAACTAAATTAAATTAAAACAAATTAAAACTAAGTTAAAATCTAAGGAACTAAAACTTAAAACTAGCATTCTAAACTAAATCGAAATTAAAACTCTAAATCAAATAAACCAAAACTAAACTATACATATAAAAAAAAAAAACGAATCTACATAAAAATTGAAACATATGCATAAGGGTTTTTTTTTATTTTTGAATGCGTGCGTTTGTATGTTCTGCAGGTCGACGAGCGAGGAGAGGAACGACGGCGTGAGGGCAGGCTTGGACGCGAGTTCGACAGACGTGAAGATGCTGGAGCGAGGGTAAGGTGAGACGACTTGCAAAGATGCTCGACAACACGATGGAGGAGCTGAATGAGGATTTGGTTGTAGTTCGATGGCGTGAATGAAATGATGGCAGAGGAATGGAAATGCAGATGCGGCTAGCGCAGAGAAGACGACGAACGAGATCTGCTTAAATGATGGCTAAGGGCTGGACGGATGGATGGAAAATTGCAAGTCGAAGAAGAGCGAGGCAATTTGAATCAGAAGCAGCATAGCATCACAGATGATTAAGGGAGCTCTCTACAGTGTGGGGAAAAAGGCCTTCGATTGGGTGGCCATTACACAGTGCAGTCTCGTGGGAAAGCACCTTGGAAATTATGGTCTTCGGTACGAGGATCTCTACGATCAAACTGATAGCTTGGAAGCTAGGTGGTGAGTAGACGGCTCAGGCAGAAATGGGATGACGGCTGGACGGCAAGGGAAGACAATGGAGGAGAAGGGAGTACGTGAAGAAAGAGAAAAGGCAGAGGACAATGTAGGTCGAATGCAGATTTAAGGAGAGATGCAAGGCAGAAAAAGGCAGTGAACAGAGACAATGTTTTTTTGCAGTGGATAAACCCAGACGTCCAACAGAAATTGAAAATTTTTCCTGTCAAAACCCAGATTTTGATCTTCCTTAAATCGAATAACACTCAGATTTTGCCCACAGTAGCAGTTTGAGGCCAGATCTGGCCCTTGGAGGCTGGATCTGCCTCAAATCTTAAAAAATTTCTAATTTAAACCCACAACCTGCAAGAGACCAATCAGATCATGAAGATATACACACCAAGAAAATGATTAAACCCTTACAATCTTTAAAATTACAAATTTACAAACTAATCTACAAATCTGAGGCCCTCATGGCCAGATTTGAATCCATTTTATCACAGTTCTTAGAGATTTAAAATTTTAAGGAGAGGCACAAGCCTTAAAAACCCTGCAAAACCACCAATTTCGTAAGATAGATTTGGAGTTTAACAAATAATGAGCTTTTCAGATTTATGTCATTTGAGAGTCGGCTGGTCCAACCGAAGACTTCCCCAGACGCTCAAACCCTTAAAAAAAATATTTCCCTGCACACTTAGATCTGGACCTTAGATCAATAGAGATTCAAGAAAATAACATGAGATCCTTCAGAAAAATAGGAAACTAGTCTTTCCGTTAAATCAAAGATGCTATCTTATGAATCCATAAAACTGCACAAGATACCTGTATGCAGATTAATCCATGAAGGCCATTAACCATAAAATGTCAAATTAAGTAGTAGAGTTCAGAGACAAATCACCACATAGATCCGAGAAGGAACATCAAAATTTGCAACCCCAAAGTCTTTATGCTTTATTACTCAAAAATTTACAAGAGCTTCTAAGAACAAGTGCACGATCTTGAGATCGGATGACTCAAGACTGACAAAGACCTCTAAATTTATAGGACAAAATCTCCAATGGCTAGTTTGGATGATCCTTGTCAAAAATAATCTCAACCGTCCAAAAGATTTAATCATCTTTTAATCAGGAGCGTTGAAATTATAAATTTGGGGAAAAAACGAATTTATCATTTAATTCAATTTTAATTAACTCAAAAATATTATTTTTGAATTAATTACCCCAAAATTTTGACTTTGACTTAACCACCTAGGCCCAAGGGTCCAAAATTTCTTAAAATTCTCAATATTCCCTTGGCCTGGGGCTTTTTTAAAATAATTTTCCAAGGACCCACAAATTTTGCCTTTGAAAGATTTAATCCTAACTTAGGACCCTAAATTAATTAAATTTCTGGTTTAAGAATTTTTTATTAATTGACCAGAAAAATTTAATTAATTGACTGAGAGGGGATTTTAATTATTTTTTCAACCCTCTTTACATAAGATAATACATTTGGACACATGAAGGGGGAATACCCATTCGTATAGACCCTCAAATAAATACCTAATTCTGCGACTCAAAACATGATCTAGTAGACCAAGTAGCTCAAACTACGTTTACAAGGACTCGATAGAAAACACTAGGACTCACTTAGCATGCTGATGACAAAATCCACCCTAGCTTTGAGGTGAGGCTGGAGGGAAAAACTCTGTCGATCACTTACGTGACTCAGTGAGACAAAAAACTTCCTAGGATAGAGATCATCAACAACATACTAGGCTTACCTAGGTTGTTACATACATTGACGGTCTTACTTAGATCATTTACATCATAACATGCAGAATCGGTTTATATCATTTATAACAAAATGTCGTCTGTCGATGAAATCTGGATGTCGTGAACCTCGAACATGATAAGTCCCATTTGAAAAATGGGGGTGTATTGCTATGGGGTCGTTGACAAAGTGTGGTCAACAATAGGAAATGTGGGGATAATGTATA
This sequence comes from Pinus albicaulis, assembly GCA_034641835.2. Classification (NCBI taxonomy): domain Eukaryota; kingdom Viridiplantae; phylum Streptophyta; class Pinopsida; order Pinales; family Pinaceae; genus Pinus; species Pinus albicaulis. The sequence goes on along the minus strand of CM076570.1, from coordinate 735,143,949 downwards.
TGAGATGTGCGAGTTAGGGTTCAGGTACTAGGGTTAGGGTTTAGGAAGGTGGAGTAGGTTAGTGTTTGTCAAATGAAATTTTTTCATACCATGGATAAGTGATAATATGAAGAAAACAAAATGAGCATCAAAATGTTTTCAACACTTACAAATTTGACTACAAGAGGGCATAAGAGTATTGTAATATCCCGAAAGGGAAATAGACAGCAATACAAGCATATGACAATATAGAAAATGCCAGAAATAGAACATAAAGCAAATACTCATAAAAATGCCGGGAGTGCTAAGCCATTTTATTAATCTGAGAATATAAAGAAATACAATAGATGATCGGACTGATAGCACCTATTCTTGCTCAAGGCAAGTGGAGAAATCTCTCAGAAAGACAGAAAATGGCTACTCTAAGAAACTGCGTCCCAGCTACTGGAAATCTGCGGTAAAACTGCTGCTGCTGGAATAGACTGAAAACTAGGGGCTGATCCCCTTGCCGGAATGAGCTGAAAATCTGCGGACCACCTGTACTCACCAACCCGGACAAAACCCAGAAACCATATCAAAAATGGTCAGCCTCTGAAAATCACCAGAAAGTCCCTCCTCAAGGAATTACGCTGCCCTCCAAGGCTTAGCGCAGATGCCAAATGATAATAGCTGAAACAGTGCCACAAACTCCTCGGGAAACCTCCTACTGGCAAAGACTGATCCTCCACTCTGGATATCAACTGAAACTCCTGCAGAAATCCCGCAACGGAACACCTCCAAGTAGAACTGCGTCCTCTCTCCCAGGGACTGCGCAGTCACAAGAGAAGCCCAGCTCCTCAGAAAAACAACCAACCAAACCTCCCACTAAAGACTGAAGAAATGACCTTACCCGAGCAGGCACTCGAAGTCCCCCGGGGCTAAGGGTGAGATCTCCGACCGGAGACACTCAACGCACTAAACAATGCTGCAGACAGGCTAAACAGCCAGCGTGCTCAAGAAGACAAAAGTCTAGCTCAAATATCATCAACAACAAGAATACTCAAATGAGAAGGCTCTCCCACCTTTTATAACGCTGGCCTCTCTCCAAAACCCTAACATGGCCTCCCTCTCCTCCACGTGCTCCTCCTCAATCTGCGCAGAAGCTCCTAGAGGCTACGTGGGCCCCCTCCTCTACGTGGTGTTGGACCCCCATGGCTCCCCATAAGTTATAACATTGTGTTGCTAGGGAGATACTTTATTTTACTTAAGTGAGTTAGACCCCTCTTCTCACTTTTATTTATTAATAAACTATAGTCGGCAAAACTATACAAAATTCTAATATTCCAATTAGCTGTTGCTAATTAGGAATATTACAAGTAATGATTTACCTTTTACGAGGGGTTCACAAGGTAATGATGCCAAGCTTCAATCTAGTTTGAAGATTTTTGGAGCCCAAAACCCAAATCTGCGTCTCCTCCAGAAGCGTAACAAGGGAGGCTGAAAGCGTAACAACGGTTGCGCAACATGCCAGAAGGGTAACAAAGGCTACACAACGCACTCCAAAAGCGTAACACGCTTGCCCAGAAACATAACACAAGCTCCCAAAAGCGTAACAAGAGCTACAGGAGTGTAACAAAGACTGCTAGAAGGGTAGAAAATGAGTTTTGAAGTGATTTTAAGCCTTGGATTTGAGCTTTTTACCACCTTTGAAATGTGAGTGAGGTAAGAGAAGTGCTCTTCCACACATCAAGAGATAACAATGAGTCAAAATGATTTTTTTTTTGCCTTTTTATAAGCTTGAAATAAGCTTTTTGCCTTTTTGACATTTGAAATGACCTTTTTGCCTTTTAGAATGAGACAATAAGACAGATTTGTCCTCTTTGAACTTTTTGATACTTGAACCATTTAAAACAACACAAGTTGTCTTTATTTTACTCCCTAAGCATGCTAGCTCCCTCTTTAGAGGTTTATGAGTGAGATGAAGGGTTATAGCCTTGTTTTAGGTGAAAAATTGAACATTTTCAAAGGCAGATGATGACCTGTAGACAATGACCTAGATGAGGTGGAATGACATAACCCTAAACCTTTAAATGATAATGAAGGAGATGACCTTGAAAATGATGATGCTGATGAATGAGATGAGGGAGCAACACACTTGACCTAGACCTCTTCAGTGACCAAAATTATTTTCTGAAAACTTGTTTGAAAAAGTAAAAAAATTTGACCTATCACTTTTAGGAAAACAACTGAAAGAGTTATTTTTTATCACTGACATACTGTGTTGGGAAAAACACTGAGAGGGGGGGTGAATCAGTATTTAAGGCTGAACAATTTTTCTTTCCTTTCTCTTAAAAAACCATATGTTATAGTACTGCATTCAACATGTATGTCCAAATATCTTATTATGTCTTTACTTAGAGAATTGCATCAGATAAGCATTAAGCATGAACAAAAATCACAGAACAAACCATTAACCATGAACAACACATATGGACACCAGGATTTAAGGTGGAAACCCAATTCGGGAGAAAACCACCGCTGCTGTAATCTCACTCTTCAATATTTTATTATAGAGAAAACCTTTTACAATATATGCTGGTGCAGACTCATACCAGCACGCAGGCACCCACATGCAGAAGGCTACAACCTTCTCTCGTTTACCAGCCTTTCCTGGAAGGGAGCTTCAACCCCCTGAACGTAACACCAGTTTCTACTGGCAGAAAACTTCTACTTCCAAAATGAAGGCTTCAACCCTCAGACTCACCGGATTCATATGTTTTCTTCAACAGTCATGCGCTAGCTCTTCATTGTTTCTTCGTCCGTCGTTCAAGACCAGAGGTTCATTCAGATTTTTCAGTTAAGAACAGAGTTCGCCCATCCAGACATTCCTTCAAGAGCTTCATTCATTCATCACCCTTATGCATCCACATGTTAATCGATCTGATCATCATATTTACAGGTGCACCCTCAATTCAGATATATCAGGGGTTTATTCATCCAGATATCTCCAAAGGAGATTCGTTTTCTTATCAACCCTTTCACGCACCCCCTTTCTTCATAATTCTCATTCCTTTATATAGTTTTCGTCCTTATTAAAAACCATGGGTCAAAACTAATGGTATTCCTGGACGGTATTACCCTTACGTACCTCTATGATTTCTTTTAATTTATTTATCAATTTAAAGAAATTGATAAATAAATATATTTATAAAGTTTTAACCCTTCGGACTTTATAAAACATCTAATGCTTTCAAACAAATTAACCTTTGACCCCCAGGGCCCACAATTATAGTCAGAAGACCAATCAAATTCCGCTGCGTATGTCATCATTACGTCACTGCGGGGGTTCTTGTGGTACGGAAGAAAATTTTGGCTAGTGCCCCCGCACTTAATCTCCACTGTCGATTTCCAGTCAACGCTTGATTGCTTGTTCAACTGATGGGGTACCCCTTCTGAATTTTTAAATCTTTATACTGCCCCCGTAATATTATTTTTAATTAAAAATTCAATGAACTTTTAATCCGGGCTTTATATAAAAAATCCAATGCTTTCGAATAGTTTAATATTAATAAAACTTTGACCCCTGGCCCACATATGCGCCCCTCCGTACCAAACTAAACTTCGTGCAAGTCCATTGCCCGATCACCGTTGGATCGCGAGCCTCCAAGATCGACGGATTTCGCTTGGGCAATTTGCACGGGCAATAACGCGCGATGGCACGTCGTACTGTGTTAATCTTCGCACACCTTTTTTAACCTTCGCGCATCTTCCACAAATAATGACCGTCCGATGACCCCCTTTTAGATCGACGACGCACAAGCAATTTCGCTGGCCGTCCTAGGTCGATTGTTAACATGCGAAGGACTATCATTATCGTGCGCTTGGCGGTTTTGCAGAGACGCGTGTCAACATCTGTATGGAATCGCTACCAATCCACGAAATACCACGTATCGACGAAAGGTGGTGCGAAATAACCCACGGTTTCGCTCCAACCCGCCGTCACTGTTCCTCTCAGTCACGGTTCCGTCTAAGCACATGGTTCCGTCAAACTTATTGTTTAAACGATTAAAAACCCCGCTTCAGTGTTTTCTTTATATAATCGATTTATTCATGCTCTAGGTTCTATTACACAGACAACGCCGAGACTCGTAGTCCTTCCATACCTACACAGAGGCAGAGGCATATAATTCCACTGTCGATCGTATTGGTTCCTCGAACAATTACAGAACCAGAGCACCATTAATCCCTCCATTATGCAGATTTACTTCACTGTGCCGTGACCTTAGCAACCTGATATCGTATACAACTTCACGAATCTCCTCCTTCCACAGAAGCGAGATGGTCTGAGCATCACTCTCATGCTTTTCACAATTCAAGCTGTCTATACGGGCATAATCCCAATTGTCAATAACACATGATTTCACCAATGTCCACGGAGACTCAAATATTCTGCTAAATATATAAGTCATGGAGAGTTTAGAACCAATCCCTCATCACCATATACGAATCAATAAGAGTTTCACTCATTCTTCTCAATTTGCCTCTGTCTCTGGACAACTCTGCTTCAATTCCCTGCTTATCTCTGTAAATGCATTCTTCCTTTGTTCTTTGCTGCTGATCGTTGTTTTATGCAACTTTGCTGTTCTTCTTTGTTGCCCATGCCTTTGCCAATTCCTTTGCCATATCCTTTCCCATCAATGACAATATTCCAACAATCTCCCCCTTTGGCATTGATGGCAATACTCTTCCTTTGATGACCTGATAGACACCCTTTGTTGCGTTTCCTCCCCCTTTGACATCAATGGCAAAGAGTTTAATCAAGAACCGTTGAACCGACAGTCCCATGCTCCCCCTGAGATCATGCTGCATCTTCAAACATAATATGACCAACAATTCATCCTTTTCACATGACCAATGCTCCCCCTGAGCCTATGCATTCAGAGATGCCCAACAGCTCCTCACAACCAATTTAGTCTTCTGTAATTAAGTAGACCGGATCCTCTGCATGGCAGAGACTACTCCCAGTTTCTTTCTGAGATATTCGAATGCTTCCCTGGGTAGAGGTTTGGTAAATATATCAGCAACTTGTTCTTTGGAGGAAACATATTCTAATTTCACCTTTTGCTCAAGCACTTGTTCTCGTAAGAAGTGATACTTGATGGGAATGTGCTTAGTCTTGAAATGCAAAACAAGATTCTTTGAGATACTGATGGCACTTGTATTATCACACATAATGGAGATAGGAGGTGAACATTTGATTTGAAAGTCTTGTAGGGTTTGCATCATCCAGAGAAGTTGAGTGCAACATGATGCTGCAGCCACATATTCTGCTTCTGCTGTAGATAAGGCAATGGAGCTTTGCTTCTTGCTAAACCAAGATACTAACCGGGGTCCCATAAAGAATGCACCACCACTAGTGCTTTTCCGATCATCAACACTTCCAGCCCAATATGCATTAGTGTATGCATGAAGAGTAAGATCAGCCTTCTTTGGATACCATAGTCCAAAGTCTTGAGTTCCTTGTAGATATTTGAATATTCTTTTCACAGCCTGAAGATGAGACTCTTTTGGATTAGCTTGGAATCGTCCAACCATCCCAACTGCATGCATGATGTCTGGTCTTGTCCCAGTGAGATAAAGAAGACTTCATATCATAGATCTGTATTCTGGTTGATTCACGGTGGGGGAATCATCATTAGAGCTGAGATTACATCCGGTTATCATTGGTGTACTTACAGGTTTACAATCTTCCATGCCATACTTCTTCAGGATTTGCTTGAGGTATTTAGCTTGTGATAAGAATATGCCATATGTTGCTTGTTGCACTTGCAAGCCAAGAAAGAATGTTAGTTCCCCAAGTAATGACATTTCAAATTCTTGCTGCATATCAGAAACAAATTTTTGACTCATAGACTCTCCATTACTTCCAAAAATGATATCATCAACATATACAACCACAATCAATAATTTTTCATTTTCAGTTTTTGTGTATAAGTTGCTATCAGCAGACCCCTTTGAAAATCCTTGTTGATGAAGATATTTGTCAAGACGATAGTACCATGCCCTTGGAGCTTGTTTGAGACCATATAGAGCTTTTTAAAGTCTACAAACAAGTTTTTCATCATTTCCCAAAATGAATCCTTCTGGTTGTTCTATATAAACTTCTTCTTCTAGATCACCATTGAGAAAAGCAGATTTAACATCCATTTGATAAACTTTGATTTGTTGGAAGCTTGAAAAAGCAAGAAACATTCTTATGGCTTCAAGTCTAGCTATAGGAGCAAAGGTTTCTTCAAAGTCTATACCTTCTTGTTGAGCATACCCTTTGCAAACAAGTCTAGCTTTATTTCTTATAACATCCCCATTCTCATTTAACTTGTTTTTGAATATCCATTTAGTTCCAATGACATTTTTGTCATGAGGCCTTGGTACTAACTCCCAAGTGTGATTCTTTTCAATTTGATCAAGCTCTTCATTCATGGCTTGAATCCAACATTCATCTTTGCTAGCTTGATTGACACTATGTGGTTCAACCGTGGACAGAAATGCCAGGTTGCTAGAAGATCCCACAAGAGTCCTTCTTGTTTGTACACCTGATTCCTTTTCTCCCAAAATTTGAGATTTTGGATGATTCTTTTGAACATATCTAGATGGAGCCTTTTCAGACAGCTCTTCTTCAGGTTCTTCACTGGGTGTACTGTTTGTATCATTACTGATTGATGTAGAAGGATATGTGTCCTCATCATCTTCATCTGTTGTTTGCTTTTCTTCTTTTGGGGCTGCAGTAGACTCATCAATAACAACATCAATACATTCAACAATCTTTCGAAGTCTTTTATTGTAACATTTATATGCCTTACTCCTAGAGGAGTAACCAAGAAATATTCCCTCATCGGCTCTGGGTTCAAACTTGCCAAGTTTTTCATCATTATTTTTGATAAAGCATTTGCTCCCAAAAATTCTAAAATGCTTTATAGTGGGAGGATTACCATACTAGAGTTCATATGGAGTTTTATCACTATTTACACGAACATGTGCTTTGTTGAGAATGTTTGCTGCTGTATGTGCTGCTTCTCCCCAAAATGTGTCAGGTGTTCCAGAATCATCGAGCATAGCTCTAGCCATTTGTTGAATTTTTCTGTTCATTCTCTCTGCAACACCATTCTGTTGTGGAGTGCCAGCTACAGAGAACTGTCTTTTTATGCCGTGTTGTTCACAGAATTCAAGAAATTCTTTGGATGTATATTCTCCTCCTTGATCAGATCTAAGACACTTGATTTTTAATTCTAATTCATTCTCCACTAGTGCTTTGAAAATCTGAAATTTCTCAAATGCTTCATCTTTGTGTTTAAGTAGCCCAATCCAACACATTCTAGAGAAATCATCAATGAATAAGATATAGTATTCTTCACCACGGGGTGACTTTTTCCTCATAGGTCCACATATATCAGTATGAATAAGTTCAAGAGGCTTACTTGATGATCCTTCCTTGGCATTAAATTGTACCCTGGTTTGCTTACCGAATTGGCAAGATTTGCATATGATATTTTCGGGTAGAGTAATATTGGGAAGATCATGAACAGCTTTAAGTCTACTTGATTTGTTGATTTGAGAGAAGCTCAGATGCCCCAACCTTCTATGCCATAGCCAATTTTCTGAAGATTTACTCAAATAACATTGTTCTTTGGGGTTCTTCAATATATACAGGTTGTTTGGAGTTCTTTTTCCTTTTATAATTGCTTTACCTGTATCAAGATCTCGTACCACACATTCTTTTGAACTAAAGACAACTTCAGTTCCTTGATCACACATTTGACTTACACTTAACAAGTTATGCTTTAATCCATCCACATACATGACTTCATTAGCTTTCACCTTATCCTTTAGGAAAATAGACCCTTTACCTTTAATTACCGCAGGAGTATCATTTCCAAATGTAACATTCTTCTCCTTTTCTAGAGCACTATATGCAAGAAGTTTGTCTTTATCACTTGTCATGTGTCTTGAGCATCCACTATCAATGTACCATTGGTTCTCTTCATCTTCTGAAAATAACGCTATGCCACAATTTTCAACCTGTAACTCCTTCTTTTTCCATACTTTGGATCTTGAAGGAACATGTTCTTTTGGCTGAACTTTTCTCCTGCATTCAGATTCTTCATGGCCAAAGTTATTGCAATAAGTGCATTCAACTTCATTTTGAAGAGGAGAAAAGTTGTTATAAGTATTCTTCTTTTCTTCAATATTAGTCCTTTTCTTTCTTGCTTCTCTTGTCATAATAGTTTTATATGCTACACATTGAATAGCTTTATGACCAAAATTGTTACATGAGAAACATTGTCCATTGAAGAAGAAATTTCTGCGATCATAAGATCTTCTATATGAATTTATCTGTTGATTGGTGTTTCTTTGAAAGACATTCCTGTTAGTGTTTCTTGAATTGAAATGATCATACTTTACCTGTAAAGATTCTTTGTTCCCTTGCTGAGTGGCAGCATGTTGTAAACCAGCTGTAACTGCTTTTAGATAATTTGGTGCTGATGCCTGAGAAGATTCTCCAATATATCCAAGACCTGTCTTTATGAGAGGAGAATGTTGTACCTTGATAATCTCATCTAAGGTTTCAGACCCTTTAGCAAATCTAAGATTCAAAGTCTTTACTTTCCCAAGTTCTTTTCTTAGATCTACTACTTCACATTCTAATTTCTCATTGTGTTTCTCTTTATCTTCAATCTGATTTTTCAGAGTTTCTATGATTATTTTGCTCTCTTCTAAGCAAATTTTGAGTTTATTGTTTTCATTAAGAAAATCACTGTCTTCTAAAGCGTCCACAAAAGTATCCTATTCTTCTCTAGATCCTTTTTCAAATGCCATGAGAAGTCTCAGATCTTGTTCACATTCTTCCTCACTATCAGATAACCCATCACTATCTTCATGAGTATAGTAACTCTTTTTAGAGCTAAAATGATTCTTATTCCTTCTTGCTACTTCCTTCCCCTTTTTATGTGTTTCTTTATAAGAACACTTGGCAGCATAATGACCAAATCTTCCACAATCAAAACATTTGAAAGGAAGCTTACCTCTGAATCGTCCTGTGCCAAGTTGAAGTTTCTTTACGAAGTTTATCTCATCTTCTTCTGAGATATATCCTAATCCTTCTGTTATTTGTACTTCCTTTCCTTTTGTAGAAGTTCTAAAGACTGCTTCTTTGACTTCAGATGGTCCTCCTCTTCTCATTTCATATGCAGTTAGTATGCCATGAAGTTGTACCACAGTAAGATTTTGAAGATCTTGCTTTTCTTCAAGAGCTGAAACTTTTGACTCAAATTTTGTTGTTAGAGATCTTAAATTTTTCTCAACCAAAGTGGATTCTGTAATTGTTTCTCCCAGATTTCTCATGCGATTTACAATATCATCAAGACGTAGAAAGAAATTTGCAATGCTTTCTTCATTAAGCATTTTAAGATTCTCATATTGGATTCTGAGAGTTTGAAGTTTAGCACTTTTTACCTTTGCATCACCTTCATAGCTTAGAATGATTTTGTCCCATATTTCCTTTGTTGTATTCAGCTGCATGACTTTGACAAATTCTGATTAAGTTAGACTTCCTAATAGAGCATTGACTTCCTTTGCATTTGTTTCATAATTATTTCTTTCCGTTGGATCTGTTGGTACTGAGGCTGGATATTGATATCCTCCTTCAACAATAGCCCATACATCTGCTCCCAGAGACTGAAGATAGGATCTCATCCTTGTTTTCCAAAAGATTAAGTTGTTTCCGTTGAAGAGTGGAGGCCTGATAGATGTTGTTCCTTCTTGATTTCTCATCTTGAATAATCTTCCTTCTAGCGGCTAAGATTTATCAGAAGGACCTCCTCTGATACCAATTTTTGGGAAAAATACTGAGAGGGGGGGGTGAATCAGTATTTTAGGCTGAAATTTTTTTCTTTCCTTTCTCTTAAAAAAAAACCATATGTTATAGTACTGCATTCAACATGTATGTCTAGATATCTTATTATGTCTTTAATTAGAGAATTGTTTCAGATAAGCATTAAGCATGAACAGAAATAACAGAACAAACCATTAACCATGAATAACACATATGGACACTAGGATTTAAGGTGGAAACCCAATTCAGGAGAAAACCACTGCTGCTGTAATCTCACTCTTCAATATTTTATTATAGAGAAACCCTCTTACAATATTTGCTGGTGCAGACTCATACCAGCACGCAGGCACCCACCTACAGAAGGCTACAACCTTCTCTCGTTTACCAGCCTTTCCTGGAAGGGAGCTTCAACCCCCTGAACGTAACACTAGTTTCTACTGGCAGAAAACTTCTACTTCCAAAATGGAGGCTTCAACCCTCAGACTCACCGGATTCATATGTTTTCTTCAGCAGTCATGCGCTAGCTCTTCATTGTTTCTTCATCCGTCATTCAAGACCAAAGGTTCATTCAGATTTTTTTAGTTAAGAATAGAGTTTTCCCATCCAGACATTCCTTCAAGAGCTTCATTCATTCATCACCCTTATGCATGCACATGTTAGTTGATATGATCATCATATTTACAGGTGCGCACAAGATTCATATATATCAGGGGTTTATTCATACAGATATCTCCAAAGGAGATTTTTTTTTTTTCTTGTCAACCCTTTCACGCACACCCTTTCTTCATAATCTTCATTCCTTTATATAGTTTTCGTCCTTATTAAAAACGATGGGTCAAAACTAATGGTATTCCTGGACAGTATTACCCTTACGTACTTCTACGATTTCTTTTAATTTATTTATCAATTTAAAGAAATTGATAAATAAATATATTTATAAAATTTTAACCCTTCGAACTTTATAAAACATCCAATGCTTTCAAAAAAATTAACCTTTGACCCCCAGGGCCCACAATTATAGTCAGAAGACCAATCAAATTCCGCTGCGTATGTCATCATTACGTCACTACGGGGGTTCTTGTGGTACGAAAGAAAATTTTGGCTGGTGCCCCCCGTACTTAATCTCCACCGTCGATTTCTGGTCAACGCTTGATTGCTTGTTCAACTGCGGGGGTACCCCTTCTGAATTTTTAAATCTTTATACTGCCCCCGTAATATTATTTTTAATAAAAAATTCAATGAACTTTTAATCCGGGCTTTATATAAAAAATCCAATGCTTTCGAATAGTTTAATATTAATAAAAATTTGACCCCTGGCCCACATATGCGCCCCTCTGTACCAAACTAAACTTCATGCAAGTCCATTGCCCGATCACCGTTGGATCGCGAGCCTCCAAGATCGATGGATTTCGCTTGGGCAATTTGCACGGGCAATAACGCGCGATGGCATGTCGTACTGCGTTAATCTTCGCACACCTTTTTTAACCTTCGCGCATCTTCCACAAATAATGACCATCCGATGACCCCCTTTCAGATCGACGACGCACAAGCAATTTCGCTGGCCGTCCTGGGTCGATTGTTAACGTGCGAAGGAATATCATTATCGCGCGCTTGGCAGTTTTGCAGAGACGCGTGTCAACATCTGTATGGAATCACTGCCAATCCACGAAATACCACGTATCGACAAAAGGTGGTGCGAAATAACCCACGGTTTTGCTCCAACCCGTCGTCACTATTCCTCTCGGTCACGGTTCCGTCTAAGCACATGGTTCCGTCAAACTTATTGTTTAAATGATTTAAAAACCCCGCTTCAGTGTTTTCTTTATATAATCGATTTATTCATGCTCCAGGTTCTATTACACAGACAACGCCGAGACTCGTAGACCTTCCATACCTACACAGAGGCAGAGGCATATAATTCCACTGTCGATCGTATTGGTTCCTCGAACAACTTACAGAACCAGAGCACCATTAATCCCTCCATTATGCAGATTTACTTCACAGTGCCGTGACCTTAGCAACCTGATATCGTATACAACTTCACGAATCTCCTCCTTCCACAGAAGCGAGCTGGTCTAAGCATCACTCTCATGCTTTTCACAATTCAAGCTGTCTATACGGGCATAATCCCAACTGTCAATAACACATGATTTCACCAATGTCCACAGAGACTCAAATATTCTGCTAAATATATAAGTCATGGAGAGTTTAGAACCAATCCCTCATCACCATATACAAATGAATAAGAGTTTCACTCATTCTTCTCAATTTTCCTCTGTCTCTGGACAACTCTGCTTCAATTCCCTACTTATCTCTGTAAATGCATTCTTCCTTTGTTCTTTGCCGTTGATCGTTGTTTTCTGTAACTTTGTTGTTCTTCATTGTTTCCCATGCCTTTGCCAATTCCTTTGCCATATCCTTTCCATCAATGACAATATTCCAACACACAGTACCACGACCCTACCCCACGACCCTCCCAAACGCATTTCTTTGGGCGCCCTCATACGACCCGACCTGAACTAACCCGCCTGAACATGTTTCCCTGGGCACCCTCACATGACCCAACCCGACCCGACCAAACGCGTCTCCTTGGGCACCCTCACACAACACGACTGTTGAGGTATAAAATATATATTTTTAACACCTATATATCCTACATTAATTATCAATCCGAGAACGACTTTTTGTTTCAAGAGTGTACTCTGTTTGAGGTTGTAATTGAGCTAAGAGTAATGTTGTGAGAGATGTAGTATAGTATTCTAAATACAAGAGTAAATGGATGCTCGAAAATAAATCTAATTACAATAACATAAATTCAAATGCTCTGAAACTTAACTATTCACTCTACAAAACTTCAATCAAGGATACAGTAGCAATAACTCATTCCTTCAGAAATTGATGCAACTGAAATCAAATTGGAACAAGGAAATCAATCTTAGAACTTAGAAGCAATAACCAATGTTCTCTACAGTTGACAGTCCTGCTCTTTAAGCAATCAAAGTGAAATTGAAATTGAACTAACTGCTGGTGAAAATAAACTAAGAAGAACTTCTTTTAAAAGCAAGAATTGGAAAATGAACAACAATCTGTAATTGAATATCTATGTGCATACACAGCAAACTATAAATAAACAATATTTCTACAGTATGAAACTAACGAATTAGAAATGAACAGCACACTAGAATTGAACAACAATTGCTAACTAATGAATCTGAACAACAGACATGAACTTAACGAAATCAAATAGAAAATCATGTTAAACACCAACCCTGTCGACAACAAATGTTATTAAGTAACAATCGAAATGAACAACAATCCAATGGAACAACAAAGCTTTGTAAGTGATAACAAGATGAATAATACAGGAATCACGATCCTTGTTGAAATGGAACAAAAATGAAATTCATTAGCGCACACAGCGATACCAATAAGAAATTCAACAGTAATTAAGTAACTCTGCAATCGTAATGAAACCAAAAAAAATTATCACACAACACTAATTAAAGGATAGAAATACAAACAACAGAACGATTCAACCAGGGTTGGCCCTTAGCACCAGTGAAACACTTCTAGGTTACTTCAGAGCTTGAGAGATGAAACAAAAATGCATCTTTGTATTAATTGAACATAAAAGTGTTTACAATGACTACTCTCTGATCACAAGAGTCAATAAAGTGCAGAATTACAAAAGGAATGTTTTAATCAAATGATTTGACTCTCTCCAATCTCTAAAGGTGTTGCCTTATATAACAAACTTGACGGACAAGACAAGGAATGAGATAAGGTTTGAACAACGATCCCTCAGGATCGAAGGATCCTAAGGGATTCACTTCCCTTCTTTCTTTAGCTATCACTTGATTTCCTTTGACTGAAGCCGAGCTGTCCCCTGCCTTCTCTTAGCAATGCGTTCAGATTTTCTTCTCTTTGGCAGGATTTGGTCTATCACTGGAGGAAAAATAGTTATTATTGCTTTAGCCTCGCCTCTGGTATAGCTTTTCATCTCGCTTGATTCCTGTTTTTAGCAATAAAAGGAATTTTTTAGTTACATTTTACAATAAACATAAGTCTTTGCAATTCTACCATAATTCTGTAATAAGTCACCTTTCTAAAGTAAAAAGAATTATGTTTAAAGTAAAAGAATGAGAAAACACATAGTGAATTCATACCTTTTCCAACGCTCAACATACCCTCCTACTTACCCTTTTTCATGTCCTCATGAAAACCATATTTTACATGCAAAGCAGTTAAAGAATAAGCTGGAGAAGGTTTTTCATCAAAAGGCCTAAAACCATGCATTGCAGCTAAAGCTTCAAAGACATGCCCTGTCTATCCTTCGGGTATTTCATAAATGGCTTTATAATCTACTGCAGGATACCATGCAATGGGGCTTCGAAACCTACACCCTAGCCAGAATGGGCCTTCCCTCAAAATGAGGTTGCTATAAAGAACCAGGCGATCTGCAGCTAATCCAAAATTTTTATAGTTAAATGGCTCTCTATTTTGAATATTTTGATTGGAAATTCCCCATCAGACCTTAGCTGCTATGTAGCCCTGGTTTCTAATAGATAGAGAATATTCTATCCCATTCAAGACAATTGATTTATGGACAGGCCCCAATGCTTGGATAACACCTTCTCTTGTCATCAAATTCTTCTCCCTAGCCCATAATTGTAACGGGTGTTTTGGCTCACTCCTAACCCACAAGTCTAACTCATTTTCTTTCCTTTGAAAAACATTATAGGCTTTGAGCCATTTTAACTGATTAACAGCAAATGAAATAAATGCTTGGTATTGGATGTCACCCACAAAAGGGCTGGGATTTGTCTTAATATCATTTTCCAATATGAGATTATTCAAATAGAACTCACACAGGAGATGGTGTACCTTTACCCCATAAAGTTTGCAGCATGTTACAAAATCATCTATAGTGTTTAATTCTATAGATTTTCTTGCCCTAAATGCTTAAATTTTTAACTGTAAATATCTCTCTAATAAAAATAAAGCAGAATTCTTGGCAGGGCATCTACAAGCTAAAACATCTGTGTATAATGAGTAGAGAGTATCCATTCGATTCTGGGCTATTTTTAATCTATTCATTACCTTTTCAACCTTCTCCTTTGCCTTTTGACACTTCTCAGAGGCTTCAGCCTCTGCGCATGGATGATCTTCATCTGTTGCTGCAACTCTTGGTATTTTCTTCTAGGAACAGTGTCTTCTTCAAGTTTTTCCCTTTCCTGTCGAGCCTGTGCCAACTCCTCTTAGAGTCTGGCTAATGTAGGATCACTAAAAGTGTTTTGACTATAGGCTTGTGCATTTTCACTTGAGCTTGCTCCATCTAGAATAGTTGCATTTGGAATAGCTGCCTGCTATTCCGTATCTTCATGATTAGCCTCAGCCATAGTCTCTACAACTTGGGGCTTTGTTTTAGTGGCCACTTTCCTCTTTTTCGGATCTCGTTCGTTGACTATGCTTCTTTTCTTTGGGGTTCGTTTGGGCATTTGTTTCATTTTAAGAACCCTAATGGTCTGCCTAAGTTGTTCCACTAGCCTCCGAAGCTTCATTCTTTCCCTCTGAAGTTTTGCAAGTTCAGTTACTTTCTTCCTTTTCCTTGATGGAATGGCTATTCCTTTTTCTGAACCCAATTTCTCAGCGGGGGTTTGCTCCTCAGCAGCCATGCCTTCAGTTGCACTTGCTTCTCGGTTTTCTTCTTGGAGCACTTCTTCAGTGTTCATATGCTCCTGGCTACATTCTACAAGGGTAATACCCTCAATTGGCTCTGATGTTCCCTGAGAATTTTCAGTATGGAACACTGCTTTACTTTTCACCTCTTCCTGTCCATACTTCTCAAGGGAAGAAACCCCAGCTGATTCTGCTATTTCGTTAGGGTTTCCTCCTTCCATTTCATCTGGCATTCCCTCAGTCGTTTCTTTATTGGCAAAATATTGCTCCTACAATTGGTTGATATCAACATTAAGGTCCATTGGGTTGTGGGGCTGCACATATTCACTCATATTGGCCAAAATTTGGGCCAATTGCTCTTCTTGTAAAGGGATTTGTGGTGAACCTGCAGTGGTGTTTTCAGGAGGCTCTACTCCTTCTCTTTCACTGTTGTGATTATCTTCGTCCTCTTCACAGGTATGGTAACTACCTTCTTCCTCATCAGAGTAGCGAATTTCTCCCTCTACACTAGTATGAGGACTTCCTTCTTCTTCCTCAATTTCCTCTTCTTCACTATTTCCTTCTCCTGCGCTGCTTTGTTTCTCACCACTGGTGTGGTGGCTTTTTTTCTCACCACTGATGTGGTGGATCATTCCTTCTTCATCCTCATCAGTACAGAGACTCCCTCCTTCCAATTGTGGGGGTTATTCATCCTCTGAGCTGGGTAATTCCAAGGGCTAGCTACTGCTACCCGGAAGACCTTATATCATTCCCCTACTTCTTTTTGAACGGGAGGACTGTCTACATTTTGGTGGCTCTACTGCCAAGATAGCCATTGTCTTTCATTTTGGGGGAAGTAAGGCTAATCCTCCATCAATATAAAATATCATTTCTTCCCAACTGGTCTGTTGTTCGGCAAGACTATAACTTACTATTAATCCAATTAAGCAATGGTGGCTTACCACCATGTCTGTGTGCCGAGATTTTCTTATACTATGGGCAACATCATGCAGTAAGGAATTTAAAAATGCAGGCAAGTTTACAATACATTTTTTCTTTAATACTGCCAATAACTTAAGGTGGCGAGGTCTTACCACGTATTTCCTTTCATCGCATGTTATATAGGCCTGCACTACCTTTGCCAATTCCGTCCATGGTTCTCCCAATGATGTCGGCTGAACTCCTTTGCCTTTGATGACCAATGTCTGTCCTTCTTCCTGGAAAATGTTCATGGCTTCTTGAAGACTGACCTTCTTATGAGTCCATACGGTTCCTTGCACTGGTAGACCAGACACCTCTGCAATTATTTCATCTGTTACTGCTACCTGTCTTCCTCTAACCATCGAGTATCCTTCCTGCAAATTCTATAAAAACTTGATAGCTACCATTTCATGAGGTTGTTGTAGCCTTGTGAGGTATGTAATCCATCCCAATTTTTCCAGAATTTCTCGTGTAGCATCAGAAAAAATTAGCAATTGTGGCTTGCTACGAATTGGTCGACCTACCATCTTCTCTACACACTATTACTTCTTTACAAACACACAGTAATATAATGGAACAACACAACGCAGTAGATTGGAATAATATCGTTAAGTTTTTGTTATTCCCTAGAATATAGGGATTTGATTCGCGTGCAAGTAAAAAAATATAGGGATTTGATCTGCATGCAGTGATTAAGAGGCATCCGCGCCCCCCTGGAGGATGATAGATCGTCCTTGACCATCAAATAAGAGAGGAAAGTACTATACAACAGTTGTACAACAGGATAAAGCATTCATACTTATGATACAATCAATCAAATTATTGCATTACTGAAATCGATGCATGTGATTAAATCATAAATAGATATAGAAACATTTGTAATTATTTAAAGATAAGGAAAAGGGACAGCTGATGTGAACACAAGTACTAATGCGCTTATTACCCACTCAAACTAATGTGATCGATTTATGATGAATTTCATGTATAATAGGTTCAAAACCAAGGGTTTAGGAATCATACTTTCATTTGATATGTAGATATAGATATAGGAAAAAGGGTTTAACATTAATATTGATTTGTAAAAATTTCACTCCAATACCATCAACAGAGCTCTGTTGCCCACAGGTGTCCATAACCTTGACAAAGTTGCTTTCTCGCCCTTGGAACCATTGTCCTTTATTTATGCCTAGGGAAGTGCTCTTTGATGTCATAATGGAGGCCATTTTGATGGCTTGGGAACCAGATAAATCACAATGCCATTCACCGAAAAGAAGTGAAAAGTGGGCAAGCCGGCTCGTGATGAGACCTCTTGTTCCAAGGACTTTTTTTTTTTTTTTTCAATTGTCCATTGGACCATATCCCTGGTGTGGTGGCCATTATGGGAATGCCACTTCACTGCTTCCTTATGATCATGGTAGGCTGGCTCTTAATGAGACCCCCTATCCTTCATCTGCCATATCATAGAATTTTCAGTGATATATATAGATATTTTTTCTTCTTTTTCATATAGCACTTTCCTACTTATATATAAAGGATGGCTCAGCACTCCTTAAGAGTAGGGATGGTGGAAGAAGTCTAAACATCTCAATAGAAAAGAATATTCCCTTATTCTTAAGAAGTAAAAGTCAAAGAAAGTTATAAATATTTGGGGAAGAACCAACATGATAAAGATAATCGATCATATTAATTTTAGCAATAGTAAGACAGCAAAGTAATATTGGTGGTTATGTCCTTTTTCCTTTTTCTTATCATTACAAAAAAATTTCTTAAAAAAATGACAATTTCTTTTGATTTGCTGATTCCAGTAAGCTTTAATTTGTGTGATCTTGTATAAATAGTATGTTTTCCTTTAGAAGAGTCATTAGAGATCCTCAAAATGTTGTTCTAAAACAAGAAAAATAATACACTGAAAAAGTATTGATCCTTTGGAAAGGAACAACAGAAACAATCTGCAGAAATGTTGTTCCTTTGGAAAGGAACAACAAAAACAATCTGCGAAACTGTTGTTCCTTTCGAAAGGAACAACAAAAAGAATCTGCGAAACTGTTGTTCCTTTCGAAAGGAACAAAAAAAAAATCTGCGATATAGCAAAAATAAATAGCACAATTGATGTTCCTTTCAAAAGGAACAACAAAAACACTCGCAGCAAAGTTGTTGTTCCTTTCGAAAGGAACAGCAAAAATGTTGTTCCTTTGGAAAGGAACAACAAAAATTCACAATAACCGAAATAAAAAGAGTTCGAAGAAACAGAATTCCATACAAAAAAACAAGAAAATTAAATGAGCAATCTTTATGTACAAATTTCAAAGGAAAGAAATGATTTAATGAATGGGTGTCGAGGAGGAGTTATCCCCTTCAGCAAGAATTTGCATGGTAGAATCTTCCCGTAATTTTGGTAGAAGGATTCTTGAGTAAGCGGTTTATGGTAAAGTCGCACTCGATGATCGTTTACTTTGAAGGAATGTCCAGATCCATCAATGGTGGTTAATGTAATGGTGCCATTATCATACACTTTGTGTATCTCGTATGGTCCAAGCCATCGTGTCTGGAGTTTCCCTGGAAAATCCTGAAACTTGGAGTCATATAGGAGTGCCCAATCTCCTTCGTGGAAGATTTTTTATTTGATGAGGGCGTTGTGCGATTTTTCTCTCTGTTGTTGAATTAACGCAGTGTGCTAAAGAGAAGAGAGCCTAATTTCATCTAACTCATTGATTTACTGTAATCTTTTGGCCTAGGCTTCATTTAAATCTAGACCCACCTTCTGGGTTGTTCTTAATGTTTGAATTTCAAACTCTATTGGAAAGATGGGCTCTTTTCCAAATACCAATTGATATGGTGAATACCTAGTAGTACTTCTCCATGTTGTTCGGTACGCCCACAAGGCTTCTGGAAATCTATAGGCCCAGTCACATCTGTGTGAGGCAACTATTTTTGTCAATATAGATTCGATCACTTTCTTCATGCTCTCTCCCTGGCCGTTTGCCAGTGGGTGGTATGGGGTTGTAATCTTGTGCTGAATGTGGTAATTCTGTAATGTTTCAGTGAGTTTATTACCTACAAACTGTGGTCCTCCCTCTTTGATTATGTCCCTTGGGAGGCCATATCACACAAAGATTTGGAAAAGGAATCGTATTACGGAGTCCTTTGTAGCTTTCGAAAGTGCCTCTTCTTCAACCCATTTAGTGACATACTCGGTTTCAACTAAGATGTATGTTCTTTGGTTTGATGGGGGGTTAATGGGGCCAAAAAAATCAAGTTCCCATCATTCAAATGGTTCAATTACTAGTTGCGGGTTCAAAGGCATTTCGTCAGACTGTCCAGGGCGACCCGCCCTTTGGCCACTATCACAGGCCTGTACAAATTTTTTAGCATCTTTAAAAATGGTAGGCCAATAGTAGCCTATCTGTAAAACCTTATGGGTGGTTCTATGATCTGCAAAATGTCCGCCACACGGCCCGTCTAGGCATGCTTTTAGAATATCAAATACTTCGTCCTCCCAGACGCATCTCCTGATTTGCATATCTGACCCTGTATGAAACAGGTAGCCCCGAATCCAAGCGGATCGGGTACTACGCTGTATTATCTGCTTTCGTTCATTAAGGGTTAGATGTTTAGGTAATTTACCTATTACAAAATAATTTTCTATATCAGCATACCATGGGGTTCTAACAGTAACAACAGACAAATGTTCATCTGGGAAGTGGTCTTCGACTGCTGCTGCATTTGTTGGTTTTGGTATTTGTGACAGGAAATCAGCTACAGGGTTCTCTTTTCCAAGTTGATCTTTGATTGTAATATCGAATTCCTGCAATAAAATCAACCATCTTGTCACCCTTCCATTTGTAACAGGTTTATTTGCTAAAAATTTAATGGCAGAGTGATCGGTATATAAAACTACAGGATACCTAGTTATATAATGTCTAAACTTATTTATAGCATGTACTACAGCTAAAAATTCCTTCTCAGTCACAGTATGGTTTAGTTCAGCAGGAGATATATTTTTTCTGATATAATAGATTGCATATGGTTTTTTATCCTCTTCCTGCGAAAGCACTGCTCCAATCGCTGTATCTGAGGCATCAGATGAAATTTGGAATGGAAAATTCCAATTTGGGGCCCTCAGCACTGAGGCTGTTGATACAAGCTTTTTCAGATCCTTGAAAGCATTGTCACATTTATCTGTCCAAATAAAATCAACATTTCCTGTTAGTGCATATAAAGGTGTAGCTATTCGAGAATAATGTTCTATAAATCTCCTATAATAACTAGAAAATCCAAGAAAGCTACGTACTTTTGTTTGTGGTGGGTGTAGGTATTAACAAAACTATCTGAATTTTGGCTGGATCCACCTGAATTCTAGCTGTTGAAATATAATGTCCTAAGATAACTCCTTCGGTCATCATCATATGACACTTTTCATGGCTTAAAGAAAGCCTAGTGTCAATACATCTTTGCAACACCTTTTCTAAATTTTCTAATTCTAGCTCAAAATCATCTTTGTAAGGTGTGAAGTCATCCATATATACTTCGAGCCCTTCATTTATTAAATCTGAAAAGATGCTGAGAATGGCCCTTTGAAATGTAGTAGGGGCATTTCATAGGCCAAAGGGTAAGACTTGGTAGGAAAATGTCCCCCAAGGACAGGTAAAAGTAGTTTTGTCTTGGTCCTCAAGGGAAATCTGGATTTGATTGTACCCATTGAAGCCATCGAGGAAAGAAAAGAATTTCTTTCATGCCAATGTATCTAATACCTGGTCAATGAAAGGAAGGGGAAAGTGGTCTTTCTGGCTTTCTTTGTTGATTTCTCGGTAATCTACGCATAGTATCCACTTCCTGTTCTTCTTTGGTACCACAACTAATGGAGATACCCACTTGCTATCAGATATTGGGTAAATGAAATTAACATCCAACAGTTTTTGTAATTCAGCTTTGACAATATCTTTAAGGTGAGGGTTTAGTCTTCGTTGGGGTTGGCGAATGAGTCTTGCATCCTTTTTGGTATATATGTGGTGTGTACATAACTTGGGGTCAATTCCCTTCATGTCTGGATAATCCCATGCAAAGGCTGCTTTATATTTGTGTAGTAATTGGACCGTCTTCTTTTCTTGTTCAGCAGTCAGATTTTTGTTAATGTTTAAAGTTTTTCCTGGTTCAATTTCTACAATCTTACTATTATACACAGAAGTAGTGGGTATTATTTGATCAGGAATGTCTTTCAGAGGATCTTCTTCTTCTTTATTATCAAATGCTTCCTTGATCATGTGACATTGTAGATGGGATCTAATTTGTGGTTTGTTAATAAATCTATTAATGATATCATCCTCTGTTTGATCTTTAAAATCGAGGGCATCTTCTATGGTTAGAGGTGATCTCATATTTTCCATAAGATATGATACATGTTGCTTTCTTGTTTTGATTATTGATAGGCTTGGTTGGGCTGGGGGATATAAAGCTAAATTCTTGACATAGTTTCCCCTTGTTATTGTCATGTTGCCTTGTCGGCAGCCAATATAAGCATCGGCAGTTGCCAACCAAGGTCTACCTAGAATTAACGGGTGTCCATTTAGCCGATTCTTTGGGTTGATAACCAGGAAGTCAGCAGGGTATTCCCAGGAATCTACGGATACCATTACATCTTGTAGTGTATCTTCTGGTTTGACTACCGATTGGTTTGCCAATTCTAATAAGGTTGTTGTTGGTTCTAATGATGTAATGCCAAGCTTTTGATAGGTGGTGGTTGTTAGGATATTGATTGCAGCTCCCAAATCAACTAAGGAATTTGGGAACAATTGCCCATTGATTTGCACCGTCACTATACGATTTCCTGGGTCTTCATATTTTACAGGTGTTTCCATTTCTGATAATAAGTCAGATAGAGTACCAACTATTTGGACAGTTGGGTTGGCTGTTGTTCTCCTCTTTGGCTTCTTTATACACAGTTCCTTAATGGTTTTTGCATAAATAGGGATGTCTTGGATAGCTTGGAGGAGAGGGATTTTTATACACAAATTTCTTAATTCTCCCAGAAGATAAAAATCAGGATATTCTAATGGGCGAGATATGATTAATCATTCTGGGAATGGTGGAGAAGAGGTGGTTTCTTGTTGTGGAATTTGATGTTGATTTTTTTGTTGAACCACCTTCTCTTTTTGCAATGTTTGTTCTACAGGTAACGGATCTTTAGTGTGAACAATTTTTTCTCCCTCTATTTCTACTATACACCCAAACCTCAATTGAAGGTCATTACACTCCTTCAATTCGGTTTCTAATTCTGGTGGTTCCATTATTTGGACAGACTGAACTGGCCTATTATTTGGGTTTGGGTTGGGTTGGGCTAGGAGTTGTGGTCTTAAATTGGTCTACGGGTTTTGTGGTAATGTATAGGGAGCTGACAATGTAGGTTGAAAGAGGGGAATTGTTCTAGCTGGATGATTTTTAGGTCTTTGCCAGTTTGACTGCTAGGCTTGACTCTGCGAAGTAGAGGGGGACCATTATGTTGGATAAACATTATTTTTCCAAAACGGTGGGTAGAAAGGAAAATTTGGCCAATTAGTTTGGTTTGTTTGATTTGGCCATGATGATGTAGGAAATGGCTGTTGTGACCAATTGGGGAAAGGTGGTTGATTTTTCCACATTCCATTATATTGCTGAGCATTATATTGAAGAGGCTGAAAAGAAGAAAATGGATCAGTTGGCATACCTGCTTGTCGTGGCTGCCATTATCGGCGCTGATTAACTAAGCATACCACTTCTGATTCTTCTTCTAACCTTGTTGTGCCTCAATCTAGTCTCCTAAACTGAGTTCATTTAATTGTCAACCAGGATTTGTAAACTGCTGAAGTGAAATGTACCATATGTACCTAGGTGCTTGTTTCCTAGTGCGTTGTGTGTAGTGTTTTGTGATGTTTTGGTCTTTTATGTTGATTTATGATGTTTTGGTCTTTTGAAGTTTTGTGTTTACAATGGAAATGTCTAGAAAACTAATGAAAAGAAATTGGTGGTCAAGAACACAGTTGAGCCTAATGTATGGAATGGAAAATGTAATCAAAAATACTGAAGCAACATCTAAACTATGACTGAATAGAAACAAGAGCTTAATGATGACTTCTTAAACAAATGACACAAACTAGACTTTGAGAAATGATCACTTAAATATGCAAGTTTTCTAACTAGACAATTAGACACTAATCATGATGCAACATTCTATTCTAAACTCATCTATTCCATGACTAATTCCTTGTTCTATTCTGCAATTTCAATTGAAGGTCAGAGTCTATTCTCCAAGAGTTATTGGTTTCTTTTCAGGGTAGTTCTGTTGAGGAAGAGCTCTGTTTATAGTGAGGAATTTGCAGATATATTTCAGACCTTGTAATGATGTTATCTTCTGTTCTTAAAGTTATGGATCACTGATGGTTTTCGGAACAAAAAGATATTTGTAAATAATGAAGGCTGTCTTAGGAATCCTATCAACTAAAGTGATCTACTGTGCAAAGGGTGACAGTGTGACTATGAGATATGAGTGCAATGAATTGATTTAAACATGAGCTTAAGATGCTTCTAAACTAGAACAATGTTAAAACATAAGCCATCATCAAACTTTGAAATGAAGTAGCTGGACATGAATTAAATGCAAAATGAAACTCCGGAGCATTCTAATTAACATGCACTATTCTAGGAAGTTACACAATCGATTTGTTCATCATGAGGGATATTTTGGAAGAGTTCCTTCTTGTGGAAGGGTAGAACAATTTTGATTGTGGACTTGTATGCAATTGAAAGCAAATGAACTGAAAGCAAATGAAACTAAGTTGTCACATCACAGTCATATCTTGAACTTCTTAAGGATGTCTTGGAAGAATTTCTTCTTGTGGAAGAGTGGTTAGGACAAGTGCAACTATGATAGTGAAGACTAAAACCTACAACTAATTCCTATGACACTATAGCTATTCATCATTCATTGTTAAGATTTATTGGAAGAATGTCTTCTTGTGAAAGAACTATGATGAATATAACTATAGTTTCTAGTTAAAAACAAATACAACTCCTATCCTACAGTACCATAGTCATTAAACATTCATCGTTTTGATTTATTGGCAAAGTGTCTTCTTGTGGAAGAACTAGAACGAATTATGGCTACAGTAGCTAGCTAAAACAAATACAAATCCTATCCTACAGTACCATAGTCATTAAACATTCATCGTTTTGATTTATTGGCAAAGTGTCTTCTTGTGGAAGAACTGGAACGAATTATGGCTACATTAGCTGGTTAAAACAAATACAAATCTAACTGATATCCTACAATACCATAGTCATCAATCATTCATCATTTTGGTCTGTTGGAAGAATGTCTTCTTATGGAAGAGCTGGAATGAGTACGACCACAGTATATAAAACACAACAACTACTAATTTAATATGCAGAACGTAAAGACAGCTAGGAAAAACTTATCTAGTTTACGCTAAGGAAATCCGTTCAAGGGGCAGGGGCCCTCTACCACTTGACGGCATTCGACTTCACAATTAAATCACGCCTTCAAGATAATTGTGTCTGCTCCATTAACGATGCAATAGTTTGAACATAATGCTCTGTGTCTTAAAAGACGTAACACAGAGTTTACACCAAAATCTAACAGCAAATCTACACAAAATTTCTAACTAAGCTCTCGGCCTACTCAAGATTTTATAAAGTAAATGAAAGTAACAATATTTACAAAAATTTAGGAATGATGTCTTCCTAATCCAAATCATTTTAGGAGTCTTTGAGGTGGCTGCGTAAAAGAGAAAAGACACCTGGACTGTAAAAGTCCTAGTAGGAGTCTTCTTTCACAAATGTGTTCCCACGTGCATAACCGTATCCAGAATTCATTTCCTCTGCCATGACGAGCAACACACCATGTAGGCACGACGTGGATCATGCCCATATGCGTTTTTCCTCAAGAGGCCACCTGGAACATACTCAAACATAAAGGTAGCTGCAGAATCGCCGGTTAGCTACAGAATGCCTGCATTCTGCAGCTAGTTCCAGTCAAAATGCTTAACAATGGCAACAATCACAAAATTCAACAAGTCGGTCATGTAAACCATTCTAGAAGTAATTTTAACTATTTTTATTGATCAATTGGGTTTAAAATAGAAATGGACAAGGGAAAATGAGGTAAAATGAGGTGAAGGAAAGCACAAATTTGAGGCTCAACATACCTCTTTATAAACTGATTTTAACCTAGGAAGCAAGGGACATCCTTCTATGGGGTGGTATTTCGTACAAATGGCACAAACTTTGATTATATCCAGCGGGCACTCTTTGTGGTTGTGTTTCTTCCTACATCTAGGGCAGAATATTGCCAAATTTTGTTCTGCTTCTGCTTGCTTTTGTTTGGCTTGCATAATGTCGAACTGTGTTGTTAGAGTCCCTAGAATACCTGTTTTAAAATCTTTCAGCAGATTTCCAATCTCTGCATGAGTTATGCCTTCACTGGAGGTCTTATTATCCCTTGTGATCATGTCACATTCTTATTATTTTAGCCTTGTATTGCCCCTCAAAATCCTAATACACAAATCAATAATGTTAGCATATATTTCCTGATATATATCACCTTTTCCCATAATATTCAATGTTTCAACCCATTGATCCTTCATCCCCCTAATTAATGTAGTCTTCAGCACATTATCAGGTAAGGGTAAAGATGCATAAGGAGATCTCTGGAGATTGTATTGAAACCATTCCACATATTCTTCCAAAGTTTCATTGGGTTTTGCTGTCATTTGAAATATTTCATCTTTTAGTTCCCAGGACCTGCAATAATCCTGATATTTCTTTAGAAAAGCAGCTTTCATCTGATCCCAATCATTTATAACACCCCCACCTAGCCCCATAAACCATTGTAAGGTTGCTCCTTTTAATGTGGAAGGAAATAGTTTTAATTTTTGGGGATCGGTGGTATAGTCATACCCCCTGCATAATACATCGAATTCAAACAGAAATGCATCTGGATCTTCCAATGTCAAGCCATGAAATGTAGGAATATGTTGAAGAGGAATGGCTTTCATAGGTGCATTAACTGTAGTATCCACTATAGGATATTGCAGTGTGGAAGTTTGCTGAGGTGTTTGCTGGTTCTGGTTCTGGTTCTGGGCCATTTGATCAAATATGTGCCAATATCCTTCTGGGATCTCAAGGGAATTCCTAGGCTGACTAGAAGGAGTAGGAATGGCCTTGACAACACTCCCTTGATCTGGAATAATAAGTATTCCTTGCTGGGCTACTTTCTGAGGAGATTCAGGTCCTTTTTTTTGAATGAGGTTGACAACACTTCCCTTATCTAGGCTGCTCACTGTTTGGACTATTTCAAGAGGAGATTTTGGTTCTTCTGTTTCTTTTGTTTCCCCTTCTCCTTTGCGGAGATTGCTAGAGTTCCCTTCTTGTGGATAAATTAGGTAGGGATTCTCAATTTCTTGGGAATATTGCTCAATTCCCTCTGTTTGACTATGTATCTCAGCAAAGGCTACAGATGGTGAATCTGTGGCCTGAAGGGAACTAGTAGGCTATCTAGAGATAACTTTCCTAGGCCCTACTGATGGCTGAGATTCAGTGTTCTTAAGGATTTCATCAATGAAATTTTTTCACCCAAGGGTCACCGGTCCCTTAGGTTTTTCGGGTTTAGGAGGAATTTTATTTTTTTTAGCTGGTTTATTCATTCAAGAAAACAAGCCTTCATTCCTACCTAAAGAAATAATTTTACCCAATTCTGCTGTGAAGCAGGTTGTGAGCAAGTATGTTCCTTGCCCGTTGTGTAGGTTCTTACCTTCCGTCTTTAATACCCAATTATTCCTAAGAAGAAAAAAAATCAAATGTGCATCACGCCTTCTAAATGGCATACACTCTCCCCGGAAATAACGCCAAAATGTTGAGGTATAAAAGGTATATTTTTAACACCTATTTATCCTACATTAATTATCAATCTGAGAATGACTTATTGTTTCAAGAGTGTATTCTGTTTGAGACTGCAATTGAGCTAAGAGTAATGCTGTGAGAGATGTAGTATAGTATTCTAAATACAAGAGTAAATGGATGCTTGAAAAGAAATCTAATTACAATAACATAAATTCAAATGCTTTGAAACTTAACTATTCAATCTGCAAAACATCAATCAAGGATACAGTAGCAATAACTCATTCCTTTAGAAATTGATGCAACTGAAATCACACTGGAACAAGGAAATCAATCTGGGAACTTGGAATTAATAACCAATGTTATCTATAGTTGACAGTCATGCTCTTTAAGAAATCAAAGTGAAATTGAAATTGAACTAAGCGCTATTGGCAGGATGGTCAAATAGCTTCTTTTAAAAGCAAAAATTGTAAATGAGCGACAATTTGGCATTGAACAACAATTGCTAACTAATGAATCTGAAAAACAGACATGAACTTAACGAAATCAAATAAGAAATCCTATTAAACACCAACCCTGTCAACAACAAACGTTATTAAGTAACAATCAAAATGAACACTAATCCAATGGAACAACAAACATAGTTAAATATGGAACAACAAAGCTTTATACGTGATAAAAAGCTGAATAATACAGGAATCACGATCCATGTTGAAATGGAACAGCAATGCAATTCATTAGCGCAAACAACAATCCAATAAGAAATTCAATAGTAATTAAGTAACTCTGCAATCGTAATGAAACCAAACACAATTATCACGCAACAATAATTAAAGGATAGAGATACAAACAACAGAATGATTCCACCAGGGCCGGGCCCTTAGCACTAGTGAAACACTGCTAGGTTACTTTAGAGCTTGAGAGATGAAATAAAAATGCGTCTTTGTATTAATTGAACATAAAAGTGTTTACAACGACCGCTCTATGATCACGAGAGTCAATAAAGTGCAGAGTTACAAAAGGAATGTTTTAATCAAATAATTCGACTCCCTTCAATCTCTGAAGGCATTGCTTTATATAACAAACTTTACGGACAAGACAAGGAATGAGATAAGGTTTGAATAGCGATCCCTCAATCCTGAGGGATTCGCTTCCCTTCTTTCTTTAGCTGTCACTTGATTTCCTTTGACTGAAGCCGAGCTGTCCCCGCCTTCTCTTAGCAATGTGTTCGGATTTTCTTCTCTTTGGCAGGATTTGGTCTATCGCTGGAGGAACAGTAGTTACTCTTTCTTTAGCCTCGCCTCTGGTATAGCTGTTCACCTTGTTTGATTCCTGTTTTTGGCAATAAAAGGCAGTTTTTAGTTACATTTTACAATAAACATAAGTCTTTGCAATTCTACCATAATTATGTAATAAGTCACCTTTCTAAAGTAAAAATAATTATGTTTAAAGTAAAAGAATGAGAAAACACATAGTGAATTCATACCTTTTCCAACGCTCAACATAAGAGCGAAATTACCAAGAGAAAGGTTGTTATATGTGTAAAAGACACTTAGTGATAGCAACCTGCTTCTAAAAATTTGAAAACACTACTCCAATGATTAAATTTTCCCTCTTTTGTTGAAATTTGCCCTCATTTCACTCATTACCCTCTCTAGACCTAAAAACTCTCAAACAAGCTAAAAATCCTTCTGTGCTTGGCCAGTCACCATGTTTGAAGAAGAAATCCACACCAGCAGTGATGAAGG
The DNA here is from genome assembly GCA_034641835.2 of Pinus albicaulis. Lineage (NCBI taxonomy): Eukaryota > Viridiplantae > Streptophyta > Pinopsida > Pinales > Pinaceae > Pinus > Pinus albicaulis. Next base: position 735,114,828 of record CM076570.1, on the reverse strand, counting down.
CCGGAGGCCTATCAAGCCAAAACACAAGGGAGGAAGGGATAATAGGTTTGAGCCCTTGGATACCATTCAAATCACCTCCTCTCCAATGATACTTACCTGTTTTCAAGATGTTGGATGTTACCAGTTTTGTGAGAAGATTAAACAAGTCCAAATCCACTCAGACTTGACTAGGTTGTTCATTCTCAGTTTACAAAATCACCAAGTCAACCTAGCAGGAATGAATTTTGAACTCTCATATGAATCCATTGCTAAAGCCACATGAATACCAGATATTGGTGAGAGATGGTTTAAAAAGAAGAAATTGGACTTGAGCTATTATGAGCCCTACCTCAAACCTAGCTGTCAACAAGGTTGCAAGGCTGTCTTCCCCTTTTCCCACCTGCTAGGGAGGTATGCCCTGTTGATGAGGCAGATTATCAAATACTTCACCTGTGAGGGGAGGTACTCTAGCATTTATTCTTATCACATAAGGCTTCTGATGCACTTCACCAAGGTTAAATTGCTTAAATAGCTAGAGGAAAGATGGCTTCAGTGGTCAAGAAGAGGAGTTATGCCCACCAAATGCAGAGCCTTTTTCACCACTCCTTGGTCAAGATGATTTTTTTACACCAGCTGGAGGAGCAAGGAATCCCTTGGGAAGTCTTTATCTCACATGATGTGTTTGCAAATCCCCAAGCCTTCATTCAACAAAATTTTCCTTCCACTTCACACCCACCTACCTCCACTCCTCCACCATCTCCACATATGCCTTCTCCACAAGGAAAATCACCTCCTATCTCTTCACCTAATGCATCAAATGAAGGAGTGGACAGTAGCCCTAATAAGGAGCAAACAAATGATGATGGAGAGGAAAAGGACAGTGAGGTAGAAACATAGTTTAATGAGGAAAAAGAAGAGGACAGTAGTGCTAAGGGAGAATATGATGGCAGTAGCCATGAAGAACAAAAAAATAATAGTGAGGAAGAGGCAGAATATATTGAGGAATACCAAGAGGATGATGATGACATGGAGGAGGAGGATGAACATGGCAGCCATGAAGGGAAAGACAGTGATGAATTTGAGCAAAGAAGTGATAGTGATGACACCCATAAAACAATATGAAGTGCATAAAAGAGTGTTGATGATGAGCCAGATAAAAACACATAATATTATGAAGAAAACAGTGAAAAGGACAGTCAGGAAGAGAGTGCACAAGAAAACCAAGAGGAATATGGGTTTGAGCATGATAGTGAGCCCAATAACAGTTAAAAAAGTGCTGAAATGAATGAAGGCAATGAAAATGAAGAGATAGAGGGAGAGGATAAAGAAATTGAAGACCAAGAACAGACAACTGATGAGGCTAAAACAGAGTTTGAAGGGGCAGACAGTAACCAAGGAAGTGGCACAAATGAAATAGTCAGTGATGAGCAAGGGAATAGTCATGGCAGCCATGACAACTTTCATGACTGTCATGACACAAATCAGCCTCTAAATGACCAAGAAACTCAAAGTAGCCGATCTGAGAAAGATGGCTTGATGAAAAGAAAACAGTGAGGAAAACAAGAATGATGATGAGGCTAAAGGTCAAGAAATCAGTGACCCAATGGAGCATGAAGTGACTCATGAGAGCCATGACAAAGATGAAAAGGCTTGTGAATTCACCAAATATCAAGGCACCCTCATCACTCCACTCACATGCACCTACCATAGAGGAAAAAGAGATGTGTTTGCTACCTCAAAAAGGCAAGGGGCCATGTCTCCTCTAGCTATCAAGCACAAAGACAAAGGCAAGGAAAATATGGACAAAGGTGAGCAACAGGTAAAGGTAAGGAGAAGCAAAAGGATCAAGAGGACTTCTCAAGGGCTTCAATTCATTGATCTAGACAGTGACAATGAGGACAAGGAGATGAACACTAGATTGCTTCTCTTGGAGAAAGATGCACAGCTTCAGGAGTGGGAAAGAGACTTTGAGATGGCACAACGTGTCATCCACTATTACAAAGAGGAGAATAAGCATTTCAAGGAGGTAAATAGAGGCCTTTCTCTACAAAAGAAAATGACCAAGCATTATGCAAGGAAAAACATGCTTGCTTGTGCCAAGCTATGTCATTCCCAAATCTGAAACTCTAGAATGAATAAAATTTATTATAACGGTCCTGTTATGATGAATAAGCTTAAAATATACATAAGAAACACATATAAATCATTTTTATCTACAACAAAAACTTGTACTTCGTTTCATGACCTGGAAAGTGGGGAAAAGGGGATTTTATGCCCTAAAAAGGACGTTTTCAGAAATGAGCGTAAAAATAAGCAGGGGAAATGGCTGGATATGATAGCTTAGGTCAAGAGGGACCTATGCTCCAAATTTTAGCTCAAACTAATGCTTCTAGCTATATTAAACAACTCCTCCTTTCCCGACTAGGCTAGAAAACACCAATTTCCCATGACTTTACTAAACAAAAATTTCTGAACAAAGTGAGAGAATAATTCCCATTAGTGTTTCTATAGAAAATGAAGAAATAGGTCTGATATACAACTTATATTAATAACACATCAAATAAATGGAGGTTTAATCACTTATACAATAGAAACAAGCTCCCGACAAGATTTCCGGCAAAATGCATGTTCAAAGTAGGACTGCAGAAAATAATGCAGTCTACAGCAAATTTGCATTAAACATGACTGAATATAACATATCAGAGCTGAATAATACAGAAATATGGCCAAAGGCCTCTCTAAAAAACTCCCGGAGGGAAATAAGCACCTCCTCTTACAAGATAAGCACAAAATCAAAGGGTGCAACACTGTTGCTACTACCCCTGCATCAAGGACGCAGTTTTCTGAAGTAGACTATGCTCTGGCTGAATGTGAAGGAATGGCCTCAATAAAAATACTGAAATGGAGCTCAAATCACTCCCCTTTGATCCCTTAAGCAAGCTGATCTAAAGAGAGGATGGAATCCCTGCACAGGAATTGCTGCCCTACTTGATGAAAAAACTCTAGCTAAATAGTGATATGCAAGTATTGGTCTCCCTGAACCCAAAATATCTGAATACATGAATGATCTCCCTTTGATGCTGTGCCTTCCTTTTATCTTTGGTGAGTCTCCTCACCCTGGACCCCACACAATGGTGAGGTGACTTCTTCATGAAGCTTCCTCTTTCAAAATTGCACTGCTCTAGCTTGCTTCCCTCCTCTTTGTGACAACTCTGTTGATTTGGTCATGTTAGTCATCAGTATTTTTTACCTTTTGTTGATGACTAGTTTCCTTAGCTGAGTTTTCTAGAAGCTAATCTCAAACTGTCAATTTGTCATCTAGAAAACACCCCAAACAAATTTTTTTCCTCCTACCCCTTCCTGTCAGTCTATGATGAGAACAATCTCTAGTTTTCAAGACCTATCTTGCTTCAGCAAAGTATCTTCGTCTATAGCTGTCATAGCTGTGATTATCTGCTATCATTTACCCTTGTTTCTCATGCCATTCACTACCCAAAGGTTGAAAAAGTGTCTGCAACTCTATCCCTGGTCATCTTGTCATTTGAAAATCTGATCATGCCTAAGAAAACACTCAGAATCTGTGAAAATTGTCCCTAAGTTAGATAGTGGTGTTTAAAGAGTTTTTCCTTGGCTAAGATATCCTAAGCCAAAAATCCTGTGTCTAGTACCAGTCAGCCTTAAATCTTTCCCTATTTCTGCAAAACAAATATTGTTCTATCCATAGGTCACACACCACTAAGAGGTCACTTTGTCTCATTTCAAAAGAAGTTCAACAAAGATCCAAATAAGGAAAAGATGAGGATGTTCACTGTCTGAAGAAATATGCTTAGATCAGGCAAAATCTCCATGAAACGGCAAAAGAGCTCTCCAAGGTTCAAAAGCATCTGTTTTTACATCTCTGCAGGGGTGTAATTGAATGATGATCAGTATTCAAATAAGAGCAAAGGGACAAGTTCAAACAGGTCTCTCATGTTGAAAGGTTTGCCATCAATGATCAGATGGAGAGTTGTAAAGTAAAGAGCAGCAAGTGTACATGTTATAAATCCAAAAGCTGCTTGAAGAACAGAGATCATTCCTCATGTCAAATGAACACAAAAGACTGAGTGATGCTGATCAGCAGTGCTCCATAATCTCCTCCAAAAGCAGTGCTGCATAATCTTTCTGAAGGGCATCATCATGTAGGGCATAAGAAGACAACTTCTTCTTATGTTACTTTGAACCTGGGATGCGAAAAAATTAGTCAAAGGCAATCTCAGTATACCTCTGAAAACACAGTCAAGGGAAAATATAGCTCAATGATGTCTAGCAGCAAACACTCTCCATATACAAATCACATTTCTTCTGGTTTTGTGTTCACAATGATATTTTACAAAGGGATGTATACATCTCAAACAAGGCCTCATAAAGCAAAAGGACATTAGGTTCAAGTGATTTTATCAAGTGATAAATGTCAAATTTCACTTTGTTTCCTATTGACATTCTTCAAGCAAACATACAGAGCAAGGTACAGTGATTAAAATAGATGAAGATCCTGTGTTTAGAATAACATCCTTCAATAACAAGTAGAGGGTTAGAAACACAATGATGATAACCTCCTTCAATGATAAGTAGAGGGTTAGAAAAACATTGTTGTGACCTCCTTCATAAACAAGTAGAGGGTCAGCATGTTTTTAAGTAGCTTCAGGATGTTGTTTTGCGCCACCTCCTCCAAAGATGAATAGTGGATGCATCACCCAAGTTCAATGTTGTGTTTGATAAGTCTCTGTTGGTAAGACCAGTTGAGTAACAGTGGTAAAACAAATAAAATTTTATAGGTTAAGGGCCTATTTCACATCAAAAGCAAAGCAGTGACATGATGGTGCTAAAAAGCCTCTGCTCTTATGTATATAAAAGCCTTCTTCAAAGGATGAATCAGAGGTTATAGTTTTGATTTAAAGCAGCCTCATCTAACGATAAAGTGGCAAACCAAGCTTGGTTTTAAAGTGACTTCTACAAAAATGGTATAAAGAAGCATCCACCCAGATGATGTATGTGAAAAAGGGCACTCTTGTTTTTAAACAAATCCATTATGGTTTATCGAATATACTCCCTCCAAATGATGAGATAAAAGGGCAAGCACCAAGAGTTACTTTTTTCAGATCATTTAAAAGACAGTGGGCACATTATTAAGATAAATGAACTTTCATTGATTGAAGGCCTCCTTCATCATGAGCTAAGAGCCCAACAATGATTCTAAATGAGCATGAGTGGTCACATTTGCAAGGATTTTCTTCAGGACAAATAGAAGGTGTATACATAGTCAAAAGAAACTGTTAATACAGAGTGCCTAACAGATAAATTCAAGTTTCAAGTTGAAAGAACACCTTCGAAAATACAGTATGGCACAGTGTCTGATAAAGGTAAATTTTTATGATTTAGAAGCCTCCTTCATCATATAGACAGATAAAACACATGGTTTAAAAGACCTCCTTCACTTCACAAACAGTGGGTTTATATAATGGTTTTAAAGGACTGTAGTAATGATTTTTATGGAATCAAATCATATTTTGATAACCTCCTTTGTGACAAACAAGGGGTTAAAAATAGACATCAGGGTTAAATAGGTTTTGAAGATAAATTTGCAGTGACTTTAGAGTTGAAACATCAGCCCTTTTTCAAAATTTTTCTTTCAACAATCAAAAGAAGAAAACTATTTTCAAATATAAAATCAACAGAGTCATTTTGTTTTAACAACAAATGATAAGGCAAGCTAAAGGGTGAATTCATCTTGTTTTTCAAAAACAGATAAAGGAGGGGAGGTTTTTATAAAGCCTTGTGAGTATAAAACTCAAGCATAACATATCTTGGTGTCATTTGGCAAACCAAGTCACGGAGCAAAAGAACGATTTTTTGAAAACGTTTGAACTCTTTCAACGCGCGGCGCACCTGTAGGTGCCTGCCATATAACTTTGCACAAGGTACAACACACCTATGTGGTTGCACGGAACGCCTATGCCTGACGTTCAATGGGTGCCTAAGGCTGACCTGACAGTTCAAACGCAGCGCGTTTGCTCATTCAAGCCTGCTTGGCCCAGCGGCCACTCTTGAACGCGGTGCCCATTCTTCTTTGGCCATTATCCAAGCACTCAAGCCATTGATAAAGATCCTCCCACCTGCCTTGTGCCCTCACCATACTCACCTTTCATATTTTACCCTTGCGCTTGTCATTTCCACTATCTGCACAACCATCTCTAAATGGCCCGGGCCACCTTTGAACGGCCCACCACCCGGGCCAGTGTTGAATGGCCCATCGCTCGGGCCACTGTCAACCAGGAGTGCGGAAACTTGCCAAAGTTCTCAAAGGTGCTAAGATCAGATTTTAAATGATAATATCATCTCCAAACATAGAAAAATAAATATTGTGAAGGTATTTATGTCTCTAGGCCCCAATTTTGTTTAAATTAAATATAAAATTTGGTATCAAAGTGTCAAAGAAATAGGGAATGAAGGAGGAAATTTTTGTTGTCAAAGGGCTTGTTGTTTGAGTAGTTAAGGGAGAAAACACAATTACTCTTGAACACTGTCATGTTTATTTAACCATAGAGAAACAGTGATAAAGTAGTAAAGGCCTATTGGCAGTTTTAAAGGGATATTTTTCATTTTAAGTTTGTAAAAGGACAATCACAGTTTTACAGAGCCAAACATTGTATGATAAAGAGGAAAGGACCTGTTCTCAAGGTCATAGAATTTTGTGTGCCAGCCTTAAGAAAACACAGCTTGCTTTCAAACATATCATGTTTGTTGAAGAGACAGAGGGACAATGATTAAAGAAGGAGACCTAAATCAGTGTTTAAAGGGCCTTTTTGTTGAGTAAGGAATAGAGCTTATTTTTAAGCGGGGAGACCTATCATTTCAGATTAAAAACTTGTACCGAGTGACAGAGAAGATATTGTTTCAGACAAACAAACTAACCTTCATCCAAAAATAACTTCCTTGCTAAGATCATCAAAGAGAAATAGAGATTAATGAAGGGGAAAAACATAGTGGTTTTCAAGAGTGCCTTCCTTATTTAAAAAAAAAAGAAAGGCAGTGATTAAAAAAGAGTTTTGATCAGTTTATCAAGGGTTTTCTCACCTTTTAAATAGTGATTTCAAAAAATGCCAATGATTGAGGAGAAAGAATTTTTGTGTAAAAAACAAAAGGGTACTTGTCTTCAAAAACCACAAAAAAATCTTATTAAAAGCTTCTTTTCTCAAAACACAGTGCTGGCGAAGTAAATTTGTTTTCATTTAAAAAATACTTGTTTGCCAACTAGAGAGAAAAGAAATGCTCAAAGAAGGGGTCTATTTTTCAGTACATTTCAAGGTCTTGTTTGGTAAGTCAGTGAAGGGTATCAGAAAGCGAAAATGCCTCCAAAGAATGACAACAGAAGTGGGTATCACAATAGGTATGAGCCTATTACAACTCAGGAGGTGAATGAATCCCCTTCAGTACTCTTCAATTTTCATGAAGTAGGGTGCTTGGATTTTTGCCAAAGTCCAAGAAGTAAAAAATCACCCTCCTTTGACACATTTGTTTGCTTTGAGGCTGAAAGAAGGGAAAATTCACATAGCAGGTCTGGACTTCAAACTCACTCCTAGGGATATCTCCAAAGCTACTAAGATCCCCTATATAGGAGAAAAGTGGTTTAAACAAACATACCTAGATATGAATCATTATAAACCCTTTCTAAAACCAAACCATCAGGATGCTTGCCAAGCTATTTTCCCTTTTTCTCACTTATTGAGCAGCTATGCCCCCCTCATGAAAGTCATCATGAAGTATTTCACATGTGAAGGGAGGTTTTCCCGGATTTATGCCTATCACATCAGGCTTCTTATGCATTTCACAAGAATTCAGTTGTTGAACCTACCTTTCTTCCCCTATAGAAGCATTGATAAGATGGCCTCTACTATCCATAAGAAGCCCTCCACTCAACAACAAGCTTGTTTGTTTCATCATTCCCTTATCAAGATCATCATCCTCCATCAACTTGAAAAGAAAGGAGTGTCTTGGGAGACCTTCATTTCTCATCCAGATTTTTCCATTACCTCTTCATCTCATGCACCTTCCTCACCATCCACTCACCATGTCTCTCCCTCTTCTAGTCAATCCACTCCAAAAAGGAAAAAATCCCCTATGATTGACAGTGAAAAGGAGAAATCTAAGCAAATTAGTGATGAGGAAAGGAAAAGTGACAAGAAGAAAAGTAGTAGTGATGAGGGACAAAATAGTGAAGGTAAAGAACACAACAGTCATGAAGAAAGCAGTGACAGAGATGAACAAGACAGTCCTTAAGAAAGAAAACATGGTGGCAGCCAAAACAATGATGATGAGGGTCCTAACAGTCCTCAAAGAGACACTATTGATGAGAAACATGACAGCCCTCAAGCAAGAAATGATGATGGCAAGAAAACACCAAACAGGGAGCATTCTGAAGGGGGCAGCATGGAGCAAAAAGATCAAAACAGTCCTAAGGGCAGCCAAGACCAAATCAAGGACAATGAAGAAAGTGATGATGAATCTAAAGAAGGCAGTGAAAATAGGGAGCATGAAGAGGATTCTCCAAAGCATGTGCTAGCTGCCTCTCCTAGGCAAGGGCCCATGACTCTTCCTCCAAAAGTGGTAAAGCCTAGAAACACTAGATCTGCAAAGAAAAATAATACTCCAGCAGTGACTAGAAATGTCACAAGAGCACTAAGAAGTAGAGGCAAACAGCCTAAGAAGAGTATTGTTGAATTACCAAAGAGTAAGAGGACCAAGAAGTCTGCCCAAGGCAAAGGAAAAGAAAAAATTGAATAACAGGAGAGTAGTCATGAAAAAGAAAGAGAGTTTGAAATCATACAGATAGACAGTGATGCTGGGGAAGATGAAGCTAGAATTCTTGAGGCTCTTTTGAAAAACAGAGAAGTCCAAATTCATGACTTGAAAACTGATCTAGAAAGGTAAAAAGACCTCATACATTTCCTACCAATGCAAAATAAACAAATGAGTGGGCAAATGGAAATTTATGAGGCCCGGGATTTCAAATACCAAAGGGAAGCCTACAAAGCACAAGTCAAGCTTGAAGAGGTTATGGGCGAATTTGATGATACTGAAGAAGAAGAGTAGCCAATGAGAAAAATTCCTAGGACTATGGGTCTCAAGAAAGCTTTGGAGAAAAAGAAGGAAGAAGAGGCAGCCCTTGTTCGATCATATCCTCTCACTCAATTGCTCGCCCAAGAAATAGAAAATGAAAAAGAATCATGGCTTGAAAGAGCCAACAAGAATTTGGAGGATAAATTAGAGAAAGCTAAAAGAGACTTGAGTCTACAAAGGAAGATGACTAGGCACTACAAGAAGTTGAACCAATTTGCCCGAAGAAAGCTCAAACTTACTCAAGAAAGGCTCAAAGTTGCCCAAAAGAGGCACCCGGTAGAAAAAGTGGAGAAAGGCATATCTAGGCTTGAAATATTGGCTGCAGCTTCCTTACATGCTTCTAATAACCCATAAGGGGCTTACTCGCCAAAATTGAGAAAATTTTGACATGATTTTGTTTTTTTTGTTTTTTTAGCCCTAATTGCACATTTTTCAAAGCACTGCCATGGGTGCTAGGAGCATCCTCAGCTCATGAAAGTCATTTTTTTAGATGGAATAAATTTTGGGGCAGCTACTCACAAATTTTCAGATCCAAATGAGGTTTTTTGGTCCCCCAAAGAGGCGAAAAACAGTGATTTTTTAACTTTTTGCCTCACATATCAGCAAGGGCTACTTTTATGGTTTTTTTTACTTAGTTCCATTTTTGACAGAATTTTAAGAATCAGTTTTTAAAAAATCAAGTAGTTCCAGAAATTAGACATCTAGGTCTTTCCAACGAGCCATCACAGGCCTCGTTTTGACATCAGGAAGTCCCTCAAAAGTTGTTTGCAAAACAGGAAATTTTCTGCTGCTATGCTCTTGTAGCATTTTGGCAAAAAAGGCAAATTTCTGAAGATGCTCATCCAAATGTGCGTTAAGCCTTTTTTAGCTCTTTTCAGTCATGCAAAGTCAATTTTATTTCCATTTTTAGCATTTTTAAGATATTTTGTGCCTTGGGCTTTGCAAAGCCTCAAGGACAAAATCAGATATTTGTGTTAGGCTAATGGGCTTGCTAGTTGCTCTAGGAGGGTTTCCTTCTCTTTGGCCTATATAATCCAAGAGAATTAATTGTAACCAGAGGTTGAACTTGATGTTATACAGAAATGCATGGTATTACAAGCTTTGAAGAAATACTTTGTCTCAAGAAGTGAATGATTTCTTGTTTTTCTTGGATGTTGGAAGAGGATTGTTTGTAGGATTCCATGGCTTGGTGAATGGTATAGTGTTCCTTATCTTTTATTGTTTCCTTAGTTTATCATACATTTTTTCATGCTTCTTGCTTTTTGTAGGTCAGTAAAGAATAGATTTGAGACATGCCCATGGAAGCACCTCAAGTTTCCTGATTCATTACAGCTTCTATGTTTTTCTTCTTTCTTGGTTATGTCAAAGAATTCTTAATTGCTCTTTGGTACCCTAAGAACTTGTTATCAGTTTCATTAATGGTTATTATGTATGCTATCTAGTATGATTCACGGTATGCCCTGCTTACTCATATATAACCAAAACTCCATCTTTGAAATCTCTCTTTGAAGTATTGGTTGTTTAGTTAAGTCAGAGAGGTCTTGTTTCAATCTCGCCCTTTGTCCATGCTCTGCAGTCTTATTTCAAAGTTCCCAATAGCTCAAAATATGATGTTTAGGAGTTCCCTCTTCATAGATTGAGTTTTTTGTTTGTCTTATTTGTTTTCCCAAAATTTTGAAGGTGATTTCCCCAAAGTTAGAGGGTCTTATACTTCTACGTATCACCTGAATGTTTATTTTATGCATCTATCAGTTTGAGTTTAATTTATAGTGATTAATGGTTAGCCCTACCACATGAATGTTTACTGTAAAACTATTTATGCTTAAAACCTCTTTGTCTCTCACAAACTTAGTGTCCATCTCATTTCACATACACCCAAAGAATCCATTTATCTCGACCAAATCGACCCTGCAATATACCTTGTCCACCATTTGAGACAGTCTCGACCTTTTTGACCCCATAGCCCAGTTTATTTGACAATCTTTTTATCTATTTATCCTTTGATCAGTTCTCCCTCAAAAAACCTAAAACAAACCAAAACATACTTAACAACTAGCCTAAAATCAAATACATAGAAAGCAAACAAGTTTACATCCTTTGCACAAATAGAGAGAGCCCTCTCTGAGTCCAGGAAGGCTAGGTCCTATGGCTCCAAAGTTGGTTTGATGTTACCCTGTCATTTGGCTTGCCAATCTGCCAAATCACGGGACCCTATCATAATGGCGATCACGATGGGACCTTCTGAGTTAGTGACAATCTAAGTACACCTTAGGACTCCAGAAATCCCTTGTCTTCAAGAATATCTAGTGAATCAGCCACTTCATCGCCACTATAACATAATGGCGATCATGGTGGGACCTTGAGTCAAAACATCGTAGGTATCCCTTAGGAACTCTCAAAGTCTCAGTCAAACTTAGAAAACTTAAGTGTTGTCCGAAGAGTAGAAACTAGCTCTTTCACCATCTTAGCAAAATGATGATTCAGTTATAGGAAACTCTTACAAACCTCAGGGCTAGATATAAAAAACTCAGAAAACCCCAAAAAATATCCCTAGATAGGCTTTTTCTCTGTTACTAGTGGTGGACCATAAATACATATCTCTAAAAACAACAAAACATCCACCTGGCGACTCCACTAGCCTCCAGTAGGCCTAATACTCCATAAAAAACCAAAAATTTCATAAATCATACTATCTTGTTGACTTGCCTTTCCAAAAAACACAAATTTCATGATTCAGCCTCTGAAATCAGTGACAAACTAAGTACAACTTAGGGATTCAGAAATCTTCATCTAAACATAGGAAATCAACAAAATAACTTGCAAGTAGAACTATAGCTTTCTCAACAATCTAGCAAACTGTTGAACTAAGTTTTAAGTCATTCTTGCAAGTTTTCGCATAAAATTTTTCTAGAAAATAATTTTCCAAAAAAACATCTTTGTCAGTATTGGTGGTGGACCATAAATCTCAAGAAAATCCACCTGGCCACTCCACTAGCCTTCATTTTGTTTTTACCTTACTCACATTAGCGAAACCCCTAGAGAGGACAATCATCCAAAAAACAATCACAACTATCACCCTCTCTAAGCTTTAGCTTTGAAATTTGGCTTCACGAAGAATTAATACCAGATCTCACCTGGACCCGAATCCCCCTATCATAGTTGATGACCTAGAAAAGATTTTGTGGCAAACTTCTAAAACTGGTAACTTAGCTATCGATAGGACCATCCACAAAGCAGGCTCTATACCTGAACATCTCACATCCTTGCAAGATTCCCAGTTTGACTTGAGTTCAACAAAAGCCCTTTTTAGAAGCAAGTCGCAAAGTAAAATCAACCTTGACGATCTTGAGCCCTTAGATTTGCAATAGAGTCCTAGTAGAGAAGCCTCACCCACTACACCTCCTGATTTTCAACTTCTCCACCACTTCGGCTCTTATCACCCCAAATCTGCTCAGAATCAGTCCACAAGTCCAAGTACCTCCGCCACACCCATTCAGACCACCACTGTGCAAATCACCTCGTCCCATACTACAAACCCTCATACTGTAAATCTATCATCAATTCCCATCATGGCAGCTTGGTATGCACCCTTAGTGTTACCACTGCCTTTGATACCTTTGCAGAATGATTACCAATCCCGAATCCCACACTTCACCGGAACTGAGGTTACTACTGCCCAACAGCATGTAGATAGAATCAGTGATGCTTTTGACTACATGGAATTAGAAGATGAAACCATAAAGATGAGAACGTTCGCCCAAAGCCTAGGCAGAGAACCCAAGAAATGGTTTAAAATCTTAGCTCCTAACAGTATACATGATCTCCCAGCACTTTACCAAACTTTCATAAACAGGTGGGAAATCAAGAAAAACCCCATCCAAATCCTTTTCGAATACAACAATCTTAAAATGAATATGGGTGAAAGTGTTCAGGACTATTGCACTAGATTCAACAGTGTCTATAACGCCCTCCCGCCTCACATGAAACCTCCACTTGGCTCAGCACTAGTAAAATTTCCCGAAGGTTTCGATCCAGATGTGACATACCAACTAAGAGAAAGAGACCCTGCAACTTTAAAAGAAATACAAAAAGTAGCTGTTAGTGCAGAAGCCAACATAGCTGAGAAAAGAGCTAGGATAAGATCAGAAAAGAAAGTCACATACCGAGATGAGGTCATGCCTTCTACCTCCTCCTCAGATCCCAGAATAGACAACTTGGTTAGAACCATGGAGAGAATGTGGGAAAGAATAAATCTAAATGAAAAAGCACCTCTTAGGGACAACCAGCCAAATCCTCAAAATAAAAACCGGAACCAAAACTTTAGAAGAGACCCACCTCAAAACAAACCAAGGGAAAATGACCAACAGGTAAAACCATATTTCCATGAAAACTATGTTGATGAGGTAGAAAGAGATATGGAACCACTTGATGAAAATCACTTAAACTTGATAGGTTCTGATAGCGAGGGTGAGGTTTTCCTCACAGAAGAAGAACAAGTTTTCTTCTCCTCAAATCAAAATGAAGCAAATTATGAGAACCCCGAAGATCCTGAGGTAGGATTACAAAACGCTATAATGGAAGTCCACGGGCAATATCATCTTAGGAGTAAGAAAAACCAAGACAACTCTAAGAAAGGTAGCTTAGACACTGCTGTTTCCAAAACCCTCGATACCGTTCTTAAAATAACAACAGATAGTAACAAAATCATGGCTAAGAGAACTGACCAAAACAAAGACAAAACTAGTCAAGCAAGCCTTGATCCTAACTATCCTAGTACCTCTACTAAGATCCCCAAAATCACTGTATTGAACAAAACCCCAAATCAAAATCGGAAAATTAAGAATATAGAGAAAGTCATGGCTAAAAAAGCTGAAGAAAATCTATCTAAACTACAAGCATCCTTCAGTTTTGAAGGGGAAATCACCAAAATTAAGATCACCATGCCTCTCACTGAAATTATTGCTCAAAGCTCATACAAATCTCAAGTGCTAAAGGTCCTAAACATAGGAAATGATGCAACTACTTTACACCTAGCTGATGATACCCTTGAGGTGTTGTTTGGACCAAAAAAAGAAGGAAAATATCAAGAGGGAACCACTCTTCTTTTTTAAATTAGTCTGAATATACATGACCAAATCCTACATAATGCCATGCTAGATTCCGGGGCCTCTCACAATCTCATGCCGAAAGTAGTTATGGAAATATTAGGCCTAGAAATAACAAAACCTTATAAAGACTTATATTCATTTGATTCAAGCAGAGTCAAGTGTCTAGGCCTGATAAAAGATCTTTGTGTCAGTTTGGCCCAAGTACCTACAAAACACCTGGTCATGGACATAGTGGTAGCAGACATCCCTCCCAAGTACAGAATTCTTTTATCCAGATCTTGGGGGGCCAAGCTTCAAGGAAATATTCAACTAGATATGTCTTACGCCACCATTCCTGTGTTTAATAAAACAAGAATATTGTATCGGAAATCACACATGAAATATATGGTTAGCAGCCAAGAAAGGCCAGATAACATCCCTATGTATTCCATACATTCATACCTAAATTCCTTCATTTTACATACTGATGAAGACATTGATAAACAAGTAGGAGAAATTGAAACAAATCTAGGCACACTGCATCAACCACCCCAGATTCTCTATGATGAGCTGGATACTCAAAACTATCATGACCCCCGAATAATTATGTCTTCAAGAATGGGAATGATTTTGCAAATAGAGATAAATCCTAAGACAGAAGCACTGGAAGGCTTACATAGTACAAGTCTCTTTGGAAATCAGGAGCAGGGGAGTCTTATGTTCTTACCATACTTAAATGCTTCACCATCCCAAAACCTTACCTCTCCAAGTAAAGCTTTAACTATTGCAACCACTTTGATTAATCCAGGAAAAATGTCTAATAAATTTAATGAAGGGGAATATGATAACAACAGTCCCAAGACACATGAGCTAATTGAACTAGCTAAAATTCTGTCATTTCACCAGAAATTAAGAACTGCTAGAGTATGCAAAATTGTTCAAGACACTAATACATGTCGGGAAAAAAGTTTAAAACACTATGACAATGCCATCATTTCAAAAAGTAACCCTTACAAAAAGAAATGAAAAAATATTGGTCAAACATTAACATCTAAAGACAAAACAAATGGACATAGGATATGTGTAGATTTCAGGAACACAGATAAACCTCCCCAGAACAACACTTATATCCTTCCCAAAACAGATCATACCAGACAGAAGCTAGGAGTTTCTAATCATATGTCTTTGCAAAGTTATGTTTCAGGATATCATCAGTTAATTCCTCTTCAAAGCGAACAACTTAGAGATTTTTTCAAATACACTGGAAGCAGTTCCAAATTCAAACCTAGGGTTGCAAAACCGCTAGACACCAAAGACATGTTCCTGAAGGCCATGTTTCCAGTTATGAATTTCTTCACTATGATGTACCTTGACGATGTCACCATCTATTTTAAGAATGACAAAGAGTATCTGTATTACCTAAAGAAGATGTACAACAAAGGAAGGTGCGGAAATCAAAGGTATAGAGAAAAGCAGCAAGCAGATACAGAATTTTTCAAAAACTCTTGCAAGAACCCTTATGTTGTGTTTGAAAGGGAAAATTTTCCAAACTTTTATTTTCAAGAGCTGACCAGACCAAGAGCATCGGGAGATCCCTTTGAAGACAAAATGCTCAAGTTCCACCATTTTCAAGATTTCTAGTTTTAAAATTTTCACTCGTTGTACATATCACTGATTGAAAAAATAAATAAAAAATAGTAGAAAAGTAGAAAAGAGGGAAGTTTCAAAAATAGCAGAAAAGCCCCATGTTCAAGAAATAGTCATGTTGAAAGTGCACAAGTCTAAATGCCACTACTAGTACTCAAAGGATATCTTGTTTAGTTATCTAGCCTAATCATAACTATACATGTTTTAAATTGATTGCTGATAAGTTAGTGAAAGAAGTGATAGTCAAAATTGTGTAAGCTTGACTTATCTATGAAAGTAGATTAGGAAAAGATACTGGTTCCACACACTCAAAACATAACCAAAGAGGAAAACAGGGATGAAAAAAAAACTATGTATCCTAGCCCTGATTTTTCTAAATCTCATTTTGCGTGAAAATAATATTTGTGTGCAACTTGTCTTTTATGCCACAAACACATGAAAAATCAGACCGTCTGATCCTGATTTGGTCATTTTTCAATTTCATGTTTTAGTTTAGTTAATGAAATCTTGTCAAACAGCTTAATCTTGACAGTCGATCTAGCATAGGTAGAGAATCAAAGGAGTTCATCAGTTTAATCTGAACTCCCAGAAGATATAAGTGTAGCATTAGATAGTTTCTATTCTGAAAAATATCATGTCAAAAGGTTGCTAGTCAAAATGCACCTAAAGAAGAAAAATGTTAGGAAATATAGCTGGGTAGGTAGAGATGTTTTTGAGGCTAATCATGCTGTCAATTTTCAGAAATGGCATCAAGAAAGAATGAAATTTGCGCCAATAGATAAGGCATTGGTTTTCACAAGCGTAGATCTGCACTGACACCTCTCGAAAGGAGCTACCCTCCCAAATGGAGCTACTGTCAGTCATTAGTATTTCACTCCGTTGTTGATGACTAAGTTTCCTTAGCTTTTTTTTCTAGAAGCTAATCTCAAATCGCTGCCAATTTGTCATCTAGAAAACACCCCAAAACAATTTTTGTCCTCCTACTTTTTCCCCGTTTATAATGAGAATATTCTCAAGTTTCTAGATCTGCCCAGCAAAGTTCTGCTGGCTCTAATCATAGCGGTGATTACTTTCTATCATTTTCCCCTTGTTTCTCATGACATTCACTATCCAACTACGTCGACAAAGTGTTCCATATTTATCCTCGATCATCTTGTCATATGACAATCTGATCATGCCTAAGAAAACACTCGAATGTTAGGTCCCTATATTACTAGAATAGTCCCTTATTGTTGTTAGTGTCACCCCCTTATTGTTATTATTGTACCCTTGTAACCCCCATTTTGTTATTATTGTGCCCTTAAATTATTATTGTTAGGTCGGCTAGGATTACATTGTGGCCCACTAGGATTACATTATGGCCCCATGGACTCCTATACATAGAAAGGAGGTTTTGTGAATTGTATCATCCAAGAATTTTTCATTTATGTAATGTATTGGAGGTTATCCTCAAAGTGGCTCATTTCTAAGCGTTTTGGATATCTCTTTTCTTCTATTTTTGGAGTCAAGCTACACAACATTTGGCATGAGGTCAGATTCTAGGGTCACTGAAGCCTCTAAACAGTCATCGGGAATTTTCGCTTATAACTATTTTTCTACAAAGGCAATGTGAACCAAAAATTTTACAGTGCAGCCAAAACTCGAGGAAAACCACAAAAATTTTCAGATCTTCGTTCGAAATATTTTCGCAGATATGATTCATGTGGAAGGTAGTGTATTTTCAGCTCCCTAATTTCATCTCTCAAAGAGGTGATCGGGAAAAGATTCATAACTCTCTCTTTGAGAATCGCATTGGAGTGCCATAAAAATTAGTTGAATCACACGCATCAGAAGCTAGCTATCAATTTTAGAGAAAAAGGACAAAACAGTGACACGTGGCAAGTCGTACAAGTTTTCTCTACTGAACTAGTCCATAATTAGGTCATTGTGGGAGATTAGACACAACTTTGTCTTGGAGAATCAAAATCAGGTCAGACCCGTGGCATTTGAAAGATAATTCATAGGGCTACGTTGGTACCAAAATTCAGATATTGAAGTGCTGCAATCACAGAGATAATCCAATTTCAATATCGAGCTCCTCAAAAGCAAGAAAAAGGTGTGTATTGTTTTTCCGAATTGCATAAGTCTTGTTTGAAGAATCAATTTGAATTGATTCCAAGGGCATATTGTAGAATAGATATTAGTATTGGGTTATAAAATATGCCCCGTAAAAATAATTCAACACCCATTAAGCCTTCAGAAGGCTCTACTATGACTCATGAAGATGAAGAATTGCAACATGATCTATAAAAATTACAAGAGCAAGTGCAACAAATTTCACTCTCGCAAAGAGCAACAAAAAATGAAATGGAAGTTTTGAAGAAAGGCGTGGAAGCTAAGATGGATGGCGTGCAAGCTAAGATGGATGGCATGGAAGCTAGCATGGAAGCTAAGATGGATGACATGAAATACAACATGGAAAACATGAAGAATGATCTAAAAACAGACATCGAAGGTTTGACAAAGTTGATACAAGAAATGTTTCCTAATGGTGAAAAGATAGTAGAAGAACCTCATGATGAGAACAAAATAAATGTTAATCGTGATTTCACAAACTCTAATGTTGGCGGGAAGAACCACCATATTCCAAAAATGGATATGAGGAAGTTTGATGGAAAGGATCCTGTAACATGGATACTACAGATGGAGCAATATTTTGATCTCCATAATGTGCAAAACACACAAAAGGTGTGCATTGCAACTTTACATTTAGAACAAAATACATTTGTATGGTATCGATGGCTTTTCTCCCGTAAAAAAATTGTCACTTGGTCAATTTTTACGGAGGAAATGATAGCATATTATGAGGATACAAAGAGCAACACCTTCTTTAGCCAATTGATAAATCTCAAACAAAAGGGTTTAGTGGGGCAGCACATTGAGGACTTCCAAAAATTGAATATAAGGGTAACTGATATTCCATAGGAACATAGGATTGATCTCTTCATAGGCACTCTAAAGGATAACATCCAACATGAAGTTCGTGTTTTGGAACCTGATTCATTGGAGAAGGCATTCAGGTTGGCAAGAAAAGTTGAATGTAAAATTATGGCGAAAAGGAAGCCTACCACTCAATTCTATAAAGAAGGAAGTGTTGCTACGCCTAGATTTCCACAACCTACAAGGTTGACACCACAAAAATTGAAAGAAAAAAGAGCAAAAGGGCTTTGCTACAGTTGTGATAGCAAATACACTAAAGGTCATAAGTGTGCTGAGAAGAAATTATTTTACATAGATTGTGAAGAGGAAGAAGAAATGAACAAGAAGAGGATATACACCAGGAACCAGCCCTAGAAGAGGAAGAAATGAATCCGACCATATCGTGTAATGCACTGGCAGGAATTACCACTCCTCAAACTCTCAAGATAGAAGGACATATCAAGAAGAAAAGGGTAATAGTGTTGATTGATTCAGGTAGCACCCATAATTTTATTCATTGTAAGGTAGCCAAGGAATTAAATTTTTTCCTATACCTGGCACCAGAATGTCAAGTGATGGTTGCAAATGGAGGAACTATAAATTGCTCTGGAAAATGCCATAATATCAAGCTAACCATGGGGGAGTATGTATTGACTAGTCCAATGCTTTCCATTCCTATGGGAGGTGCTGATGTTGTACTAGGAGTACAATGGTTACAATATTTGGGGACGGTAGCTTTTAATTTTCAAGAAATTTTCTTGAAATTTTTTTCAGAAGGAAAGGAAGTCAAATTACGGGGTATTGAAAGGAATATGGGAAAGATAATAAGCTCTAATGTCATGACAAAGCTTCTAAAGAAAAAAAAAATGAGGCGTAATTGCACAATTATGCTCACTATAAGTTCCAACATCAAAATCATCTATTTCTGCAGATCTCCAACAAGTCTTGGACAATCATTCCAAGGTGTTTGAAACTCCCAAAGGATTCCCACCTATTCGTGATCATGATCATGCTATTCATTTGATTCTAGGAAGTGTCCCTCCAAACATCAGGCCTTATAGATATCCTTACGTCCAAAAGAGCGAAATTGAACGTATGATTGCAGAAATGTTAGAGGCGGGTATAATTCAACCTAGTCAAAGTTCTTTCTCTGCTCCTGTAGTATTGGTACACAAGAAGGATGGATCATGGCGAATGTGTCTAGATTATAGAGAGCTCAATAAGCTCACCATTAAAGACAAATTTTCCATTCCTGTGATTGATGAATTATTGGATGAATTACATGGAGCAATTTATTTTACCAAGTTGGATCTTCGTTCAGGATATCATCAAATTAGAATGAAGACTGAAGATATTCCAAAAACAGCATTTCGAACTCATGAGGGTCATTATGAATATTTGGTCATGCCTTTGGCCTTACCAATGCACCTTCTACATTTCAAGGGTTGATGAATTCCATTTTCAAACCCTTCCTTAGAAAATTTGTGCTAGTATTTTTTGATGATATACTAATCTACAGCAGGTCCTGGAAGGATCATGTTGAACATGTTGACAGGGTGCTCAAACTATTGCGGGAGAAACAATTATATGCAAAAAAATCCAAATGTTTCTTTGGAGTACAAGAGGTGGAATATCTGGGTCATATTGTATCTCACGAGGGTGTTAAAGTAGACCCTAACAAAATTAAAGCCATTAAGGAATGGAAAGTCCCCACAACCATAAAGAATTTGCGAGGATTTCTCGTGTTAATAGGGTATTATCGCAAGTTTGTTAAGAATTATGGGAGAATAGCAGCACCTCTAACAACATTATTGAAGAAAGATGCATTTTCATGGACTCCTGAAGCAACTAAGGCCTTTGAACGTCTTAAAGAGGCAATGTGCCTAACACCGGTCTTAGCTACACCAGACTTCACAAAAACCTTTATTTTGGAATGTGATGCCTCAGGAAATGGAATTGGTGCAGTTTTAATGCAGGAAGGAAGACCCATTGCTTTTGAAAGTCGTCCAATCAAAGGAAAGTATTTACAGAAACCTATTTATGAGAAGGAATGTTAGCAATACTGCATGCACTAAAGAAATGGCGAACTTACCTAATGGGAAGACACTTCAAGGTAAAAACCGATCATGATAGTCTTAAACACTTTTTGGAACAAAGACTATCTTCAGAAGAGCAGCAAAAATGGGTCACAAAGATGTTGGGCTATGACTTTGAAATAATCTACAAAAAAGGAAAGCTTAATGTTGTTGCAGATGCACTGTCAAGAAAGAATGAAGAGGTGGAAGCATTGCTTTGTGCCATTTCTATTATCCAACCAGATTGGATAACCGAAGCAAGAGATGAATGGAAGAAAGACAAAGATGTATGGACACTCATTCAAAAGTTGCAGCAAGATCCTAGTACATCTGATACATTTAGTTGGAAAAATGATTCCTTATGGTAGAAAGATCGCTTATATCTTTGTAAGAATTCCCAACTGAAACAAAAGATTCTTCTGGAATTGCACACTTCTCCTTTAGGAGGACACTCAGGATTTTTAAAAACTTACCACAGGGTGAAGAAAGATTTTTTTTGGGATGGCCTTAAATCTGATATTGAAAAGTTTGTGGCGGAATGTTTGGTTTGCAAGCAGAATAAAGTGGAGACAATTAAGACCCCGGGACTTCTACAACCTTTATCCATTCCAAGTCAACGTTGGGAGGAGATTTCAATGGATTTTATCACAGGTTTACCGAAGTCCGAAGGCAAGAATGTCATCATGGTGGTAGTCGATAGACTTACCAAGTATGCACACTTTTGTGCATTATCTCATCCATTTAAAGCAAGTACAGTTGCTACTACATTTGTGGACAGAATTCAAAAGCTACATGGAAGCCCAAGGGTTATTGTGAGCGACAGAGATCCCATTTTTACGGAAATTTTTGGACGGAGTTATTTTCTTGTTTGGGTACTCAATTAGCTCATAGCTCATCTTATCATCCTCAATCTGATGGTCAAACAGAGATAGTAAATAAATGTTTGGAAGTATATCTTCGTTGTTTTGTATCTGATAAAAAAACACAATGGGTCAAGTGGTTACCTCTCGTTGAATGGTGGTATAACACTTCCTTCCATACTGCAGCAAAAATGACCCCATTTATGGCACTTTATGGATATTATCCACCATCCATAACATCATATTTAAGGGAAAATTCGAAGGTTCAAGCAGTGGAAGATCACATCGAGCATCAACAAGAAGTTCTCCAACTCTTAAAGGATAACCTGAATTTGGCACAAA